>JAPEVW010000107.1:0-77000 GCA_027921565.1 Artemia sinica | reverse complement strand
CTAGTTCTTCTGATTCCCATTTTCAAAAGACGAAAGCATCATAAATTCTATAAACCCGTGTTCTACTTAAGGTTTCTAGAATCAAATATAAATTTTTAAAGATAAAGTTGACCCACATTGCATTAAAAGTAGGTGTCATTTTTCCTGTTTTAAGACTTGCATTCAAAAGTTTACAGATTCCCCCCCCCCCCCATTTTTTCAAAATTATGAACGACTGCTTAAAAACGAAGACCGTTGATTTGTAAAAAGAAACATTTTTAAAGCACTAGAAAATATTAACGTGAAAAGGGCAGGATTGAGGCGAGGATCGGCCGAATATAAAAAAATATGTACACAAGGTGAAGCGCAACAAAAGTACCAAGTATGATAAAACTGTGCTTAGCAAGACGGAACACAGTTCTGACATCCTTGGCACAGATTTACACAAAAAGATGGAAAGTTGGCGGTTCTCGAAATGAGAGTGAAATCATAGTTTGGGGTCACAAGACATTTATGTTGTCAGGACAAAATTATTATAAAATAGCGCAAATGCGAATATTTTAGCCTATATTTATTTTAATTCTTGATTCAACTATTTGGTACGTACTAATAAGTTAATTTATTATGCTAAATCTCACTTGTAAGGACACGTTTATGTAACATGTATTCCCGAGATTAACAAATCCAGCTGGAATTCTTGTTCTGGCAACAGGCTCCCACGGTCGAAAAAAATGACGCCATTTTCTTGAACACAAAATAAACTCAATCTTTAAGAACGAAATCACACCTTTGCGCTTTTGTTTCTAATTGAATATTCCCAAGTTTATGGAAAAGCATTTTATACATTTGATACAAGCGCGGAAGACCAATAAGAAAGAAGTTAAGAGGGGTCGTGCTCGTCGGCAATTTCTCTAGAAAACATCTACCAATTCTAGCTATGTTTTTCGGAGCGCTCATGCTCCAGAGGTATATTTAGCCACTGTCATCACTGTAGGTTCTGATACTCTAATATTCGTTAGCAGACTTGCATTCCAATTCTTCAAAGCTTTTTTCAACTGTGAAAAAAAAAAACACCCTAAGCCTTGGCTATTCTACTTTTAAACATCTTAACTCCAATATGTAAATATAGAAATAATAAATATTGCGCTTAATTTTCAATTAACCAAACCCATTACCATTTAGCTAGGCTTAGGCCTTTGGCTATATTTGAGAGTTTTTTTTTTCAATAAATAATACTACAAATCATTCACAGCTAATGGAAATAAACGAAGTTCATAAAACAAGAACTTCTAACGATTAACGTATATTTAATAAAAGATACAAGTAAATGCATTCAACTTTCAGCCAATATTGTATTATAATATTTATAGTGTTGACGGCGTGAAAGGGGCGGTAAAATGCAATTCCCCTCCCTTTTTACCTTAGAAAAAATCTAAATCTACCACTGCTCTTTACTTACAGTTCGTTACCAAGAAGTACACGATGAAAACACATTGCAAACGGCGAAGAAAGATCTTCAAATCAGAAAAAGAAAAAGAAATTATCTCTCCACTACGTAGTGGAGATTGACCCTTACTTGACCCTTAGCCTCAGCCACCATACCCTTAGCCTTGGTAGTAGGAGAAGTCTTAGTTGTAGTATAAGTACTCGTTACAAAAATCAAAAAAGTTTTATCTTCACTCCTGAATTTTTTCAGAAATAAACTATTTTTAACGAATCTTTGTTTTAAAATGTCAGGCGAAAATATTGCGGGAAGGAGGTTCAGATACAGTCCCACTAGTATAAGTAATAATTTCTGTTCGTTTTAAGTTTTAATGAAGCTCTTTACTTTCAGTTGAACAAACTTTTTCCTATTTAAACCATAAGAAGGCCATGGGTGCCTGTATTTGTTTAAAATAAGGAGTCACTTGAAGTTTTCTGCATATTACAAATTTTCTGCATATTATGAACTAAGAATTGTTCTTGTAACGTACTCCCTTCTTAATATTCCTAATTTTATCCTTTTACCCAAAAAATTGCTATCTATTGGTTTCCAAAGTCATCTCCGGAATAATTAGCCCCCAGATTCTCCTTAATAGTGCCTGGAAGTGATGTTGAATACCAAATTATAGACGACAGGGAGCAAAAAGTCTACCTTCCCAGTTCTAGAGGAGGGGGAGAATTGACCATTTTAATTTTTTTTTACTGAATATACAAAAGAATTTTTCAATAAAAGTGTCGCTCAAAACATTTTCTTTTCAAATCCATAGGGCAAAGAATCGAAGGGGGATGGGGGGGGGGGGGTTGCCCGTTCTACATCCTACGCATCGATACCTAGGTTTTCTATAATTGAAAATTAACTCATTTTGACATCTTTTACCATTTTTGCAGTTAACATATTTCTAACTGGCAACTATTCATAATCAAACAGTTCGGGATAACGAACTGTAAGTAAGGTTCAGCCCGGCTCAATATTCTACAAAATTGGAATTTTGATACTAATAGATATATCAAAAGAATCGGCTTATTATGCTGATTTCAAAATTATAAGTTTAATTAAGTTTAGTCTTACCCATTAAAGACTACGAGCCTGAAAATTTTTCAAGATTTTTGAAAAAGGGGGAAAAACCCCCTAAAAGTAATAGAATCTTAATTAAAATAATACAATCAGACATAGCGTATCAGAAAACCCCTACATTAGAGGTTTCAAGCTCCTTTCTGCAAAAATACGGAATTTTGTATTTTTTGCCAGAAGAAAGATCACGGATGCGTGTTTATTCGTTTTTTTTATTGTTTATTTTTTCCCCAGGGGTGATCATATCGACCCAGTGGTTCTAGAATATCGTGAGAGGGCTAATTCGAACGCAAATTAAAAGTTCTAGTGCACTTGTTAAGTGACCAAAAAAATTGGAGGGTAACTAGGCCCCTCTCCCCACCCCCTTTTTTTCGCAAAATCGTCTGAACAAAATTTTGAGATAGTCATTTCGTTCATCATAATTAAAAGACCCAATAACTATACCTTTGGATATAACCTGACCCACCACCCCCCACCCTCTCCCACAGATCCAGGGAAAAGGTCTTTAAGTTATAAAATTTCCCCTTTGTTTACAAAGAGCAACATTAAAACTTTAAACGAACATAAATTATTACGTATATGGGGGGGGGGGAGTGGTTGATCTTCCTCAAAACCTCACTTTTACGCTAAAGTTTGAATTCTGTCCCAATTCTTTAAGAACGACTCCTGAAACACTGTGTTCGTTTAATTGGAACAATAAGAAGCTTGTTTTAAAAGTACTAAAACAGTTAAGCGCAAAGAGTGAGGTGTTGAGGAAGAGCTATCCCCCTCATATGAGAATTAATTTCTGTTCGTTTTAAGTTTTAATGTTGTTCCATAATTTCAGCTGTAATAACTTTTTTTTTTTTATTTCTGATCGTTTTTTTAAATATTGCCAGGGAATCTAGACAAACACTGCTTTTAACATAAAGTATAGAAAAAATAGCTACTTTCACAGAAATTATTCAATTTGTACTCCTTTGATTAAAAAGAGTTCAAATAGTACTTTGGTACAGCCCCTTGGCAACCCTGTCAGTTATGCACCTCATCAAAAAAACATAAAAAGCAGGCTTCTCAAATAAAATATTTTTTGCTATAACGTAATTTCCCCAGCAATAAACATGTACCAAGGTCTGCCTCACCCAATGTATAAACATTTGGTCATCATGGTTGCAGCGGCAGCTGCAACCTAGTAAAGAGCGAACCACAGCCCATAGTAATCAAAAGTTGAAAAACGTGTTTTCAAAAAAAACGGTCTGGTGAGAAAAAATAGCCATTTAACACTGAATCAGGAATGGTAACTATTGTTTCGGTTACTCTTAGAAGTAAAAGTTTATTGCGAAAAGAAATGTATGGTGATTTCAAAAAAGAGCCTGAAACCCCTTGAAAATGGCGTCAAATCCAAATAAAAAGTGCATCATTGGAATCAACATGGCCAAAAACCTTTTGTAGGATAATTACAGTCCCCCACCTTGAACACCAAGGAAAATGACTTTTTTGCATGGGTAGCACTGATCTGTCTCCCTTTTTTTTTTTTTTCCCAGGGCTAGCGGTTTACCAGAACATCATAAAGAGATTCTTAATGGCTCATTTGAAAGATGTTTCTCACATTTACGTGCTTTTTATAAATTCCACTATCTGCAACTGCCATATGGCACAAAAATGGCACATTTTGTGCCATTTCTCAAGAGGGGGAGGCTAGCGGGCTACAACAACATCGTATACAGATGTTTAATAGCTCACATTAAATCTATTTCTCATATCTAAGTTTTATTTATGAATTCCACCACATGCAACTGCCAAATGACACTATAAATGGCACTATTGATGCCATGTCTTAAGTGGAAAAGCTAGGGGCTAGTGGGCTGCCAGAACTTCTTAGAAAGATGTTTAATGGTTGATTTGAAAGCTATTGCTCGTATCTACATGAATTTAATCAGTTTTGCCATCCGTAAGTGCCAAATAGCACAAAAAATGGCACCTTTTGTGCCACTTCTTAAGTTGAAAAGCTTTGAAGTATAAAACGGTACCATTGTAATAATTATGGTCCAAAACCCTTAATTGGAGATTTACAAGGGACCCTCACCGTGTACTCCCCCTCCCAGCCCCTTAGTAAGTCTCATTAGTCCGTTGGAAGAATTCACTATGAACCCTTTAAAATTTAGAAATGGTAACTATTATTTTAAAAGTTACTCATTTTAAAGTTATTACTCATATCTACGAGCTTTCATCAATTCTACCATCGGTAAGTGCTATATAGCACTAAAAACAGCACTTTTGGTGTGTTGAAAAGCTTCGAAGTATAAAACGGTACCATTGTAATAATTATGGTCCAAAACCCTTAATTGGAGATTTACAAGGGACCCTCACCGTATACTCCCCCTCCCAGCAGATAAACATGAACAAAAGAGTCCATAATGTTTTCACAAATTTTTTTTTTCGTCTGCAACAGAAAATAGATAAAATTAGAAAAAAAAAATTAAACTGACAAACGAAAGGGAAACAATAACACTGAAATCAGATGTAGGCAATTCTTGATCTCTTACATTGTGACGAAACCACAGTTGTAACTTGCAACCAGGGGCTCCTGCTCCAGCATTTTTACTGAAGAGGGGCACGAAGGGTCCCTATTCGAATAGACTCCAAATATTTATGAAGGGAACTGCTCCTATCCGCCCCCAAACGATGCCCTTGCTTGCAACAAAAGCAAAGATTTGTACATCCACCGACTCATAAAACACAAGGGCCGTTTAATATGAGTAGGAGTTTTTTTTTTAAAAATTGCGATAAACTTTAGCGCAAAGAGCAACGTATGGAGGAAGGAGACAACCCATTCACATACAGAATAATTTCTGTTTGTATCGAGTTTTAACGTTACGCTTTATTTTCAGTTGAAAAAATTGGTTTATTTAATTGTTTTTATTTATTCTTTTATTATAAAAAAAAATAATTTTATTAAATGAGAAAGTCAGAAAAGCTGTAACAATGGGGCACTGTATATGGCATAAAAAGCCAAAGCAAGGCCAATGCCCGCTTTTTTGTAATACAAGCATTTTGAATTATTTAGAAAAAAAACCCTATTTGGGGAGTAAATTGAATTCAAGACTCTTAAACGCGATAAAACATATGTACTATGAATCAGCAATAAATGGCTTTCAAATGAGCTACTAGTCAAGCAGACATGGTTTAATAATCCTCAAAAAGTATCCTGAAAATCGCCTCGGTTCTAAACTAATTGAGTTTGGGCTCCGAATTTTGTCGAGTGACATCTCGTTTGAAGTGTTTCATCTGTCTAATGAGAGCACTCCCAGTTTTGACATGAAAAGGAACCTCGTTCTAATTCTTTGGCCTGTTTACACATGAAATTTTATTACTTGGGCACTAAAAAAACTGGTTTTGTTAAATAAAAAAGTCACAAAGTCCTGTAACAATGGGGCACATATTGCATTTTATGGTAAATCTTTAGGACATTGTTTTTACTTAATAAAAACACTGTATGTGGCATAATAAGCACAAGCGAGGCCAAAGTCCGAATGTATGTGATACAAACATTTTAATTTGTCAGCACCCAACATAGATTCATAATTTTAAAATAAATACCAGGTTTCGTATGAAACAGCTTGATAATCTTCTTTGAAAAACGAATTGGCGATAATAGTAATTTTTACAGACTAAAGGAAATACACGAACTTTGACAAAAATATTTTAGAAGAATGAATAACCTTCATTCACAAAAGAGGGAAGGGGGTAGTCTGCATGTTTTTTTGTGATAAATCACTTTTATATTGCTAAACATTGACCTTGTTTTTATGTATCTTTACTACTACTACTACTAACAACTAACCGCAGCACCAAGCCGCCTGAGGCCAACACAGTTACGCACCCTCCTCCTCCATCCCAATCTATTCAAAGCCTCCCTTTTTACACCCGCCCACGAAGTTCCCATTTCCTTTAAATACTTTCTTTATGACGTCCTCCCACCCCAGACCAGGACGACCGGCTTTCCGCTTAGCCTTAGACAGTTGGCCGAAAAGAACAATCTTCGGCAATCTGTCATCCTTCATCTGCACAACGTGCCCTAGGCACCTCAACCTTTCTTTCATTATAGCCCTAGAGGGCGGTATTGAACCATATTTTTCGTATGGCCTATTGTTTGAAATACGATCAGTCAGCTGGGTACCCAGAACAACCTTTAACTAATTTCTTTAATGTATTTCTTTTATGATTATGTATCTTTGGTATATAATTAAATTTAAAAAAAAGTGTTTTTCACCTGATAGTAAGAAGCAACATCAAAATTTAAAACGAACAGAAATCATTACTTACATGAGGGGGGTTGCTCCTGTCTCAATACCTCTTTCTTTACGCTAAATTTTGACTTTTCTAGAATATTTTAAAAGGGTTATTATTCCAATTAAATGGCCCTTGTGTTTTATGAGTAGCTTTAAAGAACTGGGACAAAAAGGAAAACTTCATCGTAAACAGCGAGGTATTGAGGAGGGCAGCCCCCCCCCCCCCCCATATACGTAATAATTTCTGTTCGTTTCAAGTTTTGATGTTCCTCCTTACTTTCAGCTGAAAAAAAAATGTTTTTTTATTTGATTTCTGATTGTTAAGAAATAATAGCGGGAAATCCGGCTCCCCCTCCATGGAAAGTTCTTTTCATGTAAAATTAGTCCCCCCTCCACCAAGAAAAAATCTTGCGGTCAATTTCAGATGAATTTTTTTTTGTAGCGCACTTTCATATGAAAGAATATCTGTTTGTTTTTAAATCATGCAGAAAATCCCCTTCTCTGTGGAAAAGTTTTCCCACAAATACCCCATTCCTAGTATAAAGCTGATCCCGGAGAAAATTTCTCCCGTGGACACCCCCCCCCCCCCCCAACGGAAAGATACTCTAGACAATTCCAACCTGGTGAAAATTCCCCTTAAAATCTCTACACCTAAGATAATATCAGAAAGAAGCATCTTATAAAAATAACATGCCTGTGGAAGCGCAAATTCAGCTTGTCACCAAGTCTTTTCTTGCAACATGAAATAACAATTCTCAAAATCTCAATGAAATCAAACGTCAAAATTAACACGTTTACTGGAGGCAAAGAAGAAAAAGCGCAAGGAACTCGCAAAATCCCATGCGATCTGGTGTTTATTTAATAATATGTCTATGTGACCCAACACTGAATGAAATATTTTGAATATTTGTAACATCTAAAGTTGATCTTTCCTGTAACATGATATGCCTCTGTGAAATTCTTTTGCGGACAGAAGTCAAATCTCCCCTCCTGTAACTTGATATGGTCTATCTTTGTTTGGGTTCTTGGGCGCTGGGCAACTGGTTTTGTTAAATAAAAAGTCACAAAGTCTTTTAACAGTGGGGCACCTATTAAATTTTATGGTAAATACTTTGGAAAATGTTTTTCACTTAATAAAAATATTGTATATGGCATAATAAGCCCGAGCGGGATCAAGCAAGGCCAAAGCCCGCATGTATGTAATACAAGCATTTAATTTGTCAGGAGCCAACACTGAATGACATATCTCGAATATTTGTAACACGCAAATTGCCTCTTTGTGAAATGCATTTACCGACAGAAGTCAAATCTCCCCTCCTGTAATTGATAATGATCTCTCTTTGTCATATTCACCTTGCCGACATAAATTGAATATATCTTTGTGAGTAGTAGAATTCTTTTGTGTATACCCGCACCATCTGTGATTTGCTAACTTTAGATATGATACTTTTTTAAATCGCTATTTAAAGAAGAAATGGACTATAAATTTGCTGTGCTAAAGGTAATGGTAGTATATATTTTTCAAGTTGGGAGCTGTGGGTTCTGGGCGCTGGGCGCTAAAGTATTAATGAATTTGGGTTCTTTGGGCGCTGGGCTTTAAAGTATCGTTGGTGAATTGGTATATATATAGGGGTGGGATTAAAATTTCATTTGTGACAAAAATGATTATTATATTCATAAAGAACATAAAAAGGCATGTAGTGGTATGCTCACTTTATTTATAAGTCAATAATATGAACTGCAAAAAATTTACTGAAGTATCTCCCAGGAAGGTATTTTAAAGTAGCCTACCTACCTCCAGTCCTTCTCCCTCTGGAGGATTCTAAAATTTGCCTACATGACAGGTTTATGCCTATTGAAATTTTGACAAAACAACATTTTACCTTAATTTTGAGTTATCAGTTTCCTTTTCTCTGGCTTTAGTTCTGAAAATACAATCCTTTTATTTAAGTAGAATTTTAAGCCATACCAGTGTTTTTTTTCAAATTTAGGAAGTTTATTTGCATATCTTAAAAACCTTGTAAATTGGGATTGAGCAAATTTGTGAAGCTGTAAATAATTTTTTTGTGCTTCATTTAAGCAGAAGATTTATTTTGCAAGGTTTCACCTTTATGACACAGATATTTTTAAAGGTCATCAATGGTCAGGAAAGTTTTATTTTCCTAACCCCTTTTCAAGATAGCTAAAGTAGCTAAAGTAATATTTCAATTCTAGTGCCCAGTGAATAGAATTTCCAGCATTGATGAAGTTGTTGTGATGCTCCTTTGCATTCCCTCTTTTTTAAGGGATAGGCCTGTCAGATGTTATAGGCTAAAAAATAGATAGTAGGTAGACTAATCTTAGTGCAAGATTCCTTGTTAAAATTCTAGTTTAGCTATTTTTTGCTATCTTAGAAAGGGGTTAGGCTAGGAAAAATGAAACTTTCAGAGATGAATCCAGGTCCAAAAACATAGGCTACTCTGGGAGGGTATTGCCAAGCTTCCATGTTAACCCTCTTCTGATTTCTAAGTCTTAGAAATTTGCCTGCTTGACAGGTCTATTCCTATTGAAAATTTTGACGAAACAACATTTTACCTTAAATTTCAATTACCAGTTTCTTTTTCTCTGGTTTTAGTTCTGAAATGCAATTCCTCTTGTCTGAGTAGAATTTTAAGACCATATCAATGCATTTTTTCTTAATTTTGGAAATATGTTTATAGATCTTTGAAACCTCATAAATTGGGACTGAGCAAAATTGTGAAGCTGAAAACAGTTTTTTTTTTGTACTTCATCTAAGCAGAAGATCTAGCCAATTTTAAAGATCACCCTGCCTTTTACATGACAATAAAAGCTCAAATAGGGATAAATCCTTTTAAATAGACAGGGATAAATTTCATTAAAAATTACTACTGATTACAGTCTTCTCCATATGTGATCAAAATATCTAGTTTTTTGTGAAATTTATTACTCTCTGTTAAAAGGATTTATCTCTATTTGAACTTTTATTTGTAGCATAAGATCTGCTTTGCAAGGTTTCACTTTCATAGCACAAAGATTTTTAAAGGTCATCAAAGGTCACTCCTCTAGAGGGAGAAGGAGTGGAGGTAGGTACTTTAAAATACCTTTCCTGGATATAGCCTACAATAGTCTGTAGAACCATCCCTGAAGGTTTCATTTTCCTAACCTACCCCCTTTCCAAGATAGTGAAAAGCAGCTAAAACTAGAACTTTACCAAACTAGTATAGCCATAAGAACAGCAATTGTTTTGGGTAGTACCCCAGCACTTGGAGAATGCCTAATCTTGGTTGTCAAACACTTTGATTAAAATAGGCTATAGCCTTGTCTGTATGCCTAGTAAATATTTTGGGTTGGCCTCTTTTGAAGGAAGTATATTACACAAATAAAAGTAGTGGCATTGTATTTTTTATTTAATGCTTTTTCCAAATATCATGATTACTTTGCAAATATTTAGTGGTTCCAACCTTGATAGGCCTAAGGAATCACTGTAAAATTATGGAGCCTACCCTATTTTTAAAAATTCTAGAATACTTACTTGTATCATTCTTAAACGTGCTTTGCTTCAGTTTACCCCTCCTTCCTAAATTATATATAGAGTAAGACCCCCTCCCTCAGTACATGAACAGTGCCTCATCTTAGACAAATATCTTGTGTAAGTTTTTAGAATATCATCTCTCCAAAAGGAGACACATGCTAGGACAAAGAGAGGGATTTTTACATTGCTATTTGCATGCTCTTTTTAATGGTTAAAGTCATGTTTATGGCAATTCATTCCAATCGTCCCTCATATATAGCCCTAGGCTATATATAAACTGAAATAAAAATAGTGCTATTAGAATTAGATTCCTTATTCTGTGCTCCTTTTCTACAGAACAGAGCTCCTTTTAACACTTGTGCTTTTGTACATTATGATGGACAATGCAAATTTATTATCATTATTATAATACTTGTTACCTTGACACCCCCCCCCCCTAATGCACACATCTATAGTCCTAATTATATAATTGCTGATAGTTCATATAAAAGTGCTATTTTTATAATGGATGAAAATGCTATTTTAAAATTGTTAAGAATGTGAATAATAATAGAAGGAAATGTGATAATCTGATTGATATAGGCCTAAGTGTGTTTCTTTTATTATAAAGTAAGAGTTTCATTGCGTTAGTGTTTTTTTATTTATTTCTTTAACTTAATTGCCTGTATATCCCAAGGCCAAGTATATGATCATCAAGGGGGCTAGGGATGAATTGTCACAAACACAAAATTAACCATAAAAAAAAGAGTATAAAATAAGCAATCTAAAAGTGCCTCTCTTTTTGTTCTGGGGTGCAGCTGTTTTACAAATTTACCATATCTTGATTAAAAGGTATCTTTCCTAAATCTAAATCTATATATATATAGATATAAATCTATAAATCTATATATATATATATATATATATATATATATATATATATATATATATATATATATATATATATAATATATATATATATATATATAATATATATATATATATATATATATATATATATAATATTATATATATATATATATATATATATATATATATATATATATATATTATATATATATATATATATATATATATATATAGATATATATATATATATATCTATATATATATATATATATATTATATATATATATATATAATATATATATATATATATATATATATATAATCTGTCGCTCGGGTTTTTTTTTTTTCACAGTTGAAAAAAGTTTGGAAGAATAGGAAAATAAGTCTGTAAACAAAGATTAGAATATCGGAAGCTACAGTGATGACAGTGGTCATGCATTATTATGAAGCACTCCCAAAAAACGGAGTAAGATTTTCTAGATGTTTTCTAGAAAAATTGCCTATGGATTGCTTTGGGTACCCAACTGACAGACAGTATTTCAAACAGTAGGCTCTAAAAAAAGTATGGTTTAATCCTGCTTTCTAGGGCTATGATGAGAAAAAGGTTGAGATGACTAGGGCACATTCTACAGATGAAGGATTACAGATTGCCAAAGATTGTCCTTTTTCGCCTTACTATCTAGGGCTAAACAGAAAGCAGGTTGTGTATAGTTCGGGTAGGAGGATGTTGTTAAGAAAGACTTAAGGAAAATGAGAACTTCCTGGGATGGTGTAAAGAGGGAGAGGCTTTGAGTAGATTGGGATGAAGAAAGAGCAGGCATAGCTGTATTGGCCTCAGTTATAAAGTAAAAAGTACAGGATACAGCACTGGGACTTTACAGTCCTTACTAGTAATTATTTGAAAAAACTACGTTTTCTAAAGAGTTAAAGAGGCTGAGTTACAAGGTCGAACCTTAAACGTACAGGGATTAGGAGCACAGTTGGGGGGGCTGCCGCCCCCCAAACCCCCCGCTTTCGCAGCCTTTAAATAAAAAAAAAAGTTTTTTAAACTGAAAGTAAGGAGCGACATTAAATCTTAAAACGAACAGAAATTATTCCGTATATGAAAGAGGCTGTGCCCTCCTCAACGCCTCGCTCTTTACGCTAAAGTTTTTATTGTTTAAAAAAAGAGTTGTGAGAAAGTCAAACTTTAGCGTAAAGAGCGAGGCGTTGAGGAGGGCACAGCCTCTTTCATATACGGAATAATTTCTGTTTGTTTTAAGATTTAATGTCGCTCCTTACTTTCAGTTTAAAAAACTTTTTTTTTATTTAAAGGCTGCGAAAGCGGGGGGTTTGGGGGGCGGCAGCCCCCAACTGTGCCTCCTAATCCCTGTACGTTTTAAGGTTCGACCTTGTAACTCAGCCTCTTTAACTCTTTTGAAAACGTAGTTTTTTTCAAATAATTTCTGCACGTTTTTGTACAGTTTATTACTTATTATTGCTCCTTGTAACTCAGGCCTCTTTAACTCTTTAGAAAACGTAATTTTTTTTAAATAATTTAAAAAAGAAACTGGGTTTCTTTTTAAAGTTTGAATTCAGTATTAAAAAAATTGCTCAGATGGTGAATCGAACCCGGGTTTTTCTGTCTGAAAGTTTGGAGTGTAACCGCTAGACTATACAGACACAACAGTAATTGTTTTTTAGTATATGGAAGCTATTTTCGACGCAAGCAAAATTCCCAAAAAACTTGATATTTGGTTTTTTTTGGAAAACAGGGAAGGAGTGATCAGATTGAGCTGAAATTTCGAGGATAAGCTCCCAGGCCCCAGGAAAGATTATCCTCCAAATTTCAGCCCGATCAGACAACGTTAAAGGGGGGTTGTGGTCGAAAAACTTGAAAAATTAACATGGGCTAATATAGGAAAACAAGGTTTTTCGTAAATGTAAATTCGGGGGATAATTTTTTCGGTCTGAAAAAATATCAAAGGCCCTAACAGGTCGAATTCTGCTTCGAATGAGTCCTCATTCAACCGGATCCGTTGCCAACTGTGGCGTGTTGGCGTGGCTAAGAAAAAAAAAAGAAATGAATTTTAAGTGGCTATATTTGGTTTTTTGAAAACAGGGAAGGAGTGATCGGATTGAGCTGAAATTTCGAGGATAAGCTCCCGGGCCCTAGGAAAGCTTAACTTCTAAATTTTTCAGCCCAATCGGACAACGTTAAAGGGGGGCTGTGGTGGGAGGGTCCAAACTTCCGGCCCAGTTTACCCCATGAAGATAAAGTCGGAGGAGGATGAAATTTGCAAGTTTCTTAGTTTGAGCTTGGGCTACAAAATGCGATTACCGCCGTCTCTCTGCGACCTCTAGGACCTGAAATCGCTTAACATTGTGGTGGGTCGCCTCTTTATAGAGGCACAAGTGTGCCTCCTTGATACTGATCTCTGTTTTGTGGCCCTTCAGCCAGGAACGTGCTAATTTTATTTGTGTAGCAAATTTCTTCAGAAGAGGTCAATCACAAAATATTTATCAAATGTGTTTGTCTTAAAAATATACAGTAGGCTCCCAATCTTTGATATAATATAAGGTTAATATTTAGTAGTTGCCCACTTCTGAAGGGGAACATGTTAAATAGAACAAAAGTTGTATCCTTAGAAGATTCCTTATTTTTATGCTCTTTCCCAGTATCATTATTGCTTTTCTGACTGTGCACTCCCAACCCCCCCCCCCCCCCCCCCCCCCCCTCTATCCCCATGGTTCCATGGTTCCACCCAAAACGAACAGAAATAACAATAAATAACCGAGTCAAACTCAAAACGAGCAGAAATTAACATAAGTTGGGTGCAAAACCCCTATGCCTCCCAAGGCCAGACCAAATTTGTGCTTTACTGAAAAAATATAAATGTTTTTACTTTTATAACTTTAATAAATCAAATAATATTAACATTTTGATTACTAAATATCAGTATATGTATATAGATAATTTCGGAGACCACACTGCCTTTCCATGACGATAAAATAACAGTTCAAAATAGGGATACAATCCTTGTTTAATAGACAGTGTATAATAAATTTCATAAAAAATACCAGATATTTTGGTCACATATACGGTGACCGTCATCAGTAGTAAAACTACTGATGACGGTCACTGTATATGTGACCGAAATATCTGGTATTTTTTGTGAAATTTATTATACACTGTCTATTAAAAAAGGATTTTATCCCTATTTTGAACTGTTATTTTATCAGTATATGTATATTAAACTGACAATGCACATTCATTTATATTTTTTTCAGTAAAGTGCAAATTTTGTTATGGCCTTGGGAAGGCATAGGGGTTTTTTGCGCCCAACTTATGTTAATTTCTGCTTGTTTTGAGTTTGACTTGGTTATTTATTGTAATTTCTGTTCGTTTTGGGTTTCATTTATTTATCGATGCTGATTTGTGGTAGTTTCACGCTTGGTAGATTATTTGATTTTATTTTTGCTCATATTTTGTTTAATAGAGTTCTTTACTTTTTTTGAAAAACTTATTTTGTGGAAAAAGTTTTTTTTAATTAATTTCTGTTCGTTTTATATTGACATAGTCTTTTCAGGGAAAAAAGAACATGATACTTTAAATCTCTTCGTTTTTTTAAGACTTTATAGTTCGGCCTGCTATTTGTATGCTGGAGAAAAAAATTTCAGCAATTTTAACAACCTACACCCTTTTAAAAATGGACACAAATAGTACTGTTTAATTTAGTTTCTTACCTCCTCTAGTTGACCTGAAATGGAAAACTTGATACCATTCGCAAAAAATCTGTTTACTTTCTTTGATAGCTTGGATACACTTACGCTATTTTGATTTGGTTAAATTTTAAGAGCAGAAGTAGCCCGAAAGTTTGAAGATAATGCCCTCAGTCGTTCTTGGGATACTGCTGAGATGCCATATTGGGAATTAGCATTAAGACAGTGCATTTTGATTTAATCTTAAGGCAACATTTAGTTTTTAAACATAATGGGCAAATGGGAGGGTGGGAGTGGGAGGGGGATTAGTTGCCCTCCAATCATTTTCGACTATTAGAAAGGGCATCAGCCCTTTCTATTTTCAATCGAATGAGCTCTTTTCGAAGTTCCCACGACAAACTCCTTCGATACGAAGTTCCCTGGTCTAAATAACAACAACAAAAAAAATAATACATTATACCCACATTGATCTTTACTATAAAAAAATGTCAAGCCTTCCAATCACTTTTGACTATTAAAAAGGGCACTAGGCCTTTCGATTTCCAATTGAATGAGCCCCTTTTGAAACAACAACGCTTTCTATAAACACCTTATATGCCCCCTAGGCATAAATTACAAACCCTTACCCTAAGGTCTCTGTTAGGGTGGTTGTCATCCTCTAAGACCGAATTTCCAGAACTTTCAACTACGTTAAAACAAAATGACTATCTCAAAATTTTGATTTGATGTGTTTGAAGAAATGGTGGGCGTGAGAGGGGCGGTAGTCGCTCTCCAATCACTTTCAACTATTAAAAATGGCCCTAGCCCTTTCAATTTTCAATCAAATGAGGCCTTGTTTTTTGAAGTTTCTACGACAAAATTTTCAATAAACACCTTATATGCCCCAGGGCATAACTTACAACCCTTGCCCTGAGAGCTGTGTGGGGGGGGGAGGGGTTGTCATCCTTAAAGACCTAATTTCCAAAACTTTCAACTACGTTGGATAAAATGGCTATCTAAAATATTGATTGGATGTGTTTGGGGAAAAGATGGGCGTGAAAGGGGGTTATTTGCCCAAATCACTTTCGACTATTAAAAAGGTCACTAGACCTTTGAATTTCCTATCGAATGAGCCCTTTTTCAAGTTTCTACGACAAAGATTTCAATAAAAACCTTATATGCCCCAGGGCCTAACTTATAACCCTTGCACTGAAGACTCTGGGGGGAGTGTCCTGCTCAAAGGTAAAATTTCCTGAACTTTGAACTGCGTGGAACAAAACGGCTATCTCAAATCTTTATTGGATGTGTTTGGGAAATGGTGGAAGTAAATAAGTTTTCAATGTATTTTCAGTTTCGTGATTTTTTTTTTATCAACAAATAAATGGGTTACCAATGGGAGCAGCTCTATCCGGCCTACTGGCTAATATTTATGTCGAGAACCTTGAAAATTGGGCATTAAATTCTTATTTTTTAAAACATGTATATTGGGGTCGTTACATGGATGACGTAATTTCACTTTAGAATTATGGGGAAATTGAACTTCAGGGTTTCCTAGATCATCTTAATGATAGAAGACTATAAGGCTATAAGGCGGATAGAAGACTAGATCACTTATGATAGAAATTTGCAGTTTACCCTAGAAATTGAATTTGAAAATAAACTACCATTTTTAGATGTGCTAATTATCCGTAATACTAATAATTTGGACTTCACTGTCTACAGAAAAAACCAACACAAAACAATAGATATCTTCATTTTAATTCAAATCACCCCCCACAAGTTAAAAGACCAGTTGTAACTTCTCTTGTTGACCGTGCCCTGAACATTTGCTCCGATTCATACATAAAAGCAGAAAAAATTTTATCAGAGATATTCTTTTTGGCAACGGATACCCCATTCCTTTTGTCAGTAATACGATTAACCGTAGACTGAAAAGACATTTTCGTAAAATCAACGATATTTTACAATGTGAGGCTCCAGAAAAACCCTCTAATATAATCTATCTTCCGTACATCCCAAGAATCACAACAAAAATAAAAAAAATATTTGCACAAAAAAACAATCTGTATTTAGTTTTCACTAATAATTTTAAAATTACAAATTTCTTAAACTCCGGTAAAGATAAAACCTCAGTTACTCACCAAAGAGGGGTTTATCAAATACCATGCGATTGTGGCAATTACTACGTTGGCAGAACTCATCAGAATCTAGAAAAACGGATACACCAGCATTAAAGAAGAGACATAGACAAAGCGTTAATTGCTAATAGTTCTAATAACTCCTTTGATTCTGCTTTAGCTAGCCATATATTTGATAATCCCAGCCACACAATACTTTTTGAAAAATCTTCTCTCATTAGTAGTGATTTGGGGATAAAACAGGTAGTCCGGGAATTAATCGAAATTAGGCTCAAAATAAATAAAAATATTTCCTTAAATAAGGACTTATGAGAATACGTATTCACTGAATTCTTTATGCTCAAATTTAATTAAAAAATGATCTAACAAAATATTTGATTAAACCAATCGACAATAGTATTGAACCCGTTACAAAAAGCCTTTAAGACTAGCTGCTAAAAAAGCAAGATTAGCTTTTGAAAACTTGCAGTTAATAATTTCATTTGGTAAAATTCTACTTTAGCTTCTTTTGGCTATCTTGGAAAGGGGTTAGGTTAGGAAAATGAAACTTTCAGGGATGGGTCTACAGGCTAAAGATTGTCCCGGGAAGGTATTTTGAAGTACCTACCTCCACTCCTTCTCCCTCTAGAGGGTCCTGACCTTTGATGACCTTTAAAAATCTGTGTGTTATAAAATTGAAACTGCAAAATAGATCTTCTGCTTAAATGAAGTACAACAAAATTATTTTCAGCTTCACAACTTTGCTCAATCCCAATTTATAAGGTTTTTGAAGATATGCAAATACATTTCCTAAATTTTGAAAAAAAAACATTGATATTGCTTAAAATTCTACTCAAATAACAGGAATTGCATTTTCCAAATTAAATCCAGAGAAAAAGAAAACTGATAACTGAAAATTAAGGTAAAATGTTGTTTTGTCAAAATTTCAAGAGGTATAGACCTGTCATGTAGGCAAATTTCAGGACCCTCTAGAGGGAGAAGGAGTGGAAGCAGGTACTTCAAAATACCTTCCCAGGACAAACCTTAGCCTGTAGACCCATCCCTGAAAGTTTCGTTTTCCTAACCTAACCCCTTTCCAAGATAGCCAAAAGTAGCTAAAGTAGAATTTTACCCATTTCATTTTATTTCGTTTGAATGAATTCATCCTCTCTCATCATTTTATTTATCAGTCCTGGTAAGATATGATAAGATAAGATATTTATAAAAAAAAATGACTATCACAAGCCCCAAAGGGCCGAATTCGCATTTCGGGGTCATATAATAAAAAAAACATAGAAACAGCACAAACAACTAAAAAACTGGCTAAACAATGCCAAAAACAACAATATCAGAAAGGCAAAGCCATTCATTATTCTAAAAAACAAAAAGTGTCAAATGTAAGAAAGTTAAAAAGGCACAAACTAAAGCAAAAAACCCCCCAAAAAAAATTGAGATAAAAATAGTGTTAAAAAGGTTTAAAAAGAGACTATATAAAAAGGGGAGGGAAAAAAATAGTGGTTTATTTGATCAGTAATGAAGGGGACAAAGGTTTTTTCATATCTGGAGGTTAAACAACGGATGGGGGACAAGATAGGGAAGGGTTCAGAAACAGTACGTGGCAGGCGGGTGTCTGGATGGGGAGTGTCTTTGGGGAAAATGTTTTCCGTGCGAGGGTTTATTATTGCATTTTTTGCAAAACGGAGGCACAGCGTTCCTCTCCTGGGCTCAAGAGTTTCCAGCTTGGCCTTTTTTTTTGTAAGGAGTGAATATGGTACCAAAGTTTCTTTAAAAATTATTCTTAGGGCTTTTTTTTTTTTGAATAGATTCAATTTTATCTGATTCATCACGGGAGATGCCAGGATGCCAAACTGGACAAGCATATTCAAGATGCGGGCGGACAAAGGAAGTATAAATCCTTAAAGAATGGGATGAGGGGACGTTAAATTCATTCAAGAGCTTAAGGAGAGACATGGAAGCATTAGCTCTACGGGCAATATCTTTCACGTGGATATCCCACTTTATATTAGAGGAAATTGTAACCCCGAGTAATTTAAAAGGAAGACACAGAAATATCTGGGGGGATAGGGTCAAGGAAGGCGGGAGTAGATTTCAAGAATTTATCGTCATTATATTTGATTTAGTGGAATTTACTTTCATATTTAGGTTCTTAGCTTCATCCAAAATGTGGGTTAGAATTTCAAGGGGGTCACTTTTAATATTCCTGTGGCATACTTCGAGGATCGACAAGTCATCCACGTATGGCATCCCATTGCCTTTCACAGGAAAGGCAATGGGAGACTACGGAATCAAATGGGAAGGAAAAAGTCTCCTGGACTTAGATTATGCTGATGATTTAAGCATCCTAGATGAAAGTGTGAGCAAAATGAATGAAGTTTTAGAGGTTTTGCGAGTTCAGGGTGCTAGAATAGGTTTGAAAATTGATGTTAAGAAGACTAAGTCACTAAGGCTAGGAATAAGTGAAGATGAAAATGTGACGTTGGGTAATGAAAAAATTTGATCAGGTGGGCAGCTTCACTTACCTTGGTAGTATTATTAGTAAAGATGGTGGGAGACGTGAAGATGTTAAAAGTAAGCCAAGGCTTAGGGTGTTTTTTTACAGTTAAAAAAAAAGTTTGGAAGAATAGGAAGATAAGTCTGCAAACCAAGATTAGAATATTAGAAGCTACAGTGATGACAGTGGTCAAATATGGCTCTGAAGCATGGACGCTCCAAAAAGCGGATGAAGATTTGCTAGATGTGTTTTCCAGAGAAATTGCTTAAGGGTTGTTCTGGGTACCCGGCTGACTGACCGTATTTCAAACAATAGACTATACCAAAAATGTGGTTCAATACCGCTCTCTAGGGCTATAATGAAAGAATGGTTGAGGTGGCTAGGGCACTTTGTTCGGACCAAGGATGACAGATTGCCGAAGATTGTTTTTTTCGGCCAACCGTCTAGGGCTAAACGGAAAGCAGGTTGTTCCTCGTCTGGGGTGGGAGGACGTCATAAAGAAAGATTTAAAGGAAATGGGAACTTCGTCTGCGGATGTAAAAAGGGAGGCTTTGAATATATTGGGGTGAGGAGGAGGAGCGTGCGTAGCTGTGTTGACCTAAGGCGGCTTGGTGCTGCGGTGAGTTGTTAGTAGTAGTAGTAGTAGTCACCTACAGAAGAAGTCTCCTTTCTACCTATTAGGATAACGTTGAAGGGCTCTAAATTATTTTTTTTTTGGTTTTAAATGTAATCACTGTAATTTCTATCTTGCTATGAAATCCAATTTGAAAAATGCTTATGAAATTCCAGCCAATATTAATCAAAATTGTTTACCTTAAGTTCTCTAAGATTTTTTTTTATTGTATCTGGTGACTGTCCCTTGGTTAGTTTGCATTTTTCTTGTCATGCAATCTCCTCATTCTTCCTCTTTTTCTCCTTTCATCATAACTTAAAGAAGCTCTAAAGTCAACTCCTTTGACATAAGTGTGATACCTGTGTTTTCTTTCTTTCTTTGAAATTTGCCTTTACCCAGGATCAATCAAAAACTGTTGTCTTCAGTTGCTTAAGCTTTCTTTGTATTGTAATCTTGTGTGACTGTCCCTTGGGCAGTTTGTATTTATTGTGTGAAATATCTCCTTTTCACTCTGCATCCTCCTCTTTTCCTTTCAAAAAGAAGCTCTAGAATTAGCCTCTTTGGCATTAAACGTGATCACTGTGCTTTCTGTCTTGCCTTAATCAAAATTGTGTCTCCAATCGTTTGAGGTGTTTTTTGTATTGCATCTGGTTTTTATTTCTTGGTTAGTTTGTATTCTTTTTTTTTGTCTTGAAATCCCCCTTCTTTTCCTCATGCTATATCCTTTTCCCCCATTTCAGGATAATCTCAAGATGCTTTATAATTAACCTCAGTGGCAGTAAATGTGATCACTGTTCTTTTTCTATCTTGCTTTGGAATTCTACTTCAGCCAACATTTATCGATGTTTTTAGTCTTCGATTCTTTGAGTTTTTCTTTTTTGTATCTGATGACTGTTCCTTAGTTAGTTTGCATTTTATTTTGTCTTACACTTTCCTCCTCTTTTCTCCTGATTCTTTCTTTCAGAATAATCTCAAGAAGCTCTGAACTTGACCTCTTTGGCATTAGATGTGATCACTGTACTTTCTATTTTGCTGTGAACTTCCAGTTGAAATTCTATTTGCAAATTTCGATTGAAGTTCCATACAGAATTAATTGAAACTGTTCATCTTCAATATCTTCAGATTTTCTTTTTTATTGTGATCTGATTACTGTCCCTTGGTTAGTTTGTATTTAATTTTGTCCTTCAATCTCGTCCTCTTTTCCTTCTGGTTCCTTTTTTCTCATTTTCTCCATTTTTACTTTCATAATAACCTCAAAAACACTATAGTCAACATATTTGACATAAGTGTAGTACTGTACTTTCTATCTTGCTTTGATATCTGCCTTAGGTAGTATTAACCAAAATTATTGTTCAAAATTGTTTGTCTTCAATTGTTTGTGTTTTGTTGTATCGTTTTTTGATGACTGTCCTTTATTTAGTTTTTTTTTTGTCTTGCAAGCTCCTCGTTTTTTCTTGCTTCCGTCTCTTTCCTTTCAGAATAACCCCAAGAAGCTCTAAATTCAACTTCTTTGGCCTAAAATGTGATCATTGAATTTCCAATCTTGCTTTGAATGCGCATTTGCAATCCCAGCCAATATTAATCAAAAGTGTTTGTCTTCAATTGTTCAAGTTTTTTGTTGTATCTTTTGGTGACTCTGACTGTTCTTTGATTAGTGTGCATTTTTTGTCTTATAATCTCCTCTTCTTCTCCTTCTGCTTCTTCTTTTTCTCATTTTCTGCTTCAGGATAACCTTAAGATGGTTCTAAGTCATCATTTTTGTCATTATCTCTGATCACTGCTTTCTATCGTGCTTTGAAATTCCACTTTAGCCAGCATTAATAAAAAATTGTTTGATTTTTTTTTTGTATTGTAATCTAGTGGCTCTTTCTTGGTTAGTTTTTGTTTCCTTTGTGTGTTGAAATCCCCTCCTCTTTTCACCCTTTTCTCCTTTGCTTCTTTCAGAATAATCTCAAAATGCTCTAAAGTCAATCTCTTGCTCTAAAACCCCCACTTCAGTCAACATTAATCAAAATTGTTTGGTCTTCAATTGTATTTTATTGGTAACCACGGTTGCCACCAGATATTGGCACGGAAATGGTGCTGCACCACTTATTGAAGGAGAAAGCCTCGCCGGTGCCAAATATTGTAATGGAATGTCTCGCGGGTACCACTGCTGTACTGTAAATATAGAGTAGGTTAATGCTCTTTTACGGAATACCCTGTTCCAGGGTATGGTAACGTGATCGAACGATCAAACGGGCCAACCCCTAGGCCAAAAGTGCTACAAACCGGGGTCACCACTAATATCTCTAGTTAATATAATCAAAGCCTCTCTGTAGGCTCCAGACTCAAACTAGGCTAATAAAAAAAAAAAAAAAATCAAAGGTATAAAGAAAAGAACTCTTACTGTATTCACTCTGAACTTCGATAAAAAATTGAAAATAATTACAAATTTTCTTGCCCCTAGAACGGCAAAGCCGCCTATGTGTTGCGGGTGGATTCCATCCGCCAACCTAATTTTCAGCCAATATAAACCCTCACCAGTTGCAACATCAACTCAAATGAATCAAACATTTTACCTTTTTCCCTCCCCGTCAATTTCGACCAGATTTGCTGTCCAAATTGACTCACCTGTAATTGCACAGTTACAACTCGTGACTTTAACTGCCTACGCAATTAAAGAGGAAAGAAAATGGCGGTACCATTATTAAGAGAAAATTAAAGATTACCACAGAGAGGAAAGAGGATTTCTACAGAACCAAAAAAGAAAAAAAAAAAGAAAGCACATTTATCTTATAAATAACCCAGGACCAAAGGTTCCAACAAATTGTTTAAAGGGTATTCTTTTGGTAGTGTAATCTATCCCCTATCTATAAATATCCCCTGTAATCTATAATCTGATGACTATCCCCTGGTGAGTTGCAGTTTCTTCTGGCATTCTCCCCTCCTTCTTCTAATCTCCATCTCTTTCTTATTCTCTTCATCTATGCCATTTTTGTGCTTTCCCATTCTGTTCCTCGCTTTTTTTTTCTACTTGAAGCATTGAAATTGCGCCTGTAATTGTATCTCCAGTTGCTTCAAATTTATGTATATACCTCCAAATAAAAAATGTATTTATTTGTTCTAATAAAAATGTAAATGTTTTCCAATCTATCTAATGTAGGAGTTTTTGGATCAATACATCTTTTTGTAGCTCCTTGTAGGGAGATCTGTGTGGTAGCGGGGATCAATTTCTTTTGTCATCCATTCTTAGTTCCTTTTCAAGCAGGTAGGTCTGTCAGATAAAACTAGAAGATAACAATACTTCATGTTAGAATAATAGATATCTTATACTTTTTTTTTTTTATTGCAGTTCGTATCTACACCCTTGCCCCTCTCTGGAAACGTTTTGTGGCGGAAGTCATTGATATAGCAATCGTGTTGTTGCTGAAAGTTCTCCTTCTTGTTGTTGCATTCGAAAAACATTGCAACTTTGTGAGTTTTTTCCTGGGGATGCCTATTTGATGTATAGGCTAGCCTATCTTTGCCAAAGAGCTTTTTTTTATTGATTTCTACATTCCTAATGCATCGAAGCCATTATTTGCCAGGATTTATTTTGTCAGGTTTCCATGTTTCCCTGTCTGTTTATATTTTGTTGAGGCTTTAATTCATGTTTGCACATGTGATGTTATTTCAATTCTCTTGCTTTTTGACACCTAGATTTCTAGGTGAAATCAGTTTTTTTTTTTTTTGTGTGTGCATTTTGAAGTGCGCCATTCGAATGTGTAAAGAATTTTTTTCTATGCTGGGGTTGGGTACGCTAAAAACACGAGTCGTGAAATGAACTGAAAAAATTTGGAAATTCGCTCTTCATATCCTGGTCTCTAAGGCAGGGGCAGAACCAATTAGATTAGTATAACCCAACCAATCAGCCAACTCTCTGCATGGGAAGGTACTAAGCTTATTCCCTCCAAAAAATCTTCCCTCGCCCAAAAAGTACCCCAATCCCAGGAAAATCCCCCCCTCCCATCCTGATAATTCCTCCCGAATGCAAGATTGATTAGTCATAGAGAAAGTATGACATATAAAAATAATGAAGAAAAGAAGGAATTTATGGTATATCCTACCAATATTCCAAAATATAGCCAGAATATGTGGTGTAGAATATCTTAAAGTATTTATTTTTTATTTATTTTTTTTTTTATTTGAATTCTGCTTTCGTGTTTATGTGGGATTGAGTTATCATAAAAGGATACAATTAAGTTTAACATCGGGGCTGTATGCATCATACCAACCCCAACCGTGAAATTGCTGACGTTTCGGAGTTTTTAAACAAAACAATTATCTCAAAGTTTGGTTCGATATCATTGGGGTTAGAGGAGGGGCGGATAGCGAAAAGGAAATTGAGAGGGAGGCTGATTGCCCTTGAGAAGCTTTCAGCTTTTAAAAAAGGACACAAGAACTTCCAATTTTCAATCGAATGATCCTCCTCTCAAGTTTTCTAAAATAAGTTTCTTGAATTTGAAGTGGGTGGGAAATCGGTTTTTTTTGGCCTTTTTTGGGGCTGCATTTTGAGGGGAAGCAATATTTCTTATTTTCCTTTTACATTGAGGTTCCCTTAGCCCAAAGTTTCGTATATGTTTCAAGGCTATTGGTAAAATTTGGCGCTTTTTTGAGTAACCTTTGTTAGAGGAGGTACCAGTTTCAAAGGGACCAATCCTTTTAATATTTTGTACATAAGTCCCCTTGGTCCCAAGGACTTACAGCTGTATATTTCAAATTGAGCAGGAAAAAAGTTTTGTTGCTTATTTCCGGCCCCCTAACCCTCCCTCTTCCCATAGTAAAATCTTGATGATCTTTTTCACCAAAAAAAATAACCTCTGAAGTTTTACGCCATTGGACTCCCAAGATCAAATATGCCCTCGTTTTTTTTCGCTACGAAATATATCTATAAAGAATTGACAGTTAGCTATAATTTACGGCCTTTATCCCAGGATGTCAGAGGGTAATGTCATCTTTGGATGCAAATTTATTGATATTTTCAACTATTCTTAAAAAATGGGTATCTCCAAACGTTGATCAGATGTCGTAAGGGATTACCAATGGATCAGATATCAGGAAAAGGCTCTAGGAAAGGGGCTGGTTGCTCTTCAATCACTTTTTAACTTTTAGGATAGGAACTAGAACTCTCAATTTCTGACCTAATGAGCGTCCCCCGAAGTTTCTTTGACCATGAGGGGGGTTGAGGAGGGGGCAGCCCCCCTCCTATACGGAATAAATTCTGCTCGTTTTAAGATTTAATGTTACTTTTCACTTTCTTAAAATAGCGTAGACCAGAAATATTCCCTGAAATTAAGTATAGATATCGATTCCCACCCCCCCTCATCCTCAGAGCTAATTATATTTTTATCTTAGGGGTCAATGAAAGTTAGGATGTTTTGGCCTTAAAATGCACTCTTTGAGCCACCTGTTAGTCCCCCCTGCCTACATAATGGCCCAAACGTGCCTCCATAATAGCTTTGTAAAATTTGGCTGAGATAATTAAAAGTGCGACATATGCCATTTTTGTAACTTTTCAGGAGAGCCAAAAAACCAAAGAAAATTTTTCAGTTATAGTCGTTCTGAAGGATGAGGCTAATAGAGATAAAAGGAACGTATTTTAAACCAACTTTTTATGTTCTTTACAATGGTATAAATCAAATTTAAATATACCGAGCGAATTCAAAATTATTCCATTTTATTGCGCATGTCTCGTTTTTCCTATAGATAAGATAATCCTCTTCTGTCAAAAGTATTCTGAGCGAACTAAAAAATAATCCATTTTTTGGCGCATGTCTCCTTTTTCCTTGACAAAAAAAAGAGAAAAATGTCAGGTCCCCATATTATAGCCCCATAAGATAATCCTCTTCTGTCAAAACTGGCATATGTCTCTTTTTATCTTCGTAACGGTACAAGATAGGAAAATTCTGATTGCACCATTCGATTCCCCGTGCTGAGTTTACCCACGAAACATACATAACTCATTTTCGACCAAAATTGCATATTTCGCACTTCTAATTATCACGGCCGAATTATACACTTTTATTCGCTCTTTTCAAATGTCGTAATTTCCCTTTGGCTGCTCAATTCTGCGCTGCGTGAGGATTTTTCCGGGGAGATATTGTTGAGAGAGAATTTTCTTGACGGGGGAGGGGGGGGGGGTAAGCTGGACCCCGCGAAAAGTATAGGATAGTGTCATTAACTGGTCATTTTATCGGTATCGTGAATTAAAATCAGTGTCCAGTTTACATTCAATCCACTTCGAGAGAAAAAAGACTGCATAAGAATTCTGATTGCCTAGAAACAGGATTAGACTGAGCTTATTTCTCAAGGCCAACATATACCTTCTCTCTTTTTACACTCCAAAAGCTTTCGATAGTGCTCATCATTTTGGTTTCCTTTTCAAACTTTAACGCTACGAGTTGATGAATTTTTCCACTGCAGGAAATCCCCCCCCCCCCCCCTCACTGTGGTACCCAAAAGAGAGCTTTGTTCGACCTACCGTTTTCAAGGGACATAATGTACGAGTACGGTAGGGATTATCCCTGAAGAACCTCCTATTAGTTAATTTGAGAGAAGGTTTAATAAATATTTAAACTTTAAGTTAGAAATTCCTAGGATTGGTGCCAGGATTATTCTACCAGGAAACCTGAAAAAATACAAATTAAAATTATAGGATGTGCTGTGTAATTTTGAACAAGAAGTAAAACATTTGAAATGTGAGAATGTGTGGGAATCAGAACTATGAGTTTTTTTGTTTGTTTAAATTAATTATTCAGGAAGTATAGTTTGTATTAATGATGTATATGTGCACAAAAGTAGAGTGATTTCCTGTCTGACATCAGCCTTAAGGAGCTTTCCCACGGGAAAAGTTTAAAACGATGTATTTAGTTTTGACCCGCCCCTAGTAGTCAGTCCTGAATGTATCTATGTTATCTATGTATCTATGTTATTATCTCATTTAAGTTTGTTTTCCATGGTTCTTTGGATACACAATCGGATGTCCAAGAGACTCATTTTTTCCCACGAGGTGGTGGGACAGTAAAACACCATTTTTACAACAGGAGAGCAATTCTTGGCACTGGTAATCTAAACTATAAAAATAGAAAATTTGATAACAATATATAACCCTATGTCAAAATAATCTGTTTTTTCATAAAGATTCAAAATAAAAAAAAAATTCTAAGTTTAAAGTTACCCATCAAAAACCATTTGCATAAGCAAGTCTGCACAGGAAGGGAAACGCTCTCAGAAGGAGTTGATCGTGATGAAAACTACTCCATCGTGTTTTTTTTTTTTTCATGATCTCTCAGCAGTATATCCGAGATGTTATTCGTATCCCGCAACCCTGGAGCAGAGGTGTCAAGCCTTGATCCGCAAAAATGCAAAATTTAGTATTTTTCCTTACAGTGATTGTCATGGATATGTGTGGTTCTTAAGGTATTGGTAGAGTTGATTAGATTTAAAATTTTAGCTTTAGTACCCAATGGCGGTTCTGGCCTCTCTTGCGCCCGAACCAAAATCTTGATTAGCGCCCCACACCTGTCTCCCACAAAAGTTTCAGGCCATATTTTAGCAAAATGTTCATTTTTTAACAAAAATTATTTTCAGTTGCCCAAATAATAATTTATTTTTAATAATTTTTTAAAAATATTAAATTATTTTGATTTAATTTTTATTATATAAATATTTTTAAAAACCTATTTTTATTTTATTAATTAATGAGTATTTGATTAATTGTTTTCATTTATTAACTGAGACCTTTACTTTATTTTTAATAAAAGTACAATTTAAAAAATTACAAAATGATTATAACCGTTAGATTTTATTTATTTGAAATTTTGCGCCCCTAAAATTTCTGCGCCTGGGGCAAGTGCCCCTCCCCTATAAGTGCTTTTTTTAATACCCTTTATAAGTAAAGAAAGAGACCGCACCTAAGCAAAATGCTGGTTTCTGCCATTTTCCTGTGGAAAGAAAATCACAACAATGTTGTACCACAAGTGGAAATTTAAGGCTCTAGCGCCTTTTGTAAGTCACGAAGATATCACGGCACAGCAATGTCCCGACTTCTGACATTTTTTTTCCCGTGTAGCAATAATTTTGACCCAAAGTGTTTTGACCCAATTCTGAGATAGCCAATCAGCTCTTAACAATCAAAAGGCTACTGAAGTCGACTCCCAATTTTAGAGCCTATATTGGCCCATGTCTTTTAATTCCTCCCAAAACATAAATGCAGTCGTAAAACTTGAACCGTTACTATAGGACTGTCTATCCGGTAAACGGCCACTATCGGCCATATAGAGTTGGATAGTAGCGCTCAAGATGTTTGGGCGAAAGTCAGTGGTTGCTGTTTAGGAGGCTGGGGGGTATCTAAATCCTCAACATTGCACTTTTTGGCCAGCAACTTTCAAAACTTCTCAAACATGTGCTTTGGATAAATTCAGGAAGGAATAGATTTAACCTCCACCCCATATGGAAATAAATTGATAGCTTCTAATCTTAGAAGCTTCTTAGCATTCTTGCATGTGGCCCTTCACAAATTAACCTTACTAATGTTTATACCACCACTTTGGAGGGGATATGGAATTCCCCTCTCACAAGGTCTGTCAAGAGGATACTTTGGTAATTAAAAAAAATTTAGACTGCTTTGTTGGGTCTTTCACACTCCATCCTGAAATTATCTGGAAATCTTATACCCCCCCCCCCCCCCCTGTTACCTCCTAGACCCGCAAAGAATATTTCTCTGTGCACTTATGTTAATGATTTAATTACTATATTTTTTTAGGGAAGGCCAGATACCAGATATAAAGGATTTGGATACCTTCTTGGAGTTTTTGGATTATGATTCTGGATACAAGATTTTCAGCAACCTCTTTTTCCTTGATTTTCTTCAAAGTCTTCTGGGCTGTTTCTTTGAGGCAAATATTGTGTTTTTCAACCGTTTTTAAAGGTCTATTGTTTTTTTTTCCAGGAATCCGGGGGGGGGGGGGGGGGGGGGGGGGGGGGGGGGGGGGCAAAAAGCCGGAATTGTCAAAAGTTGATAGATTTTTGACGAAAAAACTTTTTTTTGGATCATCCATTTTTTGTAAGTTTTTCTGATGAAAAGCTGCTTTTTGAATATTTGTATGAAATCTTGGTTTTTCGATAATCTATTTTTAAGCGCTTTCATTTATGTTATTGTACTACAGTTAAAAGAGCTTCTTATACTGAGAGTAAAGAGTGCTTTAAGAACTTGAAACGAGCTGAAATTATCTCATATAAGAAATGGAACTGGAATCAAACCAAAATTACCACAAGCAAGAGTAGGGCTGCTGCTCAATCGGAGCCTTTCAACATTTGAGTGTCTTTTGCAATTTATTGATAATCAGATACTGTTAAAAAATACTCTTTTTTCTTTCGTTTATTTTTTAAAAACTTTTAAAGAAACATAAAGCGAAAAATTAAAATCTGAAATTAACTGAAATAAAGTTATATAATAAGTTAAACTTAAAACGAACAGAAACTAGTATCGACGAGTAAATGGAAATCCGAACAAGCAAAAGTTAAAATGGATAGTCAGATCAAACTTAAAATGGATAAGTATTACCTAATATAAAAGTGAGACTACCTCCCTTTTAAGCCCGTAAAGGCTTGAGTGTCATGTATAAAGAATTCTGATTAATCCAAAAAAAAAATTGGCCTATTTCGCATGGGCCAGTTTTTCTAGTTTTTCTGTACATTCAGGTTCCCTCCAGGTCTTAGTACATCCAGGGACTTACTGAAATAATTTTCAAGTTGTCCATGCGTTTTATTTTGTGTTGTGTTGGAGTCTCCTTGTCCCAAGGACATGCAAACATAAATTTCAAGCTGCCAAAAATATCAAGTTCTTTCTCCCGCTTTTGGGCTTCGTTGATGAAGCCTCACAACCTAAACATTTGTTTACACTTTGGGGTTTCCTTGGTCCAAAAAAGAGTTTCCTTGAGTTTCGTGGGACTTGTGAATGTGGATTTTAAGCCGTTTGGAAAAAAGTTCTTTTTGCCTTTTCTATCTGTCCTTATCTTAAAAACATTAGGATTCCCTTGGCCCATGGACTTACAGTTGTAAGTTTCAAATCATTCGGAATCAGAAATTTTTTGGCCTATTACTGGATCCCCTAACACTCCCCCCCCTTGAAACAAAATTTAAGGCTCCTGGGCCCGGGCAGTGATCCTTGAAAGTTTCAAGTTTATAGAAAAATCTGTTTTTAAACTTATTCTTGGTCCATGTTTTTGTTGGCCAGTTCTTCACTGTTTCATGGATTAGTCTTCTAGTCATTTGGAAATAAAATATTTTGGATTGTAATTTTAGGCAAACCAATGTTTTTGTCAATTTTTTTTGCCGCGTTGTTACCCTTTGGCCCAATATTTTATAGTTATTAGTTTTAAGCTAATCAAAAAAAAAACTTATCCATTAGTTCGGCTTGTCTTTCGGCCCCAATTTTATTTTGTAGTTTTGATAATCAAGGGTTAGGAATATACTGCCGGAATTCCCAAGCAGTTAGGGCGTTATATAACGTTCGGCAATCGTCGCTTTACCATGGAATGATTCGGGAAATTTTTCAAGTTGATTAAATAAAGGGTTCTTTTTGGGGTCCCGTGCCCCTAATTGTTTGTTTGCTAATTAGAATCTTCTTGGCCCAAGAGCGTATGATTGTAGGCTTTAATACGTTTTTCATAAAGGAACAATCTTTTTGGTTCTGTTTTTGATGGAGAGATTTTATTTTAATATTTTCTTGTTATTGGGTTCATTTTGGCCCAAGGGCTTAAGCAAGCAAGTTTCAAGTAAAAAAAATATTGGACCGTATTTTTAGGTGGTGAATGCACCCAAACTAATATGTTATATGTACATTAGTATCCCTTTTGCATAGAGACCTGCGGTTATAACTTTCAAGTGATTCATGAAAAAAAATTGGGCCCGTTTTTGGCCCCCTTTTTAGATAACCGAATTTTTTCCGTTTTCTTTTCGGCATTGCGGTCTCAGGGACACATATATAAGTTTCAAGCCAATGAAGAAAAATATTTAACCCATTTTTGGGTCCCTATTTTGGGGGTAATAATTCTAACCTATTTTTGTGTGTTAAGAACCCCTATACTAAGGAACTCAGAAATGCAAGTTTCAAGTATTAAAAAAAAGAGAAAAAAGCCCATTTTCGAACCCTATTTTTTGGGAATCAGTGTTTTGCAACATTTTCTTCTGCATCGGATTCCTTATTTATCCTATTTTAGAAGTTCATGCTCTAAACTAGCATTTGTTTTTTTTTATTAGCGTTCCTTGACCCAGGGACAGGAAAATTTCAAGCTGTTCAGAAAAAGAAGGTTTTTTGGCCCCGTTTTGGGTGGAACCGATGTTTGTTTTGTTTTTTTACTTTTTTGTGCATTGGTCCTCTTGGCCCAAGGATGTAAAAAAGACAAGCTTAAAATCTATCGGGAAAAGTTCCATGACCCATAGCCCGTGATTTTTTAAATTAAGGTCACCTTTTCCCAGGGGGTGTAAGTTTCAAACTTATCTGTTTGTTGAGTTGTTTTGTTTGTGTTTTGTACTGTTTGTAGTTGTTTTTTTTGTAACCTGTAAGGTTTTGTTTGTTTTTGTTTTGTTTTTTGTTTATTGGTGTTGTAAGTATGTTGTGCTATCGAACGTTGTTTGTGTTTGGTTGTGGTTTTAAGACGTAAAGTTGTATGATATTGTGTTATTGTGTTTTTTTTTTTTTTTTTTTGTAACTTTTTGTTGTTTGTTTTTTTGTTTGTAAGTTTTTTGTAAAGTTTCAAACTTAAAAAACGAAACTTTTGCCCAGTTTCAGGTCTGTTAATTCTCCTTTTCTCAATAAGAATATGTGCTCTCCTTGACCCAGGAAAAAAACCGAAGTGATTGCTTCTGTCACCATTTTTTTGTGGAGCTGAAAGTCTGCTATTTGGAGCCAAGAATCACAGCTTTGGAGCCGATGTTTTCACGGAAAATAGGTCGTCCAAGAATAGTGAAATGTTGCCTAGACCAAAAATCTTGTACCCGAGATTGTATTTCACATTTCGTGTTTAAAAAGAGGGTAAAAAGGAGCCCAAAAAATCTGTGTCTTTGATCTGCATGAAGATTTTGGACCTTTTGCCCCAGTGTATCTTGGATCATATTCACGGTGAAGTGGGGAGGTAAATCAAAGGACAAGATATTCACTAGAGCTGTCGACTTATTGTAACTGCAATATCTCGGGAATGACTGGGGAGATGGAGTTAGAATATTCAATATTGTTCAGGGGAGGGCAAGGGACTTAGGGGAGGGCAAGGGACAAAAAAAAAGAGTCGTAAAATATTTTTGTCTCCTATTATTGGCTTGTCAGAAAAAGAACCGAAACCTTTTTCTTGAAAGTTTGAAATGTGTATTGCACTTTAACGAAGCAAGAAAATCACAGCAACAGAAACCAAGACTAAGCGATGGGTCTGTTAAGGTCTGGGTTTGGTAAGGGGTCCCAGAGTACAAAGAGCATCAAACAGTTCGTAGCGATGAATTCTACTCAAGGTTCAACTCTGGCTAATAGTAACGAAAAGTACGAAAAAAGAAATTTTGATAATAGTTAATACATCACAAGAATCGGCTTTATGCTGATTCCAAGTAATCATAAGCTACAAGTTTTAGAAAATTGGCCTGATTTTCGAAAAAAGGGAGGAAAAGATCCCTAAAAGTCGAATGGTCTTAATAAAAAATCACACCATTAGATTCATGATGTCAGACAACTCTACTGTAGAAGTTTCAAGATGCTCTCTTCAAAAAACGTGGGACTATATATCTTTTTCCATAAAAAAAGACCACAAGAACGTTTATTTAATTTTTTTCTTAGGGGTGATCAGGGGTCCTAGAGGATCAGAATAGGACTCATTCGACCAGAAATACAAGTTCTAGTGCCTTTTTTTAACAGACAAGATTGTGCCACGGGAAACCGACGATTTCTGTCATTTTGCGGTACCAACCTTCAATTGTGTCCCAAAGGGGACCAAGCTACTATCGATAAAAAATTTTGAGATGCCAAATAGATTTAAAAATACTAAGATAAATGGTTTAAATGGACATTAATCTTAAAGCTCGATTTAACCAAATTGATTCACTTGATTTTTCATGGAATTTATGTTTAGTGATGTATAATTGCGCATAAGCTATCATGAATGGGGGCGGTGGGTCATTGTTCTGCTGGGTGAGGGCAGATGCCTAAAAGAGCAAATTTCAATGCAAAAGTCGTCTAAACTCTCCATGATCCTTCAGATAAATAAAGAAAGAGCTAGGGGAGAAGGTAGGAGTTAATCTCTGATCTCCCTTCATTTACTCAGAGGCTGAAAGGGATGCTGCGGGGTGATATCCCCCTTTTTATTGCAGAAGAAAGTTTCTAACATTTATTTTAAAACTTCATTTAACAAAACTAATTTGCTTCATATTTCATAAAATTATACACAATGATGTGCAAGTTCGTATACACTATTATGATGGAGGGGTGATGGGTCATTTTGTAAGAGGGAGGGGCAAATGCCTCAGAGAGTGGATTCTAGTGCCTAAACCTAACTCTCATTGAGCCTTAGATAAATTAAACAAAAAAACAAGTTTTTTTAAACTGAAATTAAGGAGCGACGTTAAAACTTAAAACGAACAGAAATTATTCCTTATATGAAAGGGACTGCCCCCTCCTCAACGCCTCGCTCTTTACGCTAATTGTTTTAAAAAACAAAGTTATGAGACTTTAGTGCCTAAACCTAACTTTTATGTTTTAGGTAAAGAGCGAGGGGTTGAGGAGGTTGGCAGCCCCTTTCATATACGGAATAATTTCTGTTCTTTTTAAGTTTTAACGTCGCTCCTTACTTTCAATAAAAAAAAAATGTTTTTTTATTTAATTTTTGAATGTTTTCGAATTAATGCAGATTTTGATTTTGGCTCACCGTACATGAATAATTAAAACAAATTTGCATATTAATCTTACTTTTATTTGGTTAAATGGCTTTCTCGAACGTTGTTTAGTTTTATTTACGAACGTTTTTATTATTAATAAATATACGTAACTTGCGTAAGAACTTCTATATTCATATATTTTTAACCCGTATATTAGGGGGTTCGCCCCCTAGTCAATACCTCGCTCTTTACGCTAAAGTTCGAATTTTGTTCCAATTCTTTAAAAATGACCTCTTAATCACAAAGGCCGTTAATTAGAATAAATAGCTCTTATGAAAGTACGGTACTAAAAAATCTTTGGCTTAAAGAGCAAAGTATTGACTAGGGGGCGAACCCATTCATATACGTAATATTTTCTGTTCGTTTTAAGTTTTGATGTTGCTCCTTACTTTTAGTTGAAAAACTTTTTTTTATTAATTTCTGATCTTTTTTTAAAATAATGCTGGGAAATCCGGCGCCCCTTCATAGCAATGTCCCTTCACACATGAAAACTTCCTTCGTGTAAAGATCCTCCCACATAACCCCCGACCCACCCAATCCCCACTACCAGAAAAAATCCCCCCTGAAAACGTCTGTATACTTCCCAATAACCAATTCTATATGTAACATTGGGTAAAGTTCATAACTTTCAGCCCTCCCCCCCCCCCCGGGGACTTTGGGGCATTAAGTCATCCTAAAAGACATAGTTATCATAATTTCAATCATGCTGAACAAAATGGCTCATCTCAAAATTTTGATCGGGTGACTTTGGGAAAAATGAGCGTGGGAGGGGGATGGCTAGGACACGTTCTGGGGATGAAGGATGACAGCTTGCCAAAGATAGTCCTTGCTGGCCAACTGTCTAGGGTCAAACGAAATCAGGTCGTCCCTGGTTGGGGTGGGAAAGTGTCGTAAAGAAAGATTTAGGAGAAATAGGAACTTCTTGGTAAGAGGTAAAAAGGGAGGCTTTAAATAGATTGAGGCGGAGGAAGATTGTGCGTAGCTGTGTTGGCCTCAGGCAGCTTGGTGCTACATTGAGTTGTTAGTAGTAGTAGTAAAGAAAGTAGTAGTGAATATGGAAATTGATAAATACGATTCTTCAGAGTTGCCACGTATCAAATTTAGTAATTTTAAATTAGTTCATAGTATCATAATAGTTCAAAAAATTGTTTTAAAATTAGTTCAAAATTTTTTTTTTAAATGTTTTCATTTTATAACTTTAAGAAATCAAAAATTAATTAATATTTTAAGGAATAAATATCAGCATATGTACATTAAACTGACAATGCCCATTTTTTTTCATTTAATTCATTTAAATTTTTTTCAGTAAAGTACAAATTATATTCTGGCTTTTAGAAAGCATAAGGGTTTAGAACCCTACTCATATTAATTTCTTCTCGTTTTGAGATCGACTCTGTTATTTATTTTAATTTCTGTTTTGGTTTTGGGTTTCATTTATTTATTGATACTGATTTGTGGTAGTTGTGTGCTTGGTAGATTATTTAATTCTTTTTTTGTTCATTTCGGGTTTCATGGGGTTCTTTACTTTTTTTGAAAAACTTATATTGTGGAAAAAAGTTTTTTTTAGTGAATTGTTAAAAGAGGCAGCTAAAAGTACTTTGAAGCAATCAATACTGTTAGGTAAATTCTCTGTTTATTATTAAATAATAAAGTATAATTTTGAACCTCTTATTGCCAGATATATTTCACAGAAAATATATTGCAGTTAGCCGAAAACAATTGTATGCGAAAAGTGGGAAAATATCAACTATTTACAATAAATTGCTTTGGGTGCAATAAATGCACCCTTTGGCTGCAATTAATGTTTGGGTGCAATAAATTGCACCCAAATTATGCGCATATTCGCTATATAACATAAAGAAGAAAAAAAAAACACTGGAATAGCATTTACTAAAGACTGACGCATAATATGAAACAGATGAATTTAAGAAGTGTTTCGCTCGAACAGTAGGCTATTTAGTCTATCAGACCCAGCAGACGCTTTACTAGTATCAGCAATTATAAAACAGCCACAAAATAACTCGTGCTATAAGTGACTATTTAAAATTTCATGCTCGTATAAAAATTGATTAAAAAATTTGCACTTCACTGAAAAAAAAATATAAATGTTTTTACTTTTATAACTTTAATAATTCAAATAATATTAACATTTTGATTACTAAATATAAGTATATGTATATTAAACTGACAATATACATTCATTTGTATTTTTTTCAGTAAAGTGCAAATTTTGTTCTGGCCTTGGGAAGGCATAGGGGTTTTAAGCCCAACTTATGTTAATTTCTGCTCGTTTTGAGTTTGACTCGGTTATTTATTGTAATTTCTGTTCGTTTGGTTTTGGGTTTCATTTATTTATTGATGCTGATTTGTGGTAGTTTCACGCTTGGTAGATTATTTGCTCATTTTTTCTTTAATGGAGTTCTTTACTTTTCTTTGAAAAACTTGTTTTGTGGAGAAAGTTTTTTTTTATTAATTTCATTCGTTTTATGTTGACATAGTCTTTTCAGAGAAAAAGAAAATTATGCTTTAAATCTTTTCTTTTTTTTAAGACTTTATAGTTTGGCCTGCTATTTGCATGCTGGAGAAAAATTTTCAGCAATTTTTAATAACATTCACTCTTTTAAAAATCTGGACACAAAGTAGTGTTTAATTTAGTTTCATACCTCCTCTAGTTGACCTAAAATGGAAAACTTGATACCATTCGCAAAAAAAATCTGTTTACTTTCTTTGATAGCTTGGATACACTTACGCTTATTTTGATTTGGTTAAATTTTAAGAGCAGAAGTAGCCCCGAAAGTCTGAACATAATGCCCTCAGATGAATCTTGGAATACTGCTGAGATGCCTTATTGGGAATTAGTATTAACACAGTGCATTTTGATGTAATCTTAAGGCAACATTTAGTTTTTAAACATAATGGGCAAATGGGAGGGTGGGCGTGGGAGGGGGATTAGTTGCCCTCCAATCACTTTCGACTACTAAAAAGGACACCAGCCCTTTCTATTTTCAATCGAATGAGCCATTTTCGAAGTTCCCACGACAACTTTTTGATATGAAGTGCCCTAGTCTAAACAACAATAACAAAAAAATAATGCATTATACCCACATCGATCTTTACTATAAAAATGTCAAGCCTTCCAATCACTTTCGACTATTAAAAAAGGCACTAGGCCTTTCGATTTCCAATCAAATGAGCTCTTTTTGAAACGAAAACGCTTTCTATAAACAGCTTATATGCCCCCAGGGCATAAATAACAACCCTTACCCTAAGGGCTGTTAGGGTGGTTGTCATCCTCTAAGACCTAATTTCCAGAACTTTCAACTACGTTAAACTAAATGACTATCTCAAAATTTTGATTGGATTTGTTTGGGAAAATGGTGGCGTGAGAGGGGCAGTAGTCGCTCTCCAATCACTTTCAACTATTAAAAATGGCACTAGCCCTTTCAATTTCCAATCAAATGAGCCCTTTTAAAGTTTCTACGAAAACACTTTCAATAAAAATCTTATATGCCCCCAGGGCATAACTTACAACCCTTGCCCTGAGGGCTGCGGGGGGTTTCATTGCCAACGGCCTAATTTCCAGAACTTTCTACTACGTTGAACAAAATGGATATCTGAAAATTTTGATTGAATGTGTTTGGAGGAATGGTGTGGCGAGAAGGGGGTTAGTTACCTTCTAATCACTTTCGACTATTAAAAAGGGCACTAGCCCTCTTAATTTCCTATTGAATGAGCCCATTTTGAAGTTTTACGACAACTCTATCTATAAAAACCTTATATGACCCCAGGGCATAACTTACAACCTTTGCCCTTGGGGCTCTGGGGAGTTTGTCATCCTTAAATACATAATTTCCAGAACTTTCAACTACGTTGAACAAAATGGCTGTCTCTAAACTTTGATTGAATGTTTTTCGGTAAATGGTGGGCGTGAGAGGGAGGTTAATTACTCTCCACTCACTTTCGACTATTATAAAGGGCAATTTAAATTTCCAATCAAATGAGCCCTTTTTGAAATTCCTACAACAACTTTCTATATATACTTTATATGGCCCCAGGGCTTAACTTAAAACCCTTGCACTGAGGGCTTTGAGGGGGTTATCATCTTAAAAGACATAATTTCAAGAACTTTCAACTACGTCGAACAAAATGGATATCTCAAAATTATTTTGATTGGATTTTTTTTGGGAAAATGGTTGGCGTGAGAGGGGCTTTAGTCGCTCTCCAGTCACTTTCAACTATTAAAAAAGGCACTAGCCCTTTCAATTTCCAATTGAATGAGCCCTTTTGAAGTTTCTACAACAACGCTTTCAATAAAAACCTTATTTGCCCCCTGGGCATAATTTACAACCCTTGCCCTGGGCTGTGGGGGGAGGGGTTGTCATCCTTAAAGACCTAATTTCCAAAACTTTCAATTACGTTGAACAAAATGGCCATCTAGAAATTTTGATTGGATGTGTTTGGGGAAAAAGCGGGCGTGAGAGAGGGGTCAATTACTCCCCACTCACTTTTGACTATTAAAAAGGGCAATTTCAATTTCCAAAAAAAATCAGCCCTTTTCGAAATTTTTACAAACAACTTTCCATATAAACCTTATATGCCCCCAGGGCATAACTTACATCCCTTGCACTGAGGGTTCTGAGGGGGTTATCATCCTAAAAGACCTAATTTTCAGAACTTTCGACTGCGTTGCCCTTTTTGATGTTTTTACAACATTGCTTTCTATAAAAAATTTACATGCTCCCAGTGCATAACTTACAACCCTTGCCCTGAGGGTTTTAGGGGGGGTGGGTTGTCACCCTTAAAGTCCTAATTTCCAAAACTTTCAACTACGTTGAATAAAATGGCTATCTAAAAATTTTGATTGGATGTGTTTGGGAAAAGGTAGGCGTGAGAGGGGGTTAGTTGCCCTCAAATCACTTTCGACTATTAAAAAGGTCACTAGGCCTTTGAATTTCCAATTGATTGAGCCCTTTTTCAAGATTCTACGATAAAGATTTCAATAAAAACCTTATATGCCCCTATGGCATAACTTATAACCCTTGCCCTGAAGACTGTAGGGGGAGTGTCCTGCTCAAAGGTGTAATTTCCTGAACTTTAAACTGCGTGGAACAAAATGGCTATCTCAAAATTTTGATTGGATATGTTTGGGAAAATGGTGGGCGTGGAAGGGGTGTTTGTTGCCTTCCAATCACTTTTAAAAAGGTCACTAGCCATTTCAATTTCCAATCAAATGAGCCCTTTTTGAAGTTTCTACGACAACGCGTTCTATAAAAACCTTATATGCCCCCAGGGCATAACTTACAACCCTTGCCCTGAGGGCTGTTGGGGAGTATCCTCCTCAAAAACATAATTTCTATCTGGAAATCAACATCGCTGAACAGATTGGCTACCTAAAAATTTTGATTAGATGTGTTTGGAGAAAAGGTGGGTGAGAGAGGAGGCTAGTTGCCCTCAAATCACTTTCCACTATTAAAAAGGGCACTAGACCTTTCAATTTCCAATTGAATGAGCCCTTTTTCAAGTTTCTACGACAAAGATTTCAATAAAAAACTTATATACCCCCTGGGCATAACCTGTACCCTTGCCCTGAAGACTGTTGGGGGAGTGTCCTGCTCATTGGTATAATTTCCTGAACTTTAAACTGCGTGGAACAAAATGGCTATCTCAAAATTTTTATTGGATGTGTTTGGAGAAATGGTGGGCGTGGAAGGGGTGTTAGTTGCCTTCCAATTACTTTCGACTATTAAAAAAGGCACTAGCCATTTCAATTTCTAATCGAAATAGCCTTTTTTGAAGTTTCTACGACAACGCGTTCTTGAAAAACCTTATATGCCCCAGGGCATAACTTACAACCCTTGCCCTGAGGACTGTGAAGGGGTTATCATCCTCAAAGACCTAATTTACAAAACTTAAAACTACGTTGTAATAAAATGGCTATCTCAAAATTTTGATTGGATGTGTTTGGGAAAATGGTGGGCGTGAGAGGGGCGTTAGTCGCACTCTTTCAATTTCCATTGAATCACTTTCAACTTTCAATAAAAAAAAAAGGCATAACTAGCCCTTTCAAGTTTTTCCAAATTGAATGGCCCTTTTGAAGTTTCGGGAAAGGTCTGCGTGGAATATTTTCCAATTAACTATTGAGCCCTCCAACATTTTGAAGTTTTACGGCCCATATATTTACTATCTGGAAATCAACTACGCTGAACAAAATGGCTATTTAAAAATTTTGATTGGATGTGTTTGGGGGAATGATGGGTGTGGGGGGGGGGGCTAATTGCCCTCCAATCACTTTCGAATATTGAAAAGGGCACTAGTCACTCCAATTTCCAGTCAAATGAGCCCTTTTGAAGTTTCTACGACAACGCTTTCAATAAAAACCTTACATGCCCCCAGGGCATAACTTACAACCCTTGCCGTGAGGGCTGTGGGGGAGTGTCCTCCTCAAAAAACATAGTTTCTATCTGGAAATCAACTACGCTGAACGAAATGGCTATCTCAAATTTTGATTGCATGTGTTTCGGGAAATGGTCTGCGTGGAAGGGGTGTTAGGTGCCTTCCAATTACTTTTGACTATTAAAAAGGGCACAAGCCACTCCAATGTCCAATTGAATGAGCCCTTTCGAAGTTTCTACGGCCTAACTTAAGTTAGGCCCATATTTACTATCTGGAAATCAACAACGCTGAACAAAATGGCTATTTCAAAATTTTGATTGGATGTGTTTGGGGGAATGATGGGTGGGGGGGGGGGGGCTAATTGCCCTCCAATCACTTTCGAATATTGAAAAGGGCACTAGTCACTCCAATTTCCAATCGAATGGGCCCTTTTCGAAGTTTCTACTACAACTCCTTCGATACAAAGTGCCCGGGTATGAAAAAAAAAACATTGTGCCAACATCATTCCTTACTGAAGCAGCGCTATTGCGCTGCCTATGATAATCTTAGGTGATATGCACATTACAATACAGATTGAAATATATTTAATAAAACTTCTTTGAACTGTACATTAAAAGATACATTTCTGCAATTTTACTGCCCACTAAAAGGTATTTAGGGTCCTATGCAGTTTTGGACAAGTATATACTTATTAATAAACTCATGTGAACTTTATTATTATTTTTAGGCACTGTTTTTGGCTTACAACAAAATGGTCAGACTCTTGGCAAAGCTGTTATGAGACTACGTGTTGTCAAATGTGAAACGGCCACTTTGGTTCATTCGGATACAGTTTCTGTGATTTCTGGAAGAGGGCCTAATACCCTTGGTTTTAATAGATCCTTTCTCAGATGCTTTTTGAAGAATTTCCACACCATTCGCACATTAACTCTGCTTCCTTTTCCTTTAAGCACCCGTTTTTTTATGCTCAGGATGAATAGGACTATCTATGACTTCTTATGTGGAACTATTGTCGTTATGGCGTAACTTTTTTTTTTTTTTTTTTTTTTTTTTTTTTTTTGTCTTATTCAGGGCTTTTACGTGGACTGAACCAGGGGCGTCTTATTGGATAGGCAGAATATATCCTTGTTGCCAAAAATTAGATACTTTATGTTTAATGACGAAGACAACACTGCCTTTCCATTATACAAAAACAAGAGAAGATTATGAGAAAATCTGTAAAGACAGTGAATAACATGGTATTGCAATCTATTCTAATATTTCGGCTATATATTCAACAGCCGTCATCAGGGAATACAATATTCAACAAATAAAAAGAAAAACAAACTTACTAAAAAAAAAAATCCCATCAATAAAACAAATTTTGAAACTAAAATCATAAAATAAATTTCTTTAAGAGAGTCTAGGCTTCCTCACTTTACATAGGTTCATCCAGGAATCTTACAATGGCTAAAACTATGCAAGGTGATTCTTTTAAAGAAATTTATGATTATGATAATGGGGGTGTGGGGGGTTTGATTCCCGCCTTCCCCCTCCCCGATAGGTTTGTCCGACTCGTAAAAATGTAGCAAAAATGAAGATGAACATATTTTAATGCGTTTTTAGAAGTTTTTTTGTCCTCCCCCCCCCCTCTCTTTCATTGGTGGATGTTGAGACGTAATTTCACCTTTTCTGACACCAAAGGGTATTAGATCAATAAAAATTAATTAAAATTAACAAATATAAAACTAAAATACTTTCTCTCACCGAAATCCTTTACGGCCAGAAGATACAAAACTGAGCCTTGTCTCTCATTTAAAAATCTAACATACATTATGGAACAAATTAGTATCATCGAAATATGGGATGGGGAATTATGATAAATGAAATATTTATATTAAAAAAATTAATATAATCTATAGAAAAGTAAATAATTCACTGAGTTTTTTTTTATTATTTTTTATATTTTTAGTTTCAACTTTAATTATACGTTATGCCTTCATCCAAAATCGACGGCTAAAATACACAATTGTATAGTATTGAATTAACGACGCTATTTGAACATTAAGGTACATGCGCCTGTCCAGCACTATGTTGCTACAGCTGGGTTTAAACTCAGGGTCCCCAATTGCCAAGCTGAAATTAAACCCACTACGCCACCACATGACACTAGAATAAAAATTGGAAGTATGGCCTATGAATGTTGAAAAATGTGCTGCCATCTAAACCATATTATGCACTTAGTGTTTAAATCATTCCAAATGTCTGTCATAGAAAAAGCCAGGAAGAAGCGAGAGGCGACGAAAAGGAGAACAATTAGCAGAGCAAGATAGAATACAAACTTTCCCATAATCGAGTCTCCTCTCCTGAAGCATTTTCATTAAATTTAACTAAACCAACATAATAATTAAGCTTAGAACAGCAGAGCCATCCAGTAGCATCAGCAATGAACATAGGCAACATGAGAGAGATACTTCTGACAATTTTACTAAAATAGGCTTTAATCCCAAAGAGAATCCTGCTGCAGTTGGCAATTAAGAAAGATTTGCACAAATAGGTTTAGTTTCTTTTGATGAAGTTTTAGATTCTTTTTATTTCTTTTTTTATTATTTTTATTGAAATCTCGATTCTTTTAAAGAAATTTATTCTCTTATTCTAGTTAGAGAATTAGTTTTATTGATGTAATTTTTGAAGTGAGCTTGTTTTGTTTTATATATATATATATATATATATATATATATATATATATATATATATATATATATATATATAATATATATATATATATATATATATATATATATATATATATATATATATATATATATATATATATATATATATATATATATATATATATATATATATATATATATATATATATATATATATATATATATATATATATATCCGTATATATATATATATATATATATATATAATATATATATATATATATATATATATATATATATATATATATATATTGTATTTCCGTAATGACGGCTGTTAAATACTATAGCTGAAATATTCGAGTAAATTCTACTACCGTTTACTCACTGTCTTCACAAATTTCCTCATTATCTTTTTTTTTGTATACTTTGTATTTTATAGAAGGGCGAAAACACGGGTTATTGGGCTTTTGGCGAGAATGTTTTTTTTTCATGGAAAATAATCTCAAAAATACTGTGTAGTTGGATTATCTGGCTTTAATTACAATTATTAGAAAGTAAGTTTTAGCATTGTACAAAAAAACTGTAGTTTTTCTATATACTTTTTTAGTTTTTTTTTTTTCTTACAAAATTTATGTAGTCTTATAGTCAATATACTTAGTAGCTGAATAATTTGGCTTTAACTTTATATAAAGGATGTAAAATTACTAAACAGTAACTTTCAAAATTGGACAATAAGAAGACTTTATAGTCTTTTATAGATTTGTAATCTTTTCTTACAGTATTTGTGTAGTTTTATTGGTCAATATACAGGGTAGCTTTAATTTGGCTTTAACTCAGTATGTACTGCATAAGATTATCAAAAAGTAATTGTCGAGACTTAGCATCAAAAAGACTATAGTCTTTCTATAAATTTGTAATCTTTTTTTATAGCAAAGCTAATGTAGTTTTATTAGTCAATATATTTTGTATCTGCACAATCTGGCTCTAATTGGCATATATCGCATAAGATTATTCAAAAGTAATTGTCAAGATTAGACATCAAAAAGACTATATAGTCTTTTACAGTTTTTTAGTCATTTTTCTAACAGGGCTTATGTTGTCTTATTAGTTTACATACTGTGTAGCTGCATAGTTTGACTTTATTTTGGTATGTAGCACATAAGATTATTAAAAGTAATTACTAAAACTGGACATGAAAAGTTCTGTTTTTTTTTTCTTTTTTTCAAACGATGTTTGTGCAGTCTTCTGTAAACTATGTAGCTGCATGTTACGATTTTAATTGGTATATAGCGCAAAATATTATTAAAAATTGAGTGTAAAGACTGAACATCAAGAAGATTATATTGTCTTTTTATAGATTTGTAGCCTTAGCTTCTTATTGGTTTTCTTTCTTCTTTTTATAGATTTATAGTCTCTTCTTATTGGTTTATATACTGTGTAGCAGCATAGTTTGACTTTATTTTGGTATGTAGCACATAAGATTATTAAAAATAATTACTAAAACTGGACATGAAAAGTTCTGTTTTTTTTTTTTTTTTTTTCAAACGATATTTGTGCAGTCTTCTGTAAACTATGTAGCTGCTGCATGTTACGATTTTAATTGGCATATAGCGCAAAATATAATTAAAAATTAATTGTAAAGACTGAACATCAAGAAGACTATATTGTCTTTTTATAGATTTGTGGTCTTTTCTTCTTATTGGTTTTCTTTCTTCATTTCTTCTTTTTATAGATTTGTAGTCTCTTCTTACTGGTTTATATTATGTGGAGCTGTGTAATTTGGTTTTAATTTAGTATATAGCTCAAAAGATTAGTAGAAAGAAATAACCAAGACTTGACAAAAAAATCTCTAAAAGAGAAGAAAACTGCTTCTTTAATCAATACCAGTACAAATATGCTATTGACCAAGGAATTGTCCTGACACAATTTTCCAGCACCAAGACAAAATAGCCAAAACAAATTACAATCTCCATGGAACAGCCACGGGTGGTCAGGGATGTAATTAAATATTATAAGTATCTAACAAAGAAATAAATATCCTCTATACAAAAGAATATTTATATTTAAGAGGAATGATAGGTAGATACGCCGCTGCAAAAGTGACTTGTGCATAAATTCCCACAGGATGAATCTTTCTTAATCTATAACTTGTTTTCAGAGAAAAAAACTGTAATGTGCACTCATTTTTTCGTACGATGGTATTTCTTTTCTAGTAGCGTTTAAGTGCGTATATTGGGTAAGTAAGAAACCGGTTGTAGTCCTCAACTGCAGCTACATATTGCAAGGTACATTTGCAGGGGTGTCAATAACGGGGGGGGTGGGGAAATTGCGCCCTCCTAAGATTTTGAAAAATTTTTTTTTTACATTTTCGTTAAGAGAAAAATTGTCCCTCCCCCCTAGGGTTTTGAAAAAAATATATTTCCCCCACGCAGATTTTTTGGGACTGGAATCTCTTGGCATTTTTATTTTGCCTATTTTAGCACTTGCCATGAGCAGGACTTCAGGTAGCTCCAGAAAATATATTGGTAGAAAACTGTTCGAAAATGAGTAAGCTGAAGAAAAAAAATCCTGCAATACAAGCATATTACAGTGGTATCTTAATTTGCCTTTTTTCTGGCAGAAATATATTTTAACTGTTTTTTGTTTCTGAGAAGATTTATAATGGTGAATTAGAGTTTTCTGTTCGAACTATTTCAAATTTTTTCTTTTTACTTTTAAACCTAAAAACGTATATACCGAGAAAAAATAAAAATCAAGAAAGGGCAAAACTAAGGAGCAAAAACCAGGTAGAAAAATAAATTACTAAAATAAGCATGAATCTGTACGTAAGGCAACTCTGATCGGGGAATGTGCCTAGATTAAACCTAGACTGTCAGTTTCCCCCCTTTTTGGTGGACTCAGGAGAGTCTGAACGTTGGGAGTTAAAATCCATTTCAAAGACTTAATTGAGTCACAAAGAATTTTCAAATGCAGCTAATTAGGAAAATAAATTTAGAATTGGGAGTTAATACGTATGTTTTTTGACGATTTTTCAATGGATTTTTCCTTAATTTTCAGTTTCTGGACCTCTTACAAAAATATTGAGTGATGTATTCTTTTTTTTATAATAGACTTTAGAAACTTTAAAAAATATAATAGACTTTAGATTATAATAGACTATATATTATAATAGACTTTATAATAAATAAATTATAATAGACTTTAGAAACAAAATTACAAAAAGGCTTCGAATGAAAATAAATCTAAACATGAAAGCCTAAGTTAAAAAAAATAAAAAAAATGTAGAACTCATGGAATCTATAAGAAATTATTATGGAATCTATATAGAAATTATTATAAAGCTACTTAATAAGTTAGTAAGACTTTCAAGTTTTGAACTGCATTTTCAGGATTTAAGTGTGGTATGGAGTATGTTTCAAATAATCATGGTATGTTAAGGTGAATTTAAATTACTTTTTAAGCTGATGAGGCTCAAGATTTGGTTTAGCTATAAATATAAATAAACCCTATCATGTAGAATTTGTTCATAGATAATTTTGCTCTTTTAGCCTAAACCTAACACAAGCCCGAAGTCTTGCTGAAATAATTTAATCAAAAGTTAAGGATTCCAAGTTCTTCTCTGTATCTTAGTTTTAAAACTAGTGGACAAACAAGACAAAAAAGACGTATCATATACAGTTTCACCCAAAACTAGGTTAACTTGCAAAACTTGGTCACTATTGGATTGTATCTTTCTCTCTATTTAAATATATCAAGTCGATTACATCTTATCTAAATTTTACCAATATAATGAACAAAATAACAATTAGTGAAATAGAACTTTGTTATTAGAATTTAAAGTTGCTGGGTTATTTCGAGTCAGCGGGATGTAAGCACAAAATAAATTCAGAAATCTCGAATTCTATACGCTTTTTTGTGTAACGTTTTGCCTTATTAATGTTCTGCAAATTAGGCTTCAGAAACCTACCTTATTATTATCTGTGTAAGGCTATTTTTCATTAAAATTTGTATCAGCGTTATCCACTTCCATGTCCTGATGTTTTGTTGCACTGTTTTAAAGTTTTTTCACGTGATAATGATGAAATTCTAAGATACATTTAGCCAAACTTTTTGGGGATATGGTAGTATTACAGAGGGATCTGAAGTCTAATAAAAATTTGTTTTTGTTCCGAAATTTACAGGGTGCTGTTCATCCGATTTTAGTAAATTGTGAAGACTTCTGTCTCCTTCTACATGCTTTGGTCCTTTGACTTTTTGTCAAACAAGAGGCGAGTAATTTTCCCAGGGCCATGATTATAGTATCAGTATGCAATCCAAGCAAAGAAAATTTTATGTCTAAATCGGCAGATCCTTCTTCGTTTTTTCCTCATCTTCTCTGCCTCCTTTCTGATTCCCAGGCTCTCAGACTATTCATTTATCATGATTTCTCTTAATTTATTTTCAGTTACTTCCAGAAATCGATAACATTTTTAAAAACCTTGCAGTATAATGACTGAGACTAACTATTATTATGAGATTTATTAATTTAAAAAGAAGATTAGTGGTCAATTTTGAAGTAACTTGCCTTCTCATTCGTTATTTGTGACTAGCTCACAAGGATATTTTCGTAATGAGGATGGGTTGCGGTAGATGACGTTGATTACATTTTCTCCGACATCAAGATTCTATGTTTATCATTTTGATTAGGCGATGAAAGAAGAATGATACTTTGGAAGACATAATATGCTTCCAGAGATAGTCTCCTGTTTTGGTTTAAACCAATGCTGTAGGATTCGTATCAGGCTGAAGGTTTGGTCAAAGAATCCTTTCTCTGATCTGAAGTCTCCCTGTTTTGGGGTCTCTTTCTTATGTCAGGGACCTTGCGGAACCTGTTTATGGTAAATTCTTGAAAATTCTTACAGGTTCATTAATTAAGGAGATTCCTCTGTTTGTTTTTGTACTCTGTTTCGTCTTCATCTTCAAAAATTGGAGTAGCAAAGGAACGCCTCAGTTCCAACAGTACCTATCCATTCCCTTATAATCCTTTTTTTCGGCTGTTCTGGTCTGCTTGCCTTTTTTTTATATAAAATCTTGTACAGCTATTCTGTATTATCTATTTTTTCACATTCATGTTATATAAAAAAAGGTCGGTACTTGGGCATTATATGGGCCTTTCTAAAAAGTCAAGCTTGGTTAATGCTAATGAAATAAAATAAAATAGGATGAATATATAATAGTTTATAAACAACTGTGTGCTATATGTTTGCACATTAGGGTGGGGGGGGGGGGGGTAAAGCATAGCGTATATTAAATATCTAACCTAACCTAGGTACCCCCCCCCCCCCCCTAAACCGAAAAAACAACAGTTTAGATATCGTATACGCAATGAAAACCGCGCTATGTATTGCATTACTCTATAGCAGTTTCTTGAATTAACCCGGCAAAAACGATTTTTTTCGTGACTGGTTTCCTTGTAAAGGCCCATATAGTGCCCAAGCACCAAAAGGTCTTTTAAATTCAGATTTTCATTAAACCTGTGTCTTTCAATCCGTGCCGCTTCCTAGCAATTTCAGTATATTTACAATTTTTAAGAATTTTACTGTGTGTGTTGCCTTTAATGTTGTTGTAATTTTACTATCTGCCTCACCTTCTCTGCCTCTTTTCTGATTCCCAGGCCCTCAGACTGTATTCATTTATGATGACCTTATTTTGACAACCCACACAAAGCAAAAAGATTATTAAGTTCTTGACTCTAATACAATTTATATTTATTTATACTTAAAAGTTTTTTATTACCTAAAAAACTGATGATTTTTACATAAAATTAGTGGTTTTGCTATTTTTAATGTGTAGCTTCAGAAAGCAACAAGGAAAACTCTTGTGACAATGCTATTAAAATACAATCTATTGTCATGGATGGCAAACTGTTACTTATCAAAATAGCGAATCAGTGGACACAACTACTACAAGCCAGGGCTCCTAATAATCATTAAAGAAAAAAAAAATCGTCGGTAAGTCCCTGTGCAATTTACGGCGCAAAGTTTGATTTTAAAAGTCTGATGTTATAAGCAAAAAAAAATTAGTACAATTTCCCCATACTGGGACAAATTAGTGCATTTACTCCGAAATTCAACGATTTTTTTAATAGTCTGGATTAGGACAGCTCGCAACTTGTCATCCCATTTCTTTTGTGACTATGGGTTTTTGTGCGAACGTTCCTTTTTAACTGTTTATTCAGAACTGTGTTACCACTTATACCGCATTTTGCGGTATAAAACCGCAATTTCGAGAGAAATGCCGTACTTTTTTTCTGATCATACCGCATACCGCAATTACACCGCGAAATGACTTTGATCAGCGTATATACACCGCGAAATGACTATTATCACTGAATTTCTACTGAGTAGCGTCACCGTGTGGGAAAAGGGTCAAATGTTTGCTCTCTACTTCTAATGATATATGGCTGGATAGGCTACTGCAGAGATCGCAAGAATTTTAACTAGTAATTCACGTACTTTCAAAAGCAAATATTTTAAATATCAGTCAGGTGCCTGAATGAAAGTAATTTTCTACCATTAATATGGTAAAGGTGTACAGACACTGCAAAGCAAAGGGAATACTTTACTGGAATTGAGTAAATAAGTAGTCCCAGGCTATCCTATCTTGCTTCTTTGGGGCATTACCTTTCCACTTTTACAGTCCAATAGACTGAACAGTATACAGTAAAAGAAGTTCTTGTAAATATGTGTGAAATTCAGAATGTTGAATAATGGTTAAGAAATAAAAATGCTATTTCATTTAGAACTTAATACTATATTCAAATATAGGCTAGCACTCATTTCTTATAGAACCAAAATTTAGAAAATAATCTATTTTTAATTTTTACTTGATTTCTTATTGCATATCATTCATTCAGATCAAATGTGAATGCAAAGTTGCAGAGTTGCTGTTCAGAGGAAGCAGGTTATAAACAACTTATTTCATTCTTGTAGCCTAGGCTGTTTCATGGTTCCATTGGGCAGCCCATCTGTAATCCTTATTGTCAGGGGTTAATGAAAATACATGGATTACTTCGTCTTCTAAGACTCTGCCATTTGTTCATCACTTTTTCAAAATCGAAAAGAAGACCACAATTGAAGCAAGGCTTGTCTCATTTCTTGTTGAACATGGTATACCCTATTCGGTCACTAACAACTTGCTGAAGTTCGTGAAAAGTATGCCATGGCCAGATTTGCTGAGCCATGTTAGTCTGATTAGGAAAAAAGCAACCAACATTGCTAAACAGGCTCTGGTATTTAATTTTCATGAAAAGCTTCTTGTCAACCTAAAAACTAACCTTTTCCCAGCGGATATTGACAAGACAATAGATCATTCTGTAGCCAAACAACTCTGTTTATGTCAGTTTCTGTAATGTCATAATGGATTTACTGGTAGAATTACTTGCTCTGTTAGAGTTTAATCATGGATCAGTATCTGTTATTTTCAGACAGTTAGTTGAAGGGACAGACTATGTTAAGAGGCTCTGGCCTACGTTTTCGCATTATATTATTATTATTATATTATTAAGAAGACGTGCGTTCCCATACAGAACTAGATTAGAGGTTGCAGCATCAATGGGAATAAATCATTTAGTCAAGAGGTTTGTTGAATAAAAATAACCAATGGGTTACAGTTGTGAAATTTAGCAGTTAGTAATATGCCCTGGTTGCAAGTCATAATTGTAAAAAAAAGATCTAAGAGTCTGGAAGATTTATGCAAAAATTTTGCAATCACTTTTTAACACAGTGCAAAATGACAAGATGCATATAAAAATGAATATATATGAGTCTTCACTCAGGTAAAACAACACATATTCCTTGCTTTGGCTCCCACCTGTTGGCTTTCATTTGATTACTCTACAAGGCGTACTCTCGAGTTGTGGGACAATTACATGTTGTATTGAGACTCTTGTTATTAAAGGTCCCTCACATGTGAACATCAAACCAATTCTAGGTCGTTTTTTTGCTTCTCTGAAAAGATAATGACTTCCTCTATTTTCGACCCCTCTAGTTACGACCTAAAAGTTCCTAGTCATCAGTAATTCTTTTAGTGAAGAAGATATACCTCTGGCATAGGGAATAAGGCAAAGATGGACCAGGAATGGTTGTTCATATCGAGTATAACTTTATGTGAAGGTTTGAATCTTGAAAATTTGGACGACTCTGACATAGTGGTGTATTGGTGCCTTACACTAAAATCTGCCACTGGAGCAATAATGTTTCCAAATGTTTCAGAATTGCTAAAATACCTTTTTCATTGCCAATATCAAATGTCATTGCTGACCGTCTTTTTTAGAGGAAGTCAAAGCTGCCATGCAAAATCATCTTAGTTGCATAAAACATCAGAAAAATCATTTTAGTTGAATAAAACGTCAGCAAAATCACTTAGTTCAATAAAACGTCAGCAGATTCATTTTCTAACTCTTTCGTTGACATTAAAAGCGGAGTGTGGTCTAAACCGTCAGCAAAAAGTTAGGCCAAGCCTTGACAAGGGGGAGCTAGAACTGGGACTTTGTTAAACGTATACTTCAAGTGAACGATAAAGCAACCTCAAGTAACAGCACTGCTGTGAATCAAAATGTTTTGTATAGTATTGCCAGTGTAGGTCTTGACGAGCATGACCACGCTGTCTGATACGGAGTAACCTTTGTCTGCCTGTGCGAATGATTCCTTTTAACGTTTTAGTATCTTTAATAAGATAATTGTCATTAAAATCTAATCGTGATCATAATAACGCTCTTTTGCTAGCCATTTCGTTTTTCTATTTTTCCATCTCTTTTTTCAGATAATGCCACATCTCTGGGTCATTATACATTATTTTCCCCATAAAAGCTCCAAGAGTTACTTGTGGTATACAAAAAATAGCCTTGAGGTCACCACAAACCCAATAAGTGCACATGAAACCAGATGCAATCTTTTCAATCCTAGTTCTCATGTCTCTAAATACCTTCAAAGTTTGATTTCAATCAGTCATTTTAACTAGGATTTGTCCAGGTGATAAAAGTCAATTTTCAGCAAAAGAAGAGGGGTCAAGAAATAAATTTTCAAACACTTATGTCCTTGGCACTTATGTAGACAAGGGTATAACTACTTTTTTGCTTTGGGGCGAGGAAAGAGTAAAAATATGCCGAAAATCCAAACCGAACCATGCTGAGGATTTTTTTAAGCAAGTAAATAATATACTCACTCAAAAAGTCGAAAATTGTAGAAAAGCTTCACTACAAATTGTATTATTCTTTACATTTTTTTTTAAAAATATATTTTAAGGAAGTAAGTTGTGTAAATGCTTCTGTAGCGCAAAGCATCTATAATTGAAATAGGAAAAAAATGAGCATTTGGTTCGAGAGTGTTATTTTGTATATTTGCAGAGCCAGTAAAAACTTTTAAATATAACATTCTCGGCTTTTGGAGTGCGTCAAAACTGTCTACTTTCCTTAAAAAAATGTTGCGGAAGACTGAAAGTGTAGACTGGCACATTTGTGTCTTTTCTTCGTTTTCAAGGCCAGTATATCAGAGGATCCAAAAATAGAAAAATGGGAGAAAACGACAGTATACACAGTATTTCTGGAGAAAGTACCGAAAGTGAAACAAAACTGATAGATAAACTTTTAATCTAGTTTAAAATAGAAAAAAGTAGATTATCCTGCTTCCAATTTTCTAGAGAACAGATGGTCTGGACAAGCTATTAGTGATAAAGAACAAGTGAGAGAGCCAGAAAGTGGGAAAAAGCTATGAATTTATCATTGGGGACTATTTTTTCCCTTTTATACATGGAGTGGGTATCTGAGGGATGTCTCTTTTCATTTTTATTCAACCCTTCTTGTCGAAATTTCATGGTAAAATCTACCACTTAAAAAAATAATAAAGAATAGTATCAAGGAAACTAGAAAAATAGCAAGGAATTGATTGCTTTTAAAAAGCAAGTTTTTATTGAAAATAGTGGTGACGTATTTGCATTGTGGGTTATCAAAGTATACCATAAATTATACCGTGTTTCGGTAGAGAGGACACTGCAAAAACACCTTCTTCATCGACACCGCCTTCTTCATCGACTGACTGGCATCGCTTTTTGGTATCGGTCGAGCGGCAACATTTAAGGGTTAGGCACACGTAGCTGATTTCGGGAACCGATTTCAGCATCAGTGGACAAACGATAGCGGTAAGAAAATTTGTTGAAAGAAAAATTTATTGCGCAAAATTTTTCAAAACAAAAAATCATGGACTCGAAGAGTAAACTGGAGTTTATTAATAGTTGCTTGATTGATCTCAGCTTAGTTCTCAGCTCAGCAGTGGCGTTTTTCACCACATATACCTCTGGGTGACTGTTTATTTGGATCCCTATTTTTTGTAATGATTATGATGAAAATCAGCGTTGTAAATTTTGACTTTTATAATTTTGATTGTAGATTTTGCAAATCGGTGCCGAAAACTAGAAAATATTTCAAGCTCAAATCGACGCCGATTTCTTTAAAATCGGCGCTGATTTGGAAATCACTTCCCGAAATCAGCTACGTGTCCCATCCCTTAATTAAGAAATTGGCATCAAATTTAAAACTGCAAAGCCGAGGCTCATAATACTTATATGTTGCTTTGATCGGGTCAAGAATATGTCATGTGCAAGGGAGGTCTGTGGGAAGCAGTTGGAAGTAAGCTATGGTTATGCAACCCTTAAACGGTTCAGTAAAATTTTTATGCAGACGAATTGCTCGAGTTAGGCCATGCTGTCTGACAAAAAATTGGGCATTCCTTAATAGAGAAATATTTGAGATTAAATCATGGTTCAATAGATGGATTGCTATTATACTTAATCCCCAGGCTGTCACCAGGATTTTAGCCTGTACAGCAGCTAAATTATCAGTTTCAGCATTTAAAAATAAAGTTCTTAAAAAATTATAAGTTAAGATTTAGGGTAAGACACCCAGTAGTTGGCCACCTGCCTATTCTCGGACAGAATGTAACTAACAGGGAACCTACCTCTAGGCTAATGTGCTTAGAAATTTTTTATGCACAGCTGGTTTCCCTGGTCACTAAGCAGTCCATACAGATATCTAATACAAATTTAATACAAACAAACAATTTAATACAAATTTAATACAAACAAACAAGGTAGGTTCCCTGTTAGTTACATTCTGTCCGAGAATAGGCAGGTGGCCGACTACTGGGTGTCTTACCCTATGTATTGTTGGCCTATTGAGCTTTGATGCAATAAAAGGCATATTATCAAGGTTTGAAAGCAAAGATTACTAGTTTTTGTTTCTAGAACTTTTGATTTTCAAGAATTTCCTGTAGTTTAACACCATTTCTAGAACAATTATTAAACTTGCCTATTTCCTGTTTTGAGACAACAATATACTCCTTGTCCTTTGCATACCCAACCATTAGAGAACAGTGTCTGCATCACACCTGTGGATAAAAAAAATATATGGGTAAAATTCTACTTTAGTTACTTTTGGCTATCTGGAAAGGAGTTGGGTTAGGAAAATGAAACTTTCAGGGATGGATGTACATGCTAAGGTTTGTCCCGGGAAGGTACTTTGAAGTACCTACCTCCACTCATCCCCCCCCCCTCTATATAATGGTAAATTACTGCACATTACTAGTTGTTTTTAACTCATATTTCATCCTATATTACTATCATAAATATAAATCACTGCTTACCTTACACAACTTCTGCTTTTAACCTTGTTCATTAAAATATATTCCAAAATCCTATTTAAATCCTAAGCCATTTAATTTTTAACCCATGCTGACTTTCTTTATGGTATATGAAACCCGGTTAGTTGTGATGTCACACTTGCCTTATCAGACACCCTTACCCTTAAGGGTAGCAGGCACATGCCAAACAACTCTGTTGATAAGACCATTTAAACTGTATTAATTAGGGAAAGGATTTCACAAGAGAGATCAGTAAAAATAACCTAATCCTTTTTAGAGGACAAATTATGTCATAGGAAGATGTTTAGGAAGCATTAATAGATAGAGTGCTAAAAACATCAGAATCGACTTCAGAGGACACGTTATATCACGGGAAGAGGTTTTAAAATCCCCCTTCCCCCAAACTCAAAATTTCCAAAATTTTACTTTAGAAGCTTTTAAATATTTCTAAAGCACTAATAGATAGAGCGCTACAAGTTTCAGAATTGACTTCAGAGGACACGTTATATCACGGGAAGAGGGTTTTAAAATCCCCCTTCCCCCCTAACTCAAAATTTTCCAAAATTTTATTTTAAAAGCTTTTTAAATATTTCTAAAGCACTAATAGATAGAGTGCTAAAAACATCAGAATCGACTTCAGAGGACACGTTATATCACGGGAAGTGGTTTTGAAAATCCCCCTTCCTCCCAAACTCAAAATTTTCCAAAATTCTACTTTAGAAGCTTTTTAAATATTTCTAAAGCGCTAAGACATAGAGTGCTAAAAACATCAGAATCGACTTCAGAGGACACGTTATATCACGGGAAGAGGTTTTTAAAATCCCCCCTCCCCCCAAAAAAAATACCCCCGTGGAAAATAAGGCTTTTCAAATTTCAAATTATCAACCAGATTTTAGAGTATGAAGGGGGAATGGGATGAATGGTAAGGGGGATTTCTAAAACTTTGAGTAACCTTTAAAAATTTGTGAGTTATAGCAACGGAACCTTGCAAAATAGATCTTCTGTTTAAATGAAGTACAACAAAATTGTTTTCAGCTTCAAAATTTTTCTCAATCCCAACTTATAAGGTTTTAAATGTATGCAAATACATTTCCTAAATTTTGGAAATAAAACATTGATATGGCTTAAAATTCTACTCAAATAACTGAAATTGCATTTTCAGAACTATAGCCAGAGAAAAAGAAACTGATAACTGAAAATTAAGGTAAAATGTTGTTTTGTCAAATTTCAATGGGTAATGGGTATTTCAAAAACATCTTCCAATGACATAAAAAAACATCTTCCCGTAACATAAATTGTCCTCTAAAGTTGATTCTGATGTTTGTAGCGCTCTATGTCTTAGCGCTTTAGAAAATATTTAAAAAGCTCCTAAAGTAGAATTTTAGAAAATTTTGAGTTTGGGAAGAAGGGGGGTTTTAAAAACCTCTTCCCGTGATATAATGTGTCCTCTGAAGTCGATTCTGATGTTTTTAGTACTCTATGTCTTAGCGCTTTAGAAATATTTAAAAAAGCTTCTAAAGTAGAATTTTGGAAAATTTTGAGTTTGGGGGGAAGGGGGATTTTAAAACCCTCTTCCCGTGATATAACGTGTCCTCTGAAGTCGATTCTGAAACTTGTAGCGCTCTATCTATAGTGCTTTAGAAATATTTAAAAAAGCTTCTAAAGTAAAATTTTGGAAATTTTTGAGTTTGGGGGGAAGGGGGATTTTAAAAACCTCTTCCCGTGATATAACGTGTCCTCTGAAGTCGATTCTGATGTTTTTAGCACTCTATGTCTTAGCGCTTTAGAAATATTTAAAAAGCTTCTAAAGTAGAATTTTGGAAAATTTTGAGTTTGGGAGGAAGGGGGATTTTTCAAAACCACTTCCCGTGATATAACGTGTCCTCTGAAGTCGATTCTGATGTTTTTAGCACTCTATGTCTTAGCGCTTTAGAACTATTGAAAAAAGCTTCGAAAGTAAAGTTTTTGGAAAATTTTGAGTTTGGGGGAAGGGGGATTTCAAAAACATCTTCCCATAACATAATTTTTCCTCTGAAGTCGATTCCGATATTTCTAGCGCTCTATGTCTTAGCGCTTTAGAAATATTTTAAAAAACCTTCTAAAGTAGAATTTTGGAAAATTTTGAGTTTGGGGGGAAGGAGGATTTTCAAAACCTCTTCCCGTAGAGTGCTTTGAAAATCCTCCTTGAAGGAGGATTTTCAAAAACCTCTTCCCGTAGCACTCTATGTTTTAGCGCTTTAGAAATATTTAAAAAGCTCCTAAAGTAGAATTTTAGAAAATTTTGAGTTTGGGGAGAAGGGGGGTTTTAAAACCTCTTCCCGTGATATAACGTGTCCTCTGAAGTCGATTCTGATGTTTTTAGTACTCTATGTCTTAGCGCTTTAGAAATATTTAAAAAAGCTTCTAAAGTAGAATTTTGGAAAATTTTGAGTTTGGGGGGAAGGGGGATTTTAAAACCCTCTTCCGTGATATAACGTGTCCTCTGAAGTCGATTCTGATGTTTTTAGCACTCTATCTATTAATGCTTCCTAAACATCTTCCTATGACATAATTTGTCCTCTAAAAAGGATTAGGTTATTTTTTACTGATCTCTCTTGTGAAATCCTTTCCCTAATTAATACAGTTTAAATGGTCTTATCAACAGAGTTGTTTGGCATGTGCCTGCTACCCTTAAGGGTAAGGGGTGTCTGATAAGGCAAGTGTGACATCACAACTAACCGGGTTTCATATACCATAAAGAAAGTCAGCATGGGTTGAAAATTAAATGGCTTAGGATTTAAATAGGATTTTGGAATATATTTTAATGAACAAGGTTAAAAGCAGAAGTTGTGTAAGGTAAGCAGTGATTTATTTATATTTATGATAGTAATATAGGATGAAATATGAGTTAAAAACAACTAGTAATGTGCAGTAATTTACCATTATATAGAGGGGGGGGGGGATGAGTGGAGGTAGGTACTTCAAAGTACCTTCCCGGGACAAACCTTAGCATGTACATCCATCCCTGAAAGTTTCATTTTCCTAACCCAACTCCTTTCCAAGATAGCCAAAAGTAACTAAAGTAGAATTTTACCAAAATATGCAAAAACAGAGTCAATTTTTGTATTCAAATGTTGAATTAGGTCAGTTTGGCAAAATTCAACTTTTTAAGCATAATTTTTATGTTATTACTCCTTCATATATATTCTCCTTTATCTAGAAACATATGTTAAGACCACAGTTTATAGACAGTAAGCTTATCGCAGATAATTTCTGGTCTCCGGTCTTGGTGCGAACAAAAAGCTCCTCCACTTGTTTCTGCCTTAGCGGATTAGTCTGTTATTGTCAATCACTAAGAAATGGTTACCATTACCATTCAGTCTTCATTAGATCTTGACCTGTCAAGACGTCTTGTTTTTGAAATAAATGACGCTTGTGATTTTTTAAGTGAAGACACGAGATCAGCCTTGTGAACTTTTCTTTAGCAAGTACCAGTGCTAATCCTGGCTTAGGCGACCAGGTTTTAGTTGAAGATATAGTTTCCAATTCAAGGTCTGTCTTGTTTTTATTCCTTAGCCTAGAATGTCCCATCCTTGTAATGAATGCTACAGAAAATGTGGAACTGGGTCTTTCCAGTGTTCTAAGTGCAATGCTTGGTTGCACCCTGCTTGTGCTGGCATAACAAAAAGTAATCGCCTTAAAAACCCTAATTGGTTATGCGTTCAATGCTGAGCGTCAATGGTTGAAAATGACGTGATTAATACCATTGATAATAAACCAGAAGTGGTTCAACCAATCGAGGCTGTAAATTCCCCTGTTATTTCGGATGAAGAAAATTCATCTATCCCCAACGAAAATCAACTTGAAATGATTGTTCGAAGTGGTATTACAAATTCCCCTACTATACCGTGTGCTTTGAGTAATATCAACAATAGTTCTGATGGATTGATTGATTCTACAAAAATAACCACAGCCCATCATTCCCAAATTTCCTCCCAAATCTATGGTTCCAGTAAAGGTGAATTGGCAAGCATTGCAGAAACGGCTAGTGTCTTTGAGCCCCATACCTGTGAAGATTGCATAAAAAAAGACACGGAAATCGTCAATCTCAGGAAACGGATTACTAATCTTGAATTTCTTTATGATAGTTTATCCGATCTTTATGAACGTCAGAAAAGTGATCTTTTCAAGGACAATGAGATCAAAATGTTAAAAGTCGGTTTTCAGCTAGCAATTGTTGATGCTATACATGCATTAAAATCCCCTACATCGCCCAGTGTTTCTCCTTCAGCTGATACTTCTAATTCAAATATGCATTATCCAAATTCTTCAAGTTGCATAAAAACTGTAAAACCATTTGAATCTGAAAACGTCACTATATGTAATCAAGCAAGTGCTAGTGAACTTCTTTGCCAGAATTTTTTCAAGGGATTAAAAAGGTTACGCAAACTAATCCTTCTGACCTTGTTTTAACTGAAGATAATTTATTCTTGAAATCCAGTGGTAATGACACATCTTTAAAGATTGACAATGATGTTGAACTTACAAGCGGTAATTATCACCCAATGCAATCATATATTCAAAAAAATGAGTTCAGTGATCTTAAGTGTAATCAACTGAAAGTGTGCTTTAGTTTTTTAAACAGTAGATGTATGTCTAGTAATTGTAAATATCTACACATTTGTAAGTTTCATGTTTTTAGCCGTTGTATGAATAATTTTTGCAAATACCCCCATGTTGATATCTGCAAACGCTTTTCAAGTGGAAGATGCTTTTGGCTGTGCAAAACATCATATCAAATTGCCCATTAAGAGTCGTAGTAGGTTCCACAAAACTGGGCCACAAAACCAACGTTTTTTTAGGGCGACGCCGAAAGTATCACGAACCCCCCCCCCTCCCCTAAGTCGTGTTCCATTCAACTTTCAGTCTTATCCCCTGCATACCCGATACAGCGCAGTATACCTCAGGAACCCATCCCTCGAAACAATCCTCCGCCTCATGTACTTATGCCTGCCCAGTCAGTCCAACCCCCACAATCACTTTACTCAGTTCGGACCATCCCCAAACCCCCCCTTACTCATTTTCCTCCCAAAAATCCCCTTCCTTTCGACTCCGTTCTTCTCCGTGCGTCCAAGAAGTTACCGACCGGTTCTGGACTCCACCTGTTATTTGCCAAAACAAACCCCTCCCCTCTCAGACACCCCCCACCTTACTTCCCTCCCTCAGCATCATCTTGCCCCCCCCAACCCCCATACAAAGATCACTCCCAATTTGACTTATTCCCAGATCACCAGGAAACCTTTCTCCCTTCCCTTGCACTTTATCCCCCCTGGCTACCCTGCCAGTATAACTCTGGTTAAGAGTAAGCAGGCAGAATGATCCACAGGTAACACATCCATGCAAAATTTCTAAAACTTCAAATAGTAAGACGAATTCCACCGCAGTTCCATCCAACTTAATAATATTCCCATAATATGTTCGCTGTCCTCCTTTTCTCTCAAGCCCGGTCCATTCCGCCTTTTAATAATGCCTCAAAACCACACCCTTACCCACAGCACCCTTCTCATAAACTTCAACCTCAAATAACTCCATCCCGAATTGAAAAAAATCCCAATACCCAAATCGGTTTAAATTTCCAACTTTCCTACTTACCAATGCTGAGAGCCTGAATTTTGACAAAATTACTGAACTCGAGGGTATCTCTGAAATTCATAAATTAATATTATTGCTGTGACAGAGGTTCAGTCCCAGAACCCAGATTTCCTAAAAATTAGCAATTATACTCAGTTTGTAAAACTTCGCCCTCCCGACCACCCTCTCGGGAAAAAAGGGGGTGGTATATTATTTTTTGTCCGAGATAACCTCCAACCTAAACTCATCCCCACCCCCAACTTATCAGATTATGATGAAATTCTATGGCTGAGCCTTCGACCGAAAGTACTTCCCCGCCCTTTCAATTTAATTGTAACCGCCGTCTTTTATCATTCCCCTAACCAATGTATTGACCAGAAACGCAAATTCATCCAACAATTTCTTATAAGTGCTGACTTGTGTTATCAAAGTATCCGAACGCTGGTATTTGCTTACTTGGTGATGCGAATGACCTGAGGATAGACTCTATCTGCACCTCTCTTAATATTAAACAACTGGTTAAAATATCTACAACAAAAGGTAACACCTCTCTGGATGTTATTTGTTCAAACATGAGTAAGTTTTATAACTCCCCGCAAGCACTGCCACCACTAGGAGGCAGTTACCACTATTGTCTTCTTTTTTCTCCCTCCTCAGCTATTGAACATTCCTTTACTACCTCCATTGGGGTTTGCCGTCCCCTCAGTGACGCAGGACTTTTTTTCTTTTGGATCATGGCTGACCAGTGAAAGTTGGTCAGACCTTTATAATTCTAATAACCTTGATGACAAAATTTTGATTTTTCACAAAAAAAACTAATTGATTCCTATTCATTATGTTTCCCCGGAAAAAAAAAATCAGAAAGTGCTCCAGTGATAAACCTTACATAAATAATCACATAAAAACATTAATTTGTACGAAAATAAGCTTATTTAAGAGGGGTAATTTAGCTGAAGCAAATAAGTTAAGAAAGGAATTAAAAAGTCAAATTAGAAAAGCTGCCCGAGCCTATTATAAAAATAAAATTAAAGACTTGTGCCATGATAAACCAAAGAACTGGTACTCTGAAATTAAAAAACTTACCGGCAAGAGTCAAGAACAACTAAATTTTAATTTAAATGAACCTCCAAAGACCACAGCTAATAACCTGAATAAGTTTTTGGCTTCTATTGTCCAGAGTCTCCCGCCACTATCTTACGAATTTCCAGATATTCCTGTTCCTTTTTCACTCCCCACATATTTCTCCACTTGATGTTGTAAAAAAAATTGAAAAACTAAAACGATCAAGCATTTGCCCTTTAGATATTCCTGTTCCTCTGATTAAAGCTTTCAGTGATTACCTCTCAAAACCCCTATCCACCCTGTTTAATGAAATTACCAAATCTGGACAGTTCCCTCAATATTGGAAACAAGGCTTTATTACCCCAATTAAAAAGAAAAATGGGAAGCCTGGTTTTGATGGCATTCGTCCTATTACCCTCACCTCGATTTTTTCAAAATTATATGAAAGTTTTCTTGCAGACTGGCTTAAGATGAAAGTCCTCCCCCTCATTGATCTTAGACAGTTTGGTAATCTTAAATCCACGTCAACCTCTCATTACCTGATCCATCTTGTTGATACCATGGGTAAATTACTTGAAAAACCAAACACTTGGCTTAATCTAATTTCTATTGATCTTCAAAAAGCCTTTGATTTGATTAACCTCAATTTACTCATACATAAACTTATAAATGAATTCCACATTGAAACTTTCCTTGTTAAGCTCGTTGCCTCTTTTCTTTCTAATAGATCTCAAGCAGTTAAATATCTAAATTGTTTCTCAGATCATCTCCCCATATTTAATGGCATTCCTCAGGGGACTATTCTAGGCCCTCTCCTTTTTTCACTTATGATTAATAGCCTTTCAACCCTTTATGACAATAGATGGAAATTTGTTGATGACTTGACAGTTTTAGAGATATGTCATAAAAACATCTTTAGCAACCCAATGGGCATACTCCAAGATATTGCCTGTGAGGCCTCTTCCCTTGACATGACTGTTAATCCTTCTAAATCCGCAATAGTCTCAGTAAGTTTCCTTAAATCCCCTCCCCTTTTTCTTGCTCCTATACCTTCTGAAACCTCTGTCACATCTCTTAAACTCCTTGGTGTTACAATTTCTTCCAATTTGAAATGGGATGCCCATATAAATAATATCCTACGACAAGCAAACTCCTCGCTTTCCCTCCTTAAACTTTTAAATAAATTCAGTTGCCCCCAATCACATTTACTACAAGTATACATTTCTTTTGTGCGTCCCATATTAGAGTACGCTTGTCCTGTGTGGCACCCTGGCCTCTCTAATGAAGCAACACGAAAAATTGAAAATGTCCAAAAGAGAGCTCTAAAAATTATTTTTAAAGAGGGCAAGATACCGTATTTGTATTTGTTAAATATTTCAAACCTAGAGACCCTCGAGAGACGAAGAAATAATTTGTGCCTTCGTTTTGCAAAAAATGCCATAACAAACCCTCAGACGGCAAGTATTTTCCCCAAATGTCACTCCCCATCCAGATTACGGCCGCCTCGAGCTGTTTCTGATCCTATCCCTGTTTTGTCCCCCATTCACTGCGTTACTTCGAGATATGAAAAAACTTTTGTCCCCTTTATTACAGGAAAATTGAATAAAATGTCCCAATAGTTTCTTTTTTTTTTACTTTCTTATCTTTATCTTATCTTTAGCTATAACTGACACAATTAATAGTTTCTAATTTGTACCTAACCAATTTCTTGTATTGCCAGTGTAGCAAGTGTTTCATAAATTTTTATTTTAATGTCATGTTCGAACTTATTTTTTACTTCATATTTTTATCTTTTACCTGACCTCAGAATTTTGATCTTTTTATTTGACTTGATTTGTGTGTTATTGTCTGTTATTTGACTCAGAATGCGAATTCGGCCTTCAAAGGCTAGTGATAGTTCATTTTTGGAATAAATCTTATCTTATCTTATCTCTTATCTTACCAAGTGCATTATTCGTAATAGCAGGTTTCCACTTGTTTTGTGTCCAAGAGAAATCTGACTTGTCTACCCGCGAAAAGATCTGATAATGCCTATGTTTCTATCTGCAAAAAAGTTCTCCGGAGCACTCGCACCCCTGTCTGGGTTTTATAATGGGAGATTTAGAGAATGATCATACTGCTAATTCTATAAACTGTGGTTAAGACTAAGTATTAGTTCATATGGTCAATATATCTAATGTGTACAGCTGTATGGTTTTTATGCCAAGTTCTTACCATCTTAATCCTCTGTGTGACCATAATGTTCAGATTAAAGAAGAGAAAAGATACTATAATCAAATAACTTTATGAAGCATAACTGATTTTGCTTTTCAGCAAAACTTTGAAAAATGTCAGACAAATCCATTTGCTTTATGACTATTAAAAATGAGAATAGAAAATGTAAGTAACACTAAGCTTTAAGAGAGCAAAATTTATAAGTGTTGCTAACCAGCACTGGTGAAGACAATAAAGATAGAAAATTTGAACAAGTCAAGATCTTTGCTAGTTGGTGTCTTTTTATCCCATATGGCAATAAAGAGAAGATACATTGTAATCATTGAAAAGCTAACTTCCAGCAGAGGAGACAATACTGTTTCTTACCCTGGAATGGGTTAAGCTTATTGTAATGATTTTTTTTCAAATCTTTACAGGATTTTCTCAAAATTCTATGGATCTGAATATAGCATACAAACTAAAAAAAAAAAAAAATACAATAAGCTTAACTGAATGCAGGGTAACACTGCTTTTGGTTAAGCTTTTTGTAGTTTTTTTTTTTTTCAATTTTGTGTGCTATGTTCAGACACATAGGATATTGACAAAATCCTTTAAAGTACCAAGGACACCTAAAATGAAAACTAATTCATTAAATTGGTCAAGTGCAAACTTACACAGCCATATACGTCTTAAATTAGTGTGAAAAACCGATAATTCATTTTTTAAGGAGATAGATCACCAGTTGAGATAATGCATTCCAATACATAAGTTCGTAGCCAATTTCAAAAATAAAAAAACGTGTGCTGATAAACAGCAGAAAATGAGCAAAAAATAAATAAATCAGCATATAGCCTTAGAAAGTGTTGTTTTCTTGTATGTTCTGGTAAAACAGAAATCGGAACCTAGTTCAGCAAAGCTCTTTTCTTTGAAAAATACTTTTAAGGAATGCTTCTTGAAAAGAGCTTGGCTTGACTAGGCCTGGTCTTGATGTTACTAGGATTTTTGGCATTCCAGGATCTTTTAACCATGAAGCAGTGTAAAGGTAAACATTAATGATTTCTAAAAGAAAAGTATCAATATATAGGCTACCCTATTGGTAGTTTGCAGACCTAATGACTTCCACTGATAGCCTACCTTATGTAGGCTAAGGTAAGACACCTAGTAGGCTGTGTGATTTGCTTGAATATTTTGATATAAATCTACCTCATAGTTACTATATAATAGTAGCATATACCTTTTATGCTTTTTTTATATTAGAAATACAAATTACTTGGGTGAGCACTGTTTGACTTGGCCTATTAAAGTCATTGGTTCTTTATACTCTAAGCAATAAATATTGTCTTTACTCTTATATACAAAGCACTATAAAATCAAAACAATAGGCAATATTGTGTTTCCTTTAAACATGGAGAATGATAAACATGGACATTGTCTGTTGTGAGTCAGCCCAAAAATCTTAGTCATCTCTATTGTAGTTCAAGTAGACTTTCCAAGTAGGCCTGTCCGCCTAGAGTCTAAGGCCTTTTGACCAAGTTTTAGGATTAACATGACCACTAAGTCACCTGGACTTGCAGTCCTCAGTCAGAAAACCCAATCTATAAGCCAAGACAGTTACACTAAAACAGAATTAATTGAAAATTGGTTGACTGAAAAGTTGCCTGGCCTTGTGTGCAAACAAGTGGCATAGGGTCTACCTGCCTAAAGTCTTAGACAGGCAACCCAGTTTATAAGCTCAGACAGTTACATTAACACAAAATTCATTCAAAATTGGTTGACCCAACAAGTTGCCTGGATTTGCAGGTGAACAAGTGACATAAGGTCTGCCTGCCTATAGTCTCATGCAAGGGCAGCTGAGTTTTTAGGACTAACATATGACCATCAAATTACCTGGACTCACAGGCAAACCAGCAACAATAATAATAATTGATTGAATTTTCAGAACATATATCCTATAGGCCTTCAAAAAATTATGGGTATTTATTAGTGAAAAGGATGCCACACTGTTATACTAAAGCAATGCAGGAAAAAAAGGTACTGTTCTAATATCTGGGAACATGCAAGAAGTGAAGTTTGGTTAATGCTAGTGAAATAAAACAAAATAGGATAAAATATAATAGTTTAGAAACTAATTTTGGCTGTATATTTGCACATTAGGAGGGTGGGGTAAAGCATAGAATATAATAAATACATAACCTAAACTAACCTAGGTACCTTTTTTCCTCCTAAACCCCAAAAAACTAAAGCTTGAATATAGTTCCTGGAGTGAGAAAAACCCCTTGTTTATAGAGCATAAGATAGGAAATTACTGGGTAATGTTATCTGTTCTTGGCTTTTCTCAAGTTGCATTCTTGCATGTTGCCCATATATTAGAACAGTACCAAAAAAAAATTTTAGTGGAACAAAACAGGAATTATATTAAGAACAAAATTAGAGAGTCATGGCTTCTCTGAATGACAAATGTTGATTAAATAAAGCAATACTATTAGATCATTATCTGTCATTGTTGTTATGTAATATATATTATTGTATTATGAATCATATACCAATATATTATTGTATTGTTTGTACTTGCCATTGTACACTGTTTATTCTAATTCAGCATTAGGCCACATAATTTTGGGGTGCCAATTATGTGAGGGGGGAGCAGTTGCCTCAGTTAGACTTTGAGAAATACCTTCTTATTTCTATTTTTGCTACTTTTTATTTTATCATGGCTAACTGGTTATTTTTGCCCCATTTACATTTTGAGGATTGAATCACTGACATAATTACCAGATACAAATCATCAGCACAACTGGGTTATATTTTGTTTAGTGATGAGCCTGAATAAAAGACTCTTACTTAGTTACTTCATATAAATAAGTTATTATGGTTATTAGACTTTGAAGTTGATACCACGAGCCTATGCTTTAAACCCCCCCCCCCCCCCTAATATGGAAATATATAGCCTAAGTCAGCTTCAATCATTAGTCAGCTACATATGACCTATTTTTCTCCTTAGCCAGTTATTTAAAAAAAGCAAATTTTTGAGCATAGGGTTACTAGGTTTCTATGGGCTGTTCTGAACCTTCTAGCCCCTTCAGGGCTCAAAATTAATAGTCCCTGTAAAGTGATTATTTAATTATAAAAGAGCATGAAAATACTCATTATTTGAATTGTGCTGAAATGCTAAATTTTGTTGAAAACTGCAGTCTAGGCTATGTACCAAAAATATGGTGTTGATTTATAATTCAGGGTATATTTTTCACCATTATGGGAGGGAGGGAGGGGGGGTCTTGATAAATTTAGCTATATATATGGATTTGCAATGGAGTTCTGACTATACGTGTGTCTTATTTTTTTAGGCCGACCATCTTGATATTAAATTAGGCTAATCAGAAAACTTTGAATATAGCTTTGAACTTAGAAGCTTAATTTTTTTATAATGCCTTTGCCTATCACATTTAAAACAGTTGAAATGGGTGACTTTGATATTGATTGTTTTTGTTTTTTTTTTTGCTCTTTTGGATTCTTAAAAAGATATCTTGTATTAAAAACAGGTACTATCAAGGTACTATCACTTAAATATAATAGCTCCCTATCCCCCCCCCCCTCTGGATACTATCTTGATAGGATACCGTCTGTGCTTGAAATAACAAAAATATTTAAAGTACCAAGGACACCTAAAATGAAACTAATTCATTAAATTGGTCAAGTGCAAACTTACACAGCCATATACGTCTTAAATTAGTATGAAAAACCGATAATTCATTTTTTTAAGGAGATAGATCACCAGTTTACATAATGTATTCCAATACATAAGTTCGTAGCCAATTTCAAAAATAAAAAACGTGGGGTGATAAACAGCAGGAAATGAGCAAAAACACATAAATCAGCATATAACCTTAGGAAGTGTTGATTTCCTGATTGTTGCAGCAAAAGAGAATCAATCCCATTAGTTTGTATACCCAAAAAGGGGTTTGAAGAGTGGGCAAGATTGGTGAGTGAGCATTATGGACTAGCCAAGAACAAATACTTGTCTCCCTTCTTCTTCTTCTAATTCACAGCAGATGGGCTATTCAGTTGGTACTATTTAGCCCTTTTCTTTTTGCTTCACTCTGTGGGCTACAGAGCTACTGGCTTGGTTGTCTCTTATTTATTAGATATTCTCAGATATCTTTCAGTAGATCTTTTTGACTCAAGGAGTTCAAATATAAGATGATAGATATCGATTTCTGTGCTCTGTGTGCAGGTATAGTTGGCTAGGCTCTTGGCTGATAGTGAGATTTTGTGGTGTTTGAAGCATTTTAACAGTTTACAGAGCAAGGTATGTTGTGCAGACATCAGCATATTACATTCAAATAGGCAATGGTCAATTGTTTCATTATTCATATTACAATGCCTGCAAAGAGGGGACAGGGGAATTGAACCACTTGAATTAGAAAACTTATATGAGAATGCAAGGAAATTTAGTCCATTTGTTCCAGAACGAATTCTATGATAAATTTTAGAAAGATACTTATTGGGAAAGGGGGAAAGGATAGTATTAATCTTATTAAACTTAATATCTGATAGCCTCCATTGGTAAATATCTCTAATTGGAATTGGTCTCCCACTTGGCTGGTCAATATTTATAGCATTTTTTGCTATTTCATCAACCTGATGATTACCACTTATGCCAGAGTGGCTAGGAATGTACTGAAAATAAGTTTTTTATGCCACTTGAAGCAAGATTATCTATAATACTGAGACAATGATAAGTGTCAATGTCCAACTTATATTGAGGAGCTGAGGCCAGCAACTCAAGGCTTGATAGAGAGTCGGAATATATGATAATATTATTTGAATTTGCAATCAAAGGTTGGTTTTCCTTAAGGTGTTCTAATGCCATGATTATGGCATTTAACTCAGCAGACATTATAGATAAATTATTATATAATCTCTCGCCCATTGCAATTTTCAGGTGAGGAAGGAAAAACACCACTTACAACCTTCTCATTCATTTTTGACCCATCAACAAATATTTGGAAGTGATTTTTATAGGTAATTGTATTAAGTTCTGCAAATTTTTTCTGGACAAAAGCAATGGGGGTTAAATCTTTATTCCACTTTGAGAACTCATTATTTATTATGGGACTTGACCAATTCCATGGGAGGGATCGGGGGAAAGTGGGTGCAATAAACTTTGCTGTATGGGGAACTTCTTCTGAATATTGGCATACTCATCTGCAATGCCTCTATACATGGCTGGATTTCTTAACCAATTATGTAGTGTGTGTGAGCTATTTGATTCAATTTTTGTCAAGAGAAAGCTACGTCTAATGAAGGCCTTGAGATTGCAGAAGTCACAACTGACAATCATCTTGGAATTGGGAAATGGATTCACAGAATGGATTCATCTACATCTACCTACTTCTCCTATCTGTAGAACCAAAGGTCTTTTTCAAGGCCAACAAATTTGAAAATGAATACTCATTGTGAATATCAGAATATTTTCCTTTTCAGGTTTTTTTTTGGCTAAATACCAAAATTTTTGTCCAACTTTATTTATATATCTATATATATATATATATATATATATATATATATTATATATATATATATATATATATATATATATATATATATATATATATATATATATATATATATATATATATATATATATATATATATATATATATATATATATATATATATATATATATATATAGATATATAATATATATATATATATATATATATATATATATATATCTATATATATATATATATATATATGTATATTTTGCCCTAATTTCATATATTTTCTGTTGTTTTACTCAACCTTGATCAATATAGTTTCAGAAGAAGTCCAAGCCTATAAAATATAAAATTTCCATCAAGTTTAACAACCTGTATTAGAGGAGTTTAACTCCTTTTCTGAAAAATATGAAAAAATATTCTAGTGATTAACTTTAAAATGCATGAAAGATTTTGTTGTTACATCAATTGTATTAAGTAAAGAGGCACTTACAAAACGACTTTCTATGCATAAAAAACACTCATCAACTAATTAAATACTTTATAAACACAAAGAAATCAATTAAAGAAACATTTATAAAAAACAACTTCTATGCATCAAGGAACCCAGTATAGAGGCCACTTGACTCAGGAATTTCTCTCTAATCTTCATGTAAACACAGGATGGAAGGGGAACTCTGATCCTTTCTCCAAGATAAGTATATACAGTCCTGACAAATTGCCTGTAGGCAATGTACCTCATCCGTCTAAAAAAAGAGAAAAAGGAAATACAACTACTCTTTCACAAATCTAAAAATCCATTACTAGTAGGGGTTTATTACTATTAGCAATTACTCCATGTGTTCCTGACTTTTCAAGTTGTAAGGAGGCCTTATTTTTGTGTAAATTTAGTAACTCAATTTCAGTAAAAGTAATAATCCCCTTTGCTGGAATCCCAACTTGCCAGTTGATTTTTCAAAGGTTTGAGCCTTACAGATGGTTCAAGGTAACCCTTGGATCCTTTCTGATTAATTAAGAGATACATGATCTAATTAAAATTGATAAGAGGATAGAAAAGGGCTGAGATCACCCTTGTAAATAACTCAAGATTTTGTTAGAATTTATCCTATTGGTGGTTGGTCTCATAGTTTTTGTCTGTATATTTCGTTTTAGTAAGGCTGGGTCTGTCTAAATAAAGGATAAAATTTATTAAAGAATAAAATAATCTAAGAGTAATTAATTTAAGAACTCCAATGACCTTCCCAAAAATATTAAAATTTGTGGAATAAGCTTTGAATAGCCTAAGGTTTAGGTGAAAAAAAAAACCTAAAACAAGGAGTAAAAGCTATAAGAGCTTTTTTGCATCCCCTATTCCAACCTAGTGTCTCTTGGAACTTAAGCTTAGTGTTTATAATAGATCTCACACCCAGAAATTGAAATTCCCTGGACTACAGTTTTGCGTACCCCCTACTTGGATCCTTCTTCAGGTGAACAAGTGACATAAGGTCTGCCTGCCTATAGTCTCAGGCAAGGGCAGCTGAGTTTTAGGATTAACATATGAACATCAAATTGCCTGGACTCACAGGCCAACCAGCAACCGTAATAATAATGGATTGAATTTTCAGAATATATATCCTATAGGCCTTCTAAAAATTATGGGTATTTACTAGTGAAAAGGATGTCACACTGTTATACTAGAGCAACACAAGAAAAAAAGGTACTGTTCTAATATCTGGGGAACATGCAAGAAGTGAAGTTTGGTTAATGCTAGTGAAATAAAAACAAAATAGGATAAAAATATAATAGTGTAAAAACAAATTTTGGCTATATATTTGCACATTAGGGGGGTGGTGGTAAAGCATAGCATATAATAAATACATAACCTAAACTAACCTAGGTACCTTTTTTCCTCCTAAACCCCAAAAAAACTAAAGCTTAAATATAGTTCCTGGAGTGAGAATCCCCTTGTTTATAGAGCATAAGATAGGAAACTACTGGGTATTGTTATCTGATCTTTGCTTTTCTCAAGTTGCATTCTTGCACATTGCCCAGATATTAGAACAGTACTGAAAAAATTTAATGGAACAAAAACAGGAATTATATTAAGATAACAAAATTAGAGAGTCATGGCTTCTCTGAATGACAAATGTTGATAAAATAAAGCAATACTATTAGATCATTATCTGTCATTGTTACTATGTAATATATATACACTATATGTGTATTATGAATCATATACAATATATTATTGTATTGTTTGTACTTGCCAATGTACACTTTTTATTCTAATTCAGCATTAGGCCATATAATTTTTGGGGTGCCAATTTGGTAAGGGGAGGGGGAGCAGTTGCCTCAGTTAGACTTTGAAAAATTACCTTCTTATTTCTATTTTGCTACTTTTCATTTTATCATGGCTAACTGGTTATTTTTGCCCTTTTTTACATTTTGAGAATTGGAATCACTGACATAATTACTAGATACAAATCATCAGCACAACTGGGTTATATTTTGTTTAGTGAGGAGCCTGAATAAAGACTCTTACTTAGTTACTTCATAATAAATAAATTATTATAGTTAATAGACTCTGAAGTTGATACCATGAGCCTATACTTTACTCCCCCCCCCTAATATGGAAATATATAGCTTAAGTCAGCTTCAATCATTAGTCAGCTACAAATGACCTATTTTTCTCCCTAGCCAGTTATTTAAAGAAGCAAATTTTTGAGCATAGGGTTACTAGGTTTCTATGGGCTGTTCTGAGCCTTCTAGGCCCTTCAGGGCTAAAAAATTAAATAGTCCCTGTCAAGTGAGTATTTAATTGTAAAAGAGCATGAAAAATACTCATTATTGAATTGTGCTGAAAAGCTAAATTTTGTTGAAAACTGCAGTCTAGGCTATGTACCAAAAATATGGTGTTGATTTATAATTCAGGGTATATTTTTCATCATTATGGAGGGAGGGAGGGGGTTCTTGATAAATTTAGCTATATATGGATTCACAATCCAATTCTGACTATATGTGTGTCTATTTTTTAGGCCAGACCATCTTAAGGTAAAGTTATTGAGTTAGGGACTAAGTGAATACACCATTCGATGCCTTTTTTTATGCAGATTATGAATATATTTATCATTTCTATCGGAAATGAATTTCAGCCCCCCCCCCCTCTATATGCAATTCAGGGTTAGGTTAGGTATATAAAGGGGGGGGGGCTGAAATTCATTTCCAATAGAAATAATTATTATATTTGTAATCAGCATAAAAAAGGCATCAAATGGTGTATTCACTTTATTCCTAACTCAATAATATGATTTGGTAGAACTTTACCCATCTTAATATGAGGTTAGGCTAATCAGAAATTTATCTCTTTTGAAATGGCCTAGTCTAAAGAATCTTATAGTGTTTCTTTATAAAGGGTGAAAGCACAAAAATAACACAAAGATGTTCTAAAAACTATAGCCTTTCCTTTGTAAGCTAATGATCTAATTGTGAAATAGGCCTTGGTTACCTACATTTCTATAGGCTAGGCATAGGCTAATCTACATAAAATGAAGCAATTTTTTTTATTTTATTGCTTACCATGATGATGAATCTTCAAATGAACTTCTCGGTTCCTCGGGAATTGCGCTATGATCTTGGACAGCAAGAGAAGCTACATTAGGTGTCACAAGAGGCTGGAACAAATATCCTGAAATACTACTACTACTACTACTAACAACTCATCGCAGCACCAAGCCGCCTGAGGCCAACACAGCTACGCACGCTCCTCCTCCACCCCAATCTATTCAAAGCCTCCCTTTTTACACCCGCCACGAAGTTCCCATTTCCTTTAAATCTTTCTTTATGACGTCCTCCCAACCCAGACGGGGACGACCTGCTTTCCGTTTAGCCCTAGATGGTTTGCCGAAAAGAACAATCTTCGGCAATCTGTCATCCTTCATCCGAACAACATGCCCTAACCACCTCAACCTTTCTTTCATTATAGACCTAGAAAGTGGTATTGAACCACATTTTCGTATAGCCTATTGTTTGAAATACGGTCAGTCAGCCGGGTACCCAGAACAATCCTTAAGCAATTTCTCTGGAAAACATCTAGCAAATCTTCATCCGCTTTTTGGAGCGTCCATGCTTCAGAGCCATATTTGACCACTGTCATCACTGTAGCTTCTAAGATTCTAATCTTGGTTTGCAGACTTATCTTCCTATTCTTCCAGACTTTTTTTAACTGTGAAAAAAAACACCCTGAGCCTTGGCTATTCTATTTTTAACATCTTCACTGCTCCCACCATCTTTACTAATAATACTACCAAGGTAAGTGAAACTGCCCACCTGATCAATCTTTTCATTACCCAACGTCACCATTTTCATCTTCACTTATTCCTAGCCTTAGTGACTTGGTCTTCCTAACATTAATTTTCAAACCAATACTAGCACCCCTGAACTCGCAAAACCTCTAAAACTTCATTCATTTTGCTCACACTTTCATCTAGGATGCTTAAATCATCAGCATAATCCAAGTCCAGGAGACTTTTTCCTCCCCATTTGATTCCGTGGTCTCCCATTGCCTTTCCTGTGCTCCTTAAAACAAAGTCCATCAAAATAATCCATATATAAAGGGGGATAGAACACAACCCTGCTTAACTCCTGATTTAATACAAAACCAGCTGCTAACCTCATTTCCTACCTTAACCGCAGCAGTGTTATTCTCGTACATAGCACTAATCACTTTAATGTATTTGTCTGGTATACCATACAAGGATAAACCTTTACTAAAGCTCCTCTATCAACAGAATCAAACGCTTGCTCATAATCTATAAAACTAAGGACCAAAGGTGTTTGAAAACTTAGGCACTTCTCAATTATTAACCTAAGAGAGTGGTCACTTTCTGAACTTGAACTTGAAAAAAAAACTCTGAACTTGATAAAACCTTTACTAAAGCTCCTCTATCAACAGAATCAAACGCTTGCTCATAATCTATAAACTAAGGACCAAAGGTGTTTGAAAACTTAGGCACTTCTCAATTATTAACCTAAGAATAGTCACTTTCTGACTTGAAGTCATATTTTTTCACAAAATGTATTTTCACTAATATATATAACAATCAACAGATTTTATAAATTTGAATTTTCACAAATGAAAAACACTGTCGGATTCACAGGAAATAGTTTCCGCTAATATTTTTCATTTGTGCAATTTATCATTGTTTTATTATTGACAACACTGTTTTGCGAATTTATTTAAACTAAAAATGCTTATAGCAGTTAAACAAAAACTCGTAGGAAACCGGATTTTCAGGTATGAATAGACCTCAAATAGATTAAGAGGGCTAAATATGTTTTTTCATTTTGGTGTCCTTGGTACTTTAAGGATTTTGAAAAAAAAATTGCAAAGGCTTAATCATACATGGGATTGATCTCAGTAGTCAGGATAGATAATTAATTCAACAGAGCCTCTTCTCACCTTTAATGCTTAGATACAACTTTAGTACAAATTTTACTGATTTTGTTGTTTTTTGTTTTATTTTACTACCATCTTAGGAATCTTCTCTTTACTGCCCTAATGGTCTTCTCTTAGAGCTGCAAAGGCAGAATACTATCATTTGGGGAGGATAGGGGTGTTTACAATGGTGTTATCAAGTCTAATATCTAAAAATAAACTAAGACATAAGAATTACCTTTTATGATTCCTTAAACAGCTCTTTATGATGTTCCAGTGCCTCAATAGCAACACAGAAAAAAATAATCGCTGCTGCCCATGTAAAAAAGTGATTTTTTTCTTGTTATTCAATGTGATTTTTCCTTATAAGGTTTTAACAGTGGCAGTCTAAAGGGGTGTACTTTATGATTTGCAAAGTCATCATTTTCAAATCACATACAACTGAATGATGTGATGCATGGAGCTGTTAAAATAGTGTGTTGCCCACTGCAAGATTTAGTATCCAGTGATGGAGATGAGGGTTGAGGGGATATGCACTTTAATATTAAAGGTAAAACTTGGAAAAAAAGCTGAGCTTATTAAACTCACCTTTACCCACCCAAAAGCTGGTCTACAGTAAACTACTGTTGTCTGCAGCAGCTCCTTGCTGACAGCCTTAGTAAAAGCTGAGTCCAGTGCTTAGTTTCTGTTTATTTGATGCACATGCATTGCCAATTTATGTATTCTATAATCTTTTTGAATTTAAATACATTCTAAGACCACACTGGCTATACATGGTGTATGAAAACCAAGAAAGGAAGTGATATAATAAATGAAAAATAAAATCAAACAGGTGAGAAAACAAGGATTTTGTCAGCCAGTAGCAAAATATGAAGATGAAAGATAAGCAAATATTTTGACAAGGACTTCTGCCAAGTTTGTCCTCAGTGCTCAAAAAAGAAAAAAATTGATGAAGTCCAACCTTTCAAATTAAACTTAACAAAAGGAGAAAAGATACTGACTAAAAAAAAAAAACAGCCAGAAATTGACGAAAGAGAATTTACCAATTTGATTGAACAAGTATTTGTTGCTTTGCAATGATTTTGCCTGTCTGCAATTATGGTTTTCATTAGATATGCAGACAGGTTGTCTTAAATTACATTGGGCAAAAATATTGATTGAGTCTTTTAATATTAAGTTGTTATAAATTGGGCTTAAGGAAATAACTCCTGTTTCTCTATTATTAAATTTCTGTTTATATATTTATTGATCTCAATTACCTCTTTAAAAGATTGCAGAATGCCATTTGCCTAGATGCTAAAGTTGCATCTTTAAATAGAACTAAATGTTCATGATTTTGAAAATATGCAGGGCCAAGGCTAAATCAAAGTTGTCATTTTTATTTTCAAGTCTCAGCGACTTATCTATTGAAATTTTGTGTTCATGCAATCATTCTCCAAGTTGTTGATGGGTCCTACAAATGTAGTAGTATTAATAATAACTCCTCCTAAGCAAATAAATCTTCCTTTTGCTTCTAAATTACTAAATGTTTCCTATCATTTCTAACTACATCACCATGCTTTAACACAGCCTTGAATTTTGTGGTCAGTCTATCCTTAAACTCTTTGTTTGCTGCTTCCTCTTGACCTCTTCATGTGCTGTTACAACATGACTCCATGGGAAAGGGACCGGATCTTCTAGATCCTCGATAATCTTATTTGTTGCCTTAATGTCAAACATTTTCAACTTATATCTATAAGTTGCCTAAACTCCCCTGTTTCTCTTACTATTGTATTGTTTTCAAAAGATTTACTGTTGAGAAACTTCCTATGCAAGACCTGCCCTTATTCTGCCAAATAGTTTCTTCACTAAGCAGTGCAAATCAGCTTGTTAGTCGGGAATTCAACTGTGTAAATTAAATTCTATCATTCACAGGAATGGGGAAGCTAATGCATGGATAACTCTTCTTCAAATTTGCAAAAATCTTAATTAAATGACCTTTTATTTATTTTAAAGAAACCTATAGCCTATAAAAAAAAAACAATTATATACTTGATGTTAATGTTGAATGTTGAATTAGGAACTCAATTAATTTTCTGGCTGCATTTGTAAAGATAGATTCAAAATACAGAAGTTGGATGAAATTGCCTCTAAATTTTTGAAATCTTAACTTGATAGATCTGACAAACACCTGGAGATTAGCTCAAAAAAGAATTGCATCATGCTCACACTCCTGTTTTAATAAACATGAAAGAACTTCTTTTAGTTTACAAGTTTTTCATAATGGTAAATTACTTTCTTTCATAATAGGAAATCTAACTTTTACTATCAGTTTTTATTCCCTCTGGCATGTATTACATACTAAACTAAAAGTTTTTCTGAATATGTGCATGTCTTAGTTTGCACCATTTTCAAGGGTTAATATCTATGGATGTTGGAAGCTTCTGTTGGTGGTGGGACATACATTCACAAAAGT
>JAPEVW010001057.1:0-18000 GCA_027921565.1 Artemia sinica | reverse complement strand
TGTGTAAGTTTTTGTGTGTGTGTGTAGTTGTGTTGTGTGTGTGTGTTTGTGTGTGTGTGTGTGTGTGTGTGTGTGTAAGTTTTTGTGTGTGTGTGTAAGTTTTTGTGTGTGTGTAAGTTTGTGTGTGTGTAAGTTTTTTGTGTGTGTGTAAGTTTTTGTGTGTGTGTGTAAGTTTTTGTGTGTGTGTAAGTTTTTGTGTGTGTGTAAGTTTTTGTTGTGTGTTGTGTTTTTGTGTGTGTGTAAGTTTTTGTGTGTGTGTAAGTTTTTGTGTGTGTGTAAGTTTTTGTGTGTGTGTGTAAGTTTTTGTGTGTGTGTAAGTTTTTGTGTGTGTGTAAGTTTTGTGTGTGTGTGTAAGTTTTTTTGTGTGTGTGTAAGTTTTTTTGTGTGTGTGTTAGTTTTTTTGTGTGTGTGTAAGTTTTTTGTGTGTGTGTGTAAGTTTTTGTGTGTGTGTAAGTTTTTGTGTGTGTGTAAGTTTTTTTGTGTGTGTAAGTTTTTGTGTGTGTGTAAGTTTTTGTGTGTGTGTGTAAGTTTTGTGTGTGTGTAAGTTTTTTTGTGTGTGTAAGTTTTTGTGTGTGTGTGTAAGTTTTTGTGTGTTTGTGTGTGTGTGTGTGTAAGTTTTTGTGTGTGTAAGTTTTTGTGTGTGTGTAAGTTTTTGTGTGTGTGTGTAAGTTTTTGTGTGTGTGTAAGTTTTTGTGTGTGTGTAAGTTTTTGTGTGTGTGTAAGTTTTTTGTTGTGTGTGTAAGTTTTTGTGTGTGTTGTAAGTTTTTGTTTGTGTGTAAGTTTTTGTGTGTGTGTAAGTTTTTGTGTGTGTTTGTAAGTTTTTTGTGTGTGTGTAAGTTTTTGTGTGTGTGTAAGTTTGTGTGTGTGTGTGTAAGTTTTTGTGTGTGTGTAAGTTTTTTGTGTGTGTGTAAGTTTTGTGTGTGTGTAAGTTTTTTGTGTGTGTAAGTTTGTGTGTGTGTAAGTTTTTGTGTGTGTGTAAGTTTTTGTGTGTGTGTAAGTTTTTGTGTGTGTGTAAGTTTTTTGTGTGTGTGTAAGTTTTTGTGTGTGTGTAAGTTTTTGTGTGTGTGTAAGTTTTTTGTGTGTGTGTAAGTTTTTTTGTGTGTGTAAGTTTTTGTGTGTGTGTAAGTTTTTGTGTGTGTGTAAGTTTTTGTGTGTGTGTGTAAGTTTTTGTGTGTTTGTAAGTTTTTGTGTGGGTGTGTAAGTTTGTGTGTGTGTGTGTTTGTGTGTTTATTCTTTTATACCCCATTCTTCATAATTGCCCTTAAAAAAAGAAGAAAAAATAGATGGTTTTTCATGAAAAAAAAAATCTTGAAAGAGAACAATCTGTTCTCATCAATAGTATGCACTAGAATATGCTTAAAAACTTAAATCAAAATTTTATTCTATTACTCTGATATGATTTAGAGATGTAAAAAAAGTTGAAAAAAAAGTTTAAAAAAAAGTTAAAAAAAAAATTGGTCACTACAAACCACAGTTCATATATTATCCAGTATGATCATTCTCTATCTCACCCATTATAAAAACCCGGACCGGAATGCGAGTGCTCCGGAAAACGTTTTGGCAGATATAAACATGTTAGACATGCTAGACTGTTCCGACTGTTTCCATCAAATTGCATTGAAACAAACGGAAATAAAGCTAATGCAGAAACAGGCTAAACAAGCTAATGCAGAAATAAGTGGGAAGAGCTTTTTGTTCACGAAGACCAGAAATGATCTGCGATAAGCTTACTGGTATATTCTGTCTACTGTGCTACTAACATAATTTTTTAATAGTAAAAAAAAAATGTTGGGGGGGGGAGTTGGAGGGAGGGTGGAGGGATAGGGGTTGGAGGGATGGTGGAGGGATAGGGTTGAGGGATAGGGGTAGGACTTGGGGCCCAAGTATCAGAAGAAATTGTTTGTCTAGTATGCATCTCAAATCATCGTGGTATGCATATTCTCATGATGATGTCATAAAAATGCCCCGAAACATGTCACTTAACACCTATCAAAAATCCAATTGATAAATCGAATGTGCTTGAACTTGTTCCAGTTCAATGGAATGAACCTGTTACGATATTGTGACGCTTAACATCAGTTGGGCAATGTCCCAGAAACAATTCATTGGATGTATTTCTAAAATCATAATATGTTCAATGGCTTGTTGGTTCAGTCAATTAATGTGTCGTTCTTTCAGTCATTAACCTTAGGAAATCACGGGTCTCACGTTCGATTCCTACAGCAAACACAAATTTCATATAAATCAATGGGAAGATACTTAGAATGTAAAAAATCGTATCATTGGAAAAGAAAAATATCATCATTAGAGTACAATAAAATGTCATCAATAAAAAAAATAAAAAAAAAATTAATTAATGTAATTATGTAAATTAATTTAATTATGTAAATTAATTAATAATAAATTAATTTATGTAAATTAGTTCAAGGTTAAACATAAGTCAACCATGCCTAACAAATTAAATTACAAAAAGAATTTCACAATTTCAAACAAAGGATACATCACGCACTTTGAACAGAAACAACACGAATTTGCACGGTGGTTGAATTCCGGTCATTACACTATAGTAATATCCTACCTGTCTCGTACCTTTGATTGTACACAGTAATTTGCTACCATCCTCGTACCTTTAATTGTACACAGTAATTTGCTACCATCCTCATATCTACCATTATAGCATTACTACTCCCGGGAAACCTTCCCGATGAAAAGTTCTCCCTTCGGAAAATTCTTCTGCAGAAAATTCATTCCTTTACCCGAAAAAAGTATGCATACTTCCCTATAACACATTTTATACGTAAACAATGGGCAAATTTTATATTTTCAAGACCTTTCCCCAGGGGCTGTGGGAGGTCAAATAAACTCCAAAGACGAATTTATTGGGTTTCTAAGCTATGCTGAACAAAATGGCTATGGTATCTCTAAATTTTGATCTAACGATTCTGGGGGGAAAAGGGTTTGGAAGGGGGCATAATTACCATCCACATGGAAAAAATACATCTTCTGGGAAAGTCCACATTTTTGCATATAGGAGCTTTAACCCTCTACAGTTGCGTTCTCTGATACACTGAATCTAATGGTGTTATTTTCGTTAAGATTTCTTTTAGATTTTTAGGGAGTGTTTTCCCCATTTTCAAAAATCAAGCAAATTTTCTCAGGCTCGTAGTCTTTAAAGAGTAATATTGAACTTAATGAAACACATTCTATATTTGAAATCAGCATAATAAGCCGATTCTTTCGATATATCTATTAGTATCAAAATTCCGGTTTTTAGAGTTTCGGTTAGTATTGAGCTGGGTCGCTCCTTACTTACAGTTCGTTACCACTAACTGTTTGAACACATGTGAACTGTAAATACCAGTAGCAATTTTTCATTGCGTTATTAATCTCATTAATTCATTAATAATATTGAAAAACAAAAACAAATATCGTTCGCGGCTTCTAGATAGGTAAGCTAAATAGACAAAATTAAACCTCTAAGTAAGGGGCAATATTAAAACTTAAAACAAACAGGAACGAAATTAAAAAGAAGTAAATTAAAAAGTTTTTCATGCTGATTCTAAGGTTCTAGGTGTTTACCCCCCCCCCCCAAGAAAATCCCCCCCGCGGAAAAAAATACCCCATCCCCCCCCCCCCCCCCCCAAAAAAAAAAACACATAAAATACTCCCCTGCTGAAAATACCCCCGCAGAAAATACCCCTCGGAAAATACCCACCCTCCCTGCAGAAAATACCCTCTCGGAACATACCTTTTTTTGCTTCTAATATGCTTTCCTTTCTTTTGTTTACCTCATAATTACTATATAGTCACCGATTAACCCCCACCCCTGCGGCCGTCCATGTTCCAAATATAGTACTTAATGCAGTCTCATTTTTATATCAGCCCATCAAATGCCTCGACATGATAGCTATAGGCTACAAATCATACAAAAGTTACTTATTCTTTTTCTTCACACTAGCATTATTTGGTATTATTAACCAACGGTTCGTGATAAATAAGTCCTATAATAATATAAAACTTCACATGAAAACAACATGACCCTAATAACAAAATTTTTACTTTAAGCTGTAATGTAATTTTTTTATGAATAATGGTTTTTTGGGTCTACTACTACTACTAACAACTCATCGCAGCACCAAGCCGCCTGAGGCCAACACAGCTACGCACGCTCCTCCTCCACCCCAATCTATTCAAAGCCTCCCTTTTTACACCCGCCCACGAAGTTCCCATTTCCTATAAATCTTTCTTTATGACGTCCTCCCAACCCAGACGGGGACGACCTGCTTTCCGTTTAGCCCTAGATGGTTGGCCGAAAAGAACAATCTTCGGCAATCTGTCATCCTTCATCCGAACAACATGCCCTAACCACCTCAACCTTTCTTTCATTATAGACCTAGAAAGCGGTATTGAACCACATTTTTCGTATAGCCTATTGTTTGAAATACGGTCAGTCAGCCGGGTACCCAGAACAATCCTTAAGCAATTTCTCTGGAAAACATCTAGCAAATCTTCATCCGCTTTTCGGAGCGTCCATGCTTCAGAGCCATATTTGACCACTGTCATCACTGTAGCTTCTAAGATTCTAATCTTGGTTTGCAGACTTATCTTCCTATTCTTCCCAGACTTTTTTTAACTGTGAAAAAACACCCTGAGCCTTGGCTATTCTATTTTTAACATCTTCACTGCTCCCACCATCTTTACTAATAATACTACCAAGGTAAGTGAAACTGCCCACCTGATCAATCTTTTCATTACCCAGCGTCACCTTTTCATCTTCACTTATTCCTAGCCTTAGTGACTTGGTCTTCCTAACATTAATTTTCAAACCAATACTAGCACCCTGAACTCGCAAAACCTCAAAACTTCATACAGTGTGCTGTATGGCTAAACCTTCGTCGTATTGATTGATGACGTCAAGAAAGGGCTTAGTATCTCTAGGTCCGTCCACTTTTCTCGCCGTGTATAGGTTCCTTCACATTGAAAACGTAAAGGCAATTTCACATTGCTACGTAAGAAATTACGTTATGTCGTTAAGTTACGTTACGTCTCTTAAGTTATGGAGCCCTTTTCACACTATTACGTCCACTTTCACATACAAACCCATAAGCCTCTACATAAAAAATCCATAATTTCGTCACTATCAGCAGCAGCAGTGGCGGTTTTTTTTTAACTAGCAATATGTGGAACGGTGAAGACTCAAGCAGCTCTGATGATGAAATTTTGATGCTTTCTGCAGCTCTTTTGTGTGTAAAAGGAAAAAGCCCAAAGAAGAAAAAGAAAAGAGACTATTGGGTCAGACCTATTTTTACATCTGAAAACAGAGATGCATTTGGACAGTTGAACCTTCTACAAGACATGATTCTGTGTGATGATGAAGAAAAGTTTTTAATTTTACCCGTTTTTCAAGAAGTGAATACCTTGACATATTTGAGCAAGTCAAAGATAAAATCGGAAGCAGGATACAAACTTTCGAAGAGCTATTTCTCCTGAAGTCAAGCTGGCACTAACTTTGAGGTACCTGGCAACAGGAGCCTCCATGACTTCATTGCATTACGACTTCCGTCTGGGAATCTCTACAGTTAGTGGAATTCTAAGTGAAACTTTAAAGGCTGTTTTTGATAGTCTGTCACCAACTTACCTGCAACCACCCTCAACAAGTCAAATGGAAAAAATTGCAGACGATTTTCTGAAGAAATACAAAATGCCAAATTGTGTAGGTGCAATAGATGGGAAGCACATAAGGATGCAGTGTCCAAACAAAGGTGGATCTCTGGACTTCAACTACAAAGGTTTCCATAGCCTTGTACTACTGGCTGTCTGTGATGCCAGTTATAAATTCAGCTTTACTGATGTAGGCGCCTATGGCAGTGAAAGCGATGGTGGCATATTTGCAAGATCAGATTTGGGAAAAGCCATTGAAAACGGAAGCATACAGTTTCCTGCAAACAAATTGCTACCAGCTCAGATATAGCTTTTCCCCACTTCTTGATTGGTGATGAAGCGTTTTCACTGAAACCATACATAATGAGAGCATATCCTGGCAAAAAACTGAATGATCAACAGAGGATATTTAATTATCGATTAACTCGGTCAGGAGGATAATAGAAAACAGTTTTGGGCTTCTATCACAAAGATTTCGCATATTTAGAACAGAGATAATAGCCCAAGAGAGAAAAAGTTTGTCAAATTGTGCTGACAGCAATCTGCCTTCACAATTTCCTTATTGTCAATAGAGGTGTCACTCCTGAAGGTAGCTCTTCAGCATCATCTGATGGCTTGGGAGATATACGCCTGGCCACTAGCAACCACAGCTCAAGACCTACCCGAACCTACGAGACAAGTTGGCAGACTATTTCATGACTGAAGCTGGTTCAGTGAGAGGACAAATGCAGAGGGCATTTCAAGGCTCATTTTGATTAGTCCCGATATTTTACTTTTTTTTTTCCTTTAATTAATTTTGTAACACTGTTTTATGGATGACTGCAACAAAGATTAAAGCAAGAATAATCTCAGAAAGGTTATTAACATTATTTCAATCTCGTTTACAAAAATATATATGGAAAAAGGAAACTTCAATTACAAAAGAAGCTCATTCTGTATGCAATGTATTTTTCTTTCTATAATTCCTGATGATACTCAGAATCTCAAGTTGACAGTCCAGTTTGTCTTCCTGCGCCACTTGCTTGAAATGGGGTAAGATCGACTGAAGGAACATGAAATCTGGATCTGAAGTGGGACACTTGTGTCATCTTTCTTTCTCTTTGAAGAATTTTTTCAACAAGGTAGTTCTTCAGGGTTTCCTCTAGCTCACTGCTGTCTTCCTTCACTTTAGAAGAAGTACTGACTCCTGATCTCTTTCTCTTAACATTAGGAACAGGACCAGGTGATACTGGGAATCCTTTGGTAGGTTCTCCTCTTTCGACAAGTTAGCAGACCCTGGATCGCAACTTTCCTGTAATAAATCTTCTGGGGAATAAATAATGAAAGTACGTTCAATCTCTTTATCAGATTCTATTTCGGTAACTTCTCCTTGAGTATCACTTGAAGCATATGGCTGGATCTCGTCAGTATAATCAGTCATCATTGGCTTAGGTTGATTAACATTGCTGAAGGTTTTTCTATTTCTAGGCACAATCACATCTTTCAAAAAAATCCATCGCAATCAGCATTTTTACCTCTCCCGGCTTTATGTCGACATCTGCTAGACCAGATCCACTTGGGGGTTTCAAGTTTTTCTTGATCCTAGAATATCTTTCCCGAAGGCCGGTCCATCTTTTCATCAGGTCCTCAACTGCAATGAAAGAAATATCTGTAAAACAAGTAACAATTCAAACAATGCAGAGGTGTCATTTGCTGAAACCTTGGGAGGGACCAGGACCTGGAGCTTAGCCCTCCTATTTTTGGCCGCGAAGCGGCCAGCAATTATAAAATAGATCACTAAAAAGTGTATTATTCCTACATTTGCCTCTTAGACACCTATTTTAGAGAAGCAAATAACTTATAACAAATATCGTGCCGTGAGGTGTCTGAGTTTTCAAAAGTTCAGTATTAGGAAGTATAATTTTGTCTATTTTCTAATAAATGAACTGGATAAATCGCCTCCCCCTATAATCCTTCTTTAATAGTAATGTTTTAAATTTAAAACTGAGATCGATTTGGATTTTGTTGTAGTTTAAATTGATTTTTCCACAAAAGTTGAGGGAAAACAATCTACTAATTGCTTACTGGGGTTATAGGCTAATAGACTTATTAAATAAACAGCAATAGGAAGCATCTTGCAATGAAAGACAACTTGGCCAGTTAGAGTGCTATGTAAAGTTTAATCCAATGGCAAAGCCAGTTAGAGTGCTATGTAAAGTTTAGATATAACCACTAATCTTCTAGGAGCTATGGATACAATCTTGATTTGCAATTTGAAAAGCTGTGGCATAGGCTACTAAGTTTATTTATTGCAAAACATTGATCTCCATGTTGATCTACTAAACTTAAAACTTGTCATTTATAGCATCATAAAGAAGTACAGAGCTACTCATTGTCTAAGCATGTTATTACTTTAGGGGCTTGAATTTATGCCACTGATGTTAATACCTATTTGTATTCAGCGTTGCATTATATTATAGTACAATATTGAAATCAGTGGTCACTTACAGAAGTTTAAAAAAAATCAATCAAATGGCAGCAATTTACTCTATCTTGAAAAGCCAGGGAGATTAAAAGTGACATTTTGGCATGCAGGTTTGCTTATAAGGTATTTTTGCTCTAGTATCCAATGGCAAAAAGACAAAATCCAAGGCTGAGGGCAAATCTGTGATTTAGATATAACCACTAATCTTCTAGGAGCTATGGATACAATCTGGATTTGCAATTTGAAAAGCTTTTGGCATAGGCTACTAAGTTTATTTTATTGCAAAACATTGATCTCCATGTTGATCTACTAAACTTAAAACTTGTCATTTATAGCATCATAAAGAAGTACAGAGCTACTCATTGTCTAAGCATGTTATTACTTTAGGGGCTTGAATTTATGCCACTGATGTTAATACCTATTTGTATTCAGCGTTGCATTATATTATAGTACCATATTGAAATCAGTGGTCACTTACAGAAGTTTAAAAAAAATCAATCAATGGCAGCAATTTACTCTATCTTGAAAAGCGCAGGGAGATAAAAGTGACATTTTGGCATGCAGGTTTGCTTATAAGGATTTTTGCTCTAGTATCCAATGGCAAAAAGACAAATCCAAAGGCTGAGGGCAAATCTGTGATTTAGATATAACCACTAATCTTCTAGGAGCTATGGATACAATCTGGATTTGCAATTTGAAAAGCTTTGGCATAGGCTACTAATTTATTTATTGCAAACATTGATCTCCATGTTGATCTACTAAACTTAAAACTTGTCATTTATAGCATCATAAAGAAGTACAGAGCTACTCATTGTCTAAGCATGTTATTACTTTAGGGGCTTGAATTTATGCCACTGATGTTAATACCTATTTGTATTCAGCGTTGCATTATAATATAGTACAATATTGAAATCAGTGGTCACTTACAGAAGTTTAAAAAAATCAATCAAATGGCAGCAATTTACTCTATCTTGAAAAGCCAGGTAGATAAAAGTGGCATTTTGGCATGCAGGTTTGCTTATAAGGTATTTTTTGCTCTAGTATCCAATGGCAAAAGACAAAATCCAAAGACTGAGGGCAAATCTGTGATTTCCATCACAGCTGAAAAAAAACTTTGGTAAAGGTGCAGGTGTAGCTCCCCCTGATAAAAACAGCTTATTTCTAAGGGTATATTATTCAATCAATTGGGTTGTAAAGTTGCACAGATTGCAGCAAACATCCAGTAGAAGCAGAATGCAAACAACAACACTTCTTCACTGTATATTGCAGTTCTATTTGTAGGGCCTCTGCACCCTATACTACAGGGGGAGCTACACTGCACCTTTACCAACATAATAACTGTGAGCTATGATGGAATCACCTTCCAAGGCTCTTTTACTAGGCTTTAAAGTACAAAGAGTACTAGCCTATGTAGATACTGAAAACAAAGGAAATGAAAGGAAAACGAACATTATGTAGGTGGCAACCAGTCATAAAACTGGGGTTTCTACCTCCCCCAAAAGCATTTCTTAAACCAGTTTTGCCTATGAAAAGTAGCAAGGAAACTTACCAAGAAAAGTTCTTCCACATTCTTTGTTGATTTTCTCAACAAATGAAGACCAAGCGTTTAGCTTCTTTGCAGAGTCCTTATAGTCCATCTGCTTTTTATCGTACAAAAAAGGACGTTGTTTGACAAAGTCAATTATTTTTTTCATCAAGGAGTCCATTTATCCCACAAAAGCTTGAAACTTTTTGCGTAACGTAACGTAAAAATAGAGCCCGACTCTATTTTCTATGTTCGTTATGCTATGTTAAAAAATCCTACGTTACGTCGAACGTAAGAGAACATAACGACCAAACATAACGTAACTTCTTGATGTGAAAGGTTACATAAGACGCATAAGGCAGTGTGAAAGGCATGACGTAGCAATGTGAAAGCACCTTAAGACTTTACGGTACGTTTAGTCCTAAGGTTGTTAAGTTTCATGTTACGGGTCTTACGTTTATGTTCCTTCACATCGAAAGTCTTCCCTTCACACTGCAACGTCAATTTTCAGCGCTACCCATGCAAAAAAGTGGTTTTCCTTGTTGTGTAAGGAAGGGGGCTGTGATTTCCTTTTCTAGGTTTTTGACCATACTGACTCCAACAGTATACTTTTCATTTTGATCTGATGCTATTTTAGAGGGGCTTCAGGCTTTTTTTTTAACCTCTTGAAGTGAACACTGGCAAAGGGAAAGGACACTGCATGGCAGTTTCCAAATTTCTCTAAATCTGTTTTATTTTTTTCTTTAGTTTCAGTTTCATGGCAGGCATGTCTTCTTACACATTTTAATAGCTTTATGTTAAAAAGCGTCTCTTTACATTGTTTTTTCACCATATCCCATAGAATTAAGACACCTAATTATAGCTATTAGATTTTTTTTTCAAAGAAATCTAGAACCAGTTACTACATTTCAGAACAAAGCCATAGAAATGTCAAAAGTATTTTCTTATATCATGTTTTTACTCTGGTACTAGTGTTATTATTATTAATTATTCATATTGCTGGAATATTTTTTTTTTTAAACCTACTAGACATTTTTGTCATATAATTTAATGCTTACCTTAAAGAGAGAAAAAAAGCTTTATTAAGTTCGTCTATAAAACTAAAAATACACTGAATGATTAAAGTATTTTTTCAACTGGCTTCATGATCTCCATCTGCAACTCTAATTTTGAGTCATCCGATTCTTTATTCAGATGAGATAACAGTGATTGTAGAAAGTACCACTCCAGATCATGCTGGTCATTGCTGTTTTTTTTTTTTGTCAATTGCTTGCTGTTCCTTCAGGTCTGTTTGATCTCTAGACCCTGTCTTTGTTCTATTATGAGTTTTATTTTGGCTTGTTGATGCATATATTTGTTGCCTACTAGAAGCTTGGGAACTTTGGATATCTGCTTGATTGTTAATGAGAATTTCTTCACTAAGGGTAATAAAATCAGCATCATTCACTTCAGCATAGTTATATTGTTGGTACCCCCTGCACACTCTGAATAAATGTCCACTGATATATTCTCATCTTGAACAGTGTTCCTTTTTGTCTTACTGTTCCTTTCAATTATATGTTCAGAAAGTAAGTTCATTCTTTGTACAAACTTTTGGTCTTCTGGCTTTAAGCTTATACTAGCACCAGATCCACTTGTAGATCTCCCTTTTTTCTTTAGGTAGACATAGTGATCTCTCAGGTTCTCTAGCTCCCCCATCTTTCATAAGCTCATTAACTAGAAAAAAAACACAATGATTACTAAATTTTTCAATTTTTAAACTTTAAACATACTCATTTTATAGCCCAATTTTTATTGCAGCTTATTCATAAATTTATATTGTGGAGATTTTAGTTAATTTTTCTCCTCAATAGCACGAACTCCATAGCTAATTAATTCTATGGAGCAACAAAAAAAGAATTTTTGGACCACAGAAAGTCAAGGATCACTTAGAAAAGAAGTAAAATTTACTGTGCCTTAAATCAAATATATTGAAACAAGTACTTTGCCTACACCCAATTATACAACATTTGTTAGGGTACTAACTGAATTAATATCATTTCTTTACTACTATAATACCTCAATGCATAAATACTCAATAGTCTCTACTGTATTTCCATTTGCTTATCAAAGTTGAGTGTCACTTAAAACATGTTGGTGATGGGCCAAAAAACCATACATATTCAGTGTCCTGATTTGAAGCTTTAAAATACAATACAATTTGTTGTGTTTCTATCAAATTTTAAGGTTTCTTTGGGTCCAACTAAAGTTAGTCAAAATCAACTTTTACTTGAAGACAATATCCACACACATGTGTTTGGGGAAATGATGACATTGTATTTACTATTCTCTTTTTTTTTCTTTATTTCAGAGTTCATGTTTTTCTATGACATTTTCCTTCCTTTCTGACAAAGTTCTTAAAGATCACACATTACATAGATATAATGACCAAATATTATTTCCATCTATGTCATTCAAATCTTTTTACTAAATGGTTTTATCCTTCATTTAAATTCTTAGTAATGTTTGGGTAGTTGATATATCTATCTGTGTCAATAAATCCATACAAATATATTTCAACACCACAGGAAATATTGCTGTAGCCTACTGTGAATACGCTGTCTGTTGTGAATTCCATAAATATAATTTTCACATGTTGGAAATGTAAATAATGTGCTGGTGTAAAAAAATAATTTGAAATATATAGCCTATTGCCTATGTTATAAACAAAAGTTTGCAGATCATTGATGCTTGTAATATTTTTGTACTTATTTCCAATCAAAACCTGTACAGTTTTATCATTTTGAGAAAAACAAATAGCCTTAAATAGCCCATAGTGAACCCAATCATGGGGAATGGCAATACAATGCAAGGTAGCATTACATATCAGCAGCTTTGCAGGAGAAAATGGCTTAATAAACTTAAAAATATACCATTAAATTCCTTGTTTTATGCTCTTTTCCTGTATCACATGTGTTTCTGACAGTGCACCTTATCTTCCCTAATGGTCCTGGATATATCCTTAAGATAGCCTATATAAAACTTCTACATTGCCAAAGAAATTAACTTAAAGTCTTTATTTTTTCTCATTGATCCTAAATCGTTTTCATTTGAGAGGATGTTGAGAAACTAGATCAAACTATCCATTTAAATGTACCAAAGTAGGTTAGATCCTAATCTAAATTTATTCTTGCTTCAAACTCATAAAGAACATTTTAAATCCTGAGTTAAGTTACAAAACTAATGTCCTAAATATCATTTTAAATGATTAACTGTACCACAAAAGGTTTTATTTTAACCTCAAACCCAAAAAGAATTAAAAAAAAAAAAAAAAACTAGCAATATTTATCAAAGTATAGCCTATCCTAGCCTAGGCCCACAAATCAAGACAGTCTATACTTACTACTTTCTTTCCTGCTGATGAAAAACTTGGCTCAGACTTTCCAAAGAATTTAGTTTTAAATTGCTTGTCCTTGAACACAGGGTTCTTGAGCTATATAACCTTTTCTAGCTTCTGCAAACACATATTTTCTCTAATAAGTTTCCATTTTTCTCAAACGTAAACGTAAGAAGTTGAAATATTTTGAACTTCTTCCGTCAGACCTGTAGCATTGGCGTTTTGACTTACGGATACGTTAACGTAAGGTCTTACGGAGGGTTATGAGTCTTACGGAAGGCTTACGGAGTTCAGTGTGAAGGGGAGAACGGAAAGCCGAAATTCAATGTGAAGGAACCTATATAGGTTTTGAACGGTTGTATTTCAAGTGGCTTGCTTTAAAAAAAAATGTCATTTTTATTTGTTTCTAATTGTGTTCAGGTGTGTCATGTATCTTACATGAAATCCCAGAAATTACAAAATCTTAATACTGCAAATTCTTGATCCCTTGTTCATATCAATAAGGTAGTAAATAGATTAGTTTCTAACTGGATTTTTATCAATGATTTAGGACTTTCTAGTGCTGATAGCAGGTAATTAGCCCTCGGCGACCTGGTGATAAAGCGACACTATCTATCCACAAAGAGGGGAGATAAGAACTGTATTGTTCAATGATTAACCTTGACTAATTTGGGGTGGAACTGTTGTATCTAAATGGGAATGAGATAAGCTTTGTGCCGGACGTTATGAAGTACGTGGGAAATCATTTACCTGTGCAAAGAAAAACCTCAATACTTTAAAGCGGTCAATTTGGAATTCTACGCTCATTTCCACTAATTCTTGAAGAATATTTCAAGGATAATAATAAACCTGGAAACGTCAATGTAACTTATGTAACAGTAAGATAAGTAACAGCAGCGGTGTTACTGTTACATTATCATGTTATATAACAGTAACGGTTTTAGGCATCATTTACTGGGGGGGGGGGGGTAAGGTATACAAAAATTACAATTGCGACAATTGTAGGCTAGGGGTTATTTTAGCGTGTAGTTCTAGAAAAAGGACGTTTTTAGAGTAAATTCTAGTTTATCCACCTTGGAAAGGGGCTAGGAAAATTTAAACTTTCAGGAATGGGTCTAACAAACTAAATTATATCCTGGGAAGGTACTTTGAAGGGTAAATTTTTCGTTATTCATATTATTGATTTACGAAAAAAGTAAACATACCACTCGATGCTTTTTTTTCATGCTCTTTCCAAATATAATAATTATTTTTGTCGATTATTATACCCTCACCCCTATATATACTAATTCAGAGGTATATATTTGCACATTAGGGGGTGGGCGGGGTGGTTGTAAATTGTATTTTTGATATAAATGAGAGGTAAGTTTAAACTTTTCCCACAAAAATTTACCCTTTGAAGAACCTATCTCCACATCCTCTACAGGATAGAGACCTTTAAAATCTTTGTTTTATAAAAGTGAAGCCTTGCAAAATAGATTTTCTACTTAAATGAAGTACAACAAAACTGTTTTCAGCTTCAAGGCTTTGCTCATATCCAATTTATGAGATTGCAATAGCCCTACATTTCCCAAATTTGAAAAAAAAAAACCATTGATATGGCTTACAATTCTACTCAAATAACAGGAATGGCATTTTCAAAACTAAAACCTGAGAAAAAAGAGTGTAACTGAAAGTTAATGTAAAATGATGTTTTGTCAAAATTTCAATAGGTATAGCCTAGACCTGTCAAATAGGTGAATTCCTAGGACTAAGAAATCAGAAGAGGGTTAACATAGAAGCTTGACAATACATTCCCAGAGTATGTTTTTGGCCCTGGATGGCCATATGATCTATCTAAATTTGGAAAAAAATTCACCGTAATTTTAGATTTTCAATCTTTTTCATTGGCTCCTGGGTAAAGGTCAAGAATTGACCTCTTTAGCAGGAAACATGCTAGTAAAAAAAAAAAGAGATGCATTTTTAGATTGCTAATTTTGTGTTTGGTTCGGTTCGTGTTTCGACAATTCATCCCCAACCACCCTCTAATGGTCTCATACTGCCTTAGGTTTTGTAGGAAAAGGTAACATAATAATGGACGAAAACTGATTAAAAAATAGGTAAAAATGGGGGGGGGCGAGGAAATATGATTAATTGGATAATTGCTCCATACTATAAAGATTTCCATTATTTCTGATGTGTTTCCTTACTTTCGGTTAAAAAAAAACTTTTTTATTTTATTTAATACCTGCACGTGAGGCCTCCAGAAGGTCTACCAAAAGTGACCTCAGCATTAGTTTGTAAAAACGGAATGATTACAACTTCTTTTTAACACGTTAATACTAGTATTAACGTGTATTAGTATTAATGTTGAAAGTGAATCAATAAATTAGGCTAGATATTAGTTTATTAGTTGAAGATATTAGATATTAGTTGAAGTGAATCATTAATTAGGCTAGATATTGGTTTTACATTAGTTTTGCAAGCTAATGTTGAAGTGAATCAATAAATTAGGCTAGATATTAGTTTATTAGTTGAAGATATTAGATATTAGTTGAAGTGAATCATTAAATTAGGCTAGATATAGGTTTTACATTAGTTTTGCAAGCTAATGTTGAAGTAAATCAATAAATTAGGCTAGATATTAGTTTATTAGTTGAAGATATTAGATATTAGTTGAAGTGAATCATTAAATTAGGCTAGATATTTATAAGTAGTAGGTTTAATGTGTCACTGAGTTATATATTTCTGTATATAACTTATATAGGCCTAGTCAGTGAGTTACACATATTTTAAGTAGTAGGCTAAATATGTCACTGAGTTATATATTTCTGTATATAACTTATATAGGCCTAGTCAGTGAGTTATGTATATTTATAAGTAGTAGGTTAAATATGTCACTGAGTCATTGCCTTTGCAAAACAAAAGTGATCCGTTTGTCTGGCCTCCCCCAGGCCATTCAGCATGTCCCCAGGTGGCGATAGGGGAACGCTCTACAGATATGTAGGGTACCTCCATAGGAGGCATGGACCAAGGGGGGACCTTGTCCCTGGGGGTCCATAATAGAATCTGGGGCACCCTTGCCCGGGGTCATAAATACAGGCGGAGGAGGAAGAAGGCCCTCAAATGTACACTCAAAAGGGCCCACTTGTTTATCCACAAGTTCCATGAGTTGCAAACCTTCTCCCAGCAATGGGTTAAATTGCATGGTGATGCAGAACACCATCGCGGGAGGATCCTCTATAGGAGGACAACTGTGGCAGGGCGTAAGATCCAGATCTATGGACAACGGCCTCTGCAAAGGGCTGCCTCGACCTTTTCGGGGTACCAGCAAGACTGGGGACCTTGCGGTCAACTCTATTCCCACTTGAGGAGTGGCGCCCCTCGAGGAAATTATAGCCTAGTAAACGACACAGCATTCGCACGGGATTCTGACTAATGGACAATTCTTCTGGGATTGGTATGTTTTGATGGGCGTCTTTGGGCTGAAAAACCTCTTCCTAGCTAATTTATCTATTACGGGTTGCCTCCCCGTAGTAGCATAATATTTGTAGGCATGAATATATAATGAGTCGGAGGTAATAGGCTTGAGATTGTCTGTGCAGGATTTCGACTCTTGTTGATAGAAGAGCATCGCCAAGCGCTGAAAACCATGTTGTGACCAAGATGGGCCCAGGATTGCACAAAGCCTCCATTCATGGAGGTCCCAGGGACTTCTTGCTGTCCGGTTCTAAGCCGGCTTAAGCACTTCGGTGTAGACTTGAGAAGATATGTGATCCCCGTCCTGCACTGGTATCCGGGATCATTGCTTTTCCTGAGGCGAAAAAAATTTCAATGATTTAAAGAACATGAAAATTGGAACTTGGAATGTTACGACATTAAAAAATGACTATCGTATCGACATTTTGACTGACGAATTCAGACGATTCGAACTGGATCTATTAGGAGTTTCAGAAACTCATATCCCAGGGGTAGGAAGCATGAAATTAGGTGATATAGAATTTGTTTACTCAGGCAGGAAGGATGGGTTACATAGACAGGGAGTAGGGCTCATGATGAATAAGGAAGCGGCTAAGTCTTGTTTAGGCTGGGAAGGTATTAATAATAGAATACTAATTGCTCATTTTATGACTAGAAAGTTCAAGGTATCAGTTATAGTAGTATACGCCCCTGTAGAACCGACTGATGGAGATACTAGTGACTCAGATGAATTCTACTTACAGTTACAGGAGCAAATAGACAAGGTCCCAGGTAGAAATATGATGTTATTGCTGGGAGATTTTAACGCCCAGGTTGGTAGAAATAAGGATAGATGGTATCCCAGCTTAGGTAAATTTGGTGTAGGAAAAGAAAACAGTAATGGATACAGACTTTTGCAATTTTGTAGGTATAACAATCTAGTTATAACCAATACGGTGTTTGGTCATAAAATGGCTCATAAGCTAACATGGTATTCACGTGATGGTAAGACAGCAAACCTTATTGATTATGTTATAGTAAATCGAAGACTGGCAGGATCAATACAAGATACTAGGGTATATAGGAGTGCTGTTATTGATGTTAAAAGTAAAGATCACCATCTAGTAGTGTCAAGGGTTAATTTAAAGCTGAAATATCGGAAGGGTAATTACCTCCCGGGAAGTTATGATGTTAGTAGACTCCAGGATGAGAATTTGAGAGAAACTTTCCAGGAACAGTTGAATACTAAACTTGAGAGTTTAAAATTTGATAATGTGGAAGATGGTTGGAATAATTTTAGAAAAATAATTTGTGAAGTTGCTGAAGGTGTATTAGGGAAGAAAGCTAGAACTGTAGCTAAGAATATTAGTGAAAAAGCTTTAAGTTTAATAGAAAGGAGAAAGGACTTGTACAAGAATTATCTGAGTGATAGATCACATGAAAACAAAAGAAATGTAAAGAAAGTGGAGAAAGCATTGAAATATGAACTAAGGAGGTGTGAAGTGGAGGCCATGGATAAAATTGCCGAGGATTTAG
>JAPEVW010001058.1:0-18000 GCA_027921565.1 Artemia sinica | reverse complement strand
TTGTCATGGTTTACCTTGTCACAGTTACATTCTCTTAATTTTTCAAAGTTCATTTTGAATTTCTTTCGTTGAAATGCAAGAGTTGGATTATTTCAGTAGTGTTTTGTCATGGTTTACCACGTCACAGTTACACTCTCTTGATTTTTTTTAAGTTCATTTTTGATTTCTTTCGTTGAAATGCAAGAGTTGGAATATTTCAGTGGTGTTTTGAAGTGGTTTACATTGTCACAGTTACATTCTCTTGATTTTTCAAAGTTCATTTTGGTTTTTCTTTCGTTGAAATGCAAGAGTTGGAATATTTCAGTAGTGTTTTGGTGTGGTTTACCTTGTCACACTTACATTCTCTTAATTTTTCAAAGTTTATTTTGAATTTCTTTCGTTGAAATGCAAGATTTGGAATATTTCAGTAGTGTTTTGTTGTGGTTTACCTTGTCACAGTTACATTCTCTTGATTTTTCAAAGTTCTTTTCAAATTTCTTTCATTGAAATGCAAGAGTTGAAATATGTCAGTAGTGTTTTGTCGTGGTTTACCTTGTCACAGTTACATTTTATTGATTTTTCAAAGTTCATTTGAATTTCTTCCATTGAAATGCAAGAGTTGGATTATTTCAGTAGTGTTTTGTTGTAATTTACCTTGTCACAGTTACATTCTCTTAATTTTTCAAAGTTCATTTTGAATTTCTTTCATTGAAACGCGAGAGTTGGAATATTTCAGTAGTGTTTTGTCGTGGTTTACCTTCTCACAGTTACATTCTCTTGATTTTTCAAAGTTCATTTTGAATTTCTTTCATTGAAATGCAAGAGTTGGATTATTTCAGTAGTGTTTTGTTGTGGTTTACCTTTTCACAGTTACATTTTCTTGATTTTTCAAAGTTCATTTTGAATTTCTTTCGTTGAAATGCAAGAGTTGGAATATTTCAGTAGTGTTTTGTTGTGGTTTACCTTGTCACAGTTAGATTCTCTTGATTTTTCAAAGTTCATTTTGAATTTTTTTCATTGAAATGCAAGAGTTGGAATATTTTACCAGTGTTTTTATCATGGTTTACCATGTCACAGTTACATTCTCTTGATTTTTCAAAGTTCATTTTTAATTTCTTTCGTTGAAATGCAAGAGTTGGAATATTTCAGTAGTGTTTTGTTGCGGTTTACCTTGTCACAGTTACATTCTCTTAGTTTTTCAAAGTTCATTTTTGAATTTCTATCATTGAAATGCAAGATTTGGAATATTTCAGTAGTGTTCTGTCGTGGTTTACCTTGTCACAGTTACATTCTCTTGATTTTTCAAAGTTCACTTTGGTTTTCTTTCGGTGAAAAGCAAGAGTTGGAATATTTCAGTAGTGTTTTGTTGTGGTTTACCTTGTCACACTTACATTCTCTTAATTTTTCAAAGTTCATTTGGATTTCTTTCGATGAAATGCAAGAGTTGGAATATTTCAATAGTGTTTTGCGTGGTTTACGTAGTCACAGTTACATTCTCTTAATTTTTCAAAGTTCATTTTGGTTTTCTTTCGTTGAAATGCAAGAGTTGGAATATTTCAGTAGTGTTCTGTTGGGGTTTACCTTATCACAGTTACATTTTCTTGATTTTTCAAAGTTCATTTTGAATTTCTTTCGTTGAAATGCAAGAGTTGGAATATATCAGTAGTGTTGTAATGGTTTACCTTGTCACAGTTACATTCTCTTGATTTTTCAAAGTTCAACTTAAGTCCAGTTTTGGATACTCATAATGATGAGGACTGATGATTCTAATTAAATATTTTTTTCCATAAAAACAGACTATTTTTTTTAAACTTCGAAATTACTTTTTTGCTTTTAAGTATCTATGAACTGTTTTTGGTTACTGAACTATGTTATTGGTTAGAACGTAGAAACCGTGGCAAAACACAAGAAGTGAAAAATTACTGTTTTACTCTTCGTTACTGTTTTCTTGTATGATAATCATCCATGAAATGTTCGGTGTTCCTTCAACAAAATATATAAAAAGTGTTGACAGAGTTGTCAAGAAATGCGTTGAGAACCGAAATTAATCAAAAATCTATAAGTAATCTATGATCTAAAAGGTTTTAAAAATTCCATAAAAAATAAAAAATAAACTATAAAGAAATTAAAGAATTCTTAGCCAAGAGTGTCTTCACTTACCAAAACTTATTCAGTCTACAAGCATGGACTTCCATTAATAGATTTGGGCCTCCAAAAAAGAGAACTGCTGAATTTAGTATTTCGCTTGAAAGTTGGATCCTCAAGTCTTCAGACCACGAAGACCTTGATGCATAATCTCAATTGTGGCTTTTCCTGGCAGAATAAACTGGTTTATTGCAATCGTAATAACCCTTTGTCAATGTTGAAATGATCATATTGCTCTGTGTAATGCTTATATTTAGTATACTCTTTTTATTGTGATTAATTAAAAAAAAATTCTACAAAATAGGATTTTTAAAGAAAAGTAAATTTTCTCGACTAAGCCAAAATTTTGCTAAAATAAAATAATCTTCAATGCATGAAACTGCTGCGAATCAGTATCAATAAATAAATGATTTAAAAACGAACAGAAATTACAATAAATAACCGAGTCAAACTCAAGACGATCAGAAATTAACATGAGTAGGGCTCACAACCCCTATGCCCTTTTAAGGCCAGAATGTAATCAATAATTACAAAAAAATACATTTTAAATGTTTCGTTTTTTTGGCTTTAATACATAAAAAGTTATTAGGACTTTAAGGGATAAAATATCAGCATATGTATTTTAAACTAACAATGCACATTCATTTGTACACATTGTGTTCTGGCCTTGAGAAGGCATAGTAATTGTGAGTCCCACTCATAATAATTTCTGTCTGTTTTTTGTTTGACTCGTTCTTTTTATTGTAATTCATATTCGTTTTGGGTTTCATTTATTTATTAATGCTGACTTATGGCAGTTATAAGCATGTGGCCTGCTATTTGTATGCTGGAGAATTTTTTTCAACAATTTTTAACAATATGCACCCCTTTGAAAATCTTGACACATAAAGTATTGTTTAAGCTAGATTTATACCTCCTCTACTTGACCTGAAAATAAAATCTAATACCATTCTTGAAAAAAGTAGCTATGCTCTCTGACAGCATGGATACACTTACACTCTTATTATTTAGTTAAATTTTAAGAGCAGAATTAGTAATAGAAGTAGCCCCGAAAGTTTGAACTTAATAACCTCAGTCGTTCTTGGGATATTGCTTAGAAGTCTTATTGGCAACCAAGATACACACAGTGTATTTTGATTGAATTTTAAACCAACATTTAGTTTTTGAGCACAATAGGCGTATTGCACAACTGTGGCGGTGGACTTACTAAATAACCCTAGAGATATAGTTACTGGGCCGTTAGGCTATGCTGAACAAAACGGCTGTCTCAAAATTTTGATTGGAAGTGTTGGGAAAATTATAGGCTAAGGAGGAGGGCTAATACTCCAATCAATTTTGACTCTTATAAAGGACACTATAACTTTTCATTTCAATTCGGATTAACTTCTTTAAAATTGTAATGATATTAGTTGCTATAACAGAGCATCGGTGCCTATTACATTACTTATGTGCCCTTTTAATACCTGCATGCATATATTTTTTTGATTAATTGAAACTCCCCCTAAACGTTCTTTAACAGTTTCCACTTAATGTGCTTAGTATCTACTGTCACTACAACTATGACAGTGACTTCTCGTGACAGTGACTACAACTCCTTATGGCTGCAACTACTTTTACTCACGATTACTTTCAGTAATTTCTGAGGGGAGTTAATGAACAAAATCAAAATACACTAGGTTTAAAATCGAAAAATATAAATTTCCGACTATTTTAGAAATTTTGGAGAACCGGAGAACCGAATAAATAACAAATATTTGCATATGTGTTATCAAAAAGGAAGTATCATCTCTTAGGGATGGCTTATTGTATTGGGCTGGAACTTTTAAGGCACATTCAAGGGGATGTTCAAAAGTTATCAGAGGGTAGCAAGCCGTTCCTCTGACTACCTTATTTATATGCCTTTCCCCATCACTGATAGAAATTTTGAAAAAAAGAAACCATCTGTTCAAAATAATCGAAAGATATACTAACTATGCCCCCAGGAAGACCCAGCTCCCACTGCCTTCCAGGTAAGGGTTGTAAAATATACAATCTAAGCATTGTTAATATACAGGATTTATCATTGTGAAATATTTGAAAGTGGTTTTTTTATCCAAAAAATGACAATTCTTAAAGAGTGTTGAGAGGGATTTTTAACAAAATCAAAGCAAAGTATGTGCATATTTATGCTCAAAAGGCCATATCAGCAATATACCCGGAACGAATAAGTGCATTGGGTTGAAACTTCCTGGAAAATGTTCTACTGGGTGCACCTTGGCGTATTTGTATTTAACTCAGGAAAGGCTGCGGGCGTTAAGTTGAAACTTTAATGGAATTTGAAGGTGGATGTTGAACAAAATTAAAAGCCAAAATGTGCATCCAGGTTGTTCAAACGGCACGTCTGCCAAATCTCAGGAATAGTGAGAGGTATTAAGTTGAAACTTACAATGCTGATGGTGATAATGAAATTAATCAATAAATGACTATGTGCATCACCGTTGCAAAAAGGGCATAGATGCCACATATCAGGATAGAGTAATGGTGTGTAATTAAAGCTAAAAGTGTATGTCAAACTAAATAAAAAGATACTGTGTAAATTCGTCTATATAAATTGGAGGTGCAATAGGTGAAATATTTCAGGAGCAGTTAAGGGCATTAAGTTGAAACTTTCTGAGATGCTGAGGTGGATTTTGCACTCAATTAAAAGACAACATGTGTATTAAGGTTGCCGAAAAGGTGTGTATCCAAAATCTTGGGAATGACTAATGGTATCTACTTGATTCTTTCAAGAAAGATTGAGGGGGATGTTGAAATTAATCAAAAGAAGTTGTGAAACCTATAAAATTAGAATCGAATATTTAATTCTTAAACCAAAGAGGTGGAGACTGGAGAAATTTTCTTTATAATTAATCAATAACAAACTTTGACAATCGAAAGGAACAGAAATTAATAGAAAAAACTTTCCAAAAAGAAATTGCTCAAAGAAAACTAAAGAGCCATTTTAAGCTTAAGGCCTACATGAATAAAGTGCTATAATATTTCAAACTCAAAACGACTAGAAATAATAATGAAAGAATAAACGAATTCCTTAACAAACAAAAATTAAAATAAATTATCATATCAGACATAAAGATAAGAAATAATAATATAGATAAAAAACAGTAAAAATTAAATTGAAGATTTTAGGCAAACTCAAAACGAACAAAAAGTGCTACAAGTGCATGATATTAAAACGCAAATGACGCAATAGGTGGTAGAAGCTATAACGGCTAGAGGATTGGGAGTGGGCAGTGACAAAACTTAAACTTTTTTACTCGTTTTGAGTTTCTCAGAATATCCAATTTAATTCTCATGGTTATTTATTCATCTATATCGGTATCTTTTATCATTATATTATCACATCCATTATTCTGATTATATAACCATTGCAGAATATGATTAAACGAAAGCCCAAATAGTTTTTGAAAAAGCTACTTACTACTTTGCCATGGTCAGATTAAGAATTAATAATAATTTTTTTTTAATTCTTTAAGTCCTCCTTCTATAGCCGTGAACAAAAACAGTAATCAACAAGCTGAAAAATACCACTACCTTGAATCACTTGTCAATTCAAAGCAGTGGGGGAGGCCTGACTGTGAAACTGAAAAGCTTATTTGAATATCCCAGTCTTGGAACTTGTATAGAGACAGAAGGTCATGTGGCTGGGCCATTGTCTAGTGCTTGAAAACCTCGTATGCATCTAAAAATTTGCATTTAGCAAATCAAAATTGCAATGTATCTCATCCCTTTACATAAAAAAATCAAATGCCCTCGGGGCATAACTTACAACCCGTGCTCTGAAGACTGTGGGGGGTTGTAATTTTCAAAAACATAATTACTGGACCTATACGAAGTGCCCTGGTATAAAACAAAAAAAGTAGCTACCCTTTGGTCACTTTAAATCTTAAAAAGCGCAATAGAACTTCTGATTCCCAACCAATGAGCCCCCTCCAAATTTTATGCGATCACCTATTAGATAAACCTTTATGTGTCCCCCGGGCTTAATTTGGCACCCTTACCCCGAGGGTTTTCGGGGTTGTAATCATCAAGGACATAATTACTTGATCTTTGAACTATGCTGAACAAAATGGCTAAATAAAAATTCAGATTGGATATATATGGGAAAGGATTACCATGGGAGGGGGCTAGTTGCCCTTCAATCTCTTTCAACTAGTAAAAGGGCACCTGAATTTTCGATTTCAAATCGAATGAACCTCTTTTGAGGTTTCTACGACAACTTCTAATATACAAAGTGCCCTGGTCTAAAAAAAAAAAAAAATTATAAAGAAACAACTAATACTTTGTGCCCAAATGGCTATTAACTTAGGCAGTGCTATGATGCTGCCTATGAAAAACTGTTAACATCATAGGCAGCGCAATAGCGCTGCCTAAGTAAAGAACGAGATTGACACAATGTATTATTTGTTTTTTCCATACCAGGGAATTTCATATCGAAGGAATTGTCATAGAAACTTCGAAAAGAGCTCAGTCGATTGGAAATTGGAATGGCTAGTGTCCTTTTTCATAGTCAAAAGTGATTGAAAGGAAACTAACATCCCTTCAACGCCCACCATTTTCCCAAACACATCCAATCCAAATTTTGAGATAGCCATTGTGTTCAGCGTAGTTGATTTTCATATAGAAATTATGTTTTTGAGGAAGAAACTCCACCACAGCCCTCAGGGCAAGGGTTATAAGTTATGCCCTGGGGGCATATAAGGTTCTTATAGAAAGCGTTGTCGTAGAAACTTCAAAAAGGGCTCATTCGATTGGGAATTGTAACGGCTAGTGCCCTTTTTAATATTCGAAAGTGATTGGAGGGCAACTAACCTTCCTCTCACGCCCAGCTTTTCCCCAAACACACCCAGTCAAAATTTTGAGTTAGCCATTTTGTTCAACGCAGTTGAAAGGTCCGAAATTATATATTTGAGCAGGATACTCCCACCACAGTCTTCAGGGCAAGGGTTGTAAGTTATGCCCTGGGTCGCAAGTTTTTTTGTCGTAAAAACTTAAAAAAGGGCTCATTCGATTAGAAATTCAAAGGGCTAGTGCTCTTTTTAATAGTTGAAGTAATTGGAGGGCAACTAACCCCCCTCTCATGCCCACCATTCCCCCAAATTCAAAGGGCTAGTGTCGTTTTTAATGGTCGAAAGTGATTGGAGGGTAACTAATCCCCCTCTTACGCCCACCTTTTCCCAAAACACATACAATCAACATTTTTTGATAGCCATGTTGTTCAAAGTAGTTGAAAGTTTTGGAAATTAGGTCTTTAAGGATGACACCCCTCCCCCAGTCCTCAGGGTAAGGGTTGTAAGCTACGCCCTGGGGGCATATAAGGTTTTTTATAGAAAGTGTTGTCGTAGAAAACTTCAAAAGGGCTCATTCCATTGGAAATTAAAATGGCTAGTTGCCTTTTCAATAGTCGAGAGTAATTGGAGGGCAACTAACCCCCCCTCTCACGCCCACCATTTTTCCACACATATACAATCAAGATTTTGAGATAGCCATTTTTTTTCAACATAGCTGAAAGTTCTGGAAATTATGCCCTTGAGGATGACTACCCCCCACAGCCGTCAGGGCAAGGGTTTTAAATTATGCCCTGGAGGCATTTGAGAATTTATAGAAAGCTTTGTGGTAAAACTTCAAAAAGGGCTCATTTGATCAGAAATTGAAAGGGCTTGTGCCCTTTTTAACAGTTGAAAGCAATTGGAGGGCAAATGACCCCCCTCTCACGCCCACCATTTCCCAAACACATTCAATTAAAATTTTGAGATAGCCATTTTGTTCAACGTAGTTGAATGTTCTGGAAATTATGATTTTGAGGATGACAAACCCCCCAAGCCCCTCAGGGCAAGGATTGTAAGTTATGCCGTGGGGGTATATATGGTATTTATCGAAAGCATTTTCGTAGAGAGACTTTAAAAAATGCTCATTCGATTGGAAACTGAAAGGGCTAGTGCCCTTTTTAATAGTCAAAAGTGGTTGGAGGACGACTAGCCCACCTCTCAAGCTCTTCTTTCCCCAAACCCATCCAATCAAAATTTTGAGATAGCCATTTTTTTTCAACGTAGATGAAAATTCTGAAAATTAGGTCTTTAAGGATGACATTCCCCCATAGCCCTCTGGGCTAATGTTGTAAATTATGTCCTGGGGCACATAAGTTTGTTTTCTTATAAAAAAATGTTGTCGTAGAAACTTCAAAAAAGGCTCATTCAATTGGAATTTGAAAGGACTGGTGCCCTTTTTAATAGGCTAGCCGAAACTGATTGGAGGGAAACTAAACTCCCTCTAACGCCCACCATTTTCCCCAAATAGATCCAATCAAATTTTGAGATAGCCATTTTGTTCAACATAAATTAAAATTCTGAAAATTAGGTCTTTAAGGAAGACACTCCCCCAGAGCCTTCAGGCTAATGTTGTGAGTTATGTCATGGGGGCATATAAGTTTGTTTTTTTTTTATAAAAATATGTTGTCGTAGAAACTTCAAAAAAGGCTCATTCAATTGGAAATTGAAAGGGCTGCTGCCCTTTTTAATAGGTTAGCCGAAACTGATTGGAGGGCAAGTATACTCCTTCTCACGCCCACCATTTCCCCAAACAGATCCATTCAAAATTTTGAGATAGCCATTTTTTTTTCAACGTACTTGAAATTTTTGTATATTATGTCTTTGAGGATGATTTTATGTCTTTGCCCTGGGGGCAAATAAGGTTCTTATAGAGCGTTGTAATAGAAACATAGAAGGGCTAGTGCCCTTTTCAATAGTCAAAAAGTGACTGGAGGAAGACTAACATCCCTCCCAAACACACAATTTCCCCAAAAACATCCAGTAAAAACTTTGAGATAGCCATTTTGTTCAACGTAGTTTAAAAGTCCGGAAATTATGTCTTTGAGGATGACACTCCTCCCACAGCCCTCAGCGCAAGGGTTGTAAGTTATGCCCTGGTGGCACATAAGGTTTTATAGAAAGCGTTGTCGTAGGAACTTCAAAAAGGGCTCATTCGATTGGAAATTGAAAGCGCTAGTGCCCTATTTAATAGTCGAAAGTGATTGGAGGACAAATAACGCCCCTCTCAAGCCTACCATTTCCTCAAACACATCCAATCAAAATTTTGGGATAGACTTTTATTTCAATGTAGTTTGAAGTTCTGGAAATTAGGTCTTTGCCACTGTTGTCGTAAAAACTTCAAAAAGGACTCATTCAATAAGGAATTGAGAGGGCTAGTGCCCTTATGAATGGTCAAAAGTGATCGGAGGTTGAACCCCCCCCCCATATCTATCGTTTCCCCCAAACACTTCCGATCAACATTTTGATATAGCAATTTTGTTGAACGTAGTTGAAGGGTCCGGAAATTATCCCCCCCCCCCCCCCCCCCCCCCCCCCCCCGGTTTTTGAGTATGACAACCCCCAGCAGCCCTCAGGGCTAAGGTTGTAAGTTATGCACTGGGGGCATATAATTTCATAAAGAAAGTTTTGACATAAAAACTTCAAAAAGAGCTCTTTCGATTGGAAATTAAAAGGGCTATTGCCCTTTTTTAATAATCATAAGTAATCAGAGGGATATTTGCCCCCCCCCCCCCCCAACGCCTATCATTTCCAGAAATATTTCTGATCAACATTTTGATATGGCTATTTTGTTCAACGTGGTTGAGAGGTTTGGAAATTATGGCTTTGAGGAAGACAACCCTCCCCCCATAGCTCTCATGACAAGGGTCGTAAGTTATGACCTTGGGGCATATAACGTTTTTATAGAATTTTTTGTGGTAGAAGCCTCAAAAAAGGCTCATTCGATTGAAAATTGAGAGGATTAGTGCATTTCCTATTAGTCAAAAGTGATCAGAGGGCAAATGTCTCCCTCCATGCCTATTATTTACCCAAACATTTCCAATCAAAATTTTGATATAGCTATTTTGTCAAGCCTATCAGAAAGGTCTGGAAATTATGTCTATGAGGATAACAAAATCCTCCCAGCCCTAAGGGCAAGGATTTTAAGTTGTGCCCTGGGGACATATAGGGTTTTTATAGAAATTCTGGTCATATAAACTTCAAGGGGGCTGATTGGATTGGTAATCAGACGCTCTAGTGCTCTTTTTTTAAGAGTCAAAGTGATCAAAGGGTGGCTACCCTCTCACCCCTACACACATTTCATATTGTCCCGAAATAAGTCTAATAAAAATCGTGAGATAGCCATTCTATTCAAAATAGTCTAAATATCATATAACAAGACTTTTGGGGCTGAAACAAACCCCATAGATTAGGGACAAGGGTTGTAAATTATGCCAACGGGGGGTATTAAAGTTTTTATAGAAGGGATGGTTGTTTAACTTCAGAAGAGGCTCAGTCTTTCTCCCTGAAAAAGACTATGTCAATATAAGACGAACAGAAGCTAATCAAAAACCTTTTTTCACAAAATAAGTTTAAAAAAAGTAAAAACTCCATTAAACCAAAAATGAACAAAATAGAATCAACTAATCGACCAAGCGTACATCTACCACAAGTCAGTATCAATAAATAAATGAAACCCAAAACAAACAGAAATTAAAATAAGTCAAACTCAAAACGTGCAGAAATTAATCTGATTAGGGTTCTAAACCCTATGCTTTCTAAAGACCAGAAATATAATTTGCACTTTTCTGAAAAAATTCTTTTAAATGTTTTCATCAATAACTTTAAGAAAACAAAAACTAATTAATATTTTAAGGAATAAATATCAGCAAGTGTATATTAAACTGAAAATGCACATTTTTTTCAGTAAATTCATTTGATTTTTTTTTCAGTAAAGTACAAATTATATTCTGGCTTTTGGAAAGCATAGGGTTTAGAACCCTACTCAGATTAATTTCTTCTCGTTTTGAGTTTGATTTATTTTAATTATTGTTTGCTTTGGTTTCATTTATATATTGATACTGATTTGTGGTAGTTGTATGCTTGGTAGATTATTTGATTCTATTTTTGTTCGTTTTTAGTTTAATGGAGTTCCTTGCTTTTTTATGAAATTTTTATTTTGTGCAAAATTTTTTTTTTGATTAATATAAAAAAAATCGCGAAGAAGACTATGTTAATAAAAAACAAACAAAAAAAAATTATAAACTTTATCCATAAAACAAGTTTTTCAAAGAAAAGAGCTACATGAAAACCAAAAATGAGCCAAAAAATATTTAAATAATCTTCAAAATCTAAAACTATTACAAAACATGGAGTGTTCAGCATAGTTCCGCTCTTATAATGCCTCAAGTATACGAAAAACGACTCTGGCAATTGGTGTTATCAGCATATGTAAAAGTGCAGGTGAAAACCTAAAAAGCTTTTCTCTCAGCAGCAGTAGTATAGGGGTTCCAGATCTGGCCGATACACAAGAGGCTCTAAAGATTTACTATGTATACGAGTGAATAAAATTTGCATAACCAGTTTACTTAGCAACCAGATCCGGTAATGACCATCCGTAGCAAGCAGATTTCCTACGGATATAAGCGGCACACCTCATTCACATATTCTAGCCGTACTAAGAGCAAGTTCCTTTCTTAATATTCCTCGTAACCCCGTTTTCTCAAGTTGTAGTACACATCTATTTTCAATCAAAACGTTATATTTTGACTTGATCCATACCCCAACACCAAGCAATACTTTCATTAGGCTATGTTGTATCATTTCAGAACAAGTTCTTTTCTTAATATTGCTCCTTTAAAAAAACAAGAAATCATATTCAGCATTTGTTTCGTAAGAAGTGTTTTGAATATAATTTTTCAATCCTTTTTTTATTTTTTTTTTGTTTTTAAATTTTGTTTATTCATTTTTTTTTTGTATTTTTTTCATTTTTAAATTTGTTTTCATTTTTTGTTATTTTTTAATTCTTAAATTTGCTTTTATTTTTCGTTATTTTAATTTCTTATCTCTTTTTATTTTTAAATTTGTTTTTATTTTCGCTCTTTTTTATTTTTCGTTATTTTTTCATTTTTAATTTTTTATTATTTGTCGTTAGTTTTTTGAATTTTTAAATTTGCTTTTTATTTTTTGTTATTTTGATATTTTTTTCGTTTTTTTCTATCATCACCATACCTACGTTAATAGTTGGTAATCCCGCCTTATACTTACTCAGTGAAGGAAAGTTCTGATATTGTAACTGGTTTCATTAAACCCGAATACAAATTTATTCATAGAATTATCATTGAGTCACTGAATATTATCTACGGCTGGAATATGCAAATGAGGTGTACTGCTTGTATTCATAGGAGATCTGGTTGATAAGTAAACTGGTTATGCATATTATGTTCTCGTTGGAATGTGCAAATGAGGTGTTCCATTCGTATCCATAGGAAATCCTTAGAGCCTCAGACTTTTTCGGTCGGATATGGAACCCCTATATTACCAGCAGCTATGCTCAAAGTTGAAAAACAAAAGAATATAATTTTCGAAAACCAACCTTTTGATTGTTATACCAGGACTCTAGACAGCAACCATGCCGGTTTAAGGAGCGTCAGAAGCCTTATTTGTTTACATGGGTCCTAACAAACCGTATCTTACCGCTTTTCTGGACAACAAACACGCATCAAACAGCAGCAGACATCAAATAAAATTAACACTGGTTGGTAAAAATATCTTTCCAGAAATAACCCGCTGGCTGAATCGAATTTGTTTATGATAAGCAGCTCCGTGGTGTTCCTAGAGCCCTAGCAAACAACTTGGATGATGGAATCCACGATAAATCACGGCCGCCAAAGTTCTACTGGGCAAAATAGATGACAGCTATGGAAGCCTTACTGAACTCGTGAAAATGTTTCCATGGAAAGACTTAGATCCCGCGCAGCCCAGAGTCCTCCAAACTCTTTTTGGCCAGGAATGAGGCTAAAAGCAAGAAAGTTATTGATCGTAATATTTTAGAATTTTTTTTTTCAAAGTAATGCTTTAAAATCGGTATTTCCAACTCTCTGGTCAGTTAGCCAGTAGGTTTCGAAATTGCCACCAACTGTTGCTACAGTGGAAAGAAGTTTCAGTAAACTAAAACTGTCAATAAAAGCTCAATAGTAACCAAAACTCTAAAAAACGGTATTTTGATACCAATAAATATATCAAAAGAATTGTCTTTTTATACTGATAGTAGTATCCCGTCCATTGAATCAAGCAGACTCATACGGACTACTCCTTTCTTCCATAGGTCCAAGAACAATTTTTAACGGTGATTTCCTCTTTTGGTGACCAGGTATCGCAATTTTAGGCAAAATTTCCATCTATGGCAAGAGTTCAAGCATAATAACTTAAAATGTGGTCCGTAGAATGCACAAGCTTTAATGATAAGTTCCTAGCCCCTTGCACCTGTATCTAGGCAAATTCCCACCCTTGGCAAAGAGTTCAAAGGTTTGGTGGCACACTCTTTTCCCTGTTACTAGGCAAAATCATGTCTAATGAAACTCAGAGAGGAAAGAAAATAACAAAAGGAAAAATAAAATCAAAGAAGGTGAAAAAAACGAGGATTTTGTCAGCCAGTGGCGAACTATGAAGAAGAAGAAATAAGCAAATATTTCAACAAGGACCTCCACTGAGTCATCCTCAGTGCTAAGCAAAAAAGAAAGAAAAGAAAAAGAAACCAACGAAAATAGAACCTTTCGAAGTTTACTTTCCAGCGACAGAACAGAACTAAATTAGAACCAGGTTGGAATCAATGAAAAAGAAATCTACCAAGAATATTGGGCAATAATCCTTTGTCTTGCCATACCTTTGGCTGGCCTACAAATTCGTTCATCATTTGATGTGCAAATAGGTCCTCTCCAGTTATACCGGGTGAAAAGATTGATTGAGTCCTTCAAATTAAACTTTCGTAAATTGGGCTTAATGAAATATCTCTAGTATCTCTATTTATTGCTAAATTTCAGTCATGTATTTTTTTTATCTCAATTACCTCTTTAAAAGTTTGTGGCTGTACAATTATATAACACAATTATTATATTCATATAATATAATTGGATGGCGGCAGTTGTAGTTTTATATACAATCTTTAAATTAGGATGCAGCCATTGAAGTATATTAAATATCTCATGATTTAGTTTCCCAACTAAGTGTAAATTTTTAGTTGTCGCCTCTCTAAGAATATTGGTAGTATCAGTATTTGTGTTATGTTCATATCCAATTTTCATACCTCTCAACTGCTTATAGGACATTGGTGTCATCAACATGAATTGTATATAACTTGCAAAATTTGAAAGATTGCTGCTCGTGCTCACCACCGTTTCCATTTATATAGACTCTCATTTGTCGAAATAAATTATGTAGTACACAATTTTTGTAGGATAACTCGCAACACTTGGTTTTTATTGTTCGATTTTTTAACAATGATAGTTAAATCTATAAATGTCTAATTCAAATCGATAAAGTAGTCTTCATTAGAATAAATTTGAAAACGGACATTTTCAGAGAGTGGTTGTTGCGGGTAAAACTGTTCATAGTATCCATTTTTTAAACTGACATCTACATTTTCCGTGTTGAAAAAATTTAGAGAGGTGGTAACTGAAGGGTGAGAATCTTTATGTGGTAGATATGCCATCTCTCAGGAAAAGAAATCTTTTTTGGATCTTTTTATTTTCTTTGATGCTTTACACTTTTTAAACCTTTTCTAAACCTTCCTTTTTAAACCTTTTACCCGTTGTTTCAATCGCTCGCCGAGTGATTGTGCGCTTGATCTGAGATTTTGCAAAGCACTTTCTTGAATATCTTTCCCAGAGCCTCAATCATGTAATGTAGAGGACGCAAAATCCGCTGCAACCGGTGCAATAGATTTTCTAGCCATGGGTAGTGCAGAGCGAAAAAATCTTTGCAAACCAACTGCCAAGACGTACCTGGACATTGACGAACGACCCCTATAATAGTCCTTGCTATGTCCCAACTGGTGTTTTCCAAGAGTAGCATTATAGCAATCAATATCAGGACATACAAACTGAGTTCTATTAGCCATTTGACTGAATGGGTCGAAAATGACGTTTAATTACAGCAAAACCTTTTGTTATTTCGAGAGGATCACCCAATTTAATTCTCAATGCTAACTGACAGAGCTCCAAATACTAAGTATTGACTCGAACGTATTGAAGGTGCTTTATATTGTAGTGGTGAATATGGTCATTAGAGGTTTTTTCGTTCACGAACACGTAGAAGGGGGACATTGGTATTACAAACTCTTGATCTCTCGACGAAGGATGCATAAAGAAATATACAACTGTCCGAGGAGAAACGGGTGGATACTCTGCGAAAATGACACAATTCAATCCACTAGCGCGTCCTGCACTTTTACGGTTGATTATATTATGTTTAAAACCAAGCACTTCTCTTAGATTATCATTGAGAAATAACCTTTTCATTGTCAATGGGCGAACTCATGTAGATTTTTCCCCTCTTCCTTTGAATAATTTAATTGAAAAGCACCATTTTTTACGAGCGGTAATTTTTTGTTGATTGCAAGACACAATTCGTTCATGCTCCGAAACTCCTTATATGATAATGTGGCAAAGGGGTTTTCAAATGAATTTCATATTTTGAATCACATATTGATCGTCAACAATTGGCCAATCATGGGGTCTAATTTTTATCTCATATGTACGATCCTTTCTTAGGATATCATATCTGTTTTTTAAGAATGCAATCTACAATAGCCACTTCATACCTTCCCTCAAATTTAATGGCAAGGGAAAGTTTTGTCCAAAAATTGCTTGTCTTATTCAAATCGTCATAAAAAAGAACAGAAAATTGGACATGAATGTCACATAAAAAACTTCAGACATTATGAACGTCTTCAGCGGGTATCCACGAATCAAAATCAGAATTGTATCTTAGCCAGCGAACAAACAACTGTTTTTTGCCCTTATGTGTACGAGTCTTTAATACCTTTTCAATTTGATACATTCAAGTGCTTCTAACTTTTTGTAACTCATAATCATAAAATCCGACAAGAATCTCTTCATCTATCATATCACGAAGCCGATATGTCATAGGTTTAGTGTCTAGTATTTTTGACACTTTAAAAAGTTCAGTATACCACAAGTAATTTCTCTTTTCAAAAACATTTCTTGTACGATTGATTCAAACAGCATCACCAACATTAAATTTTTTCTTTCCTGCCATTTCATTAGAATACTGTTTAAGGAAATGTGTACTCTCACTATACTGAATTTCCTGTGGGCTAGTATTGAACAAGGATCGATGAGGACGTTGGTTTTATATTTGCAAGATTTTATCTAAATCATGAATAAATGCAGCTGTATTTTTCAATGTGCAATATCTTGAAATTAAAAGTCGAATAGTTCGTATTAAACATTCAGCCAATGCAGCCTATATAGGGCTATGACTATGATAGAGTACTGTATTATATTTCAAGAAAATTTTGTTTAAATGAGGATTAACAAATTCACTTCCACGGTCTGCTTGAAATTTTATATATGAATCTTGTTCAAAGATGGTTTCAAGGGCTTTAGCAACTTCATTGCCTCTCTTTGACCGCAATGGAACTGCATATGCATACCGACTAAAAAACACCCATTGCGAGTAAAATATATTTGTAGGGTATATTATAATGTCTTTGAATTACGTCTAGAGTCAAAGGATCTGGTTGTAATATATGTTGAGGGTAAAAGGCTTTAGTTTTTCGATAGTAACGACACCTAGTCCTATGATTTCAATGAAGAGTAAAACTGGATTCCTTTTGCAAATACTCTTTTGCTAGCTTCTTTTCAATTCCGATAACCTGTGCAAGTGTAGAGGGGGAACTTAAACTTCCTGGTTCTCCAATATTTTCATAAACACATTTTAAATTTTGATCCATTTTGATCGTAAACGCCGCTATCCTTTTGTATACTACCAGTTGAATCAATACGTCTTCGCTTTTGTCTAGTTACCGGTGTCAAATCACCAGTAGGTGTGCTTTCCAAGAAAGATTTAAAATCATCTTCTATCTTTAATAGACTATGTTCTCCTAATTTCATTAGAAATTGCTTATTACCGATTAGACTTTTAGGAAAATTTGACGACTTTAAAAAATTGTATAAATGCCCGTCAAGGATTTGACTCTTTTAAGATTTGCAATTAGATAAGATAATAAATCAATTAAATTCTAAGGCTTACCCTGGATTATAACTTCATTTTTTCTGATCAATTTGTTCATTTTCAGCGAGATACGTCAAGAGTCTTTTACTTTGTTCACGATAGGATTGAGGTAAAAAGTCTACAACACTTGTTATTAAATCTTCCTTTTCGGTGTTTCACTGTTACCAGAAGGTTGATAAATGACATTGACTTTCAGTGGTTTTTCACGATAAGGTTTATGTTTATTGACACGACGAAGAGCATTTTGAAGCAAAACTAATTTTTCATCATCAGCAATTGGTTCAGTGTTAAAGATTTATCAAGATTATCTTCAAAGTGCTCTTTGGGCGAAAGAGCAAGTTCAAAGGGCGTCAATTTATAGGGTTTAGCCATTTCTAGAGAAAAATGTTTACAAGTCCGGCGATTATCGATAGTAACACTGAAAAAAAATTACCACCTGTTTGAACAAGACGTTTTCTTTTGCATTTTGCTTTCTTTTTGCAAGCTAGAGCATGTACAAGTTAACGATGTTCTTTCTATGTTGTCTAACCTGTTGTGACAGTTGAATATTACCCTCCGTTAAATTTAAACAAAGTTTCCCACTAGAAATTAACAAATTCCTTGTCAACGCCATGCTTTAGTATTGCTTTTCTAAGTCGTGGTTTTGAGTTGGCTAGCACGGAAAAGAAATGCCGTTGTTCGTGTAGCTTCTTCAATTTTATGATTGCGACTAATGAACTTTTTTACTATTCATGGGTAGATATACAGTAATTTCATTATAAAAAATATCAGTGACTAC
>JAPEVW010001059.1:0-18000 GCA_027921565.1 Artemia sinica | reverse complement strand
TTTGCTTATTCCAATGCATGTCTTTCTCGGTTTGTGTGTCTGAATCTACGTATTTGTATGTATTTTTTTCTCTCTCACTCTTTTTGTCTGTGTTTCTGGGTGGGTTTTTGCTTATTCCAATGCATGTCTTTCTCGGTTTGTGTGTCTGAATCTACGTATTTGTATGTGTTTTTGTCTCTCTCCACTCTTTTTGGCTGTGTGTCTGGGCGGTTGTTTGCGTATTCCAATGCATGTCTTTCTCGGTTTGGGCGTCTGAATCTAGGTATTTATATGTGTTTTTTTCTCTCTCACTCTTTTTGTCTGTGTGTCTGGGTGGGTTTTTGCTTATTCCAACGCATGTCTTTCTCGGTTTGTGTGTCTGAATCTACGTATTTGCATGTGTTTTTGTCTCTCTCACTCTTTTTACCTGTGTGTCTGTTTAGGTGTTTGCTTATTCCAATTCATGTCTTTCTCGGTTTGTGTGTCTGAATCTACGTATTTGTATGTGTTTTTGTCTCTCTCACTCTATTTACCTGTGTGTTTGGGCGGGTGTTTTTTATTCCAATGCATGTCTTTCTCGGTTTGTGTGTCTGAATCTACGTATTTGTATGTGTTTTTGTCTCTCTCACTCTTTTGTGCCTGTTTGTCTGGGCGGGTGTTTGCTTATTCCAATGCATGTCTTTCTCGGTTTGTGTGTCTGAATCTACGTATTTGAATGTGTTTTCGTCTCTCTAACTCTTTTTGCCTGTGTGTCTGGGTGGGGGTTTGCTTATTCCAATGCATGTCTTTCTTGGTTTGTTGGTCTGAATCTACGTATTTGTATGTTTTTTTGTCTTTCTCACTCTTTTTGTCTGTGTGTCTGGGCGGGTGTTTGCCTATTCCAATGCATGTCTTTCTCGGTTTGTGTGTCTGAATCTACGTATTTGTATGTGATTTTGTCTCTCTCACTCTTTTTACCTGTGTGTCTGGGCGGGTGTTTTTCTATTCCAATGCATGTCTTTCTCGGTTTGAGTGTCTGAATCTACGTATTTGTATGTGTTTTTGTCTCTCTCACTCTTTTTGCTCGTGTGTCTGGGCGGGTGTTTGCTTATTCCAATGCATGTCCTTCTCGGTTTGTGTGTCCGAATCTACGTAATTGTATGTGTTTTTGTCTCTCTAACTGTTTTTGCCTGTGTGTCTGGGCGGGTGTTTGATTCTTCCAATGCATGTCTTTCTCGGTTTATGTGTCTGAATCTGCGTATTTGTATGTGTTTTCGTCTCTCTCACTCTTTTTGCCTGGGTGTCTGGGCGGGTTTTTTGCTTATTCCAATGCATGTCTTTCTCGGTTTGTGTGTCTGAATATACGTATTTGTATGTGTTTTTGTCTCTCTCACTCTTTTGTCTGTGTTTCTGGGCGGGTGTTTGCTTATTCCAATGCATGTCTTTCTTGGTTTGTTTGTCTGAATCTACGTATTGGTATGTTTTTTTGTCTCTCTCACTCTTGTGTCTGTGTGTCTGGGCGGGTGTTTGCTTTTTCCAATACATGACTTTCTCTGTTTTTGTGTCTGAATCTACGTATTTGTATGTGTTTTCGTCTCTCTCACTCTTTTTGCCTGTGTGTCTGGGCGGGTGTTTGCTTATTCCAATGCATGTCTTTCTCGGTTTGTGTGTCTGAATCTACGTATTTGCATGTGTTTTTGTCTCTCTCATTATTTTTGCCTGTGTTTCTGGGGGGGGGTGTTTGCTTATTCCAATGCATTTTTTTTCGTTTTGTGTGTCTGAATCTACGTATTTGTATGTGTTTTTTCTCTTTCACTCTTTTTGTCTGTGTGTTTGGGCTGGTGTTTGCTTATTCCAATGCATGTCTTTCTCGGTTTGTGTGTCTGAATCTGCGTATTTGTATGTGTTTTTGTCTCTCTCACTCTTTTTGCCTGTAGGTCTGGGCAGGTGTTTGCTTATTCCAATCCATGTCTTTCTTGGTTTGTGTGTCTGAATCTACGTATTTGTATGTGTTTTGTCTCTTTCACTCTTTTTGTCTTTGTGTTTGGGTTGGTGTTTGCTTATTCCAATGCATGTCTTTCTCTTTTTGTGTGTCTGAATCTACGTATTTGTATGTGTTTTTGTCTCTCTCACACTTTTAGCCTGTGTGTCTGAGCGGGTGTTTGCTTATTCCAGTTAAATATGAATTTTCATGTCATTCTAAGAGATGTAAAAAATAGTTGAAAAAATAACATGTTAAAAAAATAAAAAAAAACAATAAAAAAAGTATAAAACAAATGGGGAAAGGGGGTCCAAAAATTTCTTGGGGGCCTTCTAGGTTGGGGTAGGGGACCTTACAACACTTTAAACGCTACTTGTGCATTATATAGAACACTGTCGAGAACCACGTTCTAATAACTTTTTTCTTACACATTTATAACTCTTAATGGAGCCTCTATAATGAAAATTGGAACTTTTGTATTATAACGACCACAACCTAGAAATTATAACTTTTTTCATACCCAAATAATCCCCTAAAATGTCTCAATCTGTTTCGCCCAAATAATCCCCTAAAAGTAATTTCTGAATGTTCCTTTGTTTTGGCATCCCTGCATTGATTCCCAGGAAACAACTCCCGCGTTAAATATATTCAATCTCTATTAATCACCTTGTATCTCGTTTGAATTTCTGAAAATTACCTAAGGTGTCCTAGTTACACTATTAAGGTTTCGAAATAATAATTCCTGAATTTATCGCTAAGCCTACAGAAAATGAAGCCTTAGTAAAATATAATTTCTATCTCTTTAGAGTCCCGCATGATTCCTAGAAATGTTGCGTCACTCCCGTTTGTAATCAATAGGCTTAGAAACATCTATGATTGGTCTAGAAAGAGGTGTGGTCTTGTACCGTTAGACTGGTTATAGATGGCAGCAGAGGTGCCCAATCAGGGCTGGCACTCCCCTCCCTACTGCCAAGTATGAGCAAAAATTAAGTCAAATAATCTTCCCAACGTAAAACTACCATAAATCAATATCATTAAATAGATGAAACTCAAAACGAACAGAAATTACAATAAATAGACGAGTCATACTCAAAACGAGTAAAAATTGACATGAGTAGGGCCTATAACTCCCATGCCTTCTCAAGCCCAGCACACAATTTTTGCTTTACTGACAATGAAATACGTTTGAAATGTTTTTTACCTTACTTACTTTCATAAATAAAAAATTTTCAAAACCTTAAGGAAGAAATTTCAGTATATGCAAATTAAACTAACAATCCATGGTCATTTTTTCGTTGTTGTTGTTTTTTTTTCAGTAAAGCACAAATTGTGTTCTGATCTTGAGAAGGCATGGGGGTTATCATCCCTATTCATGTTAATTTTTGCTCGTTTTGAGTTTGACTCAGCTAATTATTGTGATTTTTGTTCGCTTTGTGTTTCATTATATTTATTGATAGTGATTTGTGGTAGTTTTATGCTTGGACAATTATTTGACTTTATTTTTGCTCATTCTTTGCTTAATGGAGCTTTTTACTTTTCTTTGAAAAACTTAGTCTTGTGGAAAAGTTTTTAAATTAGTCACTCGAAAACCCAAGACGCTTATGGAGCATGAGGTCATAATTTCTCTGGCTATTGAAGGCAAACGACAGGACAGTGCTATACAATAAACCAGTTTTAGATAAAAAAAAACAAGTTTTTTTTAACTGAAAATAAGGAACGACGTTAAAATTTAAAACGAACAGAAATTATTCCGTATATGAAAGGGGTTGTCCCTTCCTCAACGCTTCGCTCTTTACGCTAAAGTTTTTATTGTTTAAAAAAATAGAGTTGTGAGAAAGTCAAACTTTAGCTTAAAGAGCGAGGCGTTGATGATGGGACAGCCCCTTTCATATACGGAATAATTTCTGTTCGTTTTAAGTTTTAACGTCGTTCCTTACTTTCCGTTAAAAAAACTAGTTTTTTTTTTATTTAATTTTTGAACGTTTTTGAAATAATGCAGGTTTTGATTTTGGCTCACCGTACATGAATAGTTAAAACAAAATTTGCACATTAATTTTACTGTTATTTGGTTAAATGGCTTTCTCGAAACTTGTTTAATTTTATTTACGAGCGTTTTTATTAGTAATAAATACACGTAACTTACGAATTAACTTACTTAACGAAATTTTATATTCATAGATTTTTAATACGTATATTAGGGGGTTCGCCCCCTAGTCAATACCTGGCTCTTAAAGCTAAAGTTCGAATTTTGCTCCAATTCTTTAAAAATGACCCCTTAATCACAAAGGCTGTTATTTAGAATAAATAGCTCTTATGAAATATACTAAAAAATCTTTGGCTTAAAGAGCGAGGTATTGACTAGGGGCTGAACCCAATCATATACGTAATATTTTCTGTTCGTTTTAAGTTTTGATGTTGTTCCTTACTTTCAGTTGAAAAACTTGTGTTTTTAATTTGATTTCTGATCGTTTTCTTTAATAATGATGGGAAATCCGCCGCCCCCTTCATAGCAATGTCCCTTCCCCCATGAAAACTTCCTTCATGGAAATATCCTTCCCTATAACCCCCAATCCACCCCCCTGACTAACCAGAAAAAAATCCCCCCTGAAAATGTCTGTATACTTCCCAATAGCCACTACTATATGTAAACATTGGGTAAAGTTCATAACTTTCAGCCCTCCCCCCAGGGACTTCGGGGGATTAAGTCATCCTAAAAGACATAGCTATCATATTTTCAACCATGCTGAACAAAATGATTATCTAAAAATTTGATCGGGTGACTTTGGGAAAAAATGAGCGTGGGAGGGGGCCTAGTTGCCCTTCATTTTTTTCACTTAAAATGGGCACTAGAACTTTTAATTTCCGTTCAAATGAGTCCTCCCGCGATATTCTAGGACCACTGGGTCGATACGATCACCCCTGGGAAAAACAAAATAAAATAAACACGCACCCGTGATCTTTCTTCTGGTAAAAAATGCAAAATTCCATGTTTTTATAGATAGGTGCTTAAAACTTCTATAGTAGGGTTCTCTTATACGATGAATATGATGGTGTGATTTTCATTAAGATTTTTTTGCTTTTAGGGGGTCTTTTCCCCTTTTTTTCTAAGATCAGCCAAATTTTATCAGGCTTGTAACTTTTGATGGGTAAGACTAAACTTGATGAAATTTATATATTTGAAATCAGCATTAAAATTTGATTCTTTTGATTATCTATTGGTATCAAAATTCTGTTTTTTAGTGTTTCGGTTACCATTGAGCCGGGTCGCTCCTTACTTACACCTCGTTACCACGAACTGTTTGAAAGTTCATTAGTTGGGTTACACAAAAGCAAACTGTAATAGATTTTCCAGCATTGAAAGAGACTATGAAACCCTAGTCAGAGCGACCAGAAGGGGCTTTGGGAGAAGAAATAAAGGATTTTGGGCCTTTCTTGTGAGTTCTTTTCGTTTATTTATTTTTATCTGCGACCAAATCCATTTTCTCCAGAAACTTATCAAGTACTTTCTAGAAGAAATATTAGTACCATTCTTGATCGTATAATTTGGTTTAAAAGCAAATTATTGAAGCCGCGGCTTTCTCTTACGGACACTTCTCAGCATAGCTCATACTGCTTTAAAAAATTGTGGGAAATTAGTCAAAAGAAGTTTTACTTTCGTCAAGGAGCTACTTCTCTATATATCAATATTCTCTATATATCTGTATATTTAATTCTACAAAGAGTGAAACTTGGGTGACAGTAGTTAGACAAACCGAACCTCAAATAGTATCTAACTGCTATTCCCCCTCCTCTCCTTTATTCTGTTTCCCCAGAAGTCAACTCACACTGTACGAGAATAAAGATTTTAAAGTAATTGTAAACTATCTCGTATCAACTGAGAAACCGAGCGCCTCTGGAATCAAATGCTAATGAGCGTGGACTACCAAACTTGATTAAATCAGCTTTCAATCAGCAACAAAAGGTCCCAGAGTATCAATATTCCAACGGCCCCAGATTAGTAGAACCTATCAGTAGAGCCCCCTTATTGAATACAGAAGGGGCACCACTGCTGCCATCTAGAATCAAGTCGAACGGGACAAGATCCCTTGTCTCTTTCAAGGTCAATCAGGGGATGTTTCTAAGGGTATTGATCCACGAAGGGGAACTAGATTTCTGAGAAGTTGATTTGCATAATTAAAGGGACAGAATTTCTGGGAAATTGATTACATAATCGAAGGGGAATTATCGATTCTAACGGGACAGGATCGCAATGAATATAAGGAAGGATTTTTGCTATAGTTGTTGTTAGTGTGAGAATAGAATTCAAGGAGTGAGAACAGTTTGACTTTACTCATTAGGATATATTTGTGATAATGAGTGGAATGTTTACGCTATTAGAAGTTGATAGTGGAGTTGGTAGCAATGATACAAGAGCACCAAACATTGCAGTGGCAATCACGAGAGAATCACAGATTTGTCTAGTTTTGGATGAAGTATATGCAAGATATATGATATCTTTGAGCAAATTTAAAATGGAAGATTAATTATGCTTCGCTGCAAAAGTTGATATTATACATGTGCATAGACTTCAAAGTGCTTTAAATGCAATAGTGAAGCATATCGAAGATCATAAGCTGTCTCGCTAATTGTACAAGTGTAATATTATTGTTGTAGTTATACAATAAAATTGTTTCGAAATCGACAATGTCCCTTTCCTTTTGTTAGATTAAGTAGAACGATTCCTGGTCAGTCTAAAGTCAGCAGTGAGAGTGATAGGATTGAAAAATGAATATATTTGAGAAAGAGAGAATTAGATCGAATCTGGTGATTATGGAAAAACATTTGATTCTGGATGACGATTTTCTCGATTTATCCCTTCAACGGAAGATATTCTCACAGGGAACACTTGACAATACACAAGTTCCATTTGAACAGTGTTGTAAGGTCCCCTTACCCAAACTCCAAAGGACCCCCCTACGCCCGGGCCCCCCAAAGGGCCCCCTCCCCCTGGGCCCGCAAAGTTCCCCCCTCCCCCCGGGCCCCTAAAGAGCCCCCCTACTCCCAGGCCTCCAAAGGGACCCCCAAAGGGCTCCTCCAGGCCCCCCTCCACCCTGGGCCCCCAAAGGGCCCCTATCCCCCTGAGCCCCCAAAAAATTGGGTTAATTTAGGTTCACTTAGAGTGGCGCGCCACTCTAAGTGAACCTAAATTAACCAAACTTTTTGCGTATCTCTCTCACTATGACTGTGTGTCTGAGCAGGTGTCTTACATTTCAACGAAAAAATCCAAAATGAACTTTGAAATATCATGAGAATATAACAGTGACATGGTAAATCGCGACAAAATACTACTGAAATATTCCAACTCTTACATTTCAACAAAAAAAAATCCAAAATGAACTTTGAAATAAAGTGAGAATGTAACAGTGAAAAATTAAACCACAATAAAACACTACTGAAATATTTCAACTCTTACATTTGAATGAAAAAATTCAAAATAAACTTTGAAATATCATGAGAATGTAACAGTGACAATGTAAACCACGACGAAACACTACTGAAATATTCCAACTCTTACATTTCAACGAAAGAAAAATCTCAAATGAACTTTGAAACATCAAGAGAATGTAACAATGACAAGGTAAACCACGACAAAACACTACTGAAATATTTTAACTCATACATTTCAACGAAAGAAAAATCCAAAATGAACTTTAAAACATCAAGAGAATGTAACAGTGACAAGGTGAACCACGACAAAACAGTACTGAAATATTCCAACCCATTCATTTCAACGAATGAAATCCAAAATGAACTTTGAAACATCAAGAGAATGTAACACTGACAAGGTAAACTACGGCAAAACACTAGTGAAATATTCCAAATCTTACAGTTCAACGAAAAAAAAATCTAAAATGAACTTTGAAACATTAAGAGAATGTAACAGTGACAATGTAACCATGACAAAACGCTACTGAAATATTCCAACTCTTACATCTCAATGAAAAACATCCAAGGTGAAAAATCAAAAGAATATAACAGTGAGATGGTAAACCACGACATAATACTATTGAAATTTCCAACTCTCACATTTTAACGAAAAAATCCAAAATGAATTTGAAACATCTTAAGAATGTAACAGTGAGAAGGTAAACTGCGACAAAACACTACTGAAATATTCCAACTCTTACATTTCAACGAATTAAATCCAAAATGAACTTTGAAACATCTTCAGAATGTAACAGTGACAAGGTAAACCACGACAAAACACTACTGAAATATTCCAACTCTTGCATTTCAACGAAAAAAATCCAAAATTAACTTTGAAACATCTTCAGAATGTAACAGTGACATGGTAAAGCACGACAAAATACTACTGAAATAATCCAACTCTTACATTTCAACGAAAAAGATCCAAAATGAACTTTGAAGCATCAAGAGAATGTAACAGTGACAAGGTAAACCACGAGAAAACACTATTGAAATATTCCAACTCTTACAGTTTAACGAAAAAAATCAAAATGAACTTTGAAACATCTTCAGAATGTAACAGTGACAAGGTAAACCATTTGAAACAGTGATAAGGTAAACCACAACAAACACTACTGAAATATTCCAATTTGAACGAAAAAAATATCCAAAATCAACTTTGAAACATCAAGAGAATGTAACAGTGACAAATACAACTCTTAAATTTCAACGAAAAAAATGAAATCAAAAATGAATTCGAAACATCAAGACAATGTAAGAGTGACAAGGTAAACTGTGACGAACACTACTGAAATATTCCAGCCCTTACATTGCAACGAAAAAAAAAAATCCAAAATGAACTTTGAAATATCAAGAGAATGTAACAGTGACAAGGTAAACCATGACAAAACACTACTGAAATATTCCAACTCTTACATTTCAATAAAAAGAAATCTAGAGTGAACTTAGAAACTAAAGTGAACTATTTTTTTGAAACATCACTTTGAAACATCAAGAAAATACAACAATGACAAGGTAAACCACGACAAAACACTACTGAAATAATCCAACTCTTACATTTCAACGAAAAAAAATCCAAAATGAACTTTGAAACATCAAGAGAATGTAACAGTGACAAGGTAAACCACGACAAAACACTACTGAAATAATCCAACTCTTACATTTCAATGAAAAAAAACAAAAATGAACTTTGAAGCATCAAGAGAATGTAACAGTGACAAGGTAAACCACGACAAAACACTACTGAAATATTCCAACTCTTACATTTCAACGAAAAAAATCCTAAATGAACTTTGAAACATCAAGAGGATCTAACAGTGACAAGGTAAACCATGACAAAACAATATTGAAATATTCCAACTCTTATATTTCAAGGAAAAAAATCTAAAATGAACTTTGAAACATTAAGAGAATCTAACAGTGACAAGGTAAACCACGACAAAACACTACAAATATTCCAACTCTTACATCTCAATGAAAAAAATCAAAAATGAATTTTGAAGCATCAGGAGAATGTAACAGTGACAAGGTAAACCACGAGAAAACATTACTGAAATATGCCAATTCTTACATTTAAAAAAAAATCTAAAATGAATTTGAAAAATCAAGAGAATGCAACAGTGACAAGTTAAACCACTACAAAACACTACTGAAATATTCCAACTCTTACATTGCAACGAAAAAAATCCAAAATGAATTTGAAACATCAAGAGAATGTAAAAGTGACAAGGTAAACCACGATAAAACGCTACTGAAATAATCCAGCTCTTACATTTCAAAAAAAAATCCAAAATGAACTTTGAAGCATCAAGAGAATGTAACAGTGACAAGGTAAACCAGAAGAAAACTGTACGGAAATATGCCAACTCTTACATTTCAACGAATGAAATCCAAAATGAACTTTGAAACATCAAGAGAATGTAACAGTGACAAGGTAAACCACGATAAAACACTACAGAAATATTCCAACTCTTGCATTTCAACAACAAAAAAATCCAAAATGAACTTTTTAGCATCAAGAGAATGTAACAGTGACAAGGTAAACCACAAGAAAATTGTATTGAAGTATGCCAACTCTTACATTTCAACGAATGAAATTCAAAATTAACTTTGAAAAATCAAAAGAATGTAACAGTGACAAGGTAAACCACGACAAAACACTACAGAAATATTCCAACTCTTACATTTCAAAGAAAAAAATCCAAAATGATCTTATTAGCATCAAGAGAATGTAATGGTGAGAAGGTAAACAACGACAAAACACTACTGAATTATTCCAACTCTTACATTTGAACGAAAGAAATCCAAAATGAACTTTAAAAATGAAAAGAATGAAACAGTGACAAGGTAAACCACGACAAAACACTACTGAAATATTCCAACTCTTACATTTCAAAGAATGAAATCCAAAATGAACTTTAAAACATCAATAGAATGTAACAGTGACAAGGTAAACCACGATAAAACACTACAGAAATATTCCAACTCTTGCATTGCAACAAAAAAAAAATCCAATATGAACTTTGAAACATCAAGAGAATGTAACAGTGTCATGGCCAACCACGACAAACCACTACTGAAATATTCCAACTGTTACATTTAAAAAAAAAATCCAAAATAAACTTTGAAGCATCAAGAGAATGTAACAGTGACAAGGTAAACCAGAAGAAAACTGTACGGAAATATGCCAACTTTTACATTTCAACGAATGAAATTCAAAATGAACTTTGAAACATCAAGAGAATGTAACAGTGACAAGGTAAACCACGATAAAACACTACAGAAATATTCCAACTCTTGCATTTCAACAAAAAAAAATACAAAATGAACTTTTTCGCATTAAGATAATGTAACAGTGACAAGGTAAACCACAAGAAAATTGTATTGAAATATGCCAACTCTTACATTTCAATGAATGAAATCCAAAATTAACTTTGGAAAATCAAAAGAATGTAACAGTGACAAGGTAAACCACGACAAAACACTACTGAAATATTCCAACTCTTACATTTCAGAAAATGAAATCCAAAATGAACTTTGAAACATCAAGAGAATGTAATGGTGAGAAGCTAAACCAAGACAAAACACTACTGAATTATTCCAACTCTTACACTTGAACGAAAGAAATCCAAAATGAACTTTAAAAATGAAAAGAATGTAACAGTGACAAGGTAAACTACGACAAAACACTACTGAAATAATCCAAGTCTTACATTTCAATGAAAGAAATCCAAAATGAACTTTGAAGCATAAAGAGAATGTAACGGTGACAAGGTAAACCTCGACAAACACTACTGAAATATTCCAACTCTTACATTTCAACGAAAAAAATCCTAAATGAACTTTGAAACATCAAGAGGATCTAACAGTGACAAGGTAAACCATGACAAAACAATATTGAAATATTCCAACTCTTATATTTCAAGGAAAAAAAAAATCTAAAATGAACTTTGAAACATTAAGAGAATCTAACAGTGACAAGATAAACCACGACAAAACACTACAAAAATATTCCAACTCTTACATCTCAATGAAAAAAAAACAAAAATGAATTTTGAAGAATCAGGAGAATGTAACAGTGACAAGGTTAACCACGACAAAACATTACTGAAATATGCCAATTCTTACATTTCCAAAAAAAAAAATCTAAAATGAATTTGAAAAATCAAGAGAATGCAACAGTGACAAGTTAAACCACTACAAAACACTACTGAAATATTCCAACTCTTACATTGCAACGAAAAAAATTCAAAATGAACTTTGAAACATCAAGAGAATGTAACAGTGACAATTCCAACTCTTACATTTCAACGAAAAAAAAAATCCAAAATGAACTTTGAAACATCAAGAGAAAGTAACAGTGAGATGGTAAACCACGACAAAACACTACTGAAATATTCCAAATCTTACATTTCAACGAAAAAAAAATCCAAAATGAATTTGAAACATCAAGAGAATGTAACATTGACAAGGTAAACCACGATAAAACACTACTGAAATGAACTTTAAAGCATCAAGAGTATGTAACAGTGACAAGGTAAACCACAAGAAAACTGTACTGAATTATGCCAACTCTTACATTTAAACAAATGAAATCCAAAATGAACTTTGAAAAATCAAAAGAATGTAACAGTGACAAGGTAAACCACGACAAAAAACTACTGAAATATTCCAACTCTTATATTTCAACGAAAAAAAAATCCAAAATGAACTTTGAAACATCAAGAGAATGTAACAGTGACAAGGTAAACCACGATAAAACACTACTGAAATATTCCAACTCTTACATTTCAACAAAAAAAAACAAAATGATCTTATTAGCATCAAGAGAATGTAACAGTGACAAGGTAAACCACAAGAAAATTGTATTGAAATATGCCAACTCTTACATTTCAACGAATGAAATCCAAAATTAACTTTGAAAAATTAAAAGAATGTAACAGTGACAAGATAAACCACGACAAAACACTACTGAAATATTCCAACTCTTACATTTCAACGAATTAAATCCGAAATGAACGACATCAAGAGAATGTAATGGTGAGAAGGTAAACAACGACAAAACACTACTGAATTATTCCAACTCTTACATTTCAACGAAAGAAATCCAAAATGAACTTTAAAAATCAAGAGAATGTAACAGTGACAAGGTAAACCACGACAAAACACTACTGAAATATTCCAACTCTTACATTGCAACGAAAAAAAAAATCCAACATGAACTTTGAAACATCAAGAGAATGTTGCAGTGTCATGGTCAACCACGACAAAACACTACTGAAATATTCCAACTCTTACATTTCAAAAAAAAATCCAAAATGAATTTGAAACATCAAGAGAATGTAACATTGACAAGGTAAACCACGATAAAACGCTACTGATATAATCCAGCTCTTACATTTCAAAAAAAAAATACAAAATGAACTTTGAAGCATCAAGAGAATGTAACAGTGACAAGGTAAACCAGAAGAAAACTGTGCGGAAATATGCCAACTCTTACATTTCAACGAATGAAATCCAAAATGAACTTTGAAACATCAAGAGAATGTAACAGTGACAAGGTAAACCACGACAAAACACTACTGAAATATTCCAACTCTTACATTTCAAAGAATGAAATCCAAAATGAACTTTGAAACATCAAGAGAATGTAATGGTGAGAAGGTAAACAACGACAAAACACTACTGAATTATTCCAACTCTTACATTTGAACGAAAGAAATCCAAAATGAACTTTAAAAATGAAAAGAATGAAACAGTGACAAGGTAAACCACGACAAAACACTACTGAAATGTTCCAACTCTTATATTTCAACGAAAGAAATCCAAAATGAACTTTAAAAATCAAAAGAATGTAACAGTGACAAGGTAAACCACGACAAAACACTACTGAAATATTCCAACTCTTACATTGCAACGAAAAAAAATCCAATATGAACTTTGAAACATCAAGAGAATGTAACAGTGTCATGGCCAACCACGACAAACCACTACTGAAATATTCTAACTCTTACATTTAAAAAAAAAATCCAAAATAAACTTTGAAGCATCAAGAGAATGTAACAGTGACAAGGTAAACCAGAAGAAAACTGTACGGAAATATGCCAACTCTTACATTTCAACGAATGAAATCCAAAATGAACTTTGAAACATCAAGAGAATGTAACAGTGACAAGGTAAACCACGATAAAACACTACAGAAATATTCCAACTCTTGCATTTCAACAAAAAAAAATACAAAATGAACTTTTTAGCATCAAGAGAATGTAACAGTGACAAGGTAAACCACAAGAAAATTGTATTGAAATATGCAAACTCTTACATTTCAACGAATGAAATCCAAAATGAACTTTAAAAATAAAAAGAATGTAACAGTGACAAGGTAAACCACGACAAAACACTACTGAAATATTCCAACTCTTACATTTCAAAGAATGAAATCCAAAATGAACTCTGAAACATCAAAAGAATGTAATGGTGAGAAGGTAAACCGCGACAAAACACTACTGAATTATTCCAACTCTTACACTTGAACGAAACAAATCCAAAATGAACTTTAAAAATAAAAAGAATGTAAGAGTGACAAGGTAAACCACGACAAAACACTACTGAAATATTCCAGCTCTGACATTTCAACGAAAGAAATCCAAAATGAACTTTAAAATCAAAAGAATGTAACAGTGACAAGGTAAACCACAACAAAACACTACTGAAATATTCCAACTCTTACATTGCAACGAAAAAAAAATCCAATATGAATTTTGAAACATCAAGCGAATGTAACAGTGTCATTGCCAACCACGACAAAACACTACTGAAATATTCCAATTCTTAAATTTTAAAAAAAAATCCCAAATGAATTTGAAACATCAAGAGAATGTAAAAGTGACAAGGTAAATCACGATAAAACGCTACTGAAATAATCCAGCTCTTACATTTCAACGAATGAAATCCAAAATGAACTTTGAAACATCAAGAGAATTTAATGGTGAGAAGGTAAACCACGACAAAACACTACTGAAATATTCCAACTCTTACATTTCAACGAAAGAAATCCAAAATGAACTTTGAAAAATCAAAAGAATGTAACAGTGACAAGGTAAACCACGACAAAACACTACTGAAATATTCCAACTCTTACAGTTCAACGAAAAAATCAAAAAATTAACGTTGAAACATCAAGAGAATGTAACAGCGATAAGGTAGACCACAAGAAAACTGTACTGAAATATACCAACTCTTACATTTCAACGAATGAAATCCAAAATTAACTTTGAAATAACAAGAGAATGCAACAGTGACAAAGTAAACCATGACAAAACAATACTGAAATATTCCAACTCTTACATTTCAACGAAAGAAAAATCTAAAATGAACTTTGAAACATCAAGAGAAAGTAACAGTGACAAGGTAAACCACAACAAAACACTACTGAAATATTCCAACTCTTACAGTTCAACAAAAAATCTAAAAATGAATTTTGAAACATCTTCAGAATGTAACAGTGACAAGGTAAACCACGACAAAACATTACTGAAATATTCCAACTCTTACATTTCAACGAAATAAATCCAAAAATGAATTTGAAAAATCAAGAGAATGTAACAGTGACAAGGTAAACCACGACAAAACACTACTGAAATATTCCAACTCTTACATTGCAACGAAAAAAAAAAATCGAAAATGAACTTTGAAACATCAAGAGAATGTAACAGTGACAATTCCAGCTCTTACATTTCAAGGAAACCTAAATCCAAAATGAACTTTGAAACATCAAAAGAATGTAACAGTGACAAGGTAAACCACGACAAAACACTACTGAAATAATCCAACTCTTACATTTCAATGAAAAAAAAAATCCAAAATGAATTTTGAAACATCAGGAGAATGTAACAGTGACAAGGTAAACCACGACAAAACATTACTGAAATATGCCAATTCTTACATTTCAAAAAAAAAAAAAATCTAAAATGAATTTGAAAAATCAAGAAAATGTAACAGTGACAAGTTAAACCACTACAAAACACTACTGAAATATTCCAACTCTTACATTGCAACGAAAAAAAATTCAAAATGAAATTTGAAACATCAAGAGAATGTAACATTGACAATTCCAACTCTTACATTTCAACGAAAAAAAAAAATCCAAAATAAACTTTGAAACATCAAGAAAATGTAACAGTGACATGGTAAACCACGACAAAACACTACTGAAATACTCCAACTCTCACATTTCAAAAAAAAATCCAAAATGAATTTGAAACATCAAGAGAATGTAACATTGACAAGGTAAACCACGATAAAACACTACTGAAATGAACTTTGAAGCATAAAAAGAATGGAACAGTGACAAGGTAAACCACAAGAAAACTGTACTGAATTATGCCAACCCTTACATTTCAACAAATTAAGTCCAAAATGAACTTTGAAAAATCAAAAGAATGTAACCGTGACATGGTAAACCACGACAAAAAACTACTGAAATATTCAAACTCTTACATTTCAACGAAAAAAATCCAAAATAAACTTTGAAACATCAAGAGAATGTAACAGTGACAAGGTGAACCACGATAAAAAACTACAGCAATATTCCAATTCTTACATTTCAACCAAAAAAAAATACAAAATGAACTTTTTAGCATCAAGAGAATGTAACAGTGACAAGGTAAACCACAAGAAAATTGTATTGAAATATGCCAACTCTTACATTTCAACGAATAAATTCCAAAATGAACTTCGAAAAATCAAAAGAATGTAACAGTGACAAGGTAAACCACGACAAAACACTACTGAAATATTCCAATTCTTACATTTCAACGAATGAAATCCAAAATGAACTTTGAAACATCAAGAGAATATAATGGTGAGAAGGTAAACCACGACAAAACACTACTGAAATGTTCCAACTCTTACATTAAAAAGAAAGAAATCCAAAATGAACTTTAAAAATCAAAAGAATGTAACAGTGACAAGGTAAACCACAACAAAACACTACTGAAATATTCCAACTCTTACATTGCAACGAAAAAAAAATTCAAATGAACTTTGAAACATCAAGAGAATGTAACAGTGACAAGTCTAATTCTTACATTTCAACGAAAAAAAAATCCAATATGAACTTTTAAACATCAAGAGAATGTAACAGTGACATGGTAAACCACGACAAAACACTACTGAAATATTCCAACTCTTACATTTCAAAAAAAATCCAAAATTAATTTGAAACATCAAGAAAATGTAACAGTGACAAGGTAAACCACGATAAAACGCCACTGAAATCATCCAGCTCTTACATTTCAAAAAAAAATCCAAAATGAACTTTGAAGCATCAAGAGAATGTAACTGTGACAAGGTAAACCACAAGAAAACTGTACTGAAATATGCCAACTCTTACACTTCAACGAATGAAATCCAAAATGAACTTTGAAAAATCAAAAGAATGTAACAGTGAAATGGCAAACGACGACAAAACACCCCTGAAATATTCCAACTCTTACATTTCAACGAAAAAAAAATCCAGAATGAACTTTGAAACATCAAGAGAATGTAACAGTGACAAGGTTAACCACGATAAAACACTACAGAAATGTTCCAACTCTTACATTTCAACAAAAAAAAATCCAAAATGAACTTTGTAGCATCAAAAGAATATAACAGTGACAAGGTAAACCACAAGAAAAGTGTATTGAAATATGCCAAATCTTACATTTTAACGAATGAAATCCAAAATGAACTTTGAAAAATCAAAAGAATGTAACAGTGACAAGGTAAACCACGACAAAACACTACTGAAATATTCCAACTCTTACATTTCAACGAATGAAATCCAAAATGAACTTTGAAACATCAAGAGAATGTAGTGGTGCGAAGCTAAACCACGACAAAACACTACTAAAATATTCCAACTCTTACATTTCAACGAAAGAAATCCAAAATGAACTTCGAAAAACCAAAAGAATGTAACAGTGACAAAATAAACCACGACGAAACACCACTGAAATATTCGAACTCTTACAGTTCAACGAAAAAATCAAAAAAGAACTTTGAAACATCAAGAGAATGTAACAGTGATAAGGTAAACCACAAGAAAACTGTACTGAAATATACCAACTCTTACATTTCGTCGAATGAAATCCAAAATGAACTTTGAAATAACAAGAGAATGTAACAGTGACAAGGTAAACCACGACAAAACACCACTGAAATATTCGAACTCTTACAGTTCAACGAAAAAATCAAAAATGAACTTTGAAACATCAAGCGAATGTAACAGTGATAAGGTAAACACAAGATAACTGTACTGAAATATACCAACTCTTACATTTCAACGAATGAAATCCAAAATGAACTTTGAAATAACAAGAGAATGTAACAGTGACAAGATAAACCGCGACAAAACACTACTGAAATTCCAAAATGAATTTGTAGCATCAAGAGTAAAAAACAGTGACAAGGTAAACCATAAGCAAATTGTACTGAAATGTGCGAACTCTTACATTTCAACGAATGAAATCCAAAATGAACTTTGAAACATCAAGAGAATTTAATGGTGACAAGGTAAACCACGACAAAACACTACTAAAATATTCCAACTC
>JAPEVW010001060.1:0-18000 GCA_027921565.1 Artemia sinica | reverse complement strand
TGAAGAAAATCGGTCTGCTCTCGAGTTCCACAGAACGCAAACTCGAGTGAGTGGCGTACAACACACAAGAACCCATAATTCATTATATATAATTCCCAGAGCACATTAAATTGAATACCTAACCTAGCCTAACCAAAATACCGACTCTACATATCAAATGTGTAATTAATATATACCTACCTAGTAGTTTATATGGTACTTATGTGTTATATAATACACACTCGAGAAGTGAAGTTTGGTTAATGCTAGTGAAATAAGACAAAAAAGATGAAAATATAATACTTTATTAATGAAACGAACTGCAGTAACAAACGGTATTTTACTTTTAGAAAACCACGTATTGACACACGCAAATCGACGGTTTTCAAACATGGCCTAGTATTACACTTCCAATAATGTTGCTTCTCGTAAGAGAACTAAGTCGTTGGTGTGTCCATTGACGCACTCTTTGTTTTTGGTAACAACCTTTTATCCTGGAAAAAAAAATTGTCTGTTCTTCGGTCCTTGGCAAATCCCAAATGTTAATTTGAACATCCATGGAAAGACACTATATTCTTATCAATATAAACTAACCGGTTATTGTCCTATCTCATCTTCGCGATCCAAATTCTCGAGTGTGTGAAAATTCTCGACTGTGTATTATATAACAAATAAGTGCCAAATTATGGTTTGCGTAATTCCTTTTCGAAGCTTCCACAATTTCTTTACCAAAGTCTTATATATTTATCACACCTTGGTGTACCCCACTATGATTAACCCAACTTCACTTCTTGAGTGTATTCCAGATCATACACAAGGACCCAGTTATTTTCTACCTCTTAACTCAACTTACTGTTGACTTTTGTTTATATTTAGCATTTAGTTTTTCCTTCCCTTTTTCGGGCGCTAAGGATGGCTTGGCAAAGGTACTTGCCGAAATATATGATTTGCCATTTTGAAAACTAGCAGTTGCATTGTGTCTTTTCATTAGTTTTGTTTAAGCGTAAACTTTCTAGGCAGTTTCAACTTAATACCCTATTTGTGTATCTTTGCAATAGTAGTAAAAGCAGTAACCCTGTGAGTTTCAACTTAATGCTTTTAGCATTCCTGGTCCGCCCTCTCCGCAACCAGATTGCAAATAGTACCTTTTCATTCAGTTTCAAAAACCCTAACCCTCAAGCAGTAATAGCTGTAGTTAGAGCATTGGCAAGTATAGCCGGCTTCGTATCCAGGATATTTTTTCGGGAGGGGGGGGGGGGTAAGTAGTAAAGCATTAATAGATATCACGAGTGATTGCGTAATATGACTTACCACGGGGCAGTCACCTATACACTTTCACGGGTGATTGCGTAATATGCCTTACCACGGGTCAGTCACCTATTACTACGAACGGCACTTGCCTTAGCAGACGGGTTTTTATGAGGTAACAGCCATTTTTTTTTTTTTTTGGAGGTCAAACAGATAGAGAGAGCGGCGGTCACACTAACTTGATTAGTAATTGGATTCAGATATACTACGAACGGACTTTCAGTCCTACATTCACGGGTTTCTGCAAAGTGTTATGGGCTTCATTGAAAAAATACCAGTTTAAAAAAAAAAAAAAAATAAAAAACAAACATGTATCCATGATCTTTCTTCTGGCAAAAAAATACAAATTCCAATCAAAAACTGGTCAAACGTGTTAATAAGCTGTAGGTTATAGCTATCTGGTAACTCGTTCAGTATCGCATGTATTTTTAGCGGTATCAATGGTATTTCATTTGCGTAAAGCTATCTCGATTTGCCAAAACTTTTATCGTTCGCATAAAACTAACTCAATTTGCAAAAATGGTATTCCATTTGCGTAACTCTGCTCTGAATGTCCTTAATGAGGATATAAATAATATAGAATGACACTGTGACTTGACCTAGCTTTACCTCTCCGATGTGGTCTGTATAATACAAAACTCTGTGGTCATTATAATACACAAGTTCCATTTGAACAGTGTTGTGAGGTCCCTTACCACAACCCCAAAGGGCTCCGATCCCCCCACCCCAACCCAGAAGGAAGCCCCCAGTCCTCAAAGGTTCTCTGGGCTCCCAAAGGGCCCCCCGGCGCCCCAATGGCTCCTGAGTCCCCCATTATAATACTTTTTAAGGCTTTATTATATCCTTTCAGAACAAATTATTATTTTAGGGAATTATTTCGGTGAAACAGTTAGAGACATTTTAAAAGATGATTTAATAGATGATTTTAGAAGAGGATTTGAGAGTGAAACTCGGTGGTCGTTATAATACACAAGTTCCATTTGAACAGTGTTGTGAGGTCCCCTACCACAACCCCAAAGGGCTCCGATCCCCCACCCCAACCCCGAAGGAAGCCCCCGGTCCTCAAAGGTTCTCTTGGCTCCCAAAGGGCCCCCTGCGCCCCAATGGCTCCTGAGCCCCCATTATAATACTTTTAAGGCTTTATCATATCTTTTCAGAACAAATTATTATTTTAGGGAATTATTTCGGTGAAACAGTTAGAGACATTTTAAAAGATGATTTAAAAGATGATTTTAGAAGAGGATTTGAGGGTGAAACTCGGTGGTCGTTATAATACACAAGTTCCATTTGAACAGTGTTGTGAGGTCCCCTACCACAACCCCAAAGGGCTCCGATCCCCCCACCCCAACCCCGAAGGAAGCCACCGGTCCTCAAAGGTCCCCAAAGCTCCCAAAGGGCCCCCGGCGCCCCAATGGTTCCTGAGCCCCCATTATAATACTTTTTAAGGCTTTATTATATCTTTTCAGAACAAATTATTATTTTAGGGAATTATTTCGGTGAAACAGTTAGAGTCATTTTAAAAGATGATTTAAAAGAGGATTTTAGAAGAGGATTTGAGGGTGAAACTCTGTGGTCGTTATAATACACAAGTTCCATTTGAACAGTGTTTTGAGGTCTCCTACCCCAACCCCAATGTGTCTCTTTGGACTGTGGCTGTCTCTTTGTGATGTGTGTGTCTCTTTAGGCTGTGTGTGTCTCTTTGGACTGTGTGTCTTTTTGGGGGGTTTTGAGTCTTTTTGGTCTGTATATGTCTCTTTGGGCTATGTGTTTTTCTCTTGGGGCTGTGGTCCCTAAACAGTTCATGATAAAAAATATTTTAGGAACAAAAAAAAAAGGTTCAGCGATACGTATTTCATGGGCTGTGTGTGTCTCTCTCTGTTTTATGTGTGCGTCTCTTAGGGTCCGTGTGCGTCTCTTTGGGCTGTATGTGTCTCTTTGGGCTGTGGGTGTCTCTTTGTGATGTGTGTGTCTCTTTAGGCTGTGTGTGTCTCTTTTGGACTGTGTGTCTTTTTGGGGGGGGGGGGGGGGGGGGTGTTTGAGTCTTTTTGGTCTGTATGTGTCTCTTTGGGCTATGTGTTTTTCTTTGGGCTGTTTGAGTCTTTTTGGTCTGTGTTTGTCTCTTTGGGTTGTGTTTCTCTGTAGGCTGTGTGTGTCTCTTTGGGCTGTTTGTGTCTCTTAAGGCTATGTGTGTCTCTTTGGGCTGTGTGTCTCTTTGGACTGTTTGAGTGTTTTCGGTCTGTATCTGACTATCTCGTAATGGCTACGAACTGCTAAGAATCTTGATATCTGCTATAAAAAACACTTAATCCTAAACAAATTGTAGGTACAAAAAGATTTATAGGCCCTTAATTTAGGTATCTGACTATCTCGTAATGGCTACGAACTGCTAAGAATCTTGATATCTGCTATAAAAAACACTTCATTCTAAACAAATTGTAGGTACAAAAGGATTTATAGGCCATTAATTTAGGTATCTGACTATCTCGTAATGGCTACGAAATGCTAAGAATCTTGATATCTGCTATAAAAAACACTTCATTCTAAACAAATTGTAGGTACAAAAAGATTTATAGGCCCTTAATTTAGGTATCTGACTATCTCGTAATGGCTACGAACTGCTGAGAATCTTGATATCTGCTATAAAAAACACTTCATTCTAACAAATTGTAGGTACAAAAAGATTTATAGGCCCTTAATCTAGGTGTCTGACTATCTCGTAATGGCTACGAACTGCTAAGGATCTTGATATCTGCTATAAAAACACTTCATTCTAAACAAATTGTAGGTACAAAAAGATTTATAGGCCCTTAATTTAGGTGTCTGACTATTCAAGATTAAAAGTTTCAATTTTTTCTCAAAGAAGTGAAGAAAAGTTCAACTTCGATTCTGAATTTTCTCAATGAAAATGAAATAAGTTATTGATCATTTCTATTTTCCCAAAATAATATAAAAATTTTCCACTTCAGTTCAGACAAAAGTTATACTATGATTGTGATTATTTTCCATGAAGATAAAAGTTTCATTTTAATTCTAAATTTTCTTAAATTCAATTCCGACCTTTCTCAAAGAGATGAAAAAATTTAAAGTTCTGTTCCAAATATTTTCCCGGAAAAGAAAAGTTCAACTTCGATTCTGAATTTTTTCAATGAAAATGAAATAAGTTATTGATCAATTCTATTTTCATAAAATAATATAAAATTTTCCACTACAATTCAGATTTTTCTCAAAGAGATGACAAAATTTAAAATATTGTTCCAAATTTTTTATAGAAGATAGAAAAAGTTATACTTTGATATAATTCTAAATTTTCTTAAATTCAATTCCGACCTTTCTCAAAGAGATGAAAAAATTTAAAGTTCTGTTCCAAATATTTTCCCGGAAAAGAAAAGTTCAACTTCGATTCTGAATTTTCTCAATGAAAATGAAATAAGTTATTGATCAATTCTATTTTCCTAAAATAATATAAAATTTTCCACTTCAATTCAGATTTTTTCTCAAAGAGATGACAAAATTTAAAATATTGTTCCAAATATTTTCCCGGAGAAGAAAAGTTCAACTTTGATTCTGAATTTTCTGAATTCTGAATTTTTTTAGATGATGTTACCTGCGCGCACGTAACCTCATCTAAATGAACCTTAAAAAATGAAATAAAGCTACGTCGACTTTGCATGTTGATATAAAATATATCCCTAAAATAACTTATGGAGTTACCATACGAAGGTCAAAACTATGGCTCGTGAGGAGATCGAACCCTCGAGAACTTTTCTATCTTCTATGAAAAATTTGGAAGTATTTTAAATTTTTTCATCTCTTTGAGAAAAACCTGAACTGAAGTGGAAAATTTTGATATTATTTTGGGAAATAGAATTGATCAATAATTTATTTCATTTTCATTAAGAAAATTCAGAATCGAAGTTGAACTTTTCTTCTTCCGGGAAAATATTTGGAATAGAACTTTAAATTTTTTCATCTCTTTGAGAAAAATCTGAATTGAAGTGGAAAATTTTATATTATTTTAGGAAAATAGAATTGATCAATAACTTATTTCATTTTCATTGAGAAAATTCAGAATCGAAGTTGAACTTTTCTTTTCCGGGAAAATATTTGGAACAGAACTTTAAATTTTTTCATCTCTTTGAGAAAGGTCGGAATTGAATTTAAGAAAATTTAGAATTATATCAAAGTATAACTTTTTCTATCTTCTATGAAAAATTTGGAACAATATTTTAAATTTTGTCATCTCTTTGAGAAAAATAACTTTTGTCTGAGCTGAAGGGAAAATATTTGGAACAGAATTTTTTCATCTCTTTGAGAAAAGGTCGGAATTGAATTTAAGAAAATTTAGAATTAAAATGAAACTTTTTATCTTCATGGAAAATAATCACAATCATAGTATAACTTTTGTCTGAACTGAAGTGGAAAATTTTTTATATTATTTTGGGAAAATAGAAATGATCAATAACTTATTTCATTTTCATTGATAAAATTCAGAATCGAAGTTGAACTTTTCTTCACTTCTTTGAGAAAAATTAAAAATTGAAGTGAAACTTTTAATCTTCATAGGAAATAATCAAAATCATAGTATAACTTTTCCTATCTTCTATGTAAAAATTTAGAACTGAACTTTAAATTTTTTATGTCATGGTGAACTTAAAACTGAAGTGGAAACTTTTTATTTTCTCTTGAGAAATTAGAGTTGAATTGTGTTCGTTGGTAAAATTCAGAAGAGAACTTGAACTTTTCTATCTTCTATGAAAAATTTGGAAGTATTTTAAATTTTTTCATCTCTTTGAGAAAAATCTGAACTGAAGTGGAAAATTTTATATTATTTTATGAAAATAGAATTGATCAATAACTTATTTTCTTATTTCATTTTCATTGAGAAAATTCAGAATCGAAGTTGAACTTTTCTTTTCCGGGAAAATATTTGGAACAGAACTTTAAATTTTTTCATCTCTTTGAGAAAGGTCGGAATTGAATTTAAGAAAATTAGAATTAAAATGAAACTTTTTATCTTCATGGAAAATAATCACAATCATAGTATAACTTTTGTCTGAACTGAAGTGGAAAATTTTTATATTATTTTGGGAAAATAGAAATGATCAATAACTTATTTTATTTTCATTGAGAAAATTCAGAATCGATGTTGAAATTTTTTCATCTCTTTGAGAAAGGTCGGAATTGAATTTAAGAAAATTTAGAATTAAAATGAAACGTTTTATCTTCATGGAAAATAATCACAATCATATTATAACTTTTGTCTGAACTGAAGTGGAAAATTTTTATATTATTTTGAGGAAAGTAGAAATGATCAATAATTTATTTCATTTTCATTGAGAAAATTCAGAATTGAAGTTGAACTTTTCTACACTTCTTTGAGAAAAATTAAAAATTGAAGTGAAACTTTTAATCTTCATAGGAAATAATCAAAATCATACTATAACTTTTCCTATCTTCTATGTAAAAATTTAGAACTGAACTTTAAATTTTTTATGTCATGGTGAACTTAAAACTGAAGTGGAAGCTTTTTATTTTCTCTTGAGAAATTAGAATTGAATTGTGTTCGTTGGTAAAATTCAGAAGAGAACTTGAACTTTTCTATCTTCTATGAAAAATTTGGAAGTATTTTAAATTTTTTCATCTCTTTGAGAAAAATCTGAACTGAAGTGGAAAATTTTGATATTATTTGGGGAAATAGAATTGATCAATAACTTATTTCATTTTCATTAAGAAAATTCAGAATCGAAGTTGAACTTTTCTTCTTCCGGGAAAATATTTGGAATAGAACTTTAAATTTTTTCATCTCTTTGAGAAAAATCTGAATTGAAGTGGAAAATTTTATATTATTTTAGGAAAATAGAATTGATCAATAACTTATTTCATTTTCATTGAGAAAATTCAGAATCGAAGTTGAACTTTTCTTTTCCGAGAAAATATTTGGAACAGAACTTTAAATTTTTTCATCTCTTTGAGAAAGGTCGGAATTGAATTTAAGAAAATTTAGAATTATATCAAAGTATAACTTTTTCTATCTTCTATGAAAAATTTGGAACAATATTTTAAATTTTGTCATCTCTTTGAGAAAAATAACTTTTGTCTGAACTGAAGGGAAAATATTTGGAACAGAATTTTTTCATCTCTTTGAGAAAGGTCGGAATTGAATTTAAGAAAATTTAGAATTAAAATGAAACTTTTTATCTTCATGGAAAATAATCACAATCATAGTATAACTTTTGTCTGAACTGAAGTGGAAAATTTTTATATTATTTTGGGAAAATAGAAATGATCAATAACTTATTTCATTTTCATTGAGAAAATTCAGAATCGAAGTTGAACTTTTCTTCACTTCTTTGAGAAAAATTAAAAATTGAAGTGAAACTTTTAATCTTCATAGGAAATAATCAAAATCATAGTATAACTTTTCCTATCTTCTATGTAAAAATTTAGAACTGAACTTTAAATTTTTTATGTCATGGTGAACTTAAAACTGAAGTGGAAACTTTTTATTTTCTCTTGAGAAATTAGAGTTGAATTGTGTTCGTTGGTAAAATTCAGAAGAGAACTTGAACTTTTCTATCTTCTATGAAAAATTTGGAAGTATTTTAAATTTTTTCATCTCTTTGAGAAAAATCTGAACTGAAGTGGAAAATTTTATATTATTTTATGAAAATAGAATTGATCAATAACTTATTTCATTTTCATTGAGAAAATTCAGAATCGAAGTTGAACTTTTCTTTTCCGGGAAAATATTTGGAACAGAACTTTAAATTTTTTCATCTCTTTGAGAAAGGTCGGAATTGAATTTAAGAAAATTTAGAATTAAAATGAAAACTTTTTATCTTCATGGAAAATAATCACAATCATAGTATAACTTTTGTCTGAACTGAAGTGGAAAATTTTTATATTATTTTGGGAAAATAGAAATGATCAATAACTTATTTTATTTTCATTGAGAAAATTCAGAATCGATGTTGAAATTTTTTCATCTCTTTGAGAAAGGTCGGAATTGAATTTAAGAAAATTTAGAATTAAAATGAAACGTTTTATCTTCATGGAAAATAATCACAATCATATTATAACTTTTGTCTGAACTGAAGTGGAAAATTTTTATATTATTTTGAGGAAAGTAGAAATGATCAATAATTTATTTCATTTTCATTGAGAAAATTCAGAATTGAAGTTGAACTTTTCTACACTTCTTTGAGAAAAATTAAAAATTGAAGTGAAACTTTTAATCTTCATAGGAAATAATCAAAATCATACTATAACTTTTCCTATCTTCTATGTAAAAATTTAGAACTGAACTTTAAATTTTTTATGTCATGGTGAACTTAAAACTGAAGTGGAAGCTTTTTATTTTCTCTTGAGAAATTAGAATTGAATTGTGTTCGTTGGTAAAATTCGGAAGAGAACTTGAACTTTTCTATCTTCTATGAAAAATTTGGAAGTATTTTAATTTTTTCATCTCTTTGAGAAAAATCTGAACTGAAGTGGAAAATTTTGATATTATTTTGGGAAATAGAATTGATCAATAACTTATTTCAAGGTCGGAATTGAATTTAAGAAAATTTAGAATTATATCAAAGTATAACTTTTTCTATCTTCTATGAAAAATTTGGAACAATATTTTAAATTTTGTCATCTCTTTGAGAAAAATAACTTTTGTCTGAACTGAAGGGAAATATTTGGAACAGAATTTTTTCATCTCTTTGAGAAAGGTCGGAATTGAATTTAAGAAAATTTAGAATTAAAATGAAACTTTTTATCTTCATGGAAAATAATCACAATCATAGTATAACTTTTGTCTGAACTGAAGTGGAAAATTTTTATATTATTTTGGGAAATAGAAATGATCAATAACTTATTTCATTTTCATTGAGAAAATTCAGAATCGAAGTTGAACTTTTCTTCACTTCTTTGAGAAAAATTAAAAATTGAAGTGAAACTTTTAATCTTCATAGGAAATAATCAAAATCATAGTATAACTTTTCCTATCTTCTATGTAAAAATTTAGAACTGAACTTTTAAATTTTTTATGTCATGGTGAACTTAAAACTGAAGTGGAAACTTTTTATTTTCTCTTGAGAAAATTAGAGTTGAATTGTGTTCGTCTTTTCCGGGAAAATATTTGGAACAGAACTTTAAATTTTTTCATCTCTTTGAGAAAGGTCGGAATTGAATTTAAGAAAATTTAGAATTATATCAAAGTATAACTTTTTCTATCTTCTATGAAAAATTTGGAACAATATTTTAAATTTTGTCATCTCTTTGAGAAAAATCTGAATTGAAGTGGAAAATTTTATATTATTTTAGGAAAATAGAATTGATCAATAACTTATTTCATTTTCATTGAGAAAATTCAGAATCGAAGTTGAACTTTTCTTTTCCGGGAAAATATTTGGAACAGAACTTTAAATTTTTTCATCTCTTTGAGAAAGGTCGGAATTGAATTTAAGAAAATTTAGAATTATATCAAAGTATAACTTTTTCTATCTTCTATAAAAAAATTTGGAACAATATTTTAAATTTTGTCATCTCTTTGAGAAAAATCTGAATTGTAGTGGAAAATTTTATATTATTTTATGAAAATAGAATTGATCAGTAACTTGTTTCATTTTCATTGAAAAAATTCATAATCGAAGTTGAACTTTTCTTTTCCGGGAAAATATTTGGAACAGAACTTTAAATTTTTTCATCTCTTTGAGAAAGGTCGGAATTGAATTTAAGAAAATTTAGAATTAAAATGAAACTTTTTATCTTCATGGAAAATAATCACAATCATAGTATAACTTTTGTCTGAACTGAAGTGGAAAATTTTTATATTATTTTGGGAAAATAGAAATGATCAATAACTTATTTCATTTTCATTGAGAAAATTCAGAATCGAAGTTGAACTTTTCTTCACTTCTTTGAGAAAAAATTAAAAATTGAAGTGAAACTTTTAATCTTTAATAGTCAGACACCTAAATTAAGGGTCTATAAATCTTTTTGTACCTACAATTTGTTTAGAATGAAGTGTTTTTTATAGCAGATATCAAATTCTTAGCAGTTCGTAGCCATTACGAGATAGTCAGACACCTAAATTAAGGGCCTATAAATCTTTTTGTACCTACAATTTGTTTAGAATGAAGTGTTTTTTTTATAGCAGATATCAAGATTCTTAGCAGTTCGTAGCCATTACGAGATGGTCAGATACCTAAATTAAGGGCCTATAAGTCTTTTTTTACCTACAATTTGTTTAGAATTAAGTGTTTTTTATAGCAGATATCAAGATTCTTAGCAGTTCGTAGCCATTACGAGATAGTCAGATACAGACCGAAAAGACTCAAACAGTCCAAAGAGACACACAGCCCAAAGAGACACACATAGCCTTAGAGACACAAACAGCCTAAAGAGAAACACAACCCGAAGAGACAAACACAGACCAAAAAGACTCAAACAGCCCAAAGAAAAACACATAGCCCAAAGAGACACATACAGACCAAAAAGACTCAAACACCCCAAAAAAAAAGACACACAGTCCAAAGAGACACACACAGCCTAAAGAGACACACACAACACAAAGAGACACCCACAGCCCAAAGAGACACATACAGCCCAAAGAGACGCACACGGACCCTAAGAGACGCACACATAAAACAGAGAGACACACACAGCCCATGAAATACGTATCGCTGAACCTTTTTTTTTGTTGTTGTCCCAAATATTTTTTTATCATGAACTGTTTTAGGGACCACAGCCCCAAGAGAAACACATAGCCCAAAGAGACACATACAGACCAAAAAGACTCAAAACCCCCCAAAAAGACACACAGTCCAAAGAGACACACACAGCCTAAAGAGACACACACATCACAAAGAAACAGCCACAGTCCAAAGAGACACATTGGGGTTGGGGTAGGAGACCTCACAACACTGTTCAAATGGAACTTGTGTATTATAACGACCACAGAGTTTCACCCTCAAATCCTCTTCTAAAATCATCTTTTAAAACCATCTTTTAAAATGACTCTAACTGTTTCACCGAAATAATTCCCTAAAATAATAATTTGTTCTGAAAAGATATTATAAAGCCTTAAAAAAGTATTATAATGGGGGCTCAGGAACCATTGGGGCGCCGGGGGCCCTTTGGGAGCTTGGGGGACCTTTGAGGACCGGTGGCTTCCTTCGGGGTTGGGGTGGGGGGATCGGAGCCCTTTGGGGTTGTGGTAGGGGACCTCACAACACTGTTCAAATGGAACTTGTGTATTATAACGACCACCGAGTTTCACCCTCAAATCCTCTTCTAAAATCATCTTTTAAATCATCTTTTAAAATGTCTCTAACTGTTTCACCGAAATAATTCCCTAAAATAATAATTGTTCTGAAAAGATATGATAAAGCCTTAAAAAGTATTATCATGGGGGCTCAGGAGCCATTGGGGTGCCGGGGGCCCTTTGGGGGCCCAGAGAACCTTTGAGGACCGGTGGCTTCCTTCGGGGTTGGGGTGGGGGGATCGGAGCCCTTTGGGGTTGTGGTAGGGGACCTCACAACACTGTTCAAAATGGAACTTGTGTATTATAACGACCACAGAGTTTCACTCTCAAATCCTCTTCTAAAATCATCTATTAAATCATCTTTTAAAATGTCTCTAACTGTTTCACCGAAATAATTCCCTAAAATAATAATTTGTTCTGAAAAGATATGATAAAGCCTTAAAAAGTATTATAATGGGGGACTCAGGAGCCATTGGGGTGTCGGGGGCCCTTTGGGAGCCCAGAGAACCTTTGAGGACCCGTGGCTTCCTTCGGGGTTGGGGTGGCGGGATCGGAGCCCTTTGGGGTTGTGGTAGGGGACCTCACAACACTGTTCAAATGGAACTTGTGTATTATAACGACCACCGAGTTTTCACCCTCAAATCCTCTTCTAAAATCATCTTTTAAATCATCTTTTAAAATGTCTCTAACTGTTTCACCGAAATAATTCCCTAAAATAATAATTTGTTCTGAAAAGATATGATAAAGCCTTAAAAAGTATTATAATGGGGCTCAGGAGCCATTGGGGCGCCGGGGGCCCTTTGGAAGCCCAGAGAGCCTTTGAGGACCGGGGGCTTCCTTCGGGGTTGGGGTGGGGGGATCGGAGCCCTTTGGGGTTGTGGTAGGGGACCTCACAACACTGTTCAAATGGAACTTGTGTATTATAACGACCACCGAGTTTCACTCTCAAATCCTCTTCTAAAATCATCTATTAAATCATCTTTTAAAATGTCTCTAACTGTTTCACCGAAATAATTCCCTAAATAATAATTTGTGCTGAAAAGATATGATAAAGCCTTAAAAAGTATTATAATGGGGGACTCAGGAGCCATTGGGGCGCCGGGGGCCCTTTGGGAGCCCAGAGAACCTTTGAGGACCGGCGGTTTCCTTCGGGGTTGGGGTGGGGGGATCGGAGCCCTTTGGGGTTGTGGTAAGGGACCTCACAACACTGTTCAAATGGAACTTGTGTATTATAACGACCACAGAGTTTCACCCTCAAATCCTCTTCTAAAATCATCTTTAAAAATGTCTCTAACTGTTTCACCGAAATAATTCCCTAAAATAATAATTTGTTCTGAAAAGATATAATAAAGCCTTAAAAAGTATTATAATGGGGGACTCAGGAGCCATTGGGGCGCCGGGGGGCCCTTTGGGAGCCCAGGAACCTTTGAGGACTGGGGGCTTCCTTCGGGGTTGGGGTGGGGGGATCGGAGCCCTTTGGGGTTGTGGTAAGGGACCTCACAACACTGTTCAAATGGAACTTGTGTATTATAATGACCACAGAGTTTTGTATTATACAGACCACATCGGAGAGGTAAAGCTAGGTCAAGTCACAATGTCATTCTATATTATTTATATCCTCATTAAGGACATTCAGAGCAGAGTTACGCAAATGGAATACCATTTTTGCAAATTGAGTTAGTTTTATGCGAACGATAAAAGTTTTGGCAAATCGAGATAGCTTTACGCAAATGAAATACCATTGATACCGCTAAAAATACATGCGATACTGAACGAGTTACCAGATAGCTATAACCTACAGCTTATTAACACGTTTGACCAGTTTTGATTGGAATTTGTATTTTTTTGCCAGAAGAAAGATCATGGATACATGTTTATTTTTTTTTTTTTTTAACTGGTATTTTTTCAATGAAGCCCATAACACTTTGCAGAAACCCGTGAATGTAGGACTGAAAGTCCGTTCGTAGTATATCTGAATCCAATTACTAATCAAGTTAGTGCGACCGCCGCTCTCTCTATCTGTTTGACCTCCAAAAAAAAAAAATGGCTGTTACCTCATAAAAGCCCGTCTGCTAAGGCAAGTGCCGTTCGTAGTAATAGGTGACTGACCCGTGGTAAGGCATATTACGCAATCGCCCGTGAAAGTGTATAGGTGACTGCCCCGTGGTAAGTCATATTACGCAATCACTCGTGATATCTATTAATGCTTTACTACTGGGTATAAGTTTTTTTTTTCTCTTGAGGGGGGGGGGGGGGGGGGTAAAAAAAAGCTGTAGGTACACACGTGTCATTGCGACCACACCAATAAGTTAAGTTATGTTAATCCTAATGAAATATACCAAAATATGATGAAAATATAATACTTTAGTAGCAAAATTATTGAAACTACAAAAGAGAATTATGGAAAGAAGACCGCCCAGAACGTATGCAGTAAATACCTAACCAGCTCTACATATTAAATATTCAATAAAAATATAGATATTCATGCTAAATATTCAATAAAATGCATGCTAGTTTATCTTGGTTCCATTGCAACTGAACCACCGTGTAACTGAAGCCCAAGCATCGGAGGCCCCGGGCAACTGAACCCCCTTGGAACTGAACCCCCCTGCAACCGAACCCCCGTACAACCGAACCACCGCTTAACTGAACCCCCGTGCAACCCAATCCCAGTGAATCTCAACCCTGCGCTACCAAACCCTACCCTGCATCCAAACCTCTTTGCAACTCTACCACCGTTCAACTAAACCCTCGTGCAACCGAACTCCTGGGCGGCCAAACAAAAGTACTCAGCCCTTCAGTACTCCACATCCACAAGTGCGAGGCAATACCACTGGGCAAAACACAAGTTAGAATCCCTATATGTCCAAACTCATTGGAATTGCCCGCTCCTCAAAGCCACAATATAATATACCTGTCAAATAATAATCGGTCAAAATCCTTCACAAAAAAAGATGCCTTGTTGTAGCAAAAAAAAGAAAATCGGACGCCACAAACAACCGAACCCAGACCCACATCTCCTTCCTCGTGTCTTTTAATAGGGTTTCCTTCCCTCTTTCGCTTTTTACGGGTCCAGGCCTTTTGCCACCCCCCAGAATATGTCCTCCAAGGAAATACTCCCCCCTCACTCAGTAAATACTTTCCTGTTGAACATACTCCCTGTGAAAAATACATTCCTGGCAAATACCCCCTAGCGGCTGGTTGGTCTCCAATCGCTCCCGACTCAAAAAAGAACCAGAACTCTCAATCCAGGAATAGTTGAATGCTTAACTTGAGAGTTTAAATTTTGATAATATGAAAGATGGTTCGAATAATTTTAGAAAAATAAATTGTGAAGCTGCTGAAGGTGTCTTAGGAAAGAAATCTAGAACTGCAGCTAAGAACATTAGTGAAAAAGCTTTAGGTTTAATAGAAACGAGAAAGGACTTGTAGACTTGTAGAGTTACCATCCCCTCAGACTAACCTTAACTGGTAAGCAGTTTTAACCTTTTTATCACTCTCATTCTCGATATCCTACATGTACTAATCACAAATAAATCCTATTATTCAAATCATTAATTAAGACCCTTCAGACCAGAATTATCCAACTCAAATACCTTGGATACCTCTAATAATGTAAGCGATACTGGACGAGATCCCAGATACCTATAAGCTACAGGTTATTAACCTGTTTGACAAGTATAGACTCAGAAACATGTCTGACTTGGCTGTTAACTCCAGAAATCAGTGCGAAATGGATGTAACTGCAGAAAATCGTCTAATAAGTCTTGCTAGTTCTGGACCAGCATATAGACTACTACTCCCAAATCCTTTCGAATTCTGAACCCGGCACTTTTTTAAACTTCTTCAAGACGCAGGTGTTTGTTACGTAAAAGGAAATATTTTCTTCAAGTTACAGGTGTTTGTTACAAAGTACTTTTTGTTAGATTGTTGAAAAATCTACAGGTCAGGTTGGAAATCCTTCGGGGCCCGTCAGTTAAGATGTTGACATTATCGTGCAAACGCACGTGTTACGTCATAGTGAAACCTACGGATGCGGGGGTAAAAAGCCTCAGGCCTTGGGACATAGTCCAAATTGATCATAGTTCTAATATTTACTTGTGAAGATGACGTAATATCGCGTGACTTGTTAGAGCTCTGGGTCCGCTAGTTAACTGGGGAACCCTCGTTTGTAACTGAGGACGGCACACACGTGGATGTTTCATCATAGTTATACAAATGTAAATAAAAATGACGGTTAGGTATAGGTGCTATTGTTTATTTGGTCTATTAAACACACGTGGATGTTCCATCCTAGTTTAGCAGAGGCTATTGTTTACTTAAGCAAATTTAAATATATTTAAGAGGGGAACCTCCCGCAAATGATTAGGAGTCGTGCCAAGGGTTGCCAACTGCTCTTGATTTTAGTGTTATACTTTTATTTCATAAGCAGAGAATAGAAATTGTAAGAAATTAGTTTAAATAGTTCGTACCGACCCTAATTTGCATCTCACTGTTCTCTACTAATACTGCATCTTCTGAAGTTTTGTCAGATTTCTCTCACAGATAGAAGGACCTCTGTTCACATCTTTTCTAGTTTTCAAAAGTATGACTTAAACCTTGACTCTGATAGGTCAGTCAAGAACTTTGTTCTTGAAAGTTGAACAAGGTTCAACTCGAGAAAATACTAACGGCGAACATAGTTGGCGCTGTAGCCATGCATAATTTTGATTTATCCGGCATTACAGCCGTCATTACTTAGTCAAACAATAGTAGTTACTTGTATGAAATCTGTTATACCGTTTCTCCTTGAAATATACTCCCGTCTGCCCCGCTATGGCAGCGCACCCGGTTAGGATAGCCTATTATTACTGTAATTCATATTTATTTTCCATTTAAATGCTCTCCTTTTTCTTTTAGGTTCTATGGCACATACATTAAGGGGTCTCTAAAACTGGATGTATTGAAACCAAAAGAAAATCTTTCAGTACACGAAGAGCTGAACCGTGAATATAAACTGAAAGCACAGCGAATTAACAAAGAAATAGCTGGAATTTTCTTGACTCCATCACAAAAAGTCATAGTTGAGAGTAATATACCCTACTTACAAATTATCGGTCCGCCTGGAACGGGAAAAACTTTTTGTTTATTGCAAAAGATGGTTGAAGTATTTTTCAGCTGTTGGAAGTTACACCAAAAACAAGAGACGAAAAGAATTAATAATCGTTTTTTTTCATCGGAGTGAATCAACTCTGCGTTTTATCAGGGAGATGTTCTGGCAAGCTGTCGATAAACAACTCGAAAACAGACGTTTGCAAAAGGAGGAGGGTATGCTTGAGGTAATAAGATTTATAGTTGCAAAATTTTTTATGCGAGATATTGACACACAAACAGACAGTTCTATCCAGAGAAATCCTTTCGTAACCCAGAAAGTACATTCAAGGTTTTTTGTGATGATATATTATTTGAGATTCCTAAGCTCCCAAACGTCGGAAAAAAAGTTACCAAACAGGTTGCATATGTGCATACAGAAAGTGATATGGTTAAAGTAATAGATCGATCAAATTTTTGCTGGAGCACATCATATGTAGAAACAAGTATTTTTAGCAAATTTTCTTACTCCGATTTTCCGTACACAAAGGCAATTAAACAGTTTTTAAGTATGCACAACTTACCGATAGTCTGAGGTACACTGCTAACATACATTCTATTATGGATGTGCTAGTAAATTTAATCAAGCTGGCTAACGTGGGTTCATTCAGGACTACCAGAATTATATTTCAAGAACTTTCGACCCGGAACACGAGTCATTGGACAATCTCCACGGTTCATTCCCGTAAAAGATTACCCTGAAATGAAAGAAAGGATGAAAAGATTGCGCCAAAGTTTGATCAAAGAGGAAAATCTTCAGGAAAGTGAAATAACCGTTGTTGAGTGTAAAATACCACACATTCCATTCCATGCTAAAGACCCCATGTGAGTAAATCTTAGCTATTTATATCCTATATAGGGGTGCAGCTAAGGTTTTGAGCTTGGAGGGGACACATAAAGAATGTGCCGAAAAAATTGTCAGTTGTGCCGATAAATGAAGACACATAAGCTAAATTAAACGGAAAGCATATTATATTTAATCTTGTAATATAAACTTTGCAATTTATTAACTGAAAAACAATTGGTTTATTCTAGAAAATTATCCGCTCTATATGTTTATCTTTCTCATTAGTTCAAACAGGAAACATGTTCTAAACGCTCAAGGTTCATGTGAGAGTTTAAGGTAGGTGCTTAGAGTATCAGCATTTAATAAAATAGCTTCATATTTTTTACTTTGAAAGTAGTGAAAAATGTTCGCTTTTAACACTAATGAAACAAAATAGAATAAGAGTTTCAATGAAAACACAGTAGCATAAATACCCAAAACATATAGAAATTTATTGTATTTATTGGGGGCTGATGGGGGCAGTTTACAGCTACTGCTACTT
>JAPEVW010001061.1:0-18000 GCA_027921565.1 Artemia sinica | reverse complement strand
GGCTCTCGACATTCGATTTAAATTTTATAGCTGTGTAGACTATAGAAAAATTACCTTTCATCTGTTCTGCCCTGTGCATCCGCTAGGAAAGACATCTGATGATGGTGCGATGCCTGTACCCTGGTGCCTACATTAGAATATGGTTAAAGTTGGAATTTTATCGGCAAAATGAACATCGAGGCTCGACGCTAAAACACAAAGAAATGTAAAATATTTTAGATGTATTTATTTTTAAGAAAAGTTTTTTGTTTCCAGACTTGTTATGCTCCCGTCAGAGTTTACCGGTAAGGCGTTGTTTCTTGTAGGGTAGTTCAAGCGGCGTTAAACACTAAGTACGTTTCTAGTTTTCTAAGCCAAGTGTTATAGTAAGTACAATCCTTTCAAATTTGATAACACAAGTTCTTTGTCTACACTAGGTTAACATATGAATCCATAAAATGCAGTAGTTCACTAATTCATCGTCTGATATCATCAATCATAAATAAATTCTCTCCAAAAAATATAAAAATGTGGAATAGAGATTGAAGCTAGGATAACGCATGAAAGGCCTGTTCTAGGAGATAGTTCAGTAAAACATCTTGTCTTCGCAGAAATTTATCACTTTGTTCATCAAGAAATTCCATATTTTGTTGATGTCGGGTATTGACTACGTCCTAATTCAACATAAACTTAATGTATATTGAAATTCGTGTGAAGTTGTAGCTCCGAGTTCTACTTTTATTAGGGGCCTATGTTACGGGCGAAATTTTCTCCGCTTAAAGCGATCTTCACATTACGTGCGTAATTTAGTCCATGCTGTAAGTGGTGAAAGTTTACCTTACGATTGTAATACGCTTTCCACACATAACACAAGTCTATAGATGTTTAAATATGGTGTGTAACGTAACTAATTTGTTACAATGCTTTTTTTTATCGTTTAAAGTCATCGCAATTAGCGATAAGCAGACTTGTTAAAAAAATTTATAAATGCGGGACAGAGACAAAAAATTCAAGCTACTATCCGGCCCAAGCGGACCCCAGCGCACATACATGGTGGCTATATCTTTTGCAACCTAGATATTGGGAATATATTTTGCCCTCCCCCCCCCGAATTTAGTGACCGTCCATTGTTTTGCGTTTTTCACGAAGTTTCTTCCAATTCAATTATTTTCCCCCAGGAAAACTAGCTCAGTTATATTTTTATAATGAACTAATAGGAGAAAAAAGAAGAGACAGAGGGAGCCAAACCGATGGTGAGAAACGTTATCAAAAGACTGAGCAAAGTTTTTGACAAGAACCATATGACCAGGATAGAGATAGCATATCTCCATCCATCCAAAATTGTAAACTAACCGTGCAAAATATTCAGGGGCGAGAGCTATAGTTAAAATGCGTATTCCATTCTGTCTTGTTTTAAGTGGAATGTATTCGTTATTGAATAAGAATCATTTGCGCCAGATCCGTTTGTTGGTTATTTTAGATATTGCAAATTACTGTACGCTTCCCTATTTATATCGGGTAATACACGTTTTATTGAGAAGTATGGTGCTCCCAACAACTATCCAATCGTTTGAATTGCTTTAGTAACTTAATTTACCAAACATGCCTTTGTGTCCCTAGGCCCAAGCATAATATTATCCGTGTGTTTTTGCCTGTGATTCAGGTTTAAGCGTATCATCATTTCGTGTACTGATTTTTCTTCCTTTTTAGTGTACTAATTTACTCCGGTGGTTTTCTAATATAAAGTGGGTTATAAATAAATTATTACTATTATATCAGAAAGCCATGTGGCATTTATTTAATTGGGGAAAGTAAAGGGGGAAATGTACATTACTCAGTCAACGCCGTAAAAGGCAAAAAAGAGATAGGAAACAAAAAGTAAATCAAAAAGCTGTCGCAATTCCCCAAGGTTAAATAGCAATGAAAGATGGTAACTTGTGAAGCGAGGACACGTTTTAGAATACGGCAAACAGTTTACATTTTTTCCAAGAAGAATAACTTTGCTAGAAGTTTTATTGATTACAAAACAATTTGCTCTAGACTTGTTTGGAGTTTGAGCAAGGAGCCGGAAAACAGGTCAATTTGCATAATATTTTGTATTGAAAAGCTGTGTCATACATGTTCACGGGATGTATATACCTAAGACCATTGGGATTTTGCGGAGATGAAGGAAAGAGAGGGGGCAGAGAGCATGTTCCAAGATTGAAATAAGCTCGTTACTAAATCAAAGAATTTACATTTTTTCTAAGTAAAAACCTACAGGTTTGACTTTTAATAGATATAATTTTTGTTTTGATCAATTGGCAGCACGTAAATATAACAACTAAAGTTGGATTTATCAAAACACCGATGATTTGAAACTTATAGGTAGAACTCAGCAAGTACTATAGAAAAAACTCCTGAAGAAGGCGTTTACGGTTGTTCCAATGGTTGCTTGATTCAGGTACATTGAACAGAGACCACAACGAGATGAACCATCTGGAAAAAATAAGACTAATTTGTAATGAAAAAGGGGAATGTTTTCTTGGCCCAGGTACTGAGAAGACGCAACAAAAGGTCATTTCAAGAAGGGCGCAACTTATTTCAGGGAAGAGGTCCAACTATAGAAAAAAAGGAGTTGTCGAAGCGAAAGAGACAGAACTTTAGAGCCACATAATTCTCATGAAAAAAACAGTTTGAACACCTGCGCTGGTAAAAAATTATGGGATTTTGCATTATTATTCACAATAAAATGGAATCGTCAGTATGATAATCGTTATTAGTAAATACAACTGGATGCACACCAGACATTGAATGCTTTCTATGTGTCATTGGCATCTTTCTATGAGATTAGCCAGAGTCAACTTAACTCCCAATGAGTACCTGAAAAATCTGGGGAAGGTACCCGATTGTGTGGGGTCAGTGTGGTTTCATCAAGGCGTGCTATGGAACAAACAATGTATTCTATGTGCGGATTTGCACAAACTAGACTTGCTAGGGATTTATTGGGGGATTAAATTATATTTAGAATTTAAGGTTATTATTTGAGATTGTCTATAAAGACCTTATTATTTTATTTTATCAATTGAAAACTGGGGGGGGTGTGTAGTTAGAAATTATTTGCAGTCTTGCTTTTTGATATTATAATATATTTCAGCAAATGCGGTTCTTTTCAAATGAAGTGACCCATAATCATCTAGCTAATACCATAAGAAACATGGACTGGCCAGTTTTTTTTATTCAACAAAGTAGAAAGAAAAAATTCACAAAATTCGCATCAAATTTGACTCGAGTTCATTCGAGAAGGCCAAAGCTAGCTTCTGAATAAAAAAAGGGCTACTTGAAAGGCTATCAAAAAGCCAACTAAGCGGGCGCCCGTTTACTCTTTTCTCTAGTATATTTTTTTATACATATAAAGTTGGGTATGTGATATAAAAATTTATGAAACAACCCCTTAAACTAAACAACTCCCAAGTAAAATGTAGTTTTAAACATAGAATATAGTTAACACCATAAGCTTAACCATGGGCTAACCACTTTTTTTTCAAATTCAAAGAAGAAAGAAAAAATTTGTAAATTCCCCAAGATTTGCAAATTCTCCTCTTAAAACATATACATGTTTAAGAAAAAATAAATTATATTTTACTGAAAAAAATGGAGATTGATGCCCTCACCTATAAACTTTCCCCAGCATGGTTTATCAGCCAGCTTGAACACTTTACGACAAAAATACAATTATATCTCTAACCAAAAATAGAAATTTTAGAGCAGATACTGAGAGGTACCAGCACCGTAGTGTACCAAGTTTGTTTCTGCCAAAAAGAAATGTTTGAATTTATTGTTTACTATATCCTCATTAGAATAGCTGTAGCTGTTGTCAGGTTCAATATAAGCAAAAAAGGCTTTAATGGTTAAAAGTCCTATTTGATTAATCGGTTTTTATCTTTAGTAACTTAAATAATTGAGTCCATATATCGATGTTTTTTTTCTTCTTTTTTTTACATGGTTGAGCTTATTGAACACTGAATTTCACTCTATTTCAATGATTAAGTTGTTCACCTTCGGTAATAAATTGACAGCCCCAACTGTTGGATCCACACAGGTTGGCGAACTCAACAAACTAGAAGATACGGAATAAAAGCGTGGCTTCATCAAGGGCAGTTTATAGATGAAAGCTTCCGCGGGGATACTCAGTTGATGAAAAACTCTTCAAGTAAGCTCAGTATGGTTGGTCATTTGAATGCTTCCACTGCTCATCCCTCCCCACATCCTGAAAAAATTGTACGCGAAACTGTTAATTTTTCAACATATTTTCTAACACTAAGATATGACAGTGTTTTTAAGCTGTGTGCAACAAAAGCAAATTGAAAAAAGCAAAATAGGTATGGCAGCCGTGCAGCTTAGGGTTTGGATATTTGCAGGATATATCCAGCTAAGTTATTTATAAAGTTTCCGCAAAGTTAAACGAGAAATACAACAAAATCATAAACTCGTTACTTTTTACAAATGAACGAAAGTCAAGCATATATTTTTTGCCTCCTCAAGCTCCCTCGCTCGAGGACATTCCGTGTCCTAATTTTCCCTATGAATTGTAAGACTTGAATTAATTCAATGATTGTTGCCTTATTTTTTTATTGCTACACTCTGACATGTATTTATCCATGACAGCCAACGAGGTGTTTACATTTGAAACAGAATTCAAGTCATATTTCGGTTTGCATCACAAAAGTTCGCATAAGTTATTTGTAATATCTTCCATGAAAAGATACGAATGATACTGCAAAGTAAATGAATCCTCTAGGCTACTTGTCTAGCATATTACTTACCTAGTTTTTCAAAGCAAGAGGCATCAAGGGAAAAAACGAATGAAAGAAAGAAAGTAAAACTGATATTATTTTTCCCTATACAGCTTAAAAGTGTGAAAAGAATGGCTTTAAGGTAGAAGTTAGAGTTAATAACGTAGTACCAGGACTTCGAAAGATTTTAAATAATAGCCTCTATTTAGCACAATATAAGACAAAGCAAGTACGAAAAACCCAAACAGGGATCTAGCATTTAAATACACGCCATTCTTGTTTATAAATTTAATACAAAGGCTGTCAGCACAGCTGTTACCAATCAGAATTAAAAGTGCAAAGGATTGAGGATACAGTGCCACGACATATCTCTTAGGCTTAGACTCTCCTGAACAACAGGTTACTAAACTTTCCTAAAAAGAAACCCAGATTGAGTAAATATTCCCTCTTTTCCCAGATCAATAAACAAAAAAGTGGAAAGGCAAAAAACACAAATGAAAAACCCGGGGCAAAAAAAAGACACAAAAGTTTGAAGTGAGACTAACTCACCATTTCAATAATTAAAACTTAACAGCTATAGAATTTGAGTGTAAAAAAGGCACCTGAGAAAGCATGTTTCAAATCTTCCTTTTGCTTCGGATCTGTAGCATAAGTGGCAAGATCACCTAGGAGCGATTGGGTCTGGGGACCTTGTAATATCCAAAACTTTTTGAACCATTCAACGACTGTAGCAGGAGGTAGATTTTTTCATAGAAAAAAAAAAAAAAAAAAAAAAAAAAAAACAAAAAAAAAAAAAAAAAAAAAAAACCTGTAATAAATAAAATTTGTGGTGGGAAAACATAGGTGAGAATTTCATAAAAAAACCATTCTTTCCTTGGGCCTGAAATAAATAATTTGGATAGGTATAAAGTAAAGCCAAGAATCCAAAAACAAACATGCAATATCACAACAGATAAACAAAAGGCTATACAGTGGCACTGACTTAACAACCCGATTTAAATGCTGCTGGCGCGACTTTGTAAGCTCAGCCAGAGCCGATCCAGTTCTAAATGGGTACCTGGAGAAAAATGGGGAACGTGAATAGGAAGGGTGTGTGAAAGCAAGGATGGCTTGCCCCCAGACACCCACTCCACTTCCTGGCTGAAGGGTCAAGAAACGGAGATCAGCTCGGCCGGAAGGGACTGTAAAGCCCAATGCCATATTTTGTTTTTTTTTTAGATTGATCTAACTTACTTGAACCCTTGCGACTAAGCATATTTATTGTGGTCTTCATTAATAAAAGAAGATTAATAAAAACGCCTAGAGGTTATGTTTCAAGTCATACATAAACACGGTAATATTAGTTTTATGTGTAAACCATGGTCGTCAATTAAAGAGGAGTCTTAGACTCCCCTCTCCTAGATTTAGAAAAATTACTTTTTTGGCGAATTTTATTCGAAAAATGGCTTTTTTAGTACTTTCAGTAAAAAAGAACTAGCAAATACAACCCCACTTGGATTTGAAAAATATACCCCCACAATCCCCTACATTTCCGTGAATTGACACAACTGATGGAAAGGCTCTTTTTTCCGTAAATGTTAACATTTCAAAAAACAGATTTTGGCTTTATTCCGTCAATAGCCTATTATTTGCCTTTTCCTCCAACTGGCAAAAATTTAAGAAGACCGCCCCGCCAATAAAATGAGCCTCAGGAAGCCCCTGGCTGTAGCGTCCAAAAAGCGCTCAAGCAAAAATATGTATAATTCTTATTATTTGGCTATAATTCTTATTATTAATAGGCGTTGAGATTGCAAGAAATACTAGGCTTAAAGTTGAACAGATAGATGTTAGTTAGCAACACCCGATTACCCTCAGAAAATCAAGACTACTAAAAACGATTGGCGTCACTTTTTGAAGCATGGTAGAAGTAATTTACTGGAGTTTAAGCTAATGACACAAAATAACAAAAACAAAACTAGAGGTTCATTCTTCCATTCTTTAATTAGAGTTAAAAGAAGCAATCATTTTAGCAACAAAAACCAATTATAGTCCATCTTGAGTGACATGTGAACTGATTATTTTCTATAAATTCCCCTTTAGGCCTATTTACAATGAGCTTTTACTAATATCGTTAATTACATAGAACTAATTCGAGCCAATCAGAATTTTTTTTTTACATTTTTTTCAGACAAACAGAAAAATCTATGAATAATCTGATTGGTTCAAATTAGAACTAGCTATTAAAACCTCGGTATTAGTAAAACCCAGTGTTACCTGAATATCAAATCTCAAAATCTCATTAACCTAATGATACAAAGAAAACTAGTAAATGACCAGCTTAAAACGGTTAGATTCCCTAATAAACATTTTTTTTCCCTTTTCTTTAATAGATGAGCAAGCCACAACCAAAGTAAAGCATTTATACATAAGCCACAGCCTCCATGCCATCTTACTATAAGAACTGAATACATATATTCGCTCTAAATTTTTTCTCAGTTCCTCCTTTTCTTGTTTTGCTGATCTTTTTTTTGTTATCTCCAACAGTAATTTGTGGACTGCTTGCTCGTTCAATTAATCTTCTCATATCTGTGTTTATTGTTTATCTCATATCTTGCATTAAGCAATCCGACTAATTATTAAAAACGGATTTCTCTGGGGTTAGAATTATCCTAAGAAGATGTTAATTGGCGGCTACTTCAAACCAACCAACAAAAAAAGAACACAAAACCCTCGATAATCCAAGAATATGGTTGTAGAGTAAGATTTATTAGATTACTCGATCAAGAAATTTCCAGACACCTGAGCAAAGATAGATGAGAGAAAACAAGGGGAGAGGGGGGGGAGAGGTAAAGTCAATGACTATTCCAGAATGATGCTGTGAACAATATACGTCACAAAGGGGAATTCAGGAAATAGAAATTCGGATCTTAAATTTACTCCATTTTCAGTATCATCACAAGAAAAATACCTGAAAAGCCCTTGCCCCTCTTACCTTAGCTTTTTGGTACCAACATTACAATTCATAAAACAACACAGCAGAATAAAGCAGAAGTACAAGCATCAATTAGGAAATATTACCAGCAATAGTTAACATTCCCTTCTGTATCATCAAACGGTGAGCCTATTCAAGGCTTGGGACGGGATTTAGCTTCTGAATTACATTCGATACCATTTCATCCGCATTTTCTGAAAGTATCCCAATATGGTCACCAGGTTCGAACGAGACAGGGTTTTATTCAAGCTCACATCTTGCCAAGACAATCTAATTTGAATAGTGCATGGACTAGAAATATATAATACAAGATATATATACGCATGTATTGAATCAAACACTAAAGCTGCAAAGCCCACGGCTAGGAAAGCAAAAGCTAAGAATTTAGAAAATCCACAGTTTCCTTTTCAAAAAATAGTTATATTTCTACAGTTGTTGCAGCAACAGCTAAAACCAAGTAGAGTGAACCTAGGTCCTCAGTAACTGAGAATTAAAGAAATTTTTTTGAGAAGGATTTTCTAATTCAAAAAGATGTTTCTATTTCAACTGGTCAGAACAGTGCCTCGAAATCTCAGGAATTTCGAAAAGACCCCTAAACCCGTCGAAAACAACAGCAGATGGAAATAAAAACTAAATCATTTAAAATAACCATGGTTTAAAAAACCCTTGAACGGTGGGTTTTTTACCACCCTCCTCCGCCTTCCTTCACCCTTTTGAAAATACGGGAAAAAATTTACTCTAGCCAAATTGGCACTGACGAATCTTGATTTTTTTTTTTTCTCTCTGTCCTGCGATAGCAGGCACCAGACAGTTGTAGATAGACATATTCAGGGTTTTCTTGAAAGCTAATACTTGCACCTACATTCTTTTTTATAAACGGCACCAGAGTTAAGTGCTCTATGGAATAAAAAATGGCACTTTGTTGTCATGTTTGTATGCGTCACACATATCTGCTCACTGTAAACAAGGTGGTAAGTTAAAAATAGAAGCTTGAAACCCTTCAAAACAGCGTTAGATCGAGATTAAAACGGCACCCTCACGAATCACCAAGTTCGAAATTCGTAATAGAGGTTTTAATCTTCACCCTATGAACAAGAGAAAATCGTACTTTAGCCAGGATGTTGTTGTTGTTGCTTTTTTTAACCATGCAGTAACAGAAATTCGTCTTGATAACACCAGATTAAAGTATAAATATTTTTTAATCTTACTAGTCATGGAGTAAAAATTTAGTGCAGACAGTATCAAATGGAGAGGGACAGGAGAAAAAGAGCCAATATCGGAGAAAATAAAAACAGATCAACATTATAAAGCCGGCAGACAATTGAAACAGAAGGCGCTTGATAAAAGGAAGATAAGTTACAACACTCTCTCCTTAAAAAAATAGACACTATTAACAACAAATAGGAGAAACTATAGAGAGGGGTTGCTTTTTTAAAAACAAAATTCAACTGTTTAAACTTTTTTCTCACACAATGCTTCAAGCAAAGATTATGTTTAGATCACATATTTAGGCTAATTATCCTTGGGTCTGACTAATTGTCAGGTGAGCACAACGAATAAAAATTACCAATCGTGGCTCACTCTTTTGCTTGGACTCAATTAAATAGGTAATCCAGTGCTTTTTCTGTTTGTAAGGTACACACACATCATCATGGGTAATCCATTCTAGCCGAATGGACGGGGGACGAAAGTTCGAGTCCTGTCTCACCAATCTCAAAATACCGGCTTGGGAGGAAGAGTGGGTGGCGTGGTGGCTCTGCAAGCTCATCCGCCTGGGGTAAGGAGGCAAAGTGTCTTTGAGACCTAGGCCACGATCCAGTTGGGCCAACCCCCACAAAACCTATCCATTATAAAATCCTCACGGCTGCAGCGTTCGCTCCAACAATTTGGATGAACTTGGAGCAATTTCTGTCAAAAGACAAGCATATAACCTTAAATCATTGCTATAAAAATAGCTGAAACCTAGTAGAAAGGACGATTATGGGTAGGACACGCTTTGCAGATGAAGGATGACAGATTTCCAAACATTGTCTGTCGTGCAATCATGAGACAATGTCGTGCAATATTTTTCTTCCTTTTTTAGCTTTTGATTTTTTGGACAAGAACGGATAGGTTGCCAAATCGTTCTTTAAATACAGACTATTAGTAAGAAACAAAAAATTTACTACAGTTTAAAAAAGTGACAAGCAGTCTATAGCACAACATAAGAAATGTAAAGTCTTCCCCATTTACGATTTGAAACTTCAATTTCTAAAGAAGAAGACTGAAAATAAATGAATAGTAAACGGAGGAAACAACACCATTTGAAACTTGCTCCTAAGGCTGTTACGTGATATCTAATTATTGAACATATTCATTAATTATAACTGAAGATATAACGCAACAGGATTGGAAGAAAGTTCAATATCATTTTTAATCAGTTTTTTATATATCGTTAAAATCCGTCTTTGAGGAGTCGAAAATTCAACTGATTGGAGAAAAAAAATACAATGCAACGCTTATTTCAATTTTTTATATTAAGATTTCAATTTTTCAATACTTCTAGAAAGCCTTAGGTCAGTTCTCTCTTAATTAGTGGTTGGCATGTGGGAATTTAGCCAGGAGCATAATCAAGCAGCCCTCGCAGAATTTTTTTTTTTTGTGGAGCTGGGAAAGAATTTTGAATAGGAGGGGTGGGGCGAGGAGGTTAAAGGACACAAAAAGAAGCAGGCCAACTGTGTAAACAATGCAGTGGAATTGTAGGAAAAACTCGTAAAATATTTTAAATTGCGAAGGGGGAAAGAGGGAACAAGGCAACGCCAACGCAATATGCCCAATATGTATTCTATTTTTGAAAGGGGGAGGGGGAATTAAAGAAGACAAAGGGAAAACAGGTCAATTGCATGAAGAACACAGGGGAATAGTAGGAAGGTCGTAAGAGCCCAGAAAATTTCCAGGGAAAAGGACCAGGGCACCACCAATAAAACCTCCATATACTTCTATCACATTAATAGCGATTTAAAAAAAAAAAACAGGATTTCAAAAGATTTTCAGCTGAAATATAACAGGGACTAAATTCAATTGACCCATGGTTTTGGCTATATATGCATAGGTCCGTCACAAGTGCCTCATTTTGGACACCGGTTGTGTGATAAGAGATATTTGCATATATACGAAGCCAAAACTAGCTTTTTACCCATAAATCATGTTTAAGACTGATTTGTTTGTTACTTGATCCGCGTTTGTCTTTCAGACATTTCGCCCTGCTTTAGACTATTTATTCTTTTAAACATATCCCTTCCCAATAAATGTATACGTGCTCACCAATTTAATATCCCTTGCCAAAAGTTGCAATTGATCCTAAATGTCAAATGAAAGATATATATATATGAATAGCAGAGAAGGACTTACCCAGCGGTTCTGCTACCAGCAATCACTTCATTAAGCGTCACCTTAAGAGGTAGAACTTCCTTGCCAAGAGATTTGGAAAAATCTAGAAAATTGCATAACTTTTAAATAGACACTCATCGGGGAAAATATCTGATTTTTGATACTCTACATTCATCTGAAGTAACTTGACTAGAAAGTAGGACATACAGTATTTTCTTCCAAATGACGTCACAGTGTTATATTGTTTAAAATTGTTGGCCTTTGGTGCAAAAACCTTGTAATTCTCCTTATAACATCTTGACAAACAGTTCATGGTAACAGAACCAAAATAAAAAGCGACAACAGCAATCGAAGCCCAAAAAAATAAGACTTTAACAACAAAAAAGGTATTCAAAGAATGTATCTTTTATGGCAATTAAATAAAAAAAAACACAGTTTTTTACCTGAAAGTAAGGAACAGCGTTAAAACTTAAAACATACAGAAATTATTCCGTATATGAAAGGGGCTGTCCCCTCCTCAACGCCTCGCTCTTTACGCTAAAGTTTTTTTTATTTTTTTTTAAAGATGAGTTGTGAGAAAGTCAAACTTCAGCGTAAAGAGCGAGGCGTGAGGAGGGGACAGCCCCTTTCATATACGGAATAATTTCTGTTCGTTTTAAGTTTTAACGTCGTTCCTTACTTTCAGTTAAAAAACTTGTTTGTTTTTTTTTTTATTTATTTTGAACGTTTTTGAATTAATGCAGGTTTTGGATTTTGGCTCACAGTACATGAATAATTAAAACAAAATTTGCATATTAATTTTACTTTTTATTTGGTTAAATGCCTTTCTCGAAACTTGTTTAATTTTATTTAACGAACGTTTTTATTAGTAATAAATATACGTAACTTACGAATTAACTTACGTAACGAATTTTCTATATTCATATATTTTTAATACGTATATTAGGGGCTCGCCCCCTTGTCAATACCTCGCTATTTAAGCTAAAAAGTTCGAATTTTGTTCCAACTCTTTAAAAATGACCCCTTAATCACAAAAGCCGTTATTTTAGAATAAAAGCTCTTATGAGAGTACTAAAAAAATCTTTGGCTTAAAGAGCGAGGTATTGACTAGAGGGTGAACCCAATCATACACGTAATATTTCTCGTGTTCGTTTTAAGTTTTGATGTTACTCCTTATTTTCAGTTTGGAAAACTTGTTTTTTTTTAATATTTAATTTCTGATCTTTTTTTTCAAATAATGCTGGGAAATCCGGCGCCCCCTTCATAGCAAGGTCCCTTCCCCATGAAAACTTCCTTCATGGAAAGATCTTCCCAAATAAACCCCGACCCATCCACCGCCCCCCTACTACCAGAAAACATCCCCCTGAAAACGTCTGTATACTTCCAAATAACGGCAAAATTAATAGGATTCGCCCAAAACCAAACGGTTGACGTAGGGTGAATACCCCGACGCTTCACGTTAAAATGGTCTTTTTACTTACTTGGGGTGACGAAGCGGTACTTGAAGAACCAAATTTTCTGGAATATCGAAGAAATGCGCCTCTCCATCACCGGCCTGAACTATAAGGGGTAATATATCTTGTCTCGTCCTTTTCCAACCCAACAAGCTTTTTGAGCAGCCTGAAAATCAAAATAGAATTATTAAGAATAAAAAAGCATACAAGCAAGAATTATAAGACTAAACAATCATAAAAGCCAAATATTACAACGCGCTGGCTTTATCCAGAAAAAACTTATGAATATAGATGATTTTACAGACAGAAAAGTTCAGATTGCAAAAAAAGCGAATTGTATCTAGTTGCCAAACGAACAGGGTGTAAAGGAATGGTTCAATATACAGCAATACTAAAAAACCACAATTCCCACCTCTGTTTAGCAGCATTTTTTCGAAATTTAGCATTCATGATGTTGTCGGTGAATCGACAGCGATTATTACATACTTTCTAGCATACACCTCTAACCCCCCTCCCCCTGTCCCCCAAACAAAAAATAGATTAAACAATAGTTATAGTCTGCACCATTGCTGACTTACAGTCAGCCTAGTAGATCGCAAGTGAATAATCTTTTCTACACAAAATATGATACGCATAGATTATCTGACAAGATGCTGTTATCCTGACAGTGCTGCATCAGAATCAAGAACTAGATTCGCTATGAACTGGGAACGATGTTGTGCAGAAGAACTTGCCTTATTCTCAAACATTTCCTAAAATTCAACTTGTGTTGAAAATTGTAATAGTTTAGAATCCTTTGCCAATTAACGCCTTTATTCCTAATTAAACCGTTACTTTCACTACGTAACCATTGCGTCACTAAAAACAAAAGTCTTTGGCACTCATGAGATTTCATAACTACTCAAGGACAACTTTTATGTCATAGGACCACCCAAGATTTATTTCAAGTCTCTAGAGTTTTAATCTTTCCTGGTAGCAAGGTACAAATCTTATTTTACAGTGCATTTGGAGATTAAATAAATTACATGTTATAAAACATTTATTTTAATCTGAAGAGCTCAAGTTACCAACTTCCGCTAGAGAATTGTATTTTCACTCAATAGCATTGCAAAAAACTACTACAAATCTTTTTTTGTTGTTAATATCTTGCAGTTAAGAAATCAAAAACTATAACTGCTACAATAAACTAACAAAATAGCAATGTCAGAGGAAAATGTTCGACATTTATTTGATTTATCAGGCTCGTAACCTGCTTTTAGTCAATAATTAGCTGCTTTATACTACATACTATTAGTACCTGATTCAGTTAAAAACACTCAAAATACAGAATAAAAAGAAAAATGATTATCAGCCCCCCCAGCGAAAACCAAACTGAAAGGGGGCAAAACAAAGTCTCGTTTTTTTTTATTTAGGTAAATATTACAGACCTGAGTCAGCTCCAGTTAAAAGGGTCTCCAAGAAGGGTGCCGTCAGGTTGTTTATAGCATGCATATCCAATCATGGTAGAACTCCACACACGAAAGTCACATCTGCCTTTTGACGGGATGGAAACACCGTTATTGCCGAACTTGAAGAGTAGAGGGCCATGGTTAAAAAAGTTATTTAGCAGAAATTTAGTAAGAGAACATTAAAATACTTAAGGCGAGTAAACAATTTCCAAATGCAGTCTCTTAAAAAGCCGTAAAACAGAAACAACAGAAATAAAGACAATAAAATTACACACCTGCTCGCTATTGTAGTGACAGAGGGACTCTCAATTTTTGGTTTTTGGTTCGTTGGGCTTTTAGTTTCAAGCTTCAACGGTTATAATCCTTCCCTCTATTTAATTGGGGTTTTCTTTCTGCGCTATTTTGATTCCGTTTTATTGAGCTTGGTATTACTTACATTTATGTTTTTCCTTTGTGATTTTTCTGATGTTTTCTGTTTCAAAATTTTCTTGATTTCATTTTCTCCCTTTATTAGATATTTTTTCCAAAACTTTGTACTGAAAAGAATAATCACAAGCACTTTACCTAAATAAATGCTAACTAATTTAAAAATTTTCTAGTGTTTTCTTTTCTTTAATTATTACTTCTAGCCTGTATGGTCACAGAACTCGATTAAAAAAAAAAATAAAATAAAAAAAAATGAAAAAAAAAAATAAAAAAAATAAAGACAAAAATTGCTATTAAATCTTTGCATCTCATAAAGCCCTTTAATGAACAAATATAATATTGAATGTAATTCGAAAATCTCTTAGCTTTGAGAAACTATCTCCGAGACTAAAACACAATTGCTTCTTGTCCGTTAGAGTCGTAGGTTTTATGCCAATATCGAAGAAAATGTACCCTAAACAGAAGAGAACAGACTGTAATCGTGAACTTTAACTCATATCCCTCGAAATGTCAAAGTAATCACTAAAAGTAAGCAAGTTTAGGATAAATTACTAAATTATCAAAAATAGAGCAAGATAATAACTATATTTTCCACTAGCAGGGCTAGTGTTTCAGAAACATACCGTCTCAACCAAGAGCAAAAGAGTAGACTTCAGTTTTTTTTTTGTTTTTTAAGCACATGCCCCCCCGTAAACTATTTGGCGTCCACTGGATTCAAAAGACAACCGATGATAATGCAAAAAATATATCAGGTCTTTTCAGTCCATGAGATTTCATGGAATACGGAAATATTTGCCTAGAAAACCACTTAAAAAGCAAAATGAGACCAGTTGTACTATTTCACGAAAATATGGGGGGGGGCAATTTATTTTCGAAATCTAGGGAGTGGCGTAATTTGTATTATTTTAATTTTTTAAAGGAAAATACCAAAAAGGGTATTTTTCGAAATCCAAAGTAGTGAAAAATCTAGGATCAAGAGCCCAACTTTCCCCACAACCCATATGACCCGATATCGGTTTCAATGTCTTAAATAGTGAAAAGAATATCAAAAAGAACAAAAAGAACAAAAGAACAAAAGTGTTTAAAGAACAAAAAAGAATATCAGGAATCGTCATGCCCAAATATCATGCCGAAAAAAAGAGTACACTTGACTTTTTGCCCCGTGTATAAAAGCATGGAAGCTGAAGGAATTCGGAAAGTTTTTTTTACCAATACAAAAAACCATGTGCCTTGAGCGAAAGTTTTCCCTCGTTTTTCTAGTCATATTTTCTTAGTTAATGCCCCAAACAGTCTAAGCAATTTATTCAAATTACAATCGACTTGTAAAAAAGTTCAATTTCCAATGGGGAAATTCAATAGCAGATCTTCACAGGATATATATTCAAATAAACTATCCAGTTTTTTAAACCTTGCTTTAACATTTAATACAGCCTTCGATAGGAGAGTTAAGAAGACTATAATTCCATAATAAACGTGAGAAGAAGCAGTTATAACAAGCAGAAAATTCTTACCGAAGAATCCCGCCATTTGTGGCGTATTGCAAGTGGGTACACATGGCTTCAAACATTCCCTGCGCTGTAAGCAACGTGACGACTTTATCAAATACCTAAAAGAGGGAAGAAATTTGCTGCAAAAATCAACCAGGGAACATATACAACTAAAATATAATTCACTTTTTATAAACTTCACCGCAGAAATGACTCGGAAGCTGATTTGCAAGGAAGATTACCAAATGAGAGGCTTGAAATCTCATCGGAGAAAAAAAAACATATTTTACACAAGTCTGTCTTTAAATGTTTACGCGTTCACCATTAATTTCTAGGTGCTCCCCTCGGAAGAATACAAAGCAACAAAAAAAAAATACAAAGCAAGATAGTTTTGTCAACTGAACTTCACAACCCGTGTCGACGTAAAAAGCACCATAGAAATATGTGTTGTACTAGTCCTAATTTTATTTGAATCTTTTCATCTAGTTTTGAAAAACATACTGCTGCCCACTGATTTTTTCAGCTGCTAAAAAATTGTAAAGCATAATTGCTTATAAACAGAAACTCTTAGTTGCAACAATTATCTCGACTTCTAAGATCATTATTCAAATGAGAGAAAGCTTAGCTCGGTTTTAGAACATATGGCCTACACGACTCTTTGCTTATTTTTTTTTCCTTTATTGTCAAACCCAACAACTGCACAGCTCCATTTCCTGGTTGGATTTAAATAAAATGAATACAGGTCCGTTTCATCTAGTCGTTTTAATATGTATCGATTGTTTGAGTAATAAAACCTACATCAAAACTCATTACTTAATACTCAAGCTGAACACGTTATTAAAATCTTTGCGAGCTACATAAAATTACGAGATTATACCGAAGTTTAGGCGTAAAAGATATTGCAGCTGCTACAAAAAATATCCTGCAAGACGTAAATCGTCATATATGTCACAAAAAATATCTTGCAAGACATGTGTATTGAATCTCGCCAACAAAAGGCCCGTCTTTTCAATAGCAGGTTCCCATGGATCATAAAAATAAAACAAAATATTTCTACAACATTTTCAAATTTTTTGAAAATCACTGTATTTTCCCTTAAAAAGCTGGGGCTAGCGTCTCAAAAAAGCTAAATACAAAAATTGTGGCAAGAATTAGCTGAAATTACAATGGAAAGAAAGAGTTTCCTGCTTTCTGTAACGAACTCAAGTTACTTCTTAAAGTCCGACTTTGATATACATGTTTGTTTCTTTTTTTAAATGTAAAATTTGGGATTACCTTATCATGTAAGTAATTCTAGAAAGAGGCACAGATAATTCGAACGAGAATAATGGTAACATTCATTTATGTTACTGACATATATGTCACCCTTAACTACAAAAAAATAGATGTAGTAGAGATAAAAATATTTAAATATATTTTACTAAAATCGTATGTTAGAAATAAAGGAATGGTTTCCCTTGATATTTATTTTAAAACAGTTTGAATTGCTAAAAGTTCTATAATGACATTTGCAGATGGTAAAGTAAGTAGTAATTAGGTGTGTGAAAAGTAGATGTTGCAGGAGAGTTTTTTCCCTAGGATAAAAATTTTTAGAGGCTGATGGTCGAAAGAAAAATAGATGAGCATTCTTTCATTTATGATTAACTGAGAAGAAATGATAAAACATTCGTTTGCTTTTCTTTTATCTAAACCAAAAATCTTGTGCATGCTGCCAAATCTAGCGTACCCCCACCAGTTTCGCACAAACAACTTTTATTTTTGAAACATATATTATTATTCTTTTTCAGTCTCGACTTTTCCTATCAGCTTATTCAATAGCACTACATAGCTTATTTAAGCGGTTATTTATTATTTAAGACCCTAAAAGTTTAAAATGAAAATTAGCAGCAAACTGGATCTTCTAGGGCTTCTATGAAATTTTTCACTGTTTTTTCAATCATAAGAAGAAGAATTCGGTGGATACTGCATTTTAATGAAGAGGGTGTTCTGGATGGGGAATTAATCAATTTTTCAGAGTAATTAAAATTTTAATAAATCAATTAATTTATTTTTAAAATTAATTAAAAGTTTGGGAGAAGAGGAAGATAAGTC
>JAPEVW010001062.1:0-18000 GCA_027921565.1 Artemia sinica | reverse complement strand
AGGAACATAAGGCAAGCAAATCCATAAGTACATGCTCTGGAAAGGTACCAAGGAACATAAGGCAAGCAAATAGCACAGGAAGGAACATAAGGCAAGCAAAGTATAAGTTAGCACTCTACTCACGGCAGACATTAATTTGGAAGGGTGTAATCGTGGTGCAATCTAGTGTTAGAAATAAATGTAATGAAATGAACTACAATACTATTAATGACTGCCGTAGCGAAACATTAAATATGCAATTTCAGCCGTGCACGAGGGAAGAAGTGCCTAAAGTTATCTAGTCACGTAAGTATAATTCTGCCGGTGTGGAGCGTTTGTCCCTTCGAGCTCTTAAAGTGATTTTAAGATATATTCTCCCCTGTCTAATTTTTATCATTAATCTTTCCCTAGAAAACGAAGGTTTTCCAGTAGGGTTGAAAGTGGCGAAGGTCATCCCCCTTCACAAAGGTAGTCAAGGCAGATATAGAAAACTGGAGACCGATATCAATTCTACCTATCTTTTCAAAGATACTGGAGAAAGTTGTACATAAACGGCTCTATAATTTCCTTCAGGTAAACAGGCTTTTGAGTCAGACACAGTTTGGGTTTCGTAAGGGTCATCCCGACGCACACCTTACATCACCTGATTCCATTCTTACATAGCCATGAAGACCAGGTTATATGATCTTGAGACTATTTTGAATGGAATGGCTATCTAAAAATTTTTATCAGATGGACTAGGGGAAGAGAGGACGTAAGGGGGCTAGTTGGCCTCCGATCAATTTGACTCTTAAAAACGCCACTAGAAATTTTGATTTCCAATCAATTGATCCCCCTCCGAAGTTTATACAACCACTCTTTCCTTAAAAAACTTATATGCCCCCGGGGCATAACTTAAAAACTTGCCCTGATGGCTGTCAGCAGGGGGGGGGGGGGGTTGTCATCCTCAAAGACATAATCACTGGACCTTTCAACTACACTGAATAAAATGACTATCTCAATATTTAGATTTGATGTGTTTGGGGAAATGATATGTGTGGAGGGGGATCTGGTTGCCCTCCAATCACGTTTAACTATTAAAAAGGGCACTTGAATTTTCAATATCCAATCAAACGAGTCCCTTTAGAAATTTAAACGACCACCATTTTCCTTAAGAACATTATATACCCCCCGGGAATAACTTACAAGGCTCCATTGCAACTGAACCACCGTGTAATTGAACCCCAAGCAACTGAACCACTGTAACGGAACCACCGTGCAACTGAACCCCCGTGCAACTGAACCACCGTGAAGCTGAACCACCATGAAACTGAACGCCCGTGCAACTGAACCCCCGTACAACTGAACCCCCGTGCAACTGAACCCCCGTGCAACTGAATTCCCGTGTAACCGAACCCTCATGTAACTGAACCCTCGTGCAACTGATCCCCATTTAACTGAGCCCTCATGCAACTGAACCCCCGTGCGACTCTACCCCATTTAACTAATTCCCCGTGTAGCTGAAACCCCCTTGCAAGTGAACCCCCCTGCAACTGAACCACCGTGCAACTAGACCACCTAAAACACAAATCAAAGGGAAAATTCAGTTTATCTTGGTCTCCCATACATTAAAGGGATTTCAGACCACATTTCAAAAAATCTAAGGAAAAATAACATTTACACTTATTATAGACCCAGTAAAACTATCAGGTCCCAAATTTATCAAGGTAAAGACCCTATCCCTATAGGTGAAAAACTCCGGTGTCTACAGAATTCCTTGTTCGTGTGGTCTTTGGTATATCGGAAGAACAAATCAGCGACTAACAGATAGATTAACCCAGCATTCTAGTTCAATTAATAATACACTTAAAAAGCGGAAAAAAACCAGAAAATTTTGACTCTGCCCTTGCAGAGCACATTTTTGAAAAACCAGACCATACTATTTTGTTTAATCAAGCTAGTCTTATTTCGCATGATAAAGGTATTGTCCAGCACTACAGAGAAGCTGTTGAAATTTATAAATACCAACATTTAGGTCTAGCTTTAAACAGAGATTCCGGTGATTTAAGAATAAACGAGTCATATTTCGGTTTTCTCAAAAGAGAAGCCGATACGTTAGTAATCCCTGAAATAAACCTTGAACCACTTTCCCAGTCATCTAATCAAACACGTGAACAACCCCTTAGGTCTCAAAGGGTGTCTGCAAGAAATGCCTTAATTAAAATCCGAAATCAAACGACATAGTTTTCCAACTTATTTAATTGCTGGTTCGTTTTGTTTTTTCGAGTGAATGAATTGATTCCTTTCATTTGTCAGTTGCTCGCTAGTATCCGTCGATGGCAGTTCATGTTTTTTTTGGATTTTGTGCAAATCGCGGATATTGGCGAATAACTCGCTTTTATGGTTGTTAGGTAGTCGGTTTTAATTCTTTTAATTTTTGGCTTTTATTGATACATCGTTTCGTTTCGCGCTGAAGAAGAGAGGCGTTTGTCCTCTCGAAATATTCGCTTTGTTTTTTCAGTATCGTCATTTGGCCTATAAAAACCCCATTTTTGCTCGTTTTTCTTTCTTTATGTCATTTTTCCTAAAATGTCGAAAACCATGAAGCAATCTGAAAGTGCACTTTCGTATAATGTTAATATTTGCTTTATTTCGTTTGCTTTATTTACATCGTTTGCTTTATTTTCAGATGGCATGCCGAACAAGGAACTATTGCATCACACTAGCGTGCATATGTGGTATCTACGTCATTGCACAGCAGCCAATCATGGATTATGACGTTTTTAAATCGTATCCGTAGTACAATAAGAAGTGAAGACGGAATAGAAATACTTCAGAAGGTTGGGTACTATCAGTAGAGAGCTATCTTATACTCCGAGGGGGAGTCCATATATGGGCATAGAACCACATGGTTTATGGACTTTGTCAGTGAGAATTTGAAAAACAGGAATTTTGTCACATTTATGGATGGTTTTATGGACTTTGTCAGTGAGAATGAAAAAACAGAAAGTTTGTCACATTTATGTCTGTTTTCATGGATGGTTATGTGTGTTGATTATTTGATGGTTTTATGGATTTTGTCAGTGAGAATGGAAAAACAGGAACTTTGACACTTCCTTCTTGTTCAAGCCAGATGTTACGAGTTTCCGGGAAACAGTATTTGTTATTGTTGTTTCCAAGCCAAATGTTACGAGTTCCCGGGAAACAGTTAATTAATTTCTGACAGATGACGTCAAGTTAATTAATGTCTTTGCATTTCCAAAGAGAATTGTCTAGGAGAAACAGTTAGATCACACATGATGTCATGATTGATTGATTCACACGAAAGGGGAATTAATTTGTTGTTCTAAAGAGAATTGATTCACGAAAGGGAAATTAATTTGTTGTTTCTAACAAGAGAATCAATTCCGAGCAGACGTTTTGATCTTAGCGCGCGAAAAGGTTTCCAAATAATTTGAAATGCATTGGCGCAGAGATGCCAAACAAAAGGAACATGCCGAAATTCCGTTTAGGGATAATTTTGGCGAAACCGTTTTAGCTATTTTATGGAACTATTTCGGTGAAACAGCTAGAGACATTTTAAAAGGTGATTTTTGAAGAGATTTTGGAAAAGAATTTGAGTGTGGTCGTTATAATACACAAGTTGTATTTTAACAGTGTTGTGAGGTCCTCTACCCCAACCCAAAGGGCCCCGATTGCTCTACCCCAACCCCAAAGGTTCCGATCCCCCTACCACAACCCCGAAGGAAGCCACCGGTCCTCAAAGGTTCTCTGGGCTTCCAAAGGACCCCCCCCCCGGACCCCCTAAGACCCTCACCCAGTCCCCAAAGGTCCCCAGGCACCCAAAGGGCCCCAGACCCTAAAAAGGCCATACCCGAGCCCCAAAGGCCCTCCCCGGTCCCCAAAGGTCCACCAGACCCCCAAAAGCCCTCCCGGTCCCCAAAGGTCCACCAGAACCCCAAAAGCCCTCCCCCGGTCCCCAAAGGCCCTCCCCCGGTCCCACAGGCCCTCCCCGGGCTCCCAGGGCTCCCAAAGGGCCCCGATTACTCTACCCCTACCCCTAAGGAAGCCTCCGGTCCTCAAAGGTCCCCAGGCTCCCAAAGACCCTCACCCGGTCCCCAAAGGTCCACCGGGCTCCCAAAGGGACCCCAGACCCCCAACGGACCCACCGGGCCCCAAAGGGCCCAATCCGTGCTCAAGGGCCCCCCCGGACCCCCAAAGGTCCTCCACCAGTCCTCAAAGGCCCTCTCCCGGTCCCAAAGGTCCACCAGGCACACAAAGGGCCCAATCCGTGCTCAAGGGCCCCCCGGACCCCCAAAGGTCCTCCACCAGTCCCCAAAGGCCCTCTCCCGGTCCCAAAGGTCCACCAGACCCCCAAAAGCCCTCCACCGGTCCCCAAAGGCCCTCCCCGAGCTCCCAGGGCTCCCAAAGGGCCCCGATTGCTCTATCCCCAACCCCGAAGGAAGCCTCCGGTCCTCAAAGGTCCCCCAGGCTCCCAAAGGACCCAGTGGACCCCCAAAGGCCCTCACCTGGTCCCCAAAGGTCCACCGGGCTCCCAAAGGGACCACCGGACCCCCAAAGGGTCCCCCGGACCCCAAAGGTCCTCCCCAGGTCCTCAAGGGTCGCCCAGACCCCCAACGGACCCACCGGGCCCCAAAGGGCCCAATCGGTGCTCAAGGGCTCCCCGGACCCCCAAAGGCCCTCACCCGGTCCTCAAAGGTCCACCGGGCTCCCAAAGGACCAGTCGGTCCTCAAGGACCCTCTCAGACGTGCAAAGACCCTCCCCAGACCCCCAAAGGCTCATCCCGGTCCCCAAAGGTCCCCTCAGGCTCCCATATGACCACTCCACCCCTCAAGGGCCCCTGGATCCCCAAACGCCCTCCCCGGACCCCTCCAAAGAACCCCTCTCCATTTTTAACACTTTTTATGGCTTTATTATATCCTTTTAGAACAAGTTCCTTTCATAATGCCCCTCCTAAACCCATTTTCCAACTTGAAGTACTTATCTTTTTCACCCACTTTCTCAATGAAAAAGAAATTAGTTTTTAATCAATTCTAATTTTCCAAATAATATAAAAATTTTCCACTTTAGTTCAGATCTGTCTCGAAGAGATGAAAAATTTAAAATACTGTTCCAAATTTTTCGCAGAAGATAAAAAAAGTTCAAGTTTTCTTCTGAATTTTACCAAAGAACAAAATTCAATTCTAATTTCTCCAGAGAAAATACAAATCTTCCGCTTCAGTTCTATATTTCACAAAGATATAAAGAAATTTAAAGTTCAAGTCTAAATTTTTCGGTGGAAGATAGAAAAAGTAATACCATACTTGTGAATATTTTCACGGAAAATAAAAAGTTCTAGTTCAATTTACAATTTCCTCAACGAAGTGAAGAAAAATTCAAGTTCTCTTCTGAATTTTACCAAAGAATAAAATTCAATTCTAATTTTTTCAGAGAAAACAAAAATCTTCCACTTCAGTTCTTTATTTCACAAAGACATAAAGAAATTTAAAGTTCAATTCTAAATTTTTCGGTGGAAGATAGAAAAAGCAATACCATACTTGTGAATATTTTCCCGGAAGATAAAAAGTTCTAGTTCAATTTACAGTTTCCTCAATGAAGTCAAGGAAAGTTCAAGTTCTCTTCTGAATTTTACTAAAGAACAAAATTCAATTCTAATTTTTTCAGAGAAAACAAAAATCTTCCACTTCAGTTCTTTATTTCACAAAGACATAAAGAAATTTAAAGTACAATTCTAAATTTTTCGGTGGAAGATAGAAAAAGTAATACCATACTTGTGAATATTTTCCCGGAAAATAAAAAGTTCTAGTTCAATTTACAATTTCCTCAACAAAGTGAAGAAAGGTTCAAGTTCTCTTCTGAATTTTACTAAAGAACACGCTTCAATTCTAATTTCACCAGAGAAAATAAAAATCTTCCACTTCAGTTCTTTATTTCACAAAGACATAAAGAAATTTAAAGTTCAATTCTAAATTTTTTCGGTGGAAGATAGAAAAAGTAATACCATACCTGTGAATATTTTCACGGAAGATAAAAAGTTCTAGTTCAATTTACAGTTTCCACAATGAAGTCAAGGAAAGTTCAAGTTCTCTTCTGAATTTTACCAAAGAACAAAATTCAATTCTAATTTCACCAGAGAAAATAAAAATCTTCCACTTCAGTTCTTTATTTCACAAAGACATAAAGAAATTTAAAGTTCAATTCTAAATTTTTCGGTGGAAGATAGAAAAAGTAATACCATACTTGTGAATATTTTCCCGGAAGATAAAAAGTTCTAGTTCAATTTAAAATTTTCTCAACGAAGTGAAGAAAAATTCAAGTTCTCTTCTGAATTTTACCAAAGAACAAAATTCAATTCTAATTTCACCAGAGAAAATAAAAATCTTCCGCTTCAGTTCTTTATTTCACAAAGACATAAAGAAATTTAAAGTTCAATTCTAAATTTTTCGGTGGAAGATAGAAAAAGCAATACCATACTTGTGAATATTTTCCCGGAAGATAAAAAGTTCTAGTTCAATTTACAATTTCCTCAACGAAGTGAAGAAAGGTTCAAGTTCTCTTCTGAATTTTACCAAAGAATAAAATTCAATTCTAATTTCACCAGAGAAAATAAAAATCTTCCACTTCAGTTCTTTATTTCACAAAGACATAAAGAAATTTAAAGTTCAATTCTAAATTTTTCGGTGGAAGATAGAAAAAGCAATACCATACTTGTGAATATTTTCCCGGAAGATAAAAAGTTCTAGTTCAATTTAAATTTTCTCAACGAAGTCAAGGAAAGTTCAAGTTCTCTTCTGAATTTTACCAAAGAACAAAATTCAATTCTAATTTTTTCAGAGAAAACAAAAATCTTCCACTTCAGTTCCTTATTTCGCAAAGACATAAAGAAATTCAAAGTTCAATTCTAAATTTTTCGATGGAAGATAGAAAAAGTAATACCATACTTGTGAATATTTTCACGGAAGATAAAAAGTTCTAGTTCAATTTACAATTTCCTCAACAAAGTGAAGAAAGGTTCAAGTTCTCTTCTGAATTTTACTAAAGAACACGCTTCAATTCTAATTTCACCAGAGAAAATAAAAATCTTCCACTTCAGTTCTTTATTTCACAAAGACATAAAGAAATTTAAAGTACAATTCTAAATTTTTCGGTGGAAGATAGAAAAAGCAATACCATACTTGTGTATATTTTCCCGGAAGATAAAAAGTTCTAGTTCAATTTAAAATTTTCTCAACGAAGTGAAGAAAAATTCAAGTTCTCTTCTGAATTTTACCAAAGAATAAAATTCAATTCTAATTTCACCAGAGAAAATAAAAATCTTCCACTTCAGTTCTTTATTTCACAAAGACATAAAGAAATTTAAAGTTCAATTCTGAATTTTACGGTGGAAGATAGAAAAAGTAATACCATACTTGTGAATATTTCCCGGAAGATAAAAAGTTCTAGTTCAATTTACAGTTTCCTCAATGAAGTCAAGGAAAGTTCAAGTTCTCTTCTGAATTTTACCAAAGAACATGCTTCAATTCTAATTTTTTCAGAGAAAACAAAAATCTTCCACTTCAGTTCTTTATTTCACAAAGACATAAAGAAATTTAAAGTACAATTCTAAATTTTTCGGAGGAAGATAGAAAAAGCAATACCATACTTGTGAATATTTTCCCGGAAGATAAAAAGTTCTAGTTCAATTTACAATTTCCTCAACAAAGTGAAGAAAAATTCAAGTTCTCTTCTGAATTTTACCAAAGAATAAAATTCAATTCTAATTTCACCAGAGAAAATAAAAATCTTCCACTTCAGTTCTTTATTTCACAAAGACATAAAGAAATTTAAAGTTCAATTCTAATTTTTCGGTGGAAGATAGAAAAAGTAATACCATACTTGTGAATATTTTCACGGAAGATAAAAAGTTCTAGTTCAATTTACAGTTTCCACAATGAAGTCAAGGAAAGTTCAAGTTCTCTTCTGAATTTTACCAAAGAACAAAATTCAATTCTAATTTCACCAGAGAAAATAAAAATCTTCCACTTAAGTTCTTTATTTCACAAAGTCATAAAGAAAATTTAAAGTTCAATTCTAAATTTTTCGGTGGAAGATAGAAAAAGTAATACCATACTTGTGAATATTTTCCCGGAAAATAAAAAGTTCTAGTTCAATTTACAATTTCCTCAACAAAGTGAAGAAAGGTTCAAGTTCTCTTCTGAATTTTACCAAAGAACAAAATTCAATTCTAATTTCACCAGAGAAAATAAAAATCTTCCACTTCAGTTCTTTATTTCACAAAGACATAAAGAAATTTAAAGTACAATTCTAAATTTTTCGGTGGAAGATAGAAAAAGCAATACCATACTTGTGAATATTTTCACGGAAGATAAAAAGTTCTAGTTCAATTTAAAATTTTCTCAACGAAGTCAAGGAAAGTTCAAGTTCTCTTCTGAACTTTACCAAAGAACACGCTTCAATTCTAATTTTTTCAGAGAAAACAAAAATCTTCCACTTCAGTTCTTTATTTCACAAAGACATAAAGAAATTTAAAGTTCAATTCTAATTTTTCGGTGGGTGATAGAAAAATTAATGCCATACTTGTGATTATTTTCACGGAAGATAAAAAGTTCTACTTCAATTTTAAATTTCCCCGGAAGATAAAAAGTTCTAGTTCAACTTGCTATTATCTTTGTGAAAACACACAAACTCAGAAAAAATGTTCAATGTTCCTTTAGTACCTATGCAATTAGACTAAAAATGAAGATATTTATGCAGAGTTTCAACTCGCTATGGCTAAGTTTGCTAAAAACAAGCTATTTTCTTGCGAAAACACACAAAATCAGAAAAAATGTTCAATGTTCCTTAAGCACCTACGCAATTAGGCTTAAATGAAGATATTTATGCAGAGTTTCAAGTCGATATGGCTAAGTTTGCTAAAAACAAGCTATTTTCTTGCGAAAACACACGAAATCAGAAAAAATATTGTTAGGTTAGGTTAAGTTAGATTAGGTTAGGTTAGCCTACGTACGCGCGCATATAGGTTAAGTTAGGTTAGATTAAGTTAGATTAGGTTAAGTTAGGTTAGGTTAGGTTAGATTAAGTTAGGTTAGGCTAGGTTAGCCTACGTACGCGCGCGTACGTAGGCTAACCTAGCCTAACCTAACTTAATCTAACCTAACAATATTTTTCTGATTTCGTGTGTTTTCGCAAGAAAATAGCTTGTTTTTAGCAAACTTAGCCATATCGACTTGAAACTCTGCATAAATATCTTCATTTAAGCCTAATTGCGTAGGTGCTTAAGGAACATTGAACATTTTTTCTGATTTTGTGTGTTTTTGCAAGAAAATAGCTTGTTTTTAGCAAACTTAGCCATAGCGAGTTGAAACTCTGCATAAATATCTTCATTTTTAGTCTAATTGCATAGGTACTAAAGGAACATTGAACATTTTTTCTGAGTTTGTGTGTTTTCACAAAGATAATAGCAAGTTGAACTAGAACTTTTTATCTTCCGGGGAAATTTAAAATTGAAGTAGAACTTTTTATCTTCCGTGAAAATAATCACAAGTATGGCATTAATTTTTCTATCACCCACCGAAAAATTAGAATTGAACTTTAAATTTCTTTATGTCTTTGTGAAATAAAGAACTGAAGTGGAAGATTTTTGTTTTCTCTGAAAAAATTAGAATTGAAGCGTGTTCTTTGGTAAAGTTCAGAAGAGAACTTGAACTTTCCTTGACTTCGTTGAGAAAATTTTAAATTGAACTAGAACTTTTTATCTTCCGTGAAAATATTCACAAGTATGGTATTGCTTTTCTATCTTCCACCGAAAAATTTAGAATTGTACTTTAAATTTCTTTATGTCTTTGTGAAATAAAGAACTGAAGTGGAAGATTTTTATTTTCTCTGGTGAAATTAGAATTGAATTTTGTTCTTTGGTAAAATTCAGAAGAGAACTTGAACCTTTCTTCACTTTGTTGAGGAAATTGTAAATTGAACTAGAACTTTTTATTTTCCGGGAAAATATTCACAAGTATGGTATTACTTTTTCTATCTTCCACCGAAAAATTTAGAATTGAACTTTAAATTTCTTTATGTCTTTGTGAAATAAAGAACTGAAGTGGAAGATTTTTATTTTCTCTGGTGAAATTAGAATTGAATTTGTTCTTTAGTAAAATTCAGAAGAGAACTTGAACCTTTCTTCACTTCGTTGAGGAAATTGTAAATTGAACTAGAACTTTTTATTTTCCGGGAAAATATTCACAAGTCTGGTATTGCTTTTTCTATCTTCCACCGAAAAATTTAGAATTGTACTTTAAATTTCTTTATGTCTTTGTGAAATAAAGAACTGAAGAGGAAGATTTTTGTTTTCTCTGAAAAGATTAGAATTGGGTAAAATTCAGAAGAGAACTTGAACTTTTCTTCACTTCGTTGAGAAAATTTTAAATTGAACTAGAACTTTTTATCTTCCGTGAAAATATTCACAAGTATGGTATTGCTTTTTCTATCTTCCTCCGAAAAATTTAGAATTGAACTTTAAATTTCTTTATGTCTTTGTGAAATAAAGAACTGAAGTGGAAGATTTTTATTTTCTCTGGTGAAATTAGAATTGAATTTTGTTCTTTGGTAAAATTCAGAAGAGAACTTGAACTTTCCTTGACTTCGTTGTGGAAACTGTAAATTGAACTAGAACTTTTTATCTTCCGTGAAAATATTCACAAGTATGGTATTACTTTTTCTATCTTCCACCGAAAAATTAGAATTGAACTTTAAATTTCTTTATGTCTTTGTGAAATAAAGAACTGAAGTGGAAGATTTTTATTTTCTCTGGTGAAATTAGAATTGAATTTTATTCTTTGGTAAAATTCAGAAGAGAACTTGAATTTTTCTTCACTTTGTTGAGGAAATTGTAAATTGAACTAGAACTTTTTATCTTCCGGGAAAATATTCACAAGTATGGTATTGCTTTTTCTATCTTCCTCCGAAAAATTTAGAATTGTACTTTAAATTTCTTTATGTCTTTGTGAAATAAAGAACTGAAGTGGAAGATTTTTGTTTTCTCTGAAAAAATTAGAATTGAAGCATGTTCTTTGGTAAAATTCAGAAGAGAACTTGAACTTTCCTTGACTTCATTGAGGAAACTGCAAATTGAACTAGAACTTTTTATCTTCCGGGAAAATATTCACAAGTATGGTATTACTTTTTCTATCTTCCACCGAAAAATTTAGAATTGAACTTTAAATTTCTTATGTCTTTGTGAAATAAAGAACTGAAGTGGAAGATTTTTATTTTATCTGGTGAAATTAGAATTGAATTTTATTCTTTGGTAAAATTCAGAAGAGAACTTGAATTTTTCTTCACTTCGTTGAGAAAATTTTAAATTGAACTAGAACTTTTTATCTTCCGGGAAAATATACACAAGTATGGTATTGCTTTTTCTATCTTCCACCGAAAAATTTAGAATTGTACTTTAAATTTCTTTATGTCTTTGTGAAATAAAGAACTGAAGTGGAAGATTTTTATTTTCTCTGGTGAAATTAGAATTGAAGCGTGTTCTTTAGTAAAATTCAGAAGAGAACTTGAACCTTTCTTCACTTTGTTGAGGAAATTGTAAATTGAACTAGAACTTTTTATCTTCCGTGAAAATATTCACAAGTATGGTATTACTTTTTCTATCTTCCATCGAAAAATTTAGAATTGAACTTTGAATTTCTTTATGTCTTTGCGAAATAAGGAACTGAAGTGGAAGATTTTTGTTTTCTCTGAAAAAATTAGAATTGAATTTTGTTCTTTGGTAAAATTCAGAAGAGAACTTGAACTTTCCTTGACTTCGTTGAGAAAATTTTAAATTGAACTAGAACTTTTTATCTTCCGGGAAAATATTCACAAGTATGGTATTGCTTTTTCTATCTTCCACCGAAAAATTTAGAATTGAACTTTAAATTTCTTTATGTCTTTGTGAAATAAAGAACTGAAGTGGAAGATTTTTATTTTCTCTGGTGAAATTAGAATTGAATTTTATTCTTTGGTAAAATTCAGAAGAGAACTTGAACCTTTCTTCACTTCGTTGAGGAAATTGTAAATTGAACTAGAACTTTTTATCTTCCGGGAAAATATTCACAAGTATGGTATTGCTTTTTCTATCTTCCACCGAAAAATTTAGAATTGAACTTTAAATTTCTTTATGTCTTTGTGAAATAAAGAACTGAAGCGGAAGATTTTTATTTTCTCTGGTGAAATTAGAATTGAATTTTGTTCTTTGGTAAAATTCAGAAGAGAACTTGAATTTTTCTTCACTTCGTTGAGAAAATTTTAAATTGAACTAGAACTTTTTATCTTCCGGGAAAATATTCACAAGTATGGTATTACTTTTTCTATCTTCCACCGAAAAATTTAGAATTGAACTTTAAATTTCTTTATGTCTTTGTGAAATAAAGAACTGAAGTGGAAGATTTTTATTTTCTCTGGTGAAATTAGAATTGAATTTTGTTCTTTGGTAAAATTCAGAAGAGAACTTGAACTTTCCTTGACTTCATTGTGGAAACTGTAAATTGAACTAGAACTTTTTATCTTCCGTGAAAATATTCACAGGTATGGTATTACTTTTTCTATCTTCCACCAAAAAATTTAGAATTGAACTTTAAATTTCTTTATGTCTTTGTGAAATAAAGAACTGAAGTGGAAGATTTTTATTTTCTCTGGTGAAATTAGAATTGAAGCGTGTTCTTTAGTAAAATTCAGAAGAGAACTTGAACCTTTCTTCACTTTGTTGAGGAAATTGTAAATTGAACTAGAACTTTTTATTTTCCGGGAAAATATTCACAAGTATGGTATTACTTTTTCTATCTTCCACCGAAAAATTTAGAATTGTACTTTAAATTTCTTTATGTCTTTGTGAAATAAAGAACTGAAGTGGAAGATTTTTGTTTTCTCTGAAAAAATTAGAATTGAATTTTGTTCTTTAGTAAAATTCAGAAGAGAACTTGAACTTTCCTTGACTTCATTGAGGAAACTGTAAATTGAACTAGAACTTTTATCTTCCGGGAAAATATTCACAAGTATGGTATTGCTTTTTCTATCTTCCACCGAAAAATTTAGAATTGAACTTTAAATTTCTTTATGTCTTTGTGAAATAAAGAACTGAAGTGGAAGATTTTTGTTTTCTCTGAAAAAATTAGAATTGAATTTTATTCTTTGGTAAAATTCAGAAGAGAACTTGAATTTTTCTTCACTTCGTTGAGGAAATTGTAAATTGAACTAGAACTTTTTATTTTCCGTGAAAATATTCACAAGTATGGTATTACTTTTTCTATCTTCCACCGAAAAATTTAGACTTGAACTTTAAATTTCTTTATGTCTTTGTGAAATAAAGAACTGAAGTGGAAGATTTTTATTTTCTCTGGTGAAATTAGAATTGAATTTTGTTCTTTAGTAAAATTCAGAAGAAAACTTGAACTTTTTTTATCTTCTGCGAAAAATTTGGAACATTATTTTAAATTTTTCATCTCTTCGAGACAGATCTGAACTAAAGTGGAAAATTTTTATATTATTTGGAAAATTAGAATTGATTAAAAACTAATTTCTTTTTCATTGAGAAAGTGGGTGAAAAAGATAAGTACTTCAAGTTGGAAAATGGGTTTAGGAGGGACATTATGAAAGGAACTTGTTCTAAAAGGATATAATAAAGCCATAAAAAGTGTTAAAAATGGAGAGGGGGTTCTTTGGAGGGGTCCGGGGAGGGCGTTTGGGGATCCAGGGGCCCTTGAGGGGTGGAGTGGTCATATGGGAGCCTGAGGGGACCTTTGGGGACCGGGATGAGCCTTTGGGGGTCTGGGGAGGGTCTTTGCACGTCTGAGAGGGTCCTTGAGGACCGACTGGTCCTTTGGGAGCCCGGTGGATCTTTGAGGACCGGGTGAGGGCCTTTGGGGTCCGGGGAGCACTTGAGCACCGATTGGGCCCTTTGGGGCCCGGTGGGTCCGTTGGGGGTCTGGGCGACCCTTGAGGACCTGGGGAGGACCTTTGGGGTCCGGGGGACCCTTTGGGGGTCCGGTGGTCCCTTTGGGAGCCCGGTGGACCTTTGGGGACCAGGTGAGGGCCTTTGGGGGTCCACTGGGTCCTTTGGGAGCCTGGGGGACCTTTGAGGACCGGAGGCTTCCTTCGGGGTTGGGGATAGAGCAATCGGGGCCCTTTGGGAGCCCTGGGAGCTCGGGGAGGGCCTTTGGGGACCGGTGGAGGGCTTTTGGGGGTCTGGTGGACCTTTGGGGACCGGTGAGGGCCTTTGGGGGGTTCGGGTATGGTCTTTTTAGGGTCTGGGGCCCTTTGGGTGCCTGGTGGACCTTTGGGACCGGGAGAGGGCCTTTGGGGACTGGTGGAGGACCTTTGGGGGTCCGGGGGGCCCTTGAGCACGGATTGGGCCCTTTGTGTGCCTGGTGGACCTTTGGGACCGGGAGAGGGCCTTTGAGGACTGGTGGAGGACCTTTGGGGGTCCGGGGGGGCCCTTGAGCACGGATTGGGCCCTTTGGGGCCCGGTGGGTCCGTTGGGGGTCTGGGGTCCCTTTGGGAGCCCGGTGGACCTTTGGGGACCGGGTGAGGGTCTTTGGGAGCCTGGGGGACCTTTGAGGACCGGAGGCTTCCTTCGGGGTAGGGGTAGAGTAATCGGGGCCCTTTGGGAGCCCTGGGAGCCCGGGGAGGGCCTGTGGGACCGGGGGAGGGCCTTTGGGGACCGGGGGAGGGCTTTTGGGGTTCTGGTGGACCTTTGGGGACCGGGGAGGGCTTTTGGGGGTCTGGTGGACCTTTGGGGACCGGGGAGGGCCTTTGGGGCTCGGGTATGGCCTTTTTAGGGTCTGGGGCCCTTTGGGTGCCTGGGGACCTTTGGGGACTGGGTGAGGGTCTTTGGGGGTCCGGGGGGGGGGTCCTTTGGAAGCCCAGAGAACCTTTGAGGACCGGTGGCTTCCTTCGGGGTTGTGGTAGGGGATCGGAACCTTTGGGGTTGGGGTAGAGCAATCGGGGCCCTTTGGGTTGGGGTAGAGGACCTCACAACACTGTTAAAATACAACTAGTGTATTATAACGACCACACTCAAATTCTTTTCCAAAATCTCTTCAAAAATCACCTTTTAAAATGTCTCTAGCTGTTTCACCGAAATAGTTCCATAAAATAGCTAAAACGGTTTCGCCAAAATTATCCCTAAACGGAATTTCGGCATGTTCCTTTTGTTTGGCATCTCTGCGCCAATGCATTTCAAATTATTTGGAAACCTTTTCGCGCGCTAAGATCAAAACGTCTGCTCGGAAACGATTCTCTTGTTAGAAACAACAAATTAATTTCCCTTTCGTGAATCAATTCTCTTTAGAACAACAAATTAATTCCCCTTTCGTGTGAATCAATCAATCATGACATCATGTGTGATCTAACTGTTTCTCCTAGACAATTCTCTTTGGAAATGCAAAGACATTAATTAACTTGACGTCATCTGTCAGAAATTAATTAACTGTTTCCCGGGAACTCGTAACATTTGGCTTGGAAACAACAATAACAAATACTGTTTCCCGGAAACTCGTAACATCTGGCTTGAACAAGAAGGAAGTGTCAAAGTTCCTGTTTTTCCATTCTCACTGACAAAATCCATAAAACCATCAAATAATCAACACACATAACCATCCATGAAAACAGACATAAATGTGACAAACTTTCTGTTTTTTCATTCTCACTGACAAAGTCCATAAAACCATCCATAAATGTGACAAAATTCCTGTTTTTCAAATTCTCACTGACAAAGTCCATAAACCATGTGGTTCTATGCCCATATATGGACTCCCCCTCGGAGTATAAGATAGCTCTCTACTACTATCACAACTTCAACACCACCTTCTTCATTGAAAGTAGTGGTATAGGGTATCTAAATGACAGATATGCCTGTAGCGTTGAAGCTGCTGCCCGGCTGCAACATCCGTTACCAGTTATTCTCTACATGACAGGAATAGAGAAAGAAGCAATAGCTCGACAAAATCCATGGATTAAAAACTTCACAAATCTGAAACTGGTGAAAGTGGATCCTGGAATACTCTTTAAAGACACTAGCTTTGAAAGACTTTATTTAGATGTTCAAGATCAGGCAACTGACCTTACAGAGCATATATCTGATATGATGAGAGTTTTTTTATTGAAACATTATGGTGGACTTTATTTAGACACAGACACAGTACTTCTTAGAAATACATCCGATCTTGGCTCTTTCCTTCTTTACAAATTGGTAAATGGTATAATGAAGTTTGAAAAAGACCACTTTCTAGTTAATAAAATATACAACATTCTTGCTCAGAAGAAGTACAATAATAGATCATGGGATGGCTTAGGCTTCCTTACCATCCGTGATATTACGAACAAATATTGCGATCTCTCTCTTGAAAAAGAGAATTTCGATGAGGCGGGGAAAAATTGTAACTTAACTTTCTTAAAGACAGAGACATTTTTACCCATCAAGTGGGAGGAGTGGAGAGATGGCTTATTTATCAAATCATTCAAAAAATTGGAAGATTTTAGACCAGACGTCATGAAAAATGCATACGGTATTCACTTTAATAACCATTTGACATCAAACATTCCTATTGTCAGAAAACAAGGACAGATTCATGAAATTATCGCAGAGCAATATTGCCCTTTGGTTTACTCAGCATTACCGAAGTTTTACTAATTTCAGCTTATTTTCTTTGTCTTATATTCATGATAATCATTTCTAAACAGTGTTTAAACCACAACTGTCATAAAGTCAGGGAATAACTGTACATATAATTTTGAAACTGAAACTTTGTTTTCTAAAGAGTACAAAATGCCTGTGTTCAGTGGCGTCGTTTCAGGGGGCAGGGAGGGCATTTGCCCCCCCCCCCTTAATAATTTTTAGAAAAAAATGTTATATTGCCCATGACCCTTGACTCTCCAGATGTAATAGCGGATCCAGGGGAGGGGAGGACCCCCCCCACCCCCAAAGTGTTCTAAAGTAGCGTAATTTACTTAATTAACGCAAGTTTGCTTTAATTAAACTTATTCCTAACGCAAGTTTATCGGATCAACATATTTTGCCCCCCCCCTTCCCCTAAAAAAATCCTGGAGCCGCCCCTGTCCAGATGGAGACCCCTCTTCCTCCCAAATATTAACATGCTGCAGCTACGCTTCTACCTGTGTTAATTGAATTTATTTTGTGTATTGAACAAATTACATGTTTTTTTTAATCTAATTTAAAATATTTATACATGATGTAAACTAAGGCTCTAAAAACAAAACTGGGCTTAAAAGTGTTTAATTCTAAAATCAGAAGTTTTGAAATAATCTGTCTTTATGACATGAATAACAAACAGGAGTGATCCTGAAACTTAGGCTGGACAAGCCTGTTTCCACGCGATTTTATGATAATTTAATTATTATGTTCTCGTGTAGAAAATGATGAACTAGGGATATGATTAATTCAAACTGATGTACATTGAAATCAAAGCAGTATTGAACAAGCCTTAGTCTAATAATTCTATAGCGTTCAGAAAAGCTGGACACGTACATTGGTGCCGATAAGGGGGGGGGGGGCAGGGGGCGCCCGCCCCCCTGGCTGAATGATGTTGCCTTGTTTTTATATTTTTGTTCTGAGATTTCTATTATATAGCATTAAAAGTGTCAATTAGACGAGGTTTGCCTCCCCCTGGAATTCAGCGTATGGGCACCCATGGACACGTAGCCTAACTACCATAAACTCAACCAACAAACTGCTCAACTACCCTTAACTCAACTATAACTTAATTCAAACACCTTAAAATCAACCCTCAAAAAACCCAGCTACCATCAACTCAATCACCAGCTCAAATTCAACCACCATAAACCCAACCACCACATAACTCTACCACCACATAACTCAACCTCCTTAAACCAAACTATCGCATAACTCAACCACCACATAAATAAACCATCATCAACTCGACCACCATCAACTCCCCGCCACATACCTCAGATCCGTTTCAATCTTGTCTCGGGAGAGATTTTTAATAGAATGCTTTAAAAAA
>JAPEVW010001055.1:0-18033 GCA_027921565.1 Artemia sinica | reverse complement strand
TTATCCTAGTTTTCTAAAGGGCGTAACTGCAACATCTTACGAATGGCTGATGGTATTGAGTCAGAACTTTCAGGGTATGTTGAGGGGTATGTTGTACATATCAAAAGAAAACTATCGTTATCGTTAATTCACGTTGTTAAAAGACCTTACCTGCGATTGCTCAGGAATGAGTAAGGGTATTAAGTTGAAACTTTTAGGGACTGTTGAGGGGAATGTTTAAATAGATCGCAAGACACGATTTGAATCCAAGTGGTTGGAAGGACTTATCTGTAATGTCCCTGAAACGACTAAGCGAATTAAGTTGAAAACCTTCAGGGCTTCGAAGGGAATATCGCTTAGTATATTGAAAAGATGTGTTAATATTCCATTGGTTTTGGAAAATTGTATCCAAGTTATATTAGGACGGGGAGCTTTCATGGTTGATGTTGAAGCTGAAAACCAATTAATACTTTCTTATCACAATTTTGCAATGTTTGGGAGCAGATCGCTTTAGTCCTATAGAAACAAAGATTAAACGGATTTAATCTACCTTCCCCAAAAAGAATCCCCGTTTTCCGAAGTTAAATTAAATTGGTTACAAAATTTTATCCAAGATATAGATAATTCAAGCCAATATAAAATTGATCAATAAATGGAGAAAAACCAAAAAAGAGAACTTTACAATAACTAGACAATCAAAAAATCTTGTCAGAAATTATGAAACAGACACTGAATAATTACTATTCACCGTTTCTAATGATCAGAATGTAGTTTTTGCGCTCTTATTGAAAACAAGACACGATTTAAACGTCAAATAATAATTCAAATATAAAATTGCCATCAATACTAAGTGAAATCCAAATTGGTGACAAGAATTACAGAACTAGACAAAAACTTAAAACTTAGAAATTTAAACAACAGGATTAATGGCTATACGTTCTAAAATCAGAATGTATATGCGCTCTATTGAAAAACAAGACACGATTTATAAATATATTTGCCCTATATTTTACAATATATATGATATATATAAATTGGTGAGATAAATAGAAAAAGTATTCAATATATATTAACTATATTATTATATGTACATAAAATCATGGTTATTATGGCGACTTTCTTTTTCGTTTTTTTTTTTTTTTTTCTTTGGCAAATAAACAACATCTCGAATTAAAAAAAATCACTCGCCTAGACTACTAAAAAACTAGTATAATTCTTCAAAAATCAATTTGAAATCTGCATTAGAAATCTATTTACAGTGAATAATATTCGTCACATTGATCGAAGGACTGAGAATGAAAAAAAAGAGATTGCACAAAATGCACAAAAGTGGGGAAGGTTGGGGGACATGCGTGTAAAAATAAGAGTTGGTAAGTCTTTTAGGCCAAAATAGGCATAAAAATTTTAGCCTTTTGAACCTTTTGATTGAAAAAAAAATCTACTATATGATTCTGTTGTTTCAAATAGAAGTCTGCTGAATTCCATCATATGAGCCAAAAAATTACATCAAATTCTAGTCCTCGAAACTGTCGAGTAAAAAGGGCAAATGCCAAGCCTTGTACTAAGACTGTGCGCACTGACTTGCTAACTTGTCACCAGAAGCCAAAGAAATTTTTTTTTTTCGCATAAACGCTATTCGAGTATTGTTTTTTACCTACTTAGATAAGGAAATTCATTCTGGAGGGAAGGCGTCAACCCCTCCCTACCCTCCAAAAAAAGTGTTGCTCTTAGGTCAGATTCGATCACTGAGATTGCTCCCCAAAATTTTAGAGAGGAGCTGCAAATTCGTTTAGAAAGAAAAGCTGCAAAATGGTAAAACAGTTTATCAATAGGTTTTTTAGAATGTTACACTCAGGAGCACAACTCAAAATTGATTCAAAATTTCAAAAAGAGACTTGCTGTAAAAACGTAAATAACTCTAGTGCTTATAGTGTAGTTATCTATGACGGAATATAAATGCAATTATTTTTCTTATCTTAATTCTTCCCCACAGAATCAAGATCTGTTTTACCAAGTCCCGAAATGTTTAATTGAAAATTCCCTTTTTGCGTATTTTTTATATAATTCCCACGCAGCTTAATTTTCTTTAGAGACATGCTCTAAAGAAAGGCCACTGTTTTCATTTAAGAAGGAACCTAAATGATTAAAGAATAGTGAACATTATTTTTAGCTACCTTAATGGCTACCTAGATGGTTACCAGTAATATAAACAACCAAAGTAGTTGTTTAAATTTTATGTTTTCTGTAATTATTCACAAGTTCGTCTCTCAAGTAAAGAATGAATTAAGGAAACATTTAATAGAATGTTATACCCCTCTTTGGGTGTTTTTTCTTTTGTTTAGTCTTATTTATTGGCTTGAACAGTCTTCATTTTTTTTATGTAACTTTATGCTTTTCAATTGAAATGACCAATTAGTTCTTAAGAAAAATCAAACTAAATTTAACCAAGAAAAAAACAAATTAAACCCTTTTGCTTGAGCTTTCAATTGAGTTACCTAGTTTTTGGAAAGCGTAAAGGAATCTATCCTTCCTAAGTTTTGAGGTGGACGGCAACACTCCATTTATTGGTGGTAATTTTTAGTATTTTAAGTTTGACTCATATTTGTTCACACTTCTTTACATATATTTTTTACATTTTTACTTCTGTACATATTTTGTTTACTTTTTATACATATTTTGATACTTTCTTTCATATTTGTCTACACATATTTTTTTATTCTTTTAGAACTCAATTGCCACTATAGCTGCTCACAGGCGATCCTCTTCAGTGTTCTATCAGCCACTAAATGAAAAGGTAAGTTCAAATTCTACGGCAACATTGGTGACATCTACTATTACTTGATTATGTGCTATCAGTTTCGTCATATAATGATTAATGGCACAAATCATCAAGATCAGAAATAGATCAACATAAAGGAATAAGACAATTTTTAAATTAGACAAAGCATCCCAAAATTAAAATATCTACTTCCATTAGTTCATCATTTTTTCTTTGTTTTTCTATATATATTTTTTTTGTTCTTGCCCAATTATTCTCCCGTTGTTAGGTTGTTAAATTTTATTGCTTTTGCTTATGCTTTGTCTACTGCTTTGTCAATACTACATCAAACAGGAATTCTGAGGAGAATATACTTCTACTTGATAGTGGTACCAATTGGGGAAAAGGGGTAGTTGTCCCTCCCTCCATAGACCTAGAAAATAACTTTTTTAATAACGATGACAAAAAAATAACGATGTCTTTACTAAAAAAAAAAAAAAGATTACTTTCCCTCCCGTCTTCCCCATTTGACGGTAGCATACTCGATTCATGCTCTACTTGGCAGTGCAAGGCCCGGGGTTCTATTCAGCTACCATAAGGTTTGGGGACAGGCCTGCTACCTGTCCCTGTAAGAAAAGACCCAGTAAACTGAAACTTTGATTTGACGCGACGCCTGTCCCCCATCAATGGGACTTGAAGACCTTCATCCTTTATCCCTTCCCCCCTATGTTTTTGTCTATTTGTGTCAGGGTTACTGGATTACTTGGTATAAAAAGGGCCAAAAAAAAACAACACAATATTCATAGAGCAGTGTAGGGCAGTCGTTAATTTAAATTAGGTCATGATTAATAAGTGAAAATACTGAACAAAGCAATATACTGAACAAACAACATAATGTTGTTTTGAAAAAAAACAAACTGAAAATAGAAGTAGATTGAAAACAAATGAAGGGATATGTCATATGGTCGTTCAGTCGGTCTTTCCCATGCTTGAAATTTTAATATTTATTATATTCACAGAGGTGTATAAGTTCGGGATAATTTAGATGATGAAAGAAAAAATCAGATGATCTAGTTTAGTCTAAGAAAATATTAGAGAAAATTTATATTCCAATTATGAGAGAGATTGTCACCCAGAGATTTATATTCCAATTATGAGAAACATTGTCTCCCAGAGAGGTCTCTGGGAGGTTAGTAGGAAGAGGGTCACCATCCCGGGGGGAGTTTACGACATTGCCAGATAAGAGTTTCATGGTTATGTTGATGATGTTTCTTAGTTTCTGTTCTGTTTGTTGATGGTTATGTTGTTTCATGGTTCTGTTTGTCGATCGTTATGTTGTTTCATGGTTCTGTTTGTTTCATGGTTATGACGTTTGATGGTTTAGTGCATATTGAATACAGACAGAAGTTTACACATTGCCAGATAAGAGCGTGTTTGATGGTTATGTGGTTTTGATGGTTATATTGTTTGTTGGTTATGTGGTTTGATGTTGTTTCATAGTTCTGTTCTGTTTTTTGGTCAACTTGTTTGATGTTTCTAAGCCTAATGGATACAGACGGGAGTTTACATCATTGCCAGATAAGAGCGTCTAACGGGACAGGATCTTTGACACCTATGTCTAGGTCAATGGATTTACGTAAGGTTTCTCTTACATCGCAATTCAACCTTGAGATTTTGTTTATAATGGACATGCTAACAAAGGAACATTCAGAAATTACTTTTAGGGGATTATTTGGGCGAAACAAATCAATCGATATTTTAGGATTTTTTTTGGGTGAAACAGTTTGAGACATTTTAGATGATGATTTGGGGTGAAACTCTGTGGTCGCTATAATACTACACAAGTACATAATATTGGATTAGTGAGAGAATTATGAGCAGGAACTATCAATGACTCTAACCACAATGGACCTCAACCTCCAGGGGCACCTTTCCCCAGCCCCCAAGACCCCTTCCCACCATTCCAACTTTTTTTAGGACACCCCCCAATTTTCAATATAGAGGATCAAATTCAGAGTTTAAAAATGTGTAAGAAAAAAAGTTAGCAGAACGTCAACTTTGACCTCATCTTTCAAGATTTAGACAAGCAGATAGTATGAACATCCAATTCTGTTACTTTTTACCTAACATTTTCAAATATGGCATTTAGAATGTTACCCCATTTTTTTTTTTTTTAAGTCCCCACCATGACCTAAAATGTTTTCCCCATTATGACTTTTGTATTTACGAACCTTAGCGCATCAGCTATTCATGCAAACATCTGCCAATAAAATCCAATATTAAAAGAAATTTTCATCAATATAAAATTAAGACACAGCGAAAACGTCTTTTTCCAAACACATTTTTGACCGATCTGGTAAAATAAATGGCTAGAAACAGCTTGCAGACGTTCGCGAAACGTTGAATCTTTCTTTGTCTCCTAATAAATTTAGTTCATCTTTGGTGTAAGAATCACAGCGAATGTTTAGGAAATGATCAACAAGAGATGTAACAACACCTCCTTTAATAAAGTGTGGGTTTTTTGTTTTCAGAAAGAGGTTTTAGTTTTTCAGAAATAAGAATATCCACGTTTGAAATACATTTGATTATATTACTAATATTTGATTTTTCTTAATAAAGCTGGGTTTTAGTTTTCGGTAATAAGGACACCCACGTTTAAAATATATCAGGTTTTGGTTAATAATATTTAATTTTCAAATAAAGTAATTTCATTGTCGAAATCAACGATAAACCAATTTTACAAATTGAAGTACTCATCTTTTTCACTCCCGACATTACTTTACGACTTTTTGTATACCCCAACACCAAGCCACACTCCTTCAAAACGCTTTATAATATTATTTCAGAACTACCTCTTTTCATAATATTCCTGCTAAACCCATTTTACAAGTTGAAGTACTCAGCTTTTTCCACTCTCAACATTAGTTTTACGACTTTTTGTATACCCCAGCGCCAAGCAACACTTTTCAAATGCTTTGTTATATCTTTTCAGAACAAGATCTTTTCTTAATATTCCACCTAAACCTGTTTTACAAGTTGACTTTTTTGGCACCCCCCCCCCCCCCCAACATTTTTTAAATACTTTTTTTGCGCGCTTGAGACACAATAGGTCCCCCCCTTCCACCCAACTTTTTGCCCTCCCCCGCCCCATTTTTTTACACTTTTTTTTTGCGCGCTTGAGACACAGAAAGACCCTCCCCCCAACTTTTTGCCTCTCCCCCCAATATATCATTTCAGATCAAGTTCTCTTCTTAACATTCCTCCTAAACTTATTTCATAAGTTGAAGTACTCATCTTTTTTCACTCCAACAATACTTTACGACTTTTTGCATACCCCTACACCAAGCAATACTTTTCAAAAGGCTTTATTATATCTTTTCAGAACAAGTTCTTTTCTTAATATCCCTCCTAAACCAATTTTTACAAGTTGAAGTACTCATCCTTTTCACCCACAACTTTTACTTTGCGACTTTTTGAATACCCCAACACCAAGCAATACTTTTCAAAAGGCTTTATTATATTGTTTCAGAACAAGGTCTTTTCTTAATATCCCTCCTAAACCCATTTTTACAAGATGAAGCACTCAGCTTTGTCACTCCAACATTACTTTACGATTTTTTTTTTGCTTACCCCAACACCAAGCATACTTTTCAAAAGGCTTTATTATATTATTTCAGAACAAAGTATTTTCGTATATCCCTCCTAAACCCATTTTACAAGTTGAAGTACTCATCTTTTTCACTCCCAACATTACTTTACGACTTTTTTGCATACCCCAACATCAAGCAATACTTTTCAAAAGGCTTTATTATATTATTTCAGAACAAGGTCTTTTCTTAATATCCCTCCTAAACCCATTTTACAAGTTGAAGTACTCATCCTTTTTCACTCCCAACATTACTTTACGACTTTTTTCATACCCCAATATCAAGCAATACTTTTCAAAAGGCTTTATTATATTATTTCAGAACAAGGTCTTTTCTTAATGTCCCTCCTAAACCCATTTTACAAGTTGAAGTACTCATCTTTTTCACTTTCAACATTACTTTACGACTTTTTTGCATACCACAACATCAAGCAAGGTTCCACTTCAGTTCAGATTTTTCTCCAAAGACATAAATTTTAAAGTTCTCCTCCAAATTTTTTGTAGAAGATAGAAAAAGTTATACATTGATCGTGAATATTTCACCATGAAGATAAGGAGTTCCACTTTAATTCTGAGATTTTTCCCAAAGACATAAAAAATTTAAAGCTATGTTTCTAAATTTTAGCGTAGAAGATAGGGAAAGTTATACTATGGTTGTGAATATTTTCCATGAAGATAAAAAGTCCACCAACCCCCCCCCCCCCCCTCCACGCAACTTTTTGCCCTCTTTCCAATTTTTTTACACTTTTTTTGCGCGCGCTTGAGACACAGAAGCGCCCCCCCCCCTCCCCAAATTTTTGCCTAGTTTACGCTAGGTTACGCGCGCGCGCGTAACATAGCCTAAATTAACCTTAAAAATGAATAAGATTCAACTTTTTTAGAAAAATATGCGCGAAATTCCCACCCTTCCTTCTCTCTATGCAAAATTTTCGCTCACTAATTCCCCTGAAAAACCCTCCCACAGAAAATTCTCTCCTAGAAAAACCCTTCCACCGAGAATACCCCGACACGTAACCTAGTCTAAATTAATTGGAAAAATTAGAATTGAACTTTAACTCTTCTTTGGTAAAATTCAGAATTGAGCTATTTTCATCTCTGAGAAAAATCTGAACTGAAGCGGAAAATTTTTATTTTCTCTGGAAAAAATAGTCACAATCATAGTATAACTTTTCCTATCTTCTATGGTAAAATTTAGAACTTCAGCTTTAAATTTTTTTGTCTTTTGAAAAAATCTCAGAATTAAAGTGGAGCTCCTTGTCTCCATGACGAAATATTCACGATCAAAGTGTTTCTTTTTCATAGAGAAAATTCAGAAGAGAACTTGAACTTTTTCTTCACTTCGTTGAGAAAAATTAGAACTAAAGTGGAACTTTTTATCTTCATGGAAAATATTCACAATCATAGTATAACTTTTCCTATCTTCTACTGAAAAATTTAGAACTGAGCTTTAAATTTTTAATGTCTTTTGGGATAAATCAGAACTAAAGTGGAACCTTTTTATTTCTTGAAAAAAAAATAGAATTGATCTGTAATTAATTTCTTTTCATTGAGAAAATTCTGAAGAGAACTTGAACATTTTTTTACACTTCATGGAGAAAATTTAGAATTAAAGTGGAGCTGCTTATCTTCATTGTGAATATTCAAATCCAGAATTGAGCTAACTTTTCACGATCAAAGTATAAACTTTTTCTATCTTCTATGAAAAATTTGGAACAGCACTTTAAATGTTTTCATCTCTTTGAGAAAAATCTGAACTGAGTGGAAAATTTTTTATTTTTTCTCTGGAAAAAAAATAGAATTGATCTGTAACTTATTTCATTTCATAGAGAAAATTCAGAAGAAAACTTGAACTTTTCTTCACTTCATTGAGAAAAATTAGAAATAAAGTGGAACTTTTTATCTGCATGGAAAATATTCACAATCATAGTATAACTTTTCCTATCTTCTACGCTAAAATTTAGAACAGAGCTTTAAATTTTTTTATGTCTTTGGGAAACATCTCAGAATTAAAGTGAAGCTCCTTATCTTCATGGTGAAATATTCACGATCAATGTATAACTTTTTCAATCCTCTATAAAAAATTTGGAGGAGAACTTTAAATTTGTGTCTTTGGGGAAAAATCTGAACTGAAGTGAAACCTTTTTATTTTCTCTGAAAAAAATAGAATTGATCTGTAACTTATTTCTTTTTCATAGAGAAAATTCAGAAGAGAACTTGAACTTTTCTTCACATCGTTGAGAAAATTTAGAATTAAAATGGAACTTTTAATCTGCATTGGAAAATATTCACAATCATAGTATAACTTTTCCTGTCTTCTACGGAAAAACTTAGAACAGAGCTTTAACTTTTTTTATGTCTGGGAAAAATCAGAACTCAAGTGGAACCTTTTTATTTCTTGAAAAAAATTAGAATTGATCTGTAACTAATATCTTTTTCATTGAGAAAATTCAGAAGAGAACTTGAACTTTTCTTCACTTCGTTGCGAAATTTAGAATTAAAGTGGAACTTTTTGTCCTCATGGAAAATATTCACAATCATCTATCTTCTACGAAAAATTTGCAACAGAGCTTTAAATTTTTCATCTCTTTGAGAAAAATCAGAACTTAAGCGGAACCTTTTTATATTCTTTGGAAAAAAATTAGAATTGATCTGTAACTAATTTCTTTTTCATTGAGAAAATTCAGAAGAGAACTTGAACTTTTCTTCACTTCATTGAGAAAATTTAGAATTCAAGTGGAACTTTTATCTTCATGGAAAATATTCACAACTATGGTATAACTTTTTATATCTTCTACGAAAAAATTTAGAATAGAACTTTAAATTTTTTGTGTGTCTTTGGGAAATTAAGAACTGAAGTGGAAGCTTTTTATTTTTCTCTGGAGAAATTAGAATTGAACTGTAAGTCTTTGGTATAATTCAGAATTGAGCTAACTTTTCACGATCAAAGTATAAATTGTTCTATCTTCTATGAAAAATTTTGGAACAGTACTTTAAATTTTTTCATCTCTTTGAGAAAAATCTGAACTGAAGTGGAAAATTTTTATTTTCTCTGGAATAAATAGAATTGATCTGTAACTTATTTCTTTTCATAGAGAAAATTCAGAAGAGAACTGGAACTTTTCTTCACTTCATCGAGAAAATTAGAATTAAAATGGAACTCTTCCTATCTTCTGCGCTAAAATTTAGAACAGAGTTTTAAATATTTTTTATGTCTTTGGGAAAAATCTCAGAATTAAAGTGGAGCTCCTTATCTTCATGATGAAATATTCACTATCAATGTATAACTTTTTCTATCTTCTACAAAAAATTTAGAGGAGTACTTAAAATTTATGTCTTTAGGGAAAAATCTGAACTGAAGTGGAACCTTGCTTGTTGTTGTGGTATGCAAAAAAAGTCGTAAAGCAATGTCGGGACTGAAAAAGATGAGTACTTCAACTTGTAAAATGGGTTTAGGAGGGATATTAAGAAAAGACCTTGTTCTGAAATAATATAATAAAGCCTTTTGAAAAGTATTGCTTGATGTTTGGGGTATGCAAAAAGTCGTAAAGTAAAGTTTGTGTGTGAAAAGGATGAGTACTTTCAACTTGTAAAATTGGTTTAGGAGGGATATTACGAAAAGACTTTGTTCTGAAAAGATATAATAAAGCCTTTTGAAAAGTATTGCTTGGTGTTGGGGTATACAAAAAAGTTATAAAGTAATGTTGGGTGTGAAAAAGATGAGTACTTCTGTGTCTCAAGCGCGCAAAAAGTGTAAAAAAAATTGGGAAGGGGGCAAAAAGTTGGGTGGAGGGGGGGGGGGGGGGGTGGAACTCTTTATCTTCATGGAAAATATTCACAATCATAGTATAACTTTTTCTATCTTCTACGCTAAAATTTTGAACATAGCTTTCAATTTTTTTATGTCTTTTGGGAAAATCCCAGAATTAATGTGGAGCTTCTTATCTTCATGGTGAAATATTCACGATCAAGGTATAACTTTTTTCTATCTTCTACAGAAATTTGGAGGAGAACTTTAAATTTATATCTTTGGGAAAAATCTGAACTGAAGTGGAACCTTGCTTGATGTTGTGGTACGCAAAAAAGTCGTAAAGTACTGTTGGGAGTGAAAAAGGATGAGTACTTCAACTTGTAAAATGGGTTTAGGAGGGATATTAAGAAAATACCTTGTTCTGAAATAATATAATAAAGCCTTTTGAAAAGTATTACTTGATGTTGGGGTATGCAAAAAGTCGTAAAGTAATTTTGGGAGTGAAAAAGATGAGCACTTCAACTTGTAAAATGGGTTTAGGAGGACATTAAGAAAAGACCTTGTTCTGAAATAATATAATAATGCCTCTTGAAAAGAAATGCTTGTTGTTGAGGTATTCAAAAGTCGTAAAGTAAAGTTGTGGGTGAAAAGGATGAGTACTTCAACTTGTAAAATTTGTTTAGGAGGGATATTAAGAAAAGAACTTGTTCTGAAAAGATATAATAAAGCCTTTTGAAAAGTATTGTTTGGTGTTGGGGTATGCAAAAAGTCGTAAAGTATTGTTGGAGTGAAAAAAGATGAGTACTTCAACTTATGAAATAAGTTTAGGAGGAATAATCAGAAGAGAACTTGATCTGAAATGATATATTGGGGAGGGAGGGAGCCAAAAAGTTTGGGGGGCCTTCTGTGTGTCAAGCAAGCAAAAAAAATGGGGGGGGGGGGCAAAAAGTTGGGTCGATGGGGGGCCTTCAGGGGGCCCTTCTGTGTCTCAAGCGCGCAAAAAAAAATTATAAAAAATGTGGGGGGGGGGCAAAAAAAAGTCAACTTGTAAAACAGGTTTAGGTGGAATATTAAGAAAAGAACTTGTTCTGAAAAGATTAATAAAGCATTTGAAAAGTATTGCTAGGTGTTGGGGTATACAAAAAGTCATAAAGTAATGTTGAGAGTGAAAAAAGATGAGTACTTCAACTTGTAAAATGGGTTAAGGAGGAATATTATGAAAAGAAGTTGTTCTGAAATAATATTATAAAGCCTTTTAAAAGAGTGTTGCTTGGTTTTGGGGGTATGCAAAAAGTCGTAAAGTAATGTCGGGAGTGAAAAAGATGAGTACTGTTTCAACTTTAAAATGGGTTTTATCGTTGATTTCGACAATGAAATTACTTTATTTGAAAAATTAAATATTATTAATAAAACCTGATATATTTTAAACGTGGGTGTCCTTGTTTCCGAAAACTAAACACCCAGCTTTATTAAGAAAAATCAAATATTAGTAATATAATCAAATGTATTTCAAACTTGGATATTCTTATTTCTGAAAACTAAAACCAATTTATGAAAACAAAACCCCCACTTTATTAAAGGAGGTGTTGTTACATCTCTTGTTGATCATTCCCTAAACATTTGCTGTGATTCTTACAACACAGATGAACTAAATTTTATTAGGGGACAAAGAAAGATTCAACGTTTCGTGAACGTCCGCAAGCTGTGTCTAGCCATTTATTTTACCAGATCGGTCAAAAATGTGTTTGGAAAAAGACGTTTTCGCTGTGTCTTATTTTCATATTGATGAAAATTTCTTTTAATATTGGATTTTATTGGTGGATGCTTGCATGAATAGCTGATGCGGTAAGGATCGTAAATACAAAAGCCATAATGGGGAAACATTTTTTAGGTCATGGTGGGGACTTAAAAATAACATGGGGTAACATTCTAAATGCCATATTTGAAAATGTTTGGTAAAAAGTAACAGAATTGGATGTTCATACTATCTGCTTGTCTAAATCTTTAAAGATGAGGTCAAAGTTGACGTTCTGCTAACCTTTTTCTTACACATTTTTAACTCTTAATTTGAGCCTCTATATTGAAAATTGGGGGGTGTCCTCAAAAAAGTTGGAATGCTGGGAAGGGGTCTGGGGGGCTGGGGAGAGGTGGCCCCTGGAGGCTGAGGTCCATTGTGGTTGGAGTCATTGATAGTTCATGCTCATAATTCTCTCACTAATCCATATTGTGTACTTGTGTATTATAGCGAACACAGAGTTTCATTCCAAATCATCATCTAAAATGTCTCAAACTGTTTCACCCAAAAAATCCCTAAAATGTCGATTAATTTGTTTTGCCCAAATAATCCCCTAAAAGTAATTTCTGAATGTTCCTTTGTTAGCATGTTCATTATAAACGAAATCTCAAGGTTGAATTGCGATGTAAGAGAAACCTTTCGTAAATACATTGACCTACAAATAGGTGTCAATGATCCTGTCCCGTTCGACGCTCTTATCTGGCAATAATGTAAACTTCTGTCTCTATCCATTAGGTTTAGAAACATCAAACAAGTTCACCAACAAACAGAACAGAACTATGAAACAACATCAAACCACATAACCAACAAACAATATAACATCAACAAACAGAACATAACTATGAAACAACATCAACATAACCATGAACTCTTATCTGGCAAGGTTGTAAACTTCTATCTATATTCAATAGGCACTGAAACATCAAACCTCATAACCATGAAACAAACAGAGCCATGAAACAACATAACCATCAACAAACAGAACCATGAAACAACATAACTATCAACAAACAGAACAGAACTAAGAAACAACATCAACATAACCATGACACTCTTATCTGGCAATGTTGTAAACTCACCCCCGGTATGGTGACCCTCCTTCTACTGAGGTTCGTTAGTTTTTTCTGCATTTATGATCAGGTTTCGCTTTTCGACTGCAGAAAAGGAATTGCATTTTTTCTTATTCTTTGCTATTTAAAAATATGCCAATTAAGTGCCAATTCCACCCCATGGACGAGCACTGCTTCTTGCGTGGATTATTTCTCGCACTGTGTCATGAAAATAACGGATTTCACAACATTAACAAAGGTCATATGCTCGGTCTGATATGGAAATCATTTTGTTAATTATTAAGCATTAGAACAAGGAAGATGAATAGTCTTATACTTTGTCTTCCATTAAATGGTTCTGGAGTGGCTCAAGAGGGTCCACTTACTGGGACTAAGTTTCACATTCAGGCTCACCTCTAACCTGTGTAACGACCAAAACCAATCAAACCAGTAGCTTTCAAGTGGAAATACCTTATTTCTTGACATAATTAACACCCATGCCATGTGATTTTTTTCTTGTGCAAGTAATCCAAACTGTTTCTTAATGCAAAAATAAGTTTTAACCTGATGAGGCTTTTCTTATTAAAAAAAATCTTCTTATCAATTTTGAGTGATTACACTAAAATGAAGAAGTTTGTTATCATAACCAGGGGCGTAGGTAGGGAAGAGACAAGGGGGGTGACTGCCACTGAACCCAGCCTGTAAGGGGGCACTGAATTGAGTTTTTGTTTGTCAATACTTTGATCCTCTGTGGGGGAGGCTCATGGTAGAGGATAGGGTAAAAACCAGTATTGTCCATGCCCGGCTCAATAGTAACCCGAAACTCTAAAAAAAAGAATTTTTTACCAATAGATATACCAAAAGAATTGGGGATTTATGTTGGTTTCAAATATGTAAGTTTCAATAAGTTTAATCTTACCCATCAAAGGTTACGAGCCTGAGAAAATTTTGTCTGATTTTTTTAAAAAGGGGCGAAACACTCCTAAAAGTCATAACATTAATGAAAATGAGAGAACCTTAATGAAAATCATACCATCAGATTCAGCATATCAGATAATCCTACTGTAGAAGTTTCAAGCACCTATCTTAAAAAATGTGTAATTTTTGGAGAAAGATGACGGATGTGTTTTTGTTTTTTTTTTTTTTTTTTTTGTTTTTTGTTTTTTTTTTTTTTTTTCCTCTCCAGTGGTTGATGATATCATCCCAATGGTCCCAGAATTTCGTGAATTTCGTGAGAGGCTTCATTCAAACGGAAATTAAAAGCTCTAGCGCCCTTTTTAAGTGGTAAAAAAAGATTGGAGAGCAACTAGGGCCCCTCCCACGCTTTTTTTCAAAATCTTCCGATCAAAATTTTGAGATAGCCATTTTGTTCAGCGTAGTTGAAAGGTCGAATAACTATGCCTTTGGGGATACCATGAGCCTCCCAGAGCCCCTGGGGATAGGTCTTTAATTTACAAAATTTGCCTATTGTTTACGTAAAGTATTTGTTATTAGGACGTATGCTTTACATTTTTCGGGGGGGGGGGGGGGGTTCTGCTGGTAGGATTATCCTCGGGGATAATTTTCCATGGGGAGGGAAGTTTTCCAGGGGGTGAATTTTTCAGGGAAATTTTACACTGTGGGAACTTGTCAGAATTACTATACGAAATTCTTCTTATCTCTTGCTTTTTTTTTTCCGTCTCAATTTTACGCTTGGAGATATTAAGGGTAATTGTTCGGGGTATATTCTCACAAGGATTGAATTGTCTAGAGAATAAATCCTTGGGAGAGGAGGGATTTTTCCGTTGAGGAGTAGCCAGATTTCCTCGAATTATTTAAAAACGATCAGAAATTAAATTCAAAAAAAAAAAAAAGTTTTTTCAACTGAAAATAAGGATCAGCATCAAAACTTAAAACGAACAGAAATTATTACATATATGACGGGGTTTACTCCCTCCACAGCAACTCACTCTTTACGCTAAAGTTTTAATTATGTCTCAATACTTTAAGAACGACTCCTTAAATACTAGGTTTGTTTAATTAGAACAATAAGAAGTTTTTTTTTTTTTTTTTAGTACTAAAAACCTTTAGCACAAAGAGCGAGGTATTGTGGAGGATTAACCCCCTCATATACGAATAATTTCTGTTCGTTGTAAGTTTCAATGTTGCTCCTTACTTTCAGTTGAAAAAAACTTGTTGTTTTTTTTTAATTTAATTTGAACGGGGTCTTAAATAATGTCCTTTTCTTTCTTAATTCTTATATATTGTATATACTGATATTGGTTTTTATTTGCGCAATAGAAAGTTTTGAAATCGTGTTTTTGTACAACCTCTGTAATTTTAAATTTTCTAATAATCCATATCCTAATGATCTCTGAATGTTCTAAGGATTCGGGAATTCACCTAATTGATACACTGACTGAATTACGTAAGAATGTAGAGCCAACTGTAATTAGAGTAAATTTCACCCTATATCAGCAATGCCTTGATTTTTTCAGCCAAAAACCTGAAGGGCCTTGAAGGGCCTGGCTTCAGCTCCCATAAGTTTTGAAATAAAATATCGTTCAAATGATTTTTTTTTTTTGGGGGGGGGGGGGTCAGGCCCATGGAGGGCCAGGGGTCAGCTCCCATAGGTTTCATTTTTCAATCAATCTTTCCAATCCAATCTTTGAACTATTCTAAACAAAATAATAGAACTGATGATAAGGGCTCAATTATCCGTGATTTTGTGATAACTTCGTTTTTTTTATCTTCTCTAGAGGTCTCACTCGCGTGAGCATCTATTTATAACTGGTATCTATTTATAACTGTGTTAATGACGACGTTATTCTAACCGGGCTAAACAAAACAGCTTGAGATAGAGCATTGTTCACTTATACACCAGTTTGGCTAACTCGTGGCCGTCCTTTTGGTGGTCTCCCCTATTTAGTAAAGAAGGGAAGCCAAGTGAGTTCTCTGAGGGAATCTATTTATAACTGTGTTCATAACGACGCTGTTCAGCAACCGGGCTAAACAGAATACAGAATCATGTTTCTCAATTTTCGAAAAAATCGAACTGTAACTAAGGAGTAGCTTTTTACTTTACTGATTTTAAAATGGAATGTTTCTGATTTTTCCTGTTTTATATGCATTGTTTAATTTTTTATTGTTTTCCCAGGGGGGCGGGCATTGCTCCTGGTTGCCGCGGCATCCATTGGAAAAATCAGTATAAAACAAGTATCCACGACAACTCCCTGTTGAAAACCGTGGAAATGAAGACACTAAATACTACTACTACTAACCACTCACTACAGCACAAAACCGCCCGAGGCCGACATGGCTACGCACGCTTTCTTCCATCCCAATCTATTCAAAACCTCCCTATTTACACCCCCAACCCCCCATTGAACCCCCCCCCCCCTGGAATTTTTCACTTCCATCAAATATTTCTTTACGACATTCTCCCATTCTCCCCCCAACCGAGGACGACATGCATCCTTCATCCGTAGAATGTGCCCTAGCCATCGATATATAGATAGTTTTACATATTTAGGACCCCCTTCCTTCTATTAAACTATTTCGATGGGCCGAATAATTTAAGGGATGACTCTCATTCATTCTCGGAGTTTTTGTTTTACAAATATTAGACTTGAATGTAAAATAGGGGTTGACTGAAGAAGTAGCAGCGCTCCTTAACATGTAACAGAGCATTGGGATTAAACAGCTTGTAGTAGCAAACTGTTAATGAAGAGCGACCCTTGTCAATAGAACCTGAAACTCTAAAAAAACAAAGTTTCGGCTATAAATATATGCAACAACAAAATCTAATAATCATGTCGATTCTAAAAACTCAATCTTAGAAGTTGGGATCAAATTTCCCCCAAAATCGGTGTTATGCTTGATTGAAATTTGGCATTGTAGTTCAACATGTATCACAGACCTAATTGCATGGTTTAAAGTAAAATAAAAATAAAAGAGAGAGAACATTGCCAAAAATATACTTGAAGTAAAAATTAGAGGAGATAAATTCGGCTATGAATACTGCTAGCCTTATATTTGAGCCACGTAATATACTGAGAGCTAGCGATGTGAACCAGACACATAGACCTGTCAGTTTGGAATTCCTTTCCAGATTCCGTTCGTCCAAGCTAAAGGTGTACCGCGCAACTTGAAAAAGTTCTTTTTTGGGAAATTGGCAATGTTAAAGACTCCAGACAAGATTTTTTTTTTTATCATTGGGGTTCTATTTCGTTTTATAATCATTTTGATTTTTATTTATTTTTTCTATATTTTTTCAGCTTTTTTTCTTCCTTTATTTTGGGTTTTTGGATCGTGTAAGATGAATTGGCATGAATGATATCCACCGGTCGGTTTTTCAAGCATATTATCTGCTTTAATGAAACTTATTGTCAAATTTAGTTTTGTTTATGTTGATGAATTGAATTGAATAAAAATCAAGCGCCTTTATTAAAAAACAAAACAAGAACGCTTAAAATGTACAAAAAGACATTACAGATATTGATTATTGTTAATAATTTGCGTAATCTATTGATCTAATTCCTCATACAAATTATTCCTTCTCTTTGATTCACCTAAAAATGGTTTGTCTTTAAAATAAAATTAAAGGTAGGCCTAACCCTAAAACTGAGACGAAGAGAAAATAATCCGTGCATCATGGGGCGTCCCCTCCTCAACTCCCCCCCTTCTCCTGTACGCTAAAGTTTGACTTTTTGACTATCTCGGAAAGGGTATCCAAAGATCTAGAAAAGTTGACATTTATTAAAGGGATTAACATTCATGACAACAGGATTGACAAAGTTGACATTTATGGACTGAATGAATTTTTTTTAGGCTACGACGACGGCTGATGAACTACGGGGCTCGTCTCCAAGTTTTTCCTGGCATAGAAGGTGGCTTGTGAAACAGTTTTTCATTTAACCCAAGAAGATCTTAGAGCTATTCATCTTAAACTTGCACCCTAGTCTTCTGAAACACATATTCCTTAATTTAGGTTTTGGTTTATCGTTTTCCATTCCGCTTCTAAGTGTAACTGCCCCTTAGTTTGTTCATATATTTAAATTAAAGTCGGATATGAGTGAC
>JAPEVW010001054.1:7500-18093 GCA_027921565.1 Artemia sinica | reverse complement strand
TCTGTGGGATAAACGTTCATTAGGTCAGAGAGAAAAATTAATATACTATTTTTAAATAGGGCTTCACGAAGGGGAATTAAGAAACATTAAGGCTTCTTTAATCTTAGGTCTGAGGGATAAACGTTCTTTAGGACAGAGAGAAAAAGTATAAAAAATGGGGGGAGGAGAGGGAGGGGAGGAGGGGAGGGGGGAAGAGGAGGAGGGAGGGAGGAGGAGGAGGGGAGGGGTGGGGGAGGAGGAGGAGGAGGATGGGGGAGGAGGTGGAGGGGAGGGGAGGGGGAGGAGGGGCGGGGTCCCTTTGGGGGGGGGGGGGCCCGGGGTGGGCCTTTGAGGGTCTGGGGGGCCGGTGGGAGCCCTGGGAACCTTTGGGGACCGGGGGGTTCCTTCTGGATTGAGGTAGGGGGATTGGAACCCTTTGGATCGGGGTATGGCGATCGGGGCCCTTTGGGGGTTGGGTAGAGGACCTCACGACACTGTTCAAATAGAACTTGTTTACTAACGACCACACTCAAAACCTCTTCTAAAACCCTTTCTAAAACCATCTTTTAAATCGACGTCTCTAACGGTTTCGCCGAAATAATTCCATAAAATGACTAAAACCGTTTCGCCCAAATAATCCCTAAACGTAATTTCAGCGTGTTCCTTTTGTTTGGCATCTCTGTGCTTACACATTTCAAATTTCTAGGAAACCCTTTCCTACGTTAATCTCTTCATCTCATAAATTTTCCTAGCTAAACTATTAAGGTTTCGTTAGAATATCAATTTACCTCTCCGACTTAAAGTCCGTGAAGCCGTATTTAAAAATAGAATTTCTATCTCTTTAGACTCCCGCATAATTCCAAGATAACAAGTGATGTCATTTCTAATTCCTGGCACTAAAGATCGATGAAGCCCTATTTAAAAATAGAATATTAATTTTTCTCTCTGACCTAAAGAACGTTTATCCCTCAGGCCTAAGATTAAAGAAGCCTTAATGTTTCTTAATTCTCCCCTTCGTGAACCAATAATTTCCCCACCGATTATGTAAGATCGATGAAGCCCTATTTAAAAATAGAATATTAATTTTTCTCTCTGACCTAAAGAACGTATATCCCGAGAAAGTAATAAGCAGTCGCAGTCCTAATTAGTCACAGTCACAAGCAGCCATGGACACGCTTTGTATTAGTTCAAATTCTCTTTCAAAATTGATAATCTTGGTAACATAGATAATTTGGGTACCAGTAGTTTATTTTGATTTATTTCAACGTCTCTTACGTTTCCTGAAACCGTCACTCTTGTAGTCTTGGCCTTTGCAGTAACAGTAGATATATTATGCACATAGTGTCTTTTGGTTAGCTCAGCCGTCTCCTCAATTTATCCAAAAAAAATTTCAATTTTATGCTCTAAAAGCCTTGAGAGATATCGTTGATACACCCTCTTGTTAATTTTGATTTGGTCTATGGTGTGCCTTACCACTTTTTCAGAATTATACCTTAAAATCCTTAGCCTCAGTATTAATAGTCATAGCAGTAAAAATTGTAGATGTCACGGTGGTAGTACCAACAGCAGAATTAGTAGTCACATAATGCTTACTTTTTACTTTTATAACTTTAATAAATCAAATAATTTTAACATTTTGATTTTTAGATGTCAGTAGATTTATATTAAACTGACAATGCACATTCATTTGTATTTTTTCAGTAAAGTGAAAATTTTGTTCTGGCCTTGGAAAGGCATAGGGGTTTTGCGCCAAACTTATGTTAATATCTTCTCATTTTCAGTTTTACTCGGTTATTTATTTTAATTTCTGCTCGTTTTGGGTTTCATTTTTTTTATCTATGCTGATTTGTGGTAGTTTCAAGCTTGGTAGATGATTTTATTTTAATTTTGCTGATTTTTTGTTTAATGGAGTTCTTTAAAATTCTTTGAAAAACTTATTTTGTGGAAAATGTTTTTTCCAATTAATTTTTGTTCATTTTATATTGACATAGTCTTCTCATGGAAAAAGAAAATAACACTTTAAATCTTTTCGTTTTTTAAGACTTTTAGTTTGACCTCCTATTTGTATGCTGGAGAGAAATTTTCAGCAATTTTTAACAACATACACAATTTTAAAATTTCGGACACAAATAGTACTGTTTAACTTAGTTTCATACCTCCTCTAGTTGACCTGAAATGGAAAACTTGATACCATTCGCAAAAAAATCTGCTTACTTTCTTTGATAGCTTGGATACACTTACACTATTTTGATTTGTTTAAATTTTAAGAGCAGAGGTAGCCTCGAAAGTTTGAACATAATACTCTCAGTCGTTCTTGGAATACTGTTGAGATGCCTTACTGGGAATTATTTGAAAAAAACTACGTTTTCTAAAGAGTTAAAGAGGCTGAGTTACAAGGTCGAACCTTAAAACGTACAGGGATTAGGAGGCACAGTTGGGGGGCTGCCGCCCCCCAAACCCCCCGCTTTCGCAGCCTTTAAATAAAAAAAAAAATTTAAACTGAAAGTAAGGAGCGACATTAAATCTTAAAACGAACAGAAATTATTCCGTATATGAAAGAGGCTGTGCCCTCCTCAACGCCTCGCTCTTTACGCTAAAGTTTGACTTTCTCACAACTCTTTTTTTAAACAATAAAAACTTTAGCGTAAAGAGCGAGGCGTTGAGGAGGGCACAGCCTCTTTCATATACGGAATAATTTCTGTTCGTTTTAAGATTTAATGTCGCTCCTTACTTTCAGTTTAAATTTTTTTTTTATTTAAAGGCTGCGAAAGCGGGGGGTTTGGGGGGCGGCAGCCCCCCAACTGTGCCTCCTAATCCCTGTACGTTTTAAGGTTCGACCTTGTAACTCAGCCTCTTTAACTCTTTAGAAAACGTAGTTTTTTTCAAATAATTTCTGCACGTTTTTGTACAGTTTATTACTTATTATTGCTTGACTAACTGTTAGCTGATCGTGTCAGGAGTTAAAGTTGGGGGGCTGCCGCCCCCCAAACCCCCCGCTCTTGAACATTCTTGTGTTAAGGCTTTTAATTCCTGAATACTCAAATCACGTCGTACAGGGTGCCTCCTAATCCCTGTACGTTTTAAGGTTCGAACTTGTGACTCAGCCTCTTTAACAGCCCCCCAACTGTGCCTCCTAATCCCTGTACGTTTTAAGGGTCGACCTTGTAACTCAGCCTCTTTAACTCTTTAGAAAACGTAATTTTTTTCAAATAATTTAAAAAAGAAACTGAGTTTTCTTTTCAAAGTATATAAAAAAGTTGCTCTGATGGTGAATCGAACCCGACTTTTCCGAATGAAAGTCTGAAGTCTCAGCCGCTGGACTATACAAACACAATAGTAATTGTTGTTTAGCAAATAGAAGGTATTTTCGACGCAAGCAAATTCCCAAAAATCTTGATATGTGGTTTTTGGAAAACAGGGAAGGAGTGATCAGATTGAGCTGAAATTTCGACGATAAGCTCCCAGGCCCCAGGAAAGCTTATCCTCTAAATTTCAGCCCGATCAGACAACGTTAAAGGGGGGGTTGTGGAGGGAAAAATTAACATGGGCTAATATAGGAAAACGAGGTTTTTCGTAAATGTAAATTCGGGGGATAATTTTTTCGGTCTGAAAATATCAAAAGGCCCTAACAGGTCGAATTCTGCTTCGAATGAGTCCTCATTCAACCGGATCCGTTGCCAACTGTGGCCTGTAGGCGTGGCTAAGAAAAAGAAAAGAGATGAATTTTAAGTGGCTATATTTGGTTTTTTGAAAACAGGGAAGGAGTGATCGGATTGAGCTGAAATTTCGAGGATAAGCTCCCGGGCCCTAGGAAAGCTTAAACTCTAAATTTCAGCCCAATCGGACAACGTTAAAGGGGGCTGTGGTGGGAGGGTCCAAACTTCCGGCCCAGTTTACCCCATGAAGATAAAGTCGGAGGAGGATGAAATTTTGCAAGTTTCTTAGTTTGAGCTTGGGCTACAAAATGCAATTACCGCCGTCTCTCTGCGACCTCTAGGACCTGAAATCGCTTAACATTGTGGTGGGTCGCCTCTTTATAGAGGCACAAGTGTGCCTCCTTGATTAACATTATCACAGTGCATTTTGATTTAATCTTAAGGCAACATTTAGTTTTTAAACATAATGGGCCAATGGGAGGGTAGAAGTGGAAGTGGGATTAGTTGCCCTCCATCACTTTCGACTATTAAAAAGGGCATCAACCCTTTCTATTTTCAATTGAATGAGCCCCTTTTGAAGTTCCCATGACGACTCCTTCGGTACGAAGTGCCCCGGTCTAAACAACAACAACAACAAAAAATATTACTAATCACTTTCGATTATTAAAAAGGAAACTAGCCTTTGAATTTCCAATCAAATTAGTCTTTTTTGGCGTTTCTACGACAAAGCTTTCTATAAAACCTTATATGCGCCCAGGGCATAACTTAAAACCCTTGCCCTGAGACTTGTGGGGGAATGCCCTTCCAAAAACATATTTTCTATTTGGAAATCAACTAGCCTACGCTAAACAAAATGGCTATCTCAAAATTTGGATTGGATGTGTTTGGGTGAATGATGGACGTGGGGGAAGGGGGTCTATTACCCTCCAATCAGTTTCTACTATCAAAAAGAAACAAGCCCTTTGAATTTCCAATCAAATGAGCCCCTTTTGAAGTTTCTATGACAACGCCTTCCATAAGAACCTTATATACCCCTGGACATAACTTAAAACTCTTGCCCTGAGGGTTGTTGAGGAGTGTCCTCCTAAAAAATATATTTTCTATCTGGAAATCAACTACGCTGAACAAAATGGCTATATCCAAATTTTCATTGGATGTGTTTTTGGGAATGATGAGTGTGGGGAGGGGCTAGTTCGCCTCCAATCACTTTCTACTATGAAAAAGGGAACTAGCCCTTTGAATTTCCAATCGAATGAGCCTGTTTTGAAGTTTCTATGACAACGTCTTCTTATAAATCCTAATATGCCCCCAGGGCATAACTAAAAACTTGTCAAAGGGGTTGTTGGGGAGTGTCCTCCTAAAAAACATATTTTCTATCATGAAATCAACTACGCTGAACAAAATGGCTGTCTCAAAATTTTGATTGGATGTGTTTGGGGAAATGATGGGCGTGGGGGGGGGGGGTACTTTCCATCCAATCCCTTTCGAATTTTAATTGGGCACTAACCCTTTTGAATTTCCAATCGAATGATCATGTTTGAAATTTCTATGACAACACCTTCTATAAAAAACCATATATGTCCCCAGGGTGTACCTTAAAACCTTTGCCCTGAGGGTTGCTGGGGAGTGTCCTCCTCAAAACATTTTTACTATCTAAAAATTAACTACGCTGAACAAAATGGCTGTCTCAAAATTTTGATTGGATGTGTTTGGGGGAATGATGGGCGTGGGGGGGGGGGGGGTAGTTGCCCTCCAATCACTTTCGACTATTAAAAAGAGCAAACGCCCATTGAATTTCCAGTCGAATGAGCCTGTTTTGAAGTTTCTATGGAAACGTCCTCAATAAAAACCTTATATGCCCCCGGGGCATAACTTAAAACCCTTGTCCCGAGGTTTTGGGGGAGTGTCCTCCTCAAAAAGGTATTTTCTATCTGGAAATCAGCTACGGTAACAAAATGCCTATCTCGAAATTTTGATTGGATGTGTTTGGGGGAACGATGGGCGTGGGGGGGGCTAGTAGCCCTCTAATCACTTGTGACTCTTAAAAAGGACACTAGCCTTTAAATTTCCAATCGAATGAGCCTGTTTTGAAGTTTATACGACAAAGACTTCTATAAAGCCTTATATGACCCCAGGGCCAAACTTAAAACCCTTGCCCATAGGGTAATGGGGAAGTATCCTCCTCAAAAACCTATTTTTTGCCAGGAAATCAACTACGTTGAACAAAATGACCAACTCACAATTTTGATTTGATATGTTTGGGGGAAGGATGGCCGGTGGGGGGCTAGTTGCCCTCCAATCTCTTTGGAATATTAAAAAGGGCACTAGCCCTTTGAAATTCAATTGAATGAGCGTTTTTTGAAGTTTTATATGACAACGCCTTCTATAAAAACCTTTTGTGCCCCCAGGGCATAACTTAAAACCCTTGCCCTGAGGCTTGTTGGGGAGTGTCCTTCTAAAAAACACATTTTCTATCTAGAAATCAACTACGATGAACAAAATGGCTATCTCAAAATTTTGATTGGATGTGTTTGGGGGAATGATAGGCGTGGGGGGGGGGGCTAGTTTGCCCTGAAATCACTTTAGACTATTAAAAGGGCTCTAGAACTCTTGAGTTCTAATCGAATGAGCCCATTTTGAAGTCTCTACGAAGACCCTTTCTATATGACATGCGCTCCTTTAAAGAGAAAAAAAAATAATAAACTGTATATTGTCAACATTGATCTTATATGCCCTCAGGGCATAACTTAAAGCCCTTGCCTTGAGAGCTGTCGGGGACTGTCCTCCTCAAAAACCTATTTTCTGTCTGGAAATCACTACGTTGAACAAAATGACCATCTCACAATTTTGATTTGATGTGTTTGGGGGAAAGATGGGTGGTAGGGGGGGGGGCTAGTTACCCTCTAATCTCTTTGGACTTTTAAAAGGGGCACTAGCCCTTTGAATTTCTATTGAATGAGCCTTTTTTGAAGTTTTATACGACAACGCCTTCTACAAAAACCTTATAAGCCCCCAGGCATAACTTAAAACCCTTGCCTTGAGGCTTGTGGGGAGTGTCCTTCTGAAAAACACATTTTCTATCTAGAAATCAACTACGCTGAACAAAATGGCTATCTCAAAATTTTGATTGGATGTGTTTTGGGGGAATGACAGGCGTGGGGGGAGGGCTAGTTTGCCCTCCAATCACTTCGACTTTTAAAAAGGGCGCTAGCTCTTTGTATTACCAATCGAATGAACCTGTTTGAAGTTTATATGACAACAGCTTGATAAAAACCTTATATGCTCCCAGGGCTGAACTTTGAATAGAAATTCAAAGGGCTAGTGCCCCTTTTAAAAGTCCAAAGAGATTAGAGGGTAACTAGCCCCCCCCCCTACCACCCATCTTTCCCCCAAACACATCAAATCAAAATTGTGAGATGGTCATTTTGTTCAACGTAGTTGATTTCCAGACAGAAAATAGGTTTTTGAGGAGGACAGTCCCCGACAGCTCTCAGGCAAGGGCTTTAAGTTATGCCCTGAGGGCATATAAGATCATGTTGACATAACAGTTTATTATTTTTTTTCTCTTTAAAGGAGCGCATGTCTATAGAAAGGTCTTCGTAGAGACTTCAAATGGGCTCATTCGATTAGAACTCAAGAGTTCTAGAGCCCTTTTTAATAGTCCTAAAGTGATTTCAGGGCAACTAGCCCCCCCCACGCCTATCATTCCCCAAACACATCCAATCAAAATTTTGAGATAGCCATTTTTGTTCATCGTAGTTGATTTCTAGATAGAAAATGTGTTTTTTAGAAGGACACTCCCCAACAAGCCTCAGGGCAAGGGTTTTAAGTTATGCCCTGGGGGCACAAAAGGTTTTTATAGAAGGCGTTGTCATATAAAACTTCAAAAAACGCTCATTCAATTGAATTTCAAAGGGCTAGTGCCCTTTTTAATATTCCAAAGAGATTGGAGGGCAACTAGCCCCCCACCGGCCATCCTTCCCCCAAACATATCAAATCAAAATTGTGAGTTGGTCATTTTGTTCAACGTAGTTGATTTCCTGCAAAAAATAGGTTTTTGAGGAGGATACTTCCCCATTACCCTATGGGCAAGGGTTTTAAGTTTGGCCCTGGGGTCATATAAGGCTTTTATAGAAGTCTTTGTCGTATAAACTTCAAAACAGGCTCATTCGATTGGAAATTTAAAGGGCTAGTGTCCTTTTTAAGAGTCACAAGTGATTGAGGGCTACTAGCCCCCCCCCCACGCCATCGTTCCCCCAAACACATCCAATCAAAATTTCGAGATAGGCATTTTGTTACCGTAGCTGATTTCCAGATAGAAAATACCTTTTTGAGGAGGACACTCCCCCAAAACCCTCGGGACAAGGGTTTTAAGTTATGCCCCGGGGCATATAAGGTTTTTATTGAGGACGTTTCCATAGAAACTTCAAAACAGGCTCATTCGACTGGAAATTCAATGGGCGTTTGCTCTTTTTAATAGTCGAAAGTGATTGGAGGGCAACTACCCCCCCCCCCCCACGCCCATCATTCCCCCAAACACATCCAATCAAAATTTTGAGACAGCCATTTTGTTCAGCGTAGTTAATTTTTAGATAGTAAAAATGTTTTTGAGGAGGACACTCCCCAGCAACCCTCAGGGCAAAGGTTTTAAGGTACACCCTGGGGACATATATGGTTTTTTATAGAAGGTGTTGTCATAGAAATTTCAAAACATGATCATTCGATTGGAAATTCAAAAGGGTTAGTGCCCCAATTAAAAGTCGAAAGGGATTGGATGGAAAGTACCCCCCCCCCCCACGCCCATCATTTCCCCAAACACATCCAATCAAAATTTTGAGACAGCCATTTTGTTCAGCGTAGTTGATTTCATGATAGAAAATATGTTTTTTAGGAGGACACTCCCCAACAACCCCTTTGACAAGTTTTTAGTTATGCCCTGGGGCATATTAGGATTTATAAGAAGACGTTGTCATAGAAACTTCAAAACAGGCTCATTCGATTGGAAATTCAAAGGGCTAGTTCCCTTTTTCATAGTAGAAAGTGATTGGAGGCGAACTAGCCCCTCCCCCACGCTCATCATTCCCAAAACACATCCAATCAAAATTTTGAGACAGCCATTTTGTTCAGCGTAGTTGATTTCATGATAGAAAATATGTTTTTTAGGAGGACACTCCTCAACAACCCTCAGGGCAAGAGTTTTAAGTTATGTCCAGGGGTATATAAGGTTCTTATGGAAGGCGTTGTCATAGAAACTTCAAAAGGGGCTCATTTGATTGGAAATTCAAAGGGCTTGTTTCTTTTTGATAGTAGAAACTGATTGGAGGGTAAATAGACCCCCCTCCCCCACGTCCATCATTCACCCAAACACATCCAATCCAAATTTTGAGATAGCCATTTTGTTTAGCGTAGGCTAGTTGATTTCCAAATAGAAAATATGTTTTTGGAAGGGCATTCCCCCACAAGTCTCAGGGCAAGGTTTTAAGTTATGCCCTGGGCGCATATAAGGTTTTTATAGAAAGCTTTGTCGTAGAAACGCCAAAAAAGACTAATTTGATTGGAAATTCAAAGGCTAGTTTCCTTTTTAATAATCGAAAGTGATTAGTAATATTTTTTGTTGTTGTTGTTGTTTAGACCGGGCACTTCGTACCGAAGGAGTCGTCATGGGAACTTCAAAAGGGGCTCATTCAATTGAAAATAGAAAGGGTTGATGCCCTTTTTAATAGTCGAAAGTGATTGGAGGGCAACTAATCCCACTTCCACTTCTACCCTCCCATTGGCCCATTATGTTTAAAAACTAAATGTTGCCTTAAGATTAAATCAAAATGCACTGTGATAATGTTAATTCCCAGTAAGGCATCTCAACAGTATTCCAAGAACGACTGAGAGTATTATGTTCAAACTTTCGAGGCTACCTCTGCTCTTAAAATTTAAACAAATCAAAATAGTGTAAGTGTATCCAAGCTATCAAAGAAAGTAAGCAGATTTTTTTGCGAATGGTATCAAGTTTTCCATTTCAGGTCAACTAGAGGAGGTATGAAACTAAGTTAAACAGTACTATTTGTGTCCGAAATTTTAAAATTGTGTATGTTGTTAAAAATTGCTGAAAATTTCTCTCCAGCATACAAATAGGAGGTCAAACTAAAAAGTCTTAAAAAACGAAAAGATTTAAAGTGTTATTTTCTTTTTCCATGAGAAGACTATGTCAATATAAAATGAACAAAAATTAATTGGAAAAAACATTTTCCACAAAATAAGTTTTTCAAAGAATTTTAAAGAACTCCATTAAACAAAAAATCAGCAAAATTAAAATAAAATCATCTACCAAGCTTGAAACTACCACAAATCAGCATAGATAAAAAAATGAAACCCAAAACGAGCAGAAATTAAAATAAATAACCGAGTAAAACTGAAAATGAGAAGATATTAACATAAGTTTGGCGCAAAACCCCTATGCCTTTCCAAGGCCAGAACAAAATTTTCACTTTACTGAAAAAATACAAATGAATGTGCATTGTCAGTTTAATATAAATCTACTGACATCTAAAAATCAAAATGTTAAAATTATTTGATTTATTAAAGTTATAAAAGTAAAAAGTAAGCATTATGTGACTACTAATTCTGCTGTTGGTACTACCACCGTGACATCTACAATTTTTACTGCTATGACTATTAATACTGAGGCTAAGGATTTTAAGGTATAATTCTGAAAAAGTGGTAAGGCACACCATAGACCAAATCAAAATTAACAAGAGGGTGTATCAACGATATCTCTCAAGGCTTTTAGAGCATAAAATTGAAATTTTTTTTGGATAAATTGAGGAGACGGCTGAGCTAACCAAAAGACACTATGTGCATAATATATCTACTGTTACTGCAAAGGCCAAGACTACAAGAGTGACGGTTTCAGGAAACGTAAGAGACGTTGAAATAAATCAAAATAAACTACTGGTACCCAAAT
>JAPEVW010001054.1:0-2500 GCA_027921565.1 Artemia sinica | reverse complement strand
ATAATTCTGAAAAAGTGGTAAGGCACACCATAGACCAAATCAAAATTAACAAGAGGGTGTATCAACGATATCTCTCAAGGCTTTTAGAGCATAAAATTGAAATTTTTTTTGGATAAATTGAGGAGACGGCTGAGCTAACCAAAGACACTATGTGCATAATATATCTACTGTTACTGCAAAGGCCAAGACTACAAGAGTGACGGTTTCAGGAAACGTAAGAGACGTTGAAATAAATCAAAATAAACTACTGGTACCCAAATTATCTATGTTACCAAGATTATCAATTTTGAAAGAGAATTTGAACTAATACAAAGCGTGACCATGGCTGCTTGTGACTGTGACTAATTAGGACTGCGACTGCTTATTACTTTCTCTTTTTCTACTTGTGACTGTGACCGTGCATATATATGACTTTGACAACTTGCAACTGGGTTTGCACGTAGCTGTAGTAAAAAGTACTTGAAACTAGAATGTAACTTCACAGACTGCAACTACTTTAACTGTGGCAATTTGTAACTTCATCTACAACGACTATTCGTGACTGTTACTATGACTGGAGCTACGTGTTACTGTGACTGCTTTTGACTCTGGCCGCTAGTGACTTTAATGACTTGTGACTATGACTAGAACTGCTTACAACTTTGACTTTTTGTGACTGTGACTCTCTATGAATGTGACTACTTGTGACAGTGTCAAATTGCGAATCTGACTACAACAATTTGTGGTTGTGTGTCACTCCTTGCTGCAACTTTAATTGCTTGTGATTGTAACTACATTACTTGCTATTGCGACTATTTGTATTTACAGGTGCTTATAACTATGAGTGTGACTGCTTGTGACAGCAATAATCTGTTAACAGCAACAATTTGCAATTGTGATCACTCACAGCTACGACTGTGATTACTTGTTACTCTTACTACTTGTGACTTTAACTACTCTCAACGGCAGATGCACTAAATAGTAACCGTAACTACCCAAAATTGTGATTACTTGTGGCTTCGAACACTTGCGGCTGTGTTTACTACTGATTGCAATCGGAACTGCTTTTGGCTGTGATCACTTGCAATTGCAACTAATTTTAACTGTGATTTTGAATTTCCAAAACTAATCAAAAAAACTACTGCTAGTGCAACAGTTATTGCTACAATTACGTCTGTGACCGTGACTGCTGCTGCTATTGCAACGAGTTCTAATATTAAAACAACAACTGCTACTAAAGGTATTGATTTAAATCAAAAGACATGCAATATATTGACTTGGCCAAATTATGTTATGCGCATTTATGTTTTTCTGAAGTATTTGTTTTGATATCTCCGGCACTCTTTAGAGAATTAGATTAAACTCTTGTAGTCATTGTGAGAAAAACATGATAGCAGCCACAAGGACTTGTAACTATGACTGTAACGGCTTACCAACTGTGACTGGGCGTCTGAGGACTGTGGCTGAGGTCTCGATGAATGGGAACGAGTGAGAGACCGGATATTGGATATACAGAGAGATAGCGAGATAGAGCGATCTAGAGAGAGAGAGAAGAGAGAGAGGAGCGAGATGAGAGAGATAGAGTAGGAGAGAGAAGAGAGCGAGATGAGAGAGTACGCGAGAGAGAGAGAGACTAGAGAGAGAGAGAGAGAGGAGAGAGAGAGAGAGAGAGAGAGAGAGAGAGCTAGAGGGGGAGACGAGAGAGAGAGAGGTAGAGAGAGAGAACAGAGCGAGAGATAGAGTGATTAGATAGAGAGCGAGAGGGAGAGAGAGAGGAGAGAGAGGAGAGAGACAGAGAGAGAGAGTGAGATGCAGAGGAGGAGAGAGTAGCAGAGAGAGAGAGAGAGATAGAGAGAGAGCGATAAGAGCGATAGAGATCGAGATAGAGAGAGCTAGAGCGAGCGATAGACGAGAGATGAGAGATAGGAGAGAAGAGAGAGTAGTAGAGGAGATACTGAGAGAGAGAGAGAGAGAGAGAGCGAGATAGAGAGAGGAGAGAGAGAGAGAGATAGAGAGAGAGAGAGAGAGAGAGAGAGAGAGAGAGATTAGAGAGAGAGAGAGAGAGAGTAGAGAGGAGATAGAGAGAGAGATAGAGAGAGAGAGAGAGAGAGAGAGAGAAGAGAGAGAGAGAGAGAGATAGAGAGATAGAGAGATGAGAGTAGAGATAGAGATAGAGAGAGAGAGAGAGAGATAGAGAGATAGATATATATAGAGATATAGTAGAGATAAGTATAGATATAGAGATATATAGAGAAGATATGATGATATAGAGAGATATATATATAGTATATATAGATATAGATGACATATAGATAGAGAGAGATATATATATATATATATATAGTATATAATCTAATATATATATATATATATATGAATATATATAGATATATATATAATATAGTTATATATATATATATATATATATATATATATATATATATATATATATACTATATATATATTAATATATATAATATATAATATATTATATATATTAATATATATATATATTATAGAG
>JAPEVW010001053.1:0-18426 GCA_027921565.1 Artemia sinica | reverse complement strand
GTTGGTTTGTATGTCTAAGCGCTTGTCTTTCTCTGTTTCTATGTCTAAAGTGTTTGTCTTTGTTGGTTTGCATGTCTAAAGTGATTGTCATTCTCTGTCTGTGTGTCTGAAGTGTTTGTCTTTGTTGGTTTGTATGTCTGAAGTGTTCGTCTTTGTTGTTTTGCATGTCTAAAGTGTTTGTCTTTCTCTTTTTCTATGTCTAAAGTGTTTGTCTTTGTTGGTTTGTATTTCTGAAGTGTCTGTCTTTGCTATTTTGTATGTCTAAAAGCCTGTCTTTCTCTGTTTGTATGTCTGAAGTGTTTGTCTTTGTTGGTTTGTATGTCTGAAGCGTTTGTCTTTGTTGGTTTGTATATGTCTGAAGTGTCTGTCTTTGTTGGTGTGTTTGTCTAAAGTGCCTGTCTTTCTCTGTTTGTATGTCTGAAGTGTTTGTCTTTGTTGGTTTGTATGTCTGAAGTGTTTGTCTTTGTTGGTTTGTATGTCTGAAGTGTTTGTCTTTGTTGGTTTGTATGTCTAAAGTGCTTGTCTTTCTCTTTTTGTATTTCTGAAGTGTCTGTCTTTATTGGTTTGTATGTCTGAAGTATTTGTCATTGTTGGTTTTGTATGTCTTAAGTGTCTGTCTTTGTTGGTTTGTATGTCTAAAGTGCCTGTCTTTCTCTATTTGAATGTCTGAAGTGTTTGTCTTTGCTGGTTTGTATGTCTGAAGTGTCTGTCTTTGTTGGTTTGTATCTCTAAAGTGCTTGTCTTTCTCTTTTTGTATTTCTGAAGTGTATGTCTTTGTTGGTTTGTATGTCTAAAGTGCCTGTCTTTCTCTGTTTGTATGTCTGAAGTGTTAGTCTTTGTTTGTTTGTATGTTTAAAGTGCCAGTCTTTCTCTGTTTGTATGTCTGAACTGTTTGTCTTTGTTTGTTTGTATGTCTAAAGTGCTTGTCTTTCTCTTTTTGTATATCTGAAGTGTTTGTCTTTGTTGGTTTCTATGTCTAAAGTGTCTGTCTTTGTTGGTTTTTATGTCTAAAGTGCCTGTCTTTCTCTGTTTGTATGTCTGAAGTGTCTGTCTTTGTTGGTTTGTTTGTCTTAAGTGCCTGTCTTTCTATGTTTGTATGTCTGAAGTGTTTGTCTTTGTATCTTTGTATGTCTAAAGTGTTTGTCTTTGTTGGTTTGTATGTCTGAAGTGTTTGTCTTTGTTGGTTTGAGTGTCTAAAGTGTTTGTCTTTCTCGTTTTGTTTCTATGTCTGAAGTGTTTTCTTCTTTTTTGGTCTGTATGTCTGAAGTGTCTGTCTTTGTTGGTTTGTATGTCTAAAGTGCCTGACTTTGATGGTTTGTATGTCTAAAGTGCCTGTCTTTCTCTGTTTGTATGTCTGAAGTGTTTTTCTTTGTTGGTTTGTATGTCTGAAGTGTCTGTCTTTGTTTGTTTGTATGTCTGAAGTGTTTGTCTTTGTTTTGTTTGTATGTCTAAAGTGCTTCTCTTTTTTTCTGTTTGTATGTTTGAAGTGTTTGTCTTTGTTGCTTTGTATATCTGAAGTGTCTGTCTTTGTTGGTTTGTATGTCAAAAGTGCTTGTCTTTCTCTTTTTGTATTTCTAAAGTGTTTGTCTTTGTTGGTTTGTATGTGTAAAGTGTTGGTTTGTATGTCTGAAATGTGTGTCTTTGTTGGTTTGTATGTCTAAAGTGCTTGTCTTTCTCTTTTTGTATTTCTGAAGTGTATGTCTTTGTTGGTTTGTTTGTCTAAAGCCCTTGTCTTTCTCTGTTTGTATGTCTAAAGTGTTTATCTTTGTTGGTTTGCATGTCTAAAGTATTTGTCATTCTCTGTTTGTATGTCTGAAGTGTTTGTCTTTGTTGGTTTGTATGTCTGAACTGTTCGTCTTTGTTGGTTTGCATGTCTAAAGTGTTTGTCTTTCTCTGTTTCTATGTCTAAAGTGTTTGTCTTTGTTGGTTTGTATGTCTGAAGTGTCTGTCTTTGCTGTTTTGTATGTCTAAAGTGCCTGTCTTTCTCTGTTTGTATGTCTGAAGTGTTTGTGTTTGTTGGTTTGTATGTCTGAAGCGTTTGTCTTTGTTGGTTTGTATATGTCTGAAGTGTCTTGTCTTTGTTGGTGTGTATGTCTAAAGTGCCTGTCTTTCTCTGTTTGTATGTCTGAAGCGTTTGTCTTTGTTGGTTTGTATGTCTGAAGTGTTTGTCTTTGTTGGTTTGTATGTCTTAAGTGTTTGTCTTTGTTGGTTTGTATGTCTAAAGTGCTTGTCTTTCTCTTTTTGTATTTCTGAAGTGTCTGTCTTTATTGGTTTGTATGTCTGAAGTATTTGTCATTGTTGGTTTGTATGTCTTAAGTTTCTGTCTTTGTTGGTTTGTATGTCTAAAGTGCCTGTCTTTCTCTATTTGAATGTCTGAAGTGTTTGTCTTTGCTGGTTTGTATGTCTGAAGTGTCTGTCTTTGTTGGTTTGTATCTCTAAAGTGCTTGTATTTCTCTTTTTGTATTTCTGAAGTGTAATGTCTTTGTTTTTGGTTTGTATGTCTAAAGTGCATGTCTTTCTCTGTTTGTTTGTCTGAAGTGTTAGTCTTTGTTTGTTTGTTTGTTTAAAAAGCCTGTCTTTCTCTGTTTGTATGTCTGAACTGTTTGTCTTTGTTTGTTTGTATGTCTAAAGTGCCTGTCTTTCTATGTTTGAATGTCTGAAGTGCCTGTCTTTCTCTGTTTGTATGTCTGAAGTGTTTGTCTTTGTTGGTTTGTCTGTCTGAAGTGTCTTGTGTTTTATTGGTTTGTATGTCTGAAGTGTTTGTCTTTGTTGGTTTGTATGTCTAAAGTGTCTGTCTTTGTTGGTTTGTATGTCTAAAGTGCCTGTCTTTCTCTGTTTGTATGTCTGAAGTGTTTGTCTTTGTTGGTTTGTATGTCTGAAGTGTTCGTCTTTGTTGGTTTGCATGTCTAAAGTGTTTGTCTTTCTCTGTTTCTATGTCTAAAGTGTTTGTCTTTGTTGGTTTGTATGTCTGAAGTGTCTGTCTTTGCTGTTTTGTATGTCTAAAGTGCCTGTCTTTCTCTGTTTGTATGTCTGAAGTGTTTGTGTTTGTTGGTTTGTATGTCTGAAGCGTTTGTCTTTGTTGGTTTGTATATGTCTGAAGTGTCTGTCTTTGTTGGTGTGTATGTCTAAATGCCTGTCTTTCTCTGTTTGTATGTCTGAAGCGTTTGTCTTTGTTGGTTTGTATGTCTGAAGTGTTTGTCTTTGTTGGTTTGTATGTCTTAAGTGTTTGTCTTTGTTGGTTTGTATGTCTAAAGTGCTTGTCTTTCTCTTTTTGTTTTTTCTGAAGTGTCTGTCTTTATTGGTTTGTATGTCTGAAGTATTTGTCATTGTTGGTTTGTATGTCTTAAGTTTCTGTCTTTGTTGGTTTGTATGTCTAAAGTGCCTGTCTTTCTCTATTTGAATGTCTGAAGTGTTTGTCTTTGCTGGTTTGTATGTCTGAAGTGTCTGTCTTTGTTGGTTTGTATCTCTAAAGTGCTTGTATTTTTCTTTTTGTATTTCTGAAGTGTATGTCTTTGTTGGTTTGTATGTCTAGAGTGCATGTCTTTCTCTGTTTGTTTGTCTGAAGTGTTAGTCTTTGTTTGTTTGTTTGTTAAAAAGCCTGTCTTTCTCTGTTTGTATGTCTGAACTGTTTGTCTTTGTTTGTTTGTATGTCTAAAGTGCCTGTCTTTCTATGTTTGAATGTCTGAAGTGCCTGTCTTTCTCTGTTTGTATGTCTGAAGTGTTTGTCTTTGTTGGTTTGTCTGTCTGAAGTGTCTGTGTTTATTGGTTTGTATGTCTGAAGTGTTTGTCTTTGTTGGTTTGTATGTCTAAAGTGTCTGTCTTTGTTGGTTTGTATGTCTAAAGTGCCTGTCTTTCTCTGTTTGTATGTCTGAAGTGTTTGTTTTGTTGGTTTTGTATGTCTGAAGTGTTTGTCTTTGTTGGTTTATATGTCTAAAGTGCTTGTCTTTCTCTTTTGTATATCTGAAGTGTTTTGTCTTTGTTGGTTTCTATGTCTAAAGTGTCTGTTTTTTTGTTGGTTTGTATGTCTAAAGTGCCTGTCTTTGTTGGTTAGTATGTCTAATGTGCCTGTCTTTGTGTGGTTTGTATGTCAAAAGTGCATGTCTTTCTCTTTTTGTGTGTCTGAAGTGTCTGTCTTTGTTGTTTTGTATGTCTGAAGTACCTGTCTTTCTATGTTTTTATGTCTTAAGTGTTTGTCTTTGTTTTTTTTTTGTCTAAAGTGTTTTGTCTTTGTTGGTTTGAATGTCTGAAGTGTTTGTCTTTGTTGGTTTGCATGTCTAAAGTGTTTGTCTTTCTCTGTTTCTATGTCTGAAGTTTTTGTCTTTGTTGGTTTGTGTGTCTGAAGTGTCTGTCTTTGTTGTTTTGTATGTCTAAAGTGCCTGTCTTTCTCTGTTTGTATGTTTTGAAGTGTTTGTCTTTGTAGGTTTGTATGTCTGAAGTTTTTGTCTTTGTTTGTTTGTATGTCTGAAAGGTCTGTCTTTGTTGATTTTGTATGTTTCAAGCGTATGTCTTTGTCGGTTTGTATGTCTGAAGTGTCTGTCTTTGTAGGTTTGTATGTCTAAAGCGTTTGTCTTTCTCTGTTAGTATGTCTGAAGTGTTTGTCTTTGTTGGTTTGAATGTCTGAAGTGTCTGTCTTTTTTGGTTTGTATGTCTAAAGTGCTTGTCTTTCTCTTTTTGTATTTCTGAAGTGTTTGTCTTTGTTGGTTTGTATGTCTAAAGTGTCTGTATTTGTTGGTTTGTATGTCTAAAGTGCCTGTCTTTGTTGGTTTGTATGTCTAAAGTGCCTGTCTTTCTCTGTTTGTATGTCTGAAGTGTTTGTCTTTGTTGGTTTGTGTGTCTGAAGTGTTTGTCTTTGTAGGTTTGTATGTCTGAAGTGTTTTTTTTCTTTGTTTGTTTGTATGTCTGAAATGTCTGTCTTTGTTGATTTGTATGTCTGAAGCGTTTGTCTTTGTCATTTTTGTATGTCTGAAGTGTCTGTCTTTGTTGGTTTGTGTGTCTAAAGCGTTTGTCTTTCTCTGTTTGTGTGTCTGAAGTGTTTTTCTTTGTTGGTTTGAATGTCTGAAGTGTGTTTCTTTGTTGGTTTGTATGTCTAAAGTGCCTGTCTTTGTTAGTTTGTATGTCTAAAGTGCCTGTCTTTGTTAGTTTGTATGTCTAAAGTGCCTGTTTTTCTCTGTTTGCATGTCTGAAGTGTTTGTCTTTGTTTGGTTTGTATGTCTAAAGGGCCTTTCTTTCTCTGTTTGTATGTCTGAAGTGTCTGTCTTTTGTTGGTTTGTATGTCTGAAGTTTATGTCTTTGTTGGTTTGTATGTCTAAAGTGTCTGTCTTTATTGGTTTGTATGTCTTAAGTGCCTGTTTTTTGTTTGTTTGTATGTCTAAAGTGTTTGTCTTTGTTGGTTTGAATGTCTGAAGTGTGTTTGTCTTTGTTGTTGGTTTGAATGTCTAAAGTGTTTGTCTTTCTCTGTTTCTATGTCTGAAGTGTTTGTCTTTGTTGATTTGTTTGTCTGAAGTGTCTGTCTTTGTTGGTTTGTATGTCTGAAGTGTCTGTCTTTGCTGTTTTGTATGTCTAAAGTGCCTGTCTTTCTCTGTTTGTAGGTCTGAAGTGTTTGTCTTTGTTGGTTTGTATGTCTGAAGCGTTAGTCTTTGTTGGTTTGTATATGTCTGAAGTGTCTGTCTTTGTTGGTGTGTATGTCTAAAGTGCCTGTCTTTCTCTGTTTGTATGTCTGAAGCGTTTGTCTTTGTTGGTTTGTATGTCTAAAGTGCTTGTCTTTCTCTTTTTGTATTTCTGAAGTGTCTGTCTTTATTGGTTTGTATGTCTGAAGTATTTGTCATTGTTGGTTTGTATGTCTTAAGTGTCTGTCTTGTGTTGGTTTGTATGTCTAAAGTGCCTGTCTTTCTCTATTTGAATGTCTGAAGTGTTTGTCTTTGCTGGTTTGTATGTCTGAAGTGTCTGTCTTTGTTGGTTTGTATCTCTAAAGTGCTTGTCGTTCTCTTTTTTTATTTCTGAAGTGTATGTCTTTGTTGGTTTGTATGTCTAAAGTGCCTGTCTTTCTCTGTTCGTATGTCTGAAGTGTTAGTCTTTGTTTGTTTGTATGTTTAAAGTGCCTGTCTTTCTCTGTTTGTATGTCTGAACTGTTTGTCTTTGTTTGTTTGTATGTCTAAAGTGCCTGTCTTTCTATGTTTGAATGTCTGAAGTGCCTGTCTTTCTCTGTTTGTATGTCTGATGTGTTTGTCTTTGTTGGTTTGTCTGTCTGAAGTGTCTGTATTTATTGGTTTGTATGTCTGAAGTGTTTGTCTTTGTTGGTTTGTATGTCTAAAGTGTCTGGTTTGTATGTCTGTTTGTATGTGTGAACACAAACCAACAAAGACAAACACTTCACACATACAAACAGAGAAAGACTGGCACTTTAGACATACAAACCAACAAAGACAGACACTTCAGACATACAAACCAACAAAGACAGACACTTCAGACATTTAAACCGAGAAAGAAAGGCCCTTTAGACATACAAACCAACAAAGAAAAACACTTCAGACATACAAACAGAGAAAACAGGCACTTTAGACATACAAACCAACAAAGACAGGCACTTTAGACATACAAACCAACAAAGCAAAACACACTTCAGACATTCAAACCAACAAACATACAAACCAACAAAGACAGACGCTTCAGACATACAAACCAACAATGACAAACACTTCAGACATAGAAACAGAGAAAACAAACACTTTAGACATGCAAACCAACAAAGACAGACACTTCAGAAATACAAAAAGAGAAAGACATTCACTTTAGACATACAAACAAACAAAGACACACACTTCAGACATACAAACCAACAAAGACAACCACTTCAGACATACAAACCAACAAAGACACACACTTCAAAACATACAAACAGATAAAGACAGGCACTTTAGTCATACAAACCAACAAAGACAGACACTTCAGACATACAAAACCAACAAAGACAAACACTTCACCCATACAAACCAACAAAGACAGACGCTTCAGACATACAAACCAACAAAGACAAACACTTCAGACATACATATATAGAAGACAGGTACTTCAGTCATACAAAACAACAAAGACAGACACTTCAGACATACAAACAGAGAAAGACAGGCACTTTAGACATACAAATCAACAAAGACAGGCACTTTAGACATACAAACCAACAAAGACAGGCACTTTAGACATACAAACCAACAAAGACAGACACTTTAGACATACAAACCAACAAAGATAAACACTTCAGAAATACAAAAAGAGAAAAGACAAGCACTTTAGACATACCAACCAACAAAGACAGCCACTTCAGACATACAAACCAACAAAGACAAACACTTCAAACATAAAAACAGAGAAAGACAGGCACTTTAGACATACAAACCAATAAAGACAGACACTTCAGACATACAACCAACAAAGACAAACACTTCACACATACAAACAAAAGAAAGACAGGCACTTTAGTCATTCCAACATAGAAAGAAAGACAGCACTTTAGACATACAAACAAGCAAAGACAAACACTTCAGACATACAAACGGAGGAAAGAGAGTTACTTTAGACATACAAACCAACATACACAGAAATGTCAGACATAAAACCAACAAAGACACTTCAGACATAGAAACAAAGAAAAACAAAACACTTTAGACATGAAAACCAACAAAGACAAACACTTCAGACATACAAACAGAGAAACCCGAGCACTTTAGCCATACAAACCAACAAAGACAGACACTTCAGACATACAAACCAACAAAGACAAACTCTTCAGACATACAAAGTGTCTGTCTTTGTTGGTTTGTATGTCTAAAGTGCTTGTCTTTCTCTGTTTATATGTCTGAAGTGTTTGTCTTTGTTGGTTTGTATGTCTGAAAATTTCTGTGTTTGTTGGTTTGTATGTTTAAAGTGCCTGTCTTTCTCTGTTTGTATGTCTGAAGTGTTCGTCTTTGTTTTGTTTGTATGTCTAAATTGCCTGTCTTTGTCTATGTTTGAATGTCTCGTAAAGTGCCTGTCTTTATCTGTTTGCAGGTATGAAGTATTTGTCTTTGTTGGTTTGTATGTCTGAAGTGTCTGTCTTTGTTGGTTTGTATGGGTAAAAACTTAGTTTTTGTTGTTGTATTTCGTCTTTGTCTTTGTTGGTTTGTATGACAAACAAACTTAGATATGTCTGAAGTGTCTGTCTTTTATTGGTTTGTATGGTCTGAAGTGTTTGTCTTTGTTGTTTGTATGTCTTTTAAAGTGCCTGTCTTTCTGTGTTTGTCTGTTTGAAAGTGTTGGTCTTTGTTGGTTTTGTATGTCTGAAGTGTCTGTGTTTGTTGGTTTGTATGTCTAAAGTACCTGTCTTTGTTGGTTTGTATGTCTAAAGGCCTGTCTTTCTCTGTTTGTATGTCTGAAGTGACTGTTTTTGTGGTTTGCATGTCTGAAGTGCCTGTCTTTCAATGTTTGCATGTCTGAAGTGTTCGTCTTTGTTGGTTTGTATGTCTGAAGTGTTTGTCTTTGTTGGTTTGTGTGTCTAAAAGGGCCTGTCTTTCTCTGCTTGTATGTTTGAAGTTTGATCTGTTTGTATGTTTATGTCTGAAGTGTCTGTCTTTGTTGGTTTGTATGTCTTAAAGTGTCTGTCTTTTGTTGGTTTGTATGTCTAAAGTGCCTGTCTTTGTTGGTTTTGTATGTCTAAAGTGCCTGTCTTTGTTGGTTTGTATGTCTAAAGTGCCTGTCTTTCTATGTTTGTATGTCTGAAGTGTCTGTCTTTGTTGGTTTGTATATCTAAAGTGTCTGTCTTTCTCTGTTTGTATGTTCTAAAGAGTTATATTTTTATTGGTCTGTATGTCTGATGTGTCTGTCTTGTTTGTTTGTATGTCTAAAGTGCCTGTCTTTCTAAGTTTGTATGTCTGAAGTGTTTGTCTTTGTTGGTTTTTTTATGGGTGAAGTGTTTGTCTTTGTTGGTTTTGTATGTTTGAAGTGTCTTCTTTGTTGGTTTGTATGTCTAAAGTGCATGTCTTTCTCTGTTTGTAAGTCTGAAGTGTTTGTCTTTGTTGGTTTGTATGTCTAAAGTGCTTGTCTTTCTCTTTTTGTATTTCTGAAGTGTATGTCTTTGTTGGTTTGTATGTCTAAAGCGCTTGTCTTTCTCTGTTTGTATGTCTGAAGTGTTTGTCTTTGTTGGTTTGCATGTCTAAAGTGTTTGTTTTTCTCTGTTTCTATGTCGGAAGTGTTTGTCTTTGTTGGTTTGTATGTCTGAAGTGTCTGTCTTTGTTGGTTTGTATGTCTGAAATGTTTGTGTTTGTTGGTTTGTATGTCTAATGTGTGCCTGTCTTTCTCTGTTTGTATGTCTGAAGTGTTTGTGTTTGTTGTTTGTATGTCTAATGTGCCTGTCTTTCTCTGTTTGTATGTCCTGAAGTGTTTGTCTTTGTTGGTTTGTATGTCTGAAAGCGTTTGTCTTTGTTTGTTTGTATATGTCTGAAGTGTCTGTCTTTGTTGGTTCGTATGTCTAAAGTGCCTGTCTTTCTCTGTTTGTATTTCTAAACTGTTGTGTCTTTGTTGGTTTGTATGTCTGAAGTGTTTGTCTCTTTGTTGGTTTGTATGTCTGAAATGTTGTGGTTTGTTGATTTGTTTGTCTAAAGTGCTTGTCTTTCTCTTTTTTGTATTTCTGAAGTATCTGTCTTTATTGGTTTGTATGTCTGAAGTATTTGTCTTTGTTGGTTTGTATGTCCGAAGTGGCTGTCTTTGTTGGTTTGTATCTCTAAAGTGCTTGTCTTTCTCTTTTTTTGTATTTCTGAAGTGTATGTCTTTGTTGGTTTGTATGTCTAAAGTGCCTGTCTTTCTCTGTTTGTATGTCTGAAGTGTTAGTCTTTGTTTGTTTGTATGTCTAAAGTGCCGGTCTTTCTCTGTTTGTATGTCTGAACTGTTTATCTTTGTTTTTTGTTTGTGTCTAAAGTGCCTGTCTTTCTATGTTTGAATGTCTAAAGTGCCTGTCTTTCTCTGTTTGTATGTTTAAAGTGTTTTGTCTTTATAGGTTTTGTATGTCTGAAGTTTTTGTCTTTGTTTGTTTGTATGTCTGAAATGTCTGTCTTTTTTGATTTGTATGTTTGAAGTGTTTGTCTTTGTTGGTTTGTATGTCTGAAAGTGTCTGTCTTTGTTGGTTTGTATCTCTCTAAAGTGCTTGTCTTTCTCTTTTTGTATTTCTGAAGTGTATGTCTTTGTTGGTTTGTATGTCTAAAGTGCCTGTCTTTCTCTATTTGAATGTCTGAAGTGTTTGTCTTTGTTGGTTTGTATGACTGAAGTGTCTGTCTTGGTTGGTTTGTATCTCTAAAGTGCTTGTCTTTCTCTTTTTTGTATTTCTGAAGTGTATGTCTTTGTTGGTTTGTATGTCTAAAGTGCCTGTCTTTCTCTGTTTTAAAGTGCCTGTCTTTCTCTGTTTGTATGTCTGAACTGTTTATCTTTTTTGTTTGTATGTCTAAAGTGCCTGTCTTTCTATGTCTGAATGTCTGAAGTGCCTGTCTTTCTCTGTTTGTATGTCTGAAGTGTTTGTCTTTGTTTTGGTTTGTATGTCTGAAGTGTCTGTATTTTATTGGTTTGTATGTCTGAAGTGTTTGTCCTTTTGTTGGTTTCTATGTCTAAAGTGTCTGTCTTTGTTGGTTTGTATGTCTAAAGTGCCTGTCTTTCTCTGTTTGTATGTCTGAAGTGTTTGTCTTTGGTTGGTTTGTATGTCCGAAGCGTTTGTCTTTGTTTGTTTGTATATGTCTGAAGTGTCTGTCTTTGTTGGTTCGTATGTCTAAAGTGCCTGTCTTTCTCTGTTTGTATTTTTCTAAAACCTGTTTGTCTTTGTTGGTTTGTATGTCTGAAGTGTTTGTCTTTGTTGGTTTGTATGTCTGAAATGTTTGTGTTTGTTGGTTTGTTGTCTAAAGTGCTTGTCTTTCTCTTTTTGTATTTCTGAAGTGTCTGTCTTTAATTGGTTTGTATGTCTGAAGTATTTGTCTTTGTTTGTTTGTACGTCCGAAAGAGTCTGTCTTTGTTGGTTTTGTATCTCTAAAGTGCTTGTCTTTCTCTTTTTGTATTTCTGAAGTGGTATGTCTTTGTTTGGTTTGTATGTCTAAAGTGCCTGTCTTTTCTCTGTTTGTATGTCTGAAGTGTTTAGTCTTTGTTTGTTTGTATGTCTAAAGTGCCGGTCTTTCTCTGTTTGTATGTCTGAACTGTTTATCTTTGTTTGTTTGTATGTCTAAAGTGCCTGTCTTTCTATGTTTGAATGTCTAAAGTGCCTGTCTTTCTCTGTTTGTATGTTTAAAGTGTTTGTCTTTATAGGTTTGTATGTCTGAAGTTTTTTGTCTTTGTTTGTTTGTATGTCTGAAATGTCTGTCTTTTTTTGATTTGTATGTTTGAAGTGTTTGTCTTTGTTGGTTTGTATGTCTGAATTGTCTGTCTTTGTTGGTTTGTATCTCTAAAGTGCTTGTCTTTCTCTTTTTGTATTTCTGAAGTGTATGTCTTTGTTGGTTTGTATGTCTAAAGTGCCTGTCTTTCTCTTTTGAATGTCTGAAGTGTTTGTCTTTGTTGGTTTGTATGACTGAAGTGTCTGTCTTGGTTGGTTTGTATCTCTAAAGTGCTTGGTCTTTCTCTTTTTGTATTTCTGAAGTGTATGTCTTTGTTGGTTTGTATGTCTAAAGTGCCTGTCTTTCTCTGTTTGTATGTCTGAAGTGTGTTAGTCTTTGTTTGTTTGTATGTTTAAAGTGCCTGTCTTTCTCTGTTTTGTATGTCTGAACTGTTTATCTTTGTTTGTTTTGTATGTCTAAGTGCCTGTCTTTCTATGTCTGAATGTCTGAAGTGCCTGTCTTTCTCTGTTTGTATGTCTGAAGTGTTTGTCTTTGTTGGTTTGTATGTCTGAAGTGTCTGTATTTATTGGTTTGTATGTCTGAAGGTGTTTGTCTTTGTTGGTTTCTATGTCTAAAGTGTCGTTGTCTTTGTTGGTTTGTATGTCTAAAGTGCCTGTCTTTGTTGGTTTGTATGTCTAAAGTGCCTGTCTTTGTTGGTTTGTATGTCTAAAGTACATGTCTTTCTCTGTTTGTATGTCTAAAGTGTTTGTCTTTGTTGATATTTTGCATGATCTAAAGTTTTTGTCCATTCTCTGTTTGTATGTCTGAAGTGGGTTTTGTCTTTGTTGGTTTGTTATGTCTGAAGTGTTCGTCTTTGTTGGTTTGCATGTCTTAAAGTGTTTTGTCATTCTCTGTTTTTGTATGTCTGAAGCGTTTGTCTTTGTTGGTTTGTAGATATGTCTGAAGTTGTCTGTCTTTGTTGGTGTGTATGTTTCTAAAGTGCCTGTCTTTCTCTGCTTTGTATGTCTGAAGCGTTTGTCTTTGTTGGTTTGTATGTCTGAAGTGTTTTGTCTTTTGTTGGTTTGTATGTCTGAAGTGTTTTTCTTTGTTGGTTTGTATGTCTAAAGTGCTTGTCTTCATCTCTTTTGTATTTCTGAAGTGTCTGTCTTTATTGTTTGTATATGTCTGAAGTATTTGTCATTGTTGTTTGTATGTCTTAAGTGTCTGTATTTGTGCAAGGTTTGGTTTGTATGTCTGTGTTTGTCTTTGTTGGTTTGTATGTCTAAAAGTATTCTGTCATTGTTGGTTTGTATGTCTAAGAACAAGTGGCCTTTCTTTCTCTGTTTGTATGTCTGAAGTGTCTGTCTTTGTTGTTTGTCTTTGATAGGTTTGTATGTCTGAAGTGTTTTGTCTTTGTTGGTTTGTATGTCTGAAGTGTTTTTCTTTGTTTGATTTTGTTATGTTTGAAGTGTGTTGTCTTTGTTGGTTTGAATGTCTAAAGTGTCTCCGGTACTTTTTTCGTTGGTATCTCTAAAGTGTCTTGTCTTTTTGGTTTGTATGAATTTCTGAAGTGTATTGTCTTTGTTACGGTATTTGTATGTCTAAAGTGCCTGTTCTTTCTCTATTGTATGTCTGAAGATGTTTTGTCTTTGGTGGGTTTGTAATGTCTGAAGTGTCTGTCTTTGTTGTTTGGTATCTCTAAAGTGCTTGTCTTTCCTACTTTTGTTTTCTGAAGTGTATGTCATTTTGTTGGTTTGTATGTCTAGAAAGTGGCCTGTCTTTCTCTGTTTTGTATGTCTGAAGTGTTAGTCTTTGTATGTCGTCTAATGTCTAAAGGTCCTGTCTTTCTCTGTTTGTGTGTCACTGAACTGTTTTATCTTTGTTTGGTTGTATGTCTGAAGTGTGCCTGTCTTTTCTATGTTTGAATGTCTAAGTGCCTGTCTTTCCTCTGTTTGTGTGCCTTTTAAAGTGACTGTTGTCTTTGTAGGTTTGTAAATGTCTGAAGTGTTTGTCTTGTTTGTTTTTATGTCTGAAAATGTCTGTCTTTAGGTTGATTTGTATGTTTGAAGTGTTTGTCTTTAGTTGGTTTTGAATGTCTGAAGTGGTCTTCTGTCTTGTTTTTGCTATCTCTAAAGTGCTTGTCTTTCTTTTTGGTTCGTCATTTCTGAGTGGATGTCTTTCTGGTTTGTTATGTCTAAAAAGTGTCTTGTCTTGTTCTTTCTGCTGTTTGTATGTCTGAAGTGTCTGTCTTTGTTTGGTGTGTATGTCTAAAGTGCATGTCTTTCTCTTTTTGTATGTCCTGAAGTGTCTGTCCTTTTGGTTGTTTTGTATGTCTGAAGTGTCCATGTCCCTTTCTATGTTTGAATGTCTTTATGTTTTTCTTTGTTTGTTTTTTGTCATAAAGTGTTTGTCTTTGTTGGTCTTGTAAGTCTGAAGTTGTTGTGTCTTGTTGGTTTGCATGTCTAGAAGTGTCTGTTTTCTTTCTGGGAGGGGTTTGTGATGTGCTGACAGTTTTTGTCTTTGTTTGTTTGGTATGTCTGAAGTTGCCTGTCTTTGTTGGTTTGTATGTCTAAAAGTGCTGTCTTTCTTGTTTGTATGTCTGAAGTGTCCGTCTTTGTTGGTTTGTATGTCTTAAGTGTGTTGTCTTTGTCTGTTGTTTGTATGTCTAAAGTGTTTGTCTTGTCTCTTTTTGTATTTCTGAAGTGTTTGTCTTGTGTTGGTTTATTGTATTTCCTAAAGCGCTTGTCTTTCTCTGTTTCTATGTCTAAAGTGTTTGTCTGTCTTTCTTTGTTTTGTATTGTCTGCAAGAACTGTGTTGTCTTTGTTGGTTTTTATATGTCTAAAGTGCCTGTCTTTCTCTGTTTTGTATTTCTGAAAGTGTTGTCTTTGTCCTGGTTTGTATGTCTGAAGTAAAAGTTTGTCTTTTGGTTTGTTGTCTGCAAGTGTCTGTCTTTCTTGTTGGTTTGTATGTCTGAAGTGACCTTTGTCTTTTTTTTTGGTTTGTATGTCTAAAGTGTTTGTCTTTCTCTGTTTGTTTTGTCTGAAGTGTTTGTCTTTGTTGGTTTGTATGTCTGAAAGCGTCCTGTCTTTGTTGTGGTTTGTTATGTCTAAGTGTTTTGTCTTTCTCTTTTTGTATGTCTGAAGTGTTGTCTTTGTTGGTTTGTATGTCTAAAGTGTCTGTCTTTGTTGGTTTGTATGTCTAAAGTGCCTGTCTTTGTCTGTTTGGTATGTCTGAAGTGTCTGTCTTTGTTGGTTTGGGTTTGTCTTGAAATACGCCTGTGTCTTTGTCTATGTTTGTAATGTCTGAAGTGTTTGTCTTTGTCTCTTTAGTATTGTCTGAAGTGTTTGTCTTTGTTGGTTTGTATGTCTGAAAGTGTTTGTCTTTGTCTTGGTTGTGATGTCTAAAGTGTTTGTCTTTCTCTGTTTTCTATGTCTGAACTGTGTTTGTCTTTGTTGGTTTGTATGTCTAAAGTGCTGACCTTTCTATTTTATGTTTGTCATGTCTGAAGTGCCTGTCTTTCTCTGTTTGTATGTCTGAAGTGTTTGTCTTTGTTGGTTTGTATGTCTTGAAGTGTCTGTCTTTGTTTTTTTGTATGTCTGAAGTGTTTGTCTTTGTTTGGTTTGTATGTCTAAAGTGCTTCTCTGTTTTTCTGTTTGTTCTTTTTGTTTGAAGTGTTTGTGTCTTTGTTGCTTTGTAATGTCTGAGTGGTCTGTCTTTGTTTGGTTTGTATGTCAAAAGTGCTTGGTCCTTTCCTCTTTTTTGTATTCTGAAGTGTTTGTCTTTGTTGGTTTGTATGTGTAAAGTGTTGGGTTTTGTATTTCGTATGCTTAAATGTGTGTCTTTGTTGGTTTGTATGTCTAAAGTGCTTGTCTTTCTCTTTTTGTATGTCTGACAGTGTCTGTCTTTTGTTGGTTTGTTTGTCTAAAGCCCCTTGTCTTTTTCTTTTTGTATGTCTGAAGTGGTTGTCTTTGTTTCCATGTCTGAAGGGTGTTTGTCATTCTCTGTTTGTTATGTCCTAAAATGTTTGTCTTTGTTGGTTTGTATGTCTGAAGTGTTCGTGTCTTTGTTGGTTTTTTGCATGTCTAAAGTGTTTGTCTTTCTCTGTTTCTATGTCTAAGAGTGTTTGTCTTTGTTTGGTTTGTATGTCTTAAGTGGTCTGTCTTTGCTGTTTTGTATGTCTAAAGTGCCTGTCTTATCTCTGTTTGTATATGTCTGAAGTGTTTGTGTTTTGTTGGTTTGTATGTCTGAAGCGTTCTGTCTTTGTTGTTTTCATATGTCTGTCTCTCCTGTGAATGTCTTGTCTTTGTTGGTGTGTATGTCCCTAAAAGTGCCTGTCTTTCTCTGTTGGTATGTCCTGAAACAAAAAGCGTTTGTCTTTGTTTGTTTGGTATGTCTGAAGTGTTTCGTCACTTGTTGTTGTATGTCTTAAGTGTTTGTCTTTGTTGGTTTTGTATGTCTAAAGCTCTTGTCTTTGCTCTTTTTTGTAATTCTTAAGTGTCTGTCTTAATTTGTTTGTATGTCTGAGTATTTGTCATTGTTTGTTTTGTATGTCTTAAGTTTCTGTCTTTGTTGGTTTGTAGTATGTCTAAAGTGCCTGTCTTTCTCCATTTGAATGTCTGAGTGAATGTCTTTGCTGGTTTGTATGTCTGAATGTCTGCTTTAGTTTTTTTGTTATCTCTAAAGTGCCTTGTATTTTCTCTTTTGTATTTCTGAAGTGTCTGTCCTTTGTTGGTTTTGTCATGTCTAAAGTGGCATGTCTTTCTCTGTTTGTTTGTCTGAGTGTTAGTCTTTTGTTTGTTTGTTTGTTAAAATGCCTGTCTTTCTCTGTTTGTATGTCTGAACTGTTGTCTTTGTTTTGTTTGCTATGTCTAAAAGTGCCTGTCTTTCCTATGTTTGAATGTCTGAAGTGCCTGTCCTTTCTCTGTTTGTATAGTCTGAAGTGTTTGCTTTTTGGTTTGTCATGTCTGAAAGTGGCTGTGTTTATTAGTTTTTATGTCTGAGTGTTGTGCTTTGTTTGGTTTGTATGTCTAAAAGTGTCCTGTCTTTGTTGGTTGTATGTCTACAAAGGTGCCTGTCTTTCTCTGTTTGTATGTCTGAAGTGTTGTTTTTTGTTTGTTTGTCTGTCTGAATGTCTGTCTTTGTGGTTATATTCTAAGTGCTTGTCTTTCTCTTTTGTATATCTTAAGTGTTTGTCTTTGTTGTTTCTATCTATGCTAAAGTGTCTGTTTTTTTGTTGTTTGTCTGTCCAGTGCCGGTCTTTGTTGTTAGTATTCTAATGTCCTGTCTTTGTGTATTTGTATGTCACAAGTAAATGTCTTTTCCTCTTTTGGTGGTGTCGGAAGTGTTCCTGTACTTTGTTGTTTTTGTTATGTCTGAAGTACTGTCGCTCGAGGTTTTTATTCTGTAAGTTGTTTGTCTTGGTTTTGTTTTTTTGTCTAAAGTGTTTGTTGTCCTTTGTTGGTTTTGAATGTCGGAAGTGTTTGTCTTTGGTTGGTTTGCATGTCTAAAGTGTTTTCTTTCTCTGTTTCTATGTCTGAAGTTTTTTGTCTTTGTTGGTGTGTGTGTCTGAAGTGTCTGTCTTTGTGGTTTGTATGTCTAAAGTGCCTGTCTTTGGTTGTTTGTATGTCTAAAGTGCGTGTCTTTCTCTGTTGTATGTGGAGTGTTTTAGTCTTTGTAGGTTTGTATGTCTGAAGTTTTTTGTCTTTGTTTGTTGTATGTCTGAAGGGTCTGTCTTTTTTTTTTTTTTTTGTTGATTTGCTTTTTTGCAGCGTATGTCTTTGTCGGTTTTGTATGTCTGAAGTGTCTTTCCTTTGTAGGTTTGTATGTCTAAGCGTTGTCTTTCTCTGTTTGTATGTCCTGAAGTGTTTGTCTTTGTTGGTTTGATGTCTGAGTGTCTATCCTTTTTGGTTGTATTGTCTAAAGTGCTTGTCTTTCTCTTTTTGTATTTCTGAAGTGTTTGTCTTTGTTGGTTTGTATGTCTAAAGTGTCTGTAATTTTGTGGGTTTGTATGTCTAAAAGAAGTGCCTGTCTTGTTGGTTTTGTATGTCCTAAAGTGCCTGTCTTTCTCTGTTTTTTATTCTAAGTTTGGTCTTTGTGTGGTTTGTGTTTCTGAATGTTGGTCCTTGTAGTTGTATGTCTGAAGTGTTTGTCTTTGTTGTTTGTATGTCTGAAATGTCTGTCTTTGGTTGATTTTATGTCTGAAGCGTTTTGTCTATTGTCATTTTGTATGTCTGAAGTGTCTGTCTTTGTTTGGTTTGGTGTGTCCTAAAGCGTTTGTCTTTCTCTGTTTGTGTGGTCTGAAGTGTTTTTTTCTATGTTGGTTTGAAATGTCTGAAGTGTGTTTCTTTGTTTTGGTTTGTATGTCTAAAGGTGCCTCCTTTTTAGTTTTTGTATGTCTAAAGTGCCTGTTTTTCTCTGTTTGCATGTCTGAAGTGTTTGTCTTTGTTGGCTTTGTATGTCTAAAGGGCTTTCTTTCTCTGTTTGTATGTCTGAGTAGTCCTGTCTTGTTGTTTTTAATGTCTGAAGTTTATGTCTTTGTGGTTTGTATTCTAAATTGTCGTCTTTAATTGGTTTGTATGTCTAAAAATTGCCTGTTTTTTGTTTTGGTTTGTATGTCTAAGTGTTTGTCTTTGTTGGTTTTGAATGTCTGAAGTGTTTTGTCTTTGTTGTGGTTGAATTCTACAAGTGTTTGTCTTTCTCTGTTGTCTATTCTGAAGTGTTTGTCTTTGTTGATTTGTTGTCTGAAGTGTCTGTCTTTGTTGGTTTGTATGTCTGAAGGGTCCTGTCTTTGTTGTTTTGGTATGTCTAAAGGTCTGTCTCTTTTTTGTATGTCTACAAGAGTTAGCTTTTATTGGCTGTATGTCTGATTGTCCCTGTCTTGTTTGTTTGATATGTCTGAATGCCTTGTCTTTGTTGGTTTGTATGTCTCAAGTGCCTGTCTTTCTATTTTTGAATGTCTAAAGTGCCTGTGTTTCTAGTTTGTATGTCTGAAGTGTTTTGTCTTTGATGGTTTGTATGTCCTGAAGTGTCTGTCTTTGTTGTTTTGTATGGGTGAAGTGTTTGTCTTGTCGGTTTGTTTTTGAAGTGGTCTGTCTTTGTTTGGTTTTGTTT
>JAPEVW010001052.1:0-18597 GCA_027921565.1 Artemia sinica | reverse complement strand
AAGTTTGTCACATTTAATTTCGTTTTCATGGATGGTTTATGTTTGTTGGTCGATTTATATCTGTTTTATGGATGTTTATGTGGTTGATTATTTGATGTTTATGATTTTGGTCAGTTAGAATGGAAAACAGGAACTTTGTCATTTCATGTCTATAGGAGTCTTAGGGAGAACCGTGGTTTAATGGGGTCAATGTTGTTGTTGTTGTTTTGGGCACGCGATAGAGTCATAAGGGAGGAAACACGTGGTTAATGGGGTCCAATGTTGTTGTTGTTGTTTTGGGCACGCGATAGAGTCATAAGGGAGAAACACGTGAGTTAATGGGGGACGGGTTTTGGGGTCATGTTTATTGTTGTTGTTTTGGGCACGCTCTCAGCGAATGCCCAAGGTCCAATGTTTTTTGTTGTTGTTTCCGAGCCAACTTTCTTTTCATGGTCAGTCTAGAGTTGGCAGTCAGAGTGAAAGGATTGAAAATGAATGAATCAATTGAGGAAAAAGAGGAGAATTAGATCAAATCTATTTGTTTATGGAAAAACATTTGATTTTGGATGATGATGATTCTCTTCAGGCCATTTGGAATAATCCCCATTTGGACTATTGTATGAAACTTTTAAAATGTGATTCAAATGCTTATACTCAATTTATTGATATCATTAATTGGAACAAAGTCAGAAATCATATTGTGGATATACTTTTTCATTGCCAATGTAGATGGCTCCTCCTTCGAAAGAGGCAACGTCACAGAGTTACTCCTCTCCCCTTTCCTACACTTTGAATTTATCGAGCGAAGAGGATCAGGTTTTCGTTTTAGCTGTGAGAGAGTTGACATCGGAAACCAAAAATGTTCTATATATGCCCATTGTGCATGTACACTCTTGGCAGTTGGACTCAATGTGAGAATTGTACAATTATTGATGACTATAATGAAAAGTGTAAATTATGTAATCCTTGCAAATTACATAGAGGCTATGCAGTACAAATTAAAGGATGTAATTCATGTCTTGAGGAGGTGTGTGACTCTCACCCTAGCGGGCACCTATGCTCCAATTGTCACAATGATAAATGTGATCAGTGGGAGAATATACTTACCCCGCTATGATTGGAAAGAATCCTAAACGTGATTTTAGTTTATTTCTACGAGATTGGTATCGTCGTGGATTTAAATTATTCTGGGAAGAGGATCTGGTCTACGATTCAACTGTTGGGGTAACAAGACAATCTGTTTCTGTTTTCTACGTCATCGCTGTGACGACAACTGCCTACTTATGACTATAAACACAAGCGATTTTTATTTGGATCAGTTACCGAATGTGATTCACCACTTGAAAACACTGTATGTGATTATTGCTTCAAATAGACAGATTGAAACTCGTGAATTTCATAATATGAATGCAAATAGTATCATTGACTATACAAAGAGATATGACAAGAGTGAAGTTACATTGTACTGCAGAAAATGTGACCCTGACTTTGCAGTCAATCAGATCAATATACAGTGAATCCAAATGATTTACCAGCATTAGTGGTTCACGACAGTTACCTATACACCGATGAAGAAATCTAAAAGTGAAGATTTAAAGACATTGTTGTATATATACATTTTATTCAATAAACAAATTCACAACATTTTTTTAAGCACTTTACTCTTAGGGCACTGAAATCAATATTAAATACACTTGTAAGTATATTTTCCACTAGAAAGTCGTTCAGACGTTTGGATTGTCACCATAAATGTGGAGAAACTGCTTGTAAGTATAGCCACGACATCGGAACCACAAAATATAGTAGCGCATGGAAGCCACAGCTTTTAGTCGTTAATCCTGCACCCTCTTTCGATTTTGAAAATTGCAAGGTCCCTCTTTCGATTTTGAATAATAGTTTTTCCCTACTGCTCTCAATATAGTTGCTGATGTGTGGGCGTGTGTAGAATGTATAGGGTAGGACCAAGAGGATCAAAAAATTCGATATTCTTCACTGTTTGAAAGATGCACAGCCAATGACCCGTCAGCACAGTCGACTGGACTGCTATTAACAATAATCAAGGTATTGTTCGCACTTTGAATTTTTCCAAGATAGTCTGAGGGTAGACAATAGGATTTGTACTGGGACATGTAGGGGTCCATATTAAATACACTGATTATTTGACTGGTGTTCATGGCGCCAAGTCTAGTAGAACACTGCCTTCGGGAGTGATTCCCAATAGGTTTCATATTGATTTAGTGAGATTAGTGCAAATACTCTCAGCCAATGGGTTCGGCAAATGTACACTCTAAACGCACAGTCCCCCGTACGTACTATACTCATATCCTGTGTGCCAGACAAATCCAATACAATGATACCATGTGGTTTTAGCAAACATATCTTCGGTTATACCATTTTCAAATAGTTGCGAATCATGATCTAGGGTTTGCATGGTCAACTCATACAATGTTCTATAGATTTATCAAAAGATAGATTGTAGAGTGGGATACCGTTTACTTTGCACACAAGAGATGAAAGTCCAAACATCTCGAATTTATGTGGGCATTCAGTCCATGATCCTATTGCACTGGCGCTCTTTACAAATGCCAAAGCCAATTTCGAGGGGGATTTCGCCATTGATAAAGGATGAATCGGTGAAGGTGCGTGACCCCATGGCAATATGACGTTGATTGGTGATTGTATGAGGAACAAGTAGTTTAATATTATTTCCATTGGCTCTCAGTTTTTTTCCACGGCCAAAGCAACAGAACTCATAACCTGCTGTTTGCGTACATGAAGTATTGCTGAGGTGAGGGAGAGACTTACATCGGGATTGGCGGCAAGTTCCTTTCTCAATATGAAATTGGATGGTGCAAGCGTCAATTTTATATCCACTTTAACATTGGGCGGCAGCCATTGGGGTATATTAAATATTTCATGATATATTTTTCCAACTAGATGTAATTCACTAGTTTGTAGCATTTTTAAGCGCATCTGTACTATCAGTATTAGTAATATATTCATATCCATTGGAGGCGCCTCTCAATTCCTTGTATGACTTGGGTGTCATCAGCATGAATTGCATATAGCTTGCTTGCATAGTTTGAGGAGATTGTTGCTTGTGCTCACCAGCGTGCCATTGATGTAGACACGCTAATTTGACGAAATAAATTATGTAGTATACAATTTTCATAGGATATCCCATCAGCTCGAACTGGCATTGTATTATCGGATTTTCCGGACTTTCATTTTGTAAATCTATAAATGTGGACGATAGACATGTCTATAAGTAGTCCTTCATTGGAATAAATTTGAAAGTGATATTATCGAGAGGGGTTGTAGTGGATAAATTGTTCATAGTATCCATGCTTGACACTCACATCAACATTTTCAGCATTGAATAGATTCAATGAGCGGTGATTGAAGGTTGAGAATCCTTATGTGGCAGGTAGGACATCTTAAGAGAAGAAATCAAGTTTCGATCTAACAATTTTCTTCCTGGGATTTCTTCTGGGTTACACTACGTGTCGGCTTTTTTCTTCTTTTCTTTGACAAAAGAGATGTCTTTCGTTTCCGTCCTGAGTAGAGACTGATGAGTGATGCATTGTTTTCTTAACCTTTTTAAACCTTTACCATTCTGTTTTTAATTTTCTCGCCAAGGGTTCGCGCACTGGACCTAAGATTTTTCCGTAGCACTTTTTTTTTTAAAATCCTTGCCAGAGCCCCAATCGTATAGTGTAGAGGATGCAAAATCTGTCTGCAGCCGGTACAAGATATTTTCTAGCCAGTGGTAGTGAAGAGCGAAACAGCTTAGCAAATTTTCCCAGCTGGAAAATGAAGAGCGAAAAGAGCCATAAAAAGAAAAAATACGCGTAGCCAGACATTGACGAGCAAACCCTTGTAATAGTCCATTCCATTCCATTCCCTGTTGTCTTGGGCCAAGAAAATTAACATAGCCAGTCAAGAAAAATCAGGACAAGTGAATACACCACTTTTCTATTAGACCAAACATCTTGCTGTTGAACTGATGGGTTCGAAAATGACATGTAATCACAGCCAACTCCTTTGAAATTGCTATTGGATCACCCAATTCAGTTCTTAATGTTAACTGACAGAGTTCCAATAGGAAGTGTTTTACGGGGGATTTTATACTGAAGATGCTTTATAATTGTAGTGAAATATGTTCCTTGATTGGTTTTTCGTTCAAGAACTCGTAGCTAAAAGGGGAACATTTGAATTACCAACCCGAGATGTTTCCACAAATGATCGCGTAGAAAGGAAATATACAAGTGTCTGTGGAGAAGGCAGGGCGGGTAGGTCAGCAAAAATGAAAAAGTGTTTTGTCCGGCACTTTTAAAACCATTGATTATATTGAGCTTTTAAAGCCAAGAACATCCTTTAGATAAAAGATTATCATTGAGAAATAATCCTTTTCACTGCAAAAAGAAATAGTTATTGAACAAATGTAGATCTTGCTTATTGCCCTCCTCCTTTGAATAGTTGTCAAAAAAAATGAAAAAAGCTCCTTTTTTACGAGCGGAAATTTTTTTTATTAATAGTACGACATAAATCATTCATACAGGTGAGTTCCCTCGTAGGTAATTCAATATATGGATAATCCAACCAATTTTGATTTTTTGAATTTGTTCTTGATTGATCACCCTGGTTGGTGGTGGCCAATCATAGGGTCTAATTTTTATTTCATATTTAGATTCCTTTCTCAGGATGTCATTAGGTATTTTTGAGAATAACAGTCGACAAGAGCACACTTCATACTTTACTCGAATTGATGGTGGGGGAATTGATAAGTTGTCCAAAAATCACTTGTTTTCAATTCAATCATTGTGAGATTGGGGAATCAGAAACATTGGACATGAAAGTCACATAGAAATCATTGGGCATTGTTAATATCAGGGGCACTGGACCCAAGAATCAAAATCCGAGTTGTATCCTAGCCAGCGAACAAGCAACTGTTTCTTTGCCATCAATTGAGTAGTTTACGGGAAAAAAGCAAGGGGGAATTCCTTTTAGGTCTTTAAATTCAATAACGATCCTAAATTCTATTACAGGTGTTTCATTCGTAGGGTAACTTTGCTTGCAATGTTGGCGATAACAAATATCAAATAAAAAGTTTTGAAGTTTTTGAAACAAGAAGCTGCTTCTGTCGGAGCTCTGGTTCTTGTCAGTAGATACGCAGGGTCATTTTATTTCTTTCAGGTCTATGTTAAATAAACCGATGGGTGCTTGGTCTGGTGTGCTATTAATGGGAAGCAGATTTTTGAAATTAAGGTTCGGACGTCACAAGGAATCTTTTTGTCTTGAAAAGTCCCACATTGGTGTAATTGCCTTTTGGGTGTAAATTCTTCTTAAAAAAAAAAAAAAAAACATCTTGTGGTTCAAAATTCATAAAGTCGATTTTTGAAATCAGAAACATTGAACCAGTGTTATCATAGTCTTTGTTCAAATTTGAATGTGTCTTGTTGGCAAGAGTTTTGGCTTTGTTGCATCTTGTTAATTCGATCTTCTTAGATAATCTTCGGGGTTGGCCATGAAATCAATTCAAAATCTTGTAACATTGTGTTTTATCTTGAATCCTGCCGCCTTGGCACGAGGGTTGGCATTTCTTATTGGTTAATCTTGCCATTAGAACAAGCCATTAACTGTGTTTTTGCACGATAGTCTGAAATGCTAAATATGCTGTACCCAATTGTTCTGAAACGCTAAGTGAAAATTCGTGCAAAAACTCGTTATTGGTCAAGAACTTTCTTGCGTAAACCAACTGTCGAGATTTTGCCAAATATGCTAAAAAAATATCTTGTCTTGCTTTTGTTCTAATAGTCAGCAATACAAAGTTTGTGCTTCTTGGGTACTTTTCTGTGATATGCTATATTCTTTAAAGCCAATTGTTTTCGGTTGCTCATTGAAATTTCTTCTTTCAACAAATCTTGTTTCTAATTTGCTATCTGGTAACTCCTGCCTTCCAATCTTGAATTTGGCCTCTTGTTTTGAACTTGTTCTTGCATTGGATATATTACTGAAATAAAAAATGTCTTGAAATGTATTCTTGTGCCGATGTTAATTCCATATATGAACATAAGCCGAAGGACTCTTCTTTAAGTTGAACTTACTGTTTAAGATTGAAAAATTCTTTCTTGTATTAAACTTGGTTGGCCTACTTCGTGTCTAAACGATGTTTATTTCAATTTGGTTGTTTTCTGGATGTACAGGGAGGTTAATCGTTTTGAGTTGTGTTTCGAACAAGCCAACTGTAGCACCCTTTTTGTCTTCTATTGACTTTGGGAAAAAGTTTGTTCAAATTGGTCTAAACTACCCTTTTCCACTAAGTCTTGACTTTCGCAATTGCCATTCAAGTCAAAACATAGGAAATCGATTGATTCTTGTTTGATTGTCTATACTATGTCCGTTTCAAGGAATACCTGGGGATTTCATACCCGTGCACTTTCAAAACATTTTTTATCGTACTTTTTGTTTAGACAGTGTTTCTATAATTCCCTACGAGTAACGATACTCTTTAATATCTTTTCAATTTGATAAATCAATTTCACTTAGAAAGTGTTTCCTAACTTTTTGCAGTTCATATTCATAAAAACAAACCGTAGAATAATTCATCATCTGCTTGGTATCTGTAGCCGATAAGTTATGGGTATAAGGTGTCTAGGATTTTGGACACTTTAAAAAAGTTCGGTGCTCCATAAATAATTCCCTTTTCAAAAATATTGGTGGTTCTATTAATTTGAACAGTATCACCAACATTGAATTTCTTCTTCTTTTTTCTTCTCATTGTCATTGGAGTATTGCTTTAGAAAAGCATCAAAATGTATTCGTCACTGTAGTGAACATCCCGAGGGCTAGAGTTGGACAGAGATCGATTGTGGTTTCGATGGTTGTATATCCTGCATGATTTTATCTAAATCGTGAATAAAGCAGATGTATTTTTTCAGTGTACAATATCTTGAAATTAATAGACGAATCGTTTCTTATTAATCGTTCGGCCAATGCAGCCTTTATCGGACTGTGACTATGATAAGTGTTGTGTATTATATTTCAGAAAGAACCTTTTGCACATGTGGGTTAACAAATTCACTGCCACGAATCCGACGAATCTGATGAATTTTTCAAGAATATACGAAATCCTGTTCAAGAATACTTTCAATGGCCCCGAGCAACTATCAACACACTCTCTTGAGATTGATCGCAGCGTGAGAATGGCATAGGCAATAGCGACTAAAGATACTGATTGCCACTAGAATATATTTGTAGGGTGTATTGTGACGTCGTTTGAACTGCGTCTAAAGTTAAAAGATCATTTGCATTATATGCAGAGGGAAAAAGGCTTTAGTTTGACGATATTGTTTACTGCGAAGTCTATGATTCCGATGTAGTGTGTAACTCGGTTTCATTTTCTAGATAATCTTTTTTGCATTTTTCAATGTGGTGCCGAGACTTTGGAAAGCGTTTTGGGGAACTTAAACATTCCCGCTTCACCATATTTTCATAGACACCTTTTCAAACTTCATCCATTTTTGAACGTAAACACGTAGTTAATGTCCACTCCCCTTTTGCACACTGGAGGGCGAATCAATTCGTCTTCGCTTTTTGACTATAGCAGCCACAGGTGTTGTAAAATCAGTGGTGCTAGTATCTTCAAATATTGAATCTTCTTCTCTTTTTAAATGGTGTTGTTGGAGGACTATTTCTCATTAGTTTCTTTAGAATTTGCTTATTGCCAATAAGACTTTTGGGAAAGTTTGATACACTTAGAAAGGTGTATAGATTATCGTCAAAGGATAAGAGTCCTTTACGATTCGTCACCATATCACAAATTAAATCAAACTACGGATTATAACTTGTTTTTCCCTGAATTATAATTCGTTTCCCTGTGCTGTCGACTTGAACTTGATCACCAGTTTCCAACATGAGATAAGATAATACTCTTTTACTCTGTTTCTCGATAGGACAGTGGCAATAGGTTTCCAATTTTCAATACAATCGAATTCAATTCCTTCTCCTTTGATTGTGCAGAATCTTGAAGTAGATGTTTCTTGTTTTAGGGATCGGTGACGCGGTCTCTCACGATAAGGTTTATGTTTGTCCATACGTCGCAATGCATCTTGAAGTAAAGCAGTTTTTTTTATCATCGGCAATATTCTCATCATTAATGAATTTGTTTAGATTGTCTTCAAAATGTTCGACGGGCGAGAGGACAAGTTCAAATGGTGTCAATTTATAGGGTTTTGCCATTCTCTAGAGAAAACTGTTTACAAGTCCTGCGATTATTGTAGTAAAAGTGTGAAAAAGCTACCGCCTGCTTGAAGGAGCCGTTTTCTTTTAAATTTGTTTCCCTTGTTTTTACAAGCCAAGGCACGTACAGTGGAACGATGTTGCTTTTGTCTGTTTGTCTAACACCTTCTGGCAGTTGAACATTGCCCTCAGTTAAATTTCAAACAAAGTTCAGATATTAGATTAATGAAATCATTGTCGACACCATGTTTTGAGTATAGGCCTTCCTAAGCAAGGTTTTTGAAGTGCTTTAAAACGGAAAACAATGCCGTTGTTCGTGTAGTTTCTTCAGTGTCATGATAGCGACTAATAGCCTTTTCTACTGTTCACCGGAAGATATACTGTAATTTCATTGTCGAAAATGTCGGTGACTACACGAAGATCCTCGGGCGTGCTCTGATTAAGATCCATAAAATGTAACCGTAGGGCTTGCTAGTCGCTTGAGTGTACGCTGACAACAGAAATTTTGGAGTGCCGGGGTATAATCTGTTTATTGAGAGTTATGAGCGAGCTAGAATCACGAAACGACTCGATAGATAATTAGATAGTGCAAATTCAAAGCAAGGGTTCGCATAACATTTGCTCTGATGAAACAGATTGTGTAGAACCAGGGTTATGGAAATGTGTTTCATGATGAGATCGGACAGTGAACAGCTTTGTAGCATTTCCTGTGAGAACTGTTTCAATGGATTCAGCCAAATCATCAATAATCAGCCACGAGTTTCGTTCAATACTATTGAAAACATCAAGTCCCCGTATGAATTGTATTGGTATGGTTGTGGCCATAGCTTTTATTTTATCATAGGACTCTTGCCAAATACTATAGCAATAGTAGATTTTTTTCGGTTTTTTTCCAAAAACATTTTATCGCAATTTTGAATTATTCTAGCTAAAAGCGTTGTTTTTCCCCGACATTGAGGGTCCACACAGAAATGATCTGAAGGTGTTTTAAATTGATACATGCTGTTGACAACAGTCGGACTATGACTAACTGTAAATCATATGTGCCCAATGAATAAGTAGTAATTTTCCCATAGATCTATCTATTCAAGAACAACAAAAAAATATATTTCATGGCAACATTTATTACGAGCAATATGATAACACTTGTTCAACGTGACACTTGGTCAACATGAAAACTCTATTTGTTCAACATGAACAATGATAACACTTATGTCTTTAAACACTTTGTCTTTAAACACTTTTCTACATCAACACTTTTTGTACATCAATCAGCACTTTTCTGTACAACACTTTTTTGTACAACCACTTTTCTACAACACTTTTGTAACAAAATACACTTGGAACTAGCACAGTTGAACATTACAGTGATTTTAAAGGGTAGGATCCCTCCCCCCCACCCCCCGGGGCCGGCCGGGCGGGACAACCACCCCCCCCCCTGGGAAGGGTCCCCCACCCCCCCGGGAGCCGCGATGGAAAACAATAGTTGTCGTCACTGCTACGGGTTAGTGGATGGTGGTTAGTGCTTGGGTTAGATGAGATTGGTTAGGTTAATTTATGAAAGGTTGAGTGGTGGTTGGTTAGTGTTGGGTTAGGTTTAGTTTATCCAGACCAAGTTGATTACGATAGTCTACGCATTCAACTCGGTCTGAAATACGATAGTGACCATGAGGCAGGACACTCACACCATTCTCGAGCACATAGACCTTGTCAGATATACACGACATTGCATTTTTTTCCACTCTCACAGTATAATTTCTATACTGTAGAGAGCGAATTGCAAGCACTTGTGCTCTTGGCACTAGGCTTACTTTCTACACAGTCTCTGTATACAACGCTCATGTTTAAAATTGCTCTTTACAAAGTGTGTAGTAGGCACCCCTTTACATGTCTTTCTTTTCATCCCCACTATGTGTTTCCATCCACGCAATAAACTTTGGGACCCGGGAACACCCCCCTGGATATCAAATCACTCCCCGTCTCTGATTTTAATTTTAATAGTTGGTTGGGGGGCTTGACGTTTCACCAGCTCGGGGTAGAGGGATGGATTCCAGTTGGTGAAATCCATCCGCGAGCTGATGTGCACCCCATTTTGCAAATCACCCAATAAATCTTCAGTCCCATTTACCTTTTACAGCAGAGAATCTGTATCCCCATAGTAAACTTGAACCTCCCCCTCCCGTGGCCATTGCACCTTGCACACATTGTAAAAGAACGACAACATGAGCTTTTTTGAAATTTCTAGTACTGAACTACCTCCTGCGATATTCTTGTTTCAGTACTACATTCGCTTTTTCCTGTGTAGAAGAACCATGCCGGCCTCTATGCTCGTGAATGATGTAAAATTAGGGTCGGCAATAATTCGTGCACACTCTATAGAGGGTCAGTCACGACGTCGCAGCGAGATCTGTTGCGTACGCTTTCACACATTTTGCCAAACGCTGAATTTAGAATGAGCTTGTACAATTCCTTCTCTACCTTTGAATTTGCCCTAGAACGTTTATCGACAAAAGTATCGATAAACGTTTTTCAAATAGGGTTTCTGATTGAACTGCAGGACCCTATGTATTTTGGTGATTTTGAAGCCATTGTTCACCATCCAGTGCAAAAGCACATGGTGAACAACGATATTCTCTTTAGGGTCCAAATCAGCAATCAGTTTTTTTCTGTTTAGAGGGGGTCCAATGCATCCCCATATCCTCAACCAATGATCGATTGTAGGGGCTCAGCGAGTCCTGTGTTTCACAGGTAGGTGGGAAGTCGCCCTGGTCCGGTCGATTGATACAGGGAAAAACAAAATCTTTGACTGAGTCGTGAAGGCCAGCGGAATGTGACCGTCAATTTCAAAGAACCATCCTTGTGGCCCGTTGTCCTCGACGGTGTTAATGTCGGGGAACTCACAAGGATTCTCAAGCCATTGATAGTTTCCACCACGGCAAAGAGTAGTGGGACATTGCCGAGGGGTACAACGAGTTTCATGTCCAAGAACACTGCATTTGACTTTACACCGGTGCTTTGTCCGCTCGGATCGGTTGATAAGACCGATCGGTCCCCGTGAAAAACATACCCTCCCCGCATTGAACGCTCTACAAAAGGTTTGATCTACATCGGTGATTAGGCCTATTTCCTCCCTGCTAATTTTTAAAATTAAATCCATTACTAAATGTGGTGTAGAAAAATAATATCCTATATCTAACCCGAACTCTGAATAGATCTGGTCCTGTATTCTTACAGACTATATCCAACAGAAGTTAGAACGTCACTGGCCAAGTGACAGTCTACAAATCCCGACCCATTTTTACAATCCCCCTTAGCCCACACCTTCTTGGCAAACTCATAATCCTCGGCTGTGCATTCACTGTTGGTCAGTGAATTGTGAAAAGCTTCAATTGGAGGTAGTTTCTCCTCGCTTAAGCGAGCGCCAGAACAGTAATAATCATATGCATATACACCTTTGCTGGTTAATAAGTCATACATTTCACTGTCTGGAAAGTGCTGTTTTTTAAGCAAGGGAAAGCTATCAAAATTGTCGCTTTTCTGCACTTGAATTAGTTTTGACTTAAGGATTGGGGAAAAAACTAAAAGAATCTAAAAACCTAATTTTTATTCCAGCACGTACGCTCATTATCCACTACCTGCCATTTCAGTTCGAGAAGCAATAACTTCTCGGCCGATTTGGGAATAATGGTTGTAGGTAAATGAATTATTTACCCATGGACTAGTCTACTCCCCCTCCCTCCCTGTGCATACGTGCCAGTGCCGGTCAAAATAAATTTTAAGTCATAATTAGAGTTGTGAATAAAAACATGGGATCAAAAAACTGTTTGGCTAACATTTAAATTACACGATTGATGTGCTAACCCCCCCTAAAAATTACTACCCCCAGATGATATTTCCTGCACAAGTGATCATGGTCTCTGACTTTTCCCCCCTCCCCCCTCTTTTCCCCTTTAGTCCCCTTATCCTCCTCTACAAACTCCCCCTTACAAACCCAACATATTTTTTGATTTTTAATCGCGAGCGAAACGATCCTCTGCAGACAGCACCATTGGATAATGCGTATTTCTCAAACGAGAAATAGCACCATTAGTCCGTGCCAATCAGTTTAGTCAATGCCTTGACCATGCACTCATTCTCATCCAATGTCTCAACTATTTCTAACAACTGCATGGTGTTAGAATTGTCTCTTTGCGCATGTGCATAGGACACTGCAATGGCCTGGTGTTCTTTGATACGGTTTGGATATTGGGGATCATTCACCTCCACCAGCTTAGCTTCACAGTCCAAAGATATTTTGTTGCATTGGAGAAGGGTATTTTTGAAAATTTTTAAAACGTAGAATTTGCCCTATCCCCTGAAACCGTTTCCACTGTCTGATATCCATGCCGTCTACAGTGCTCATGTGACCCCCCGTAGTTTTTTATATCACTTACGGAATCTAGAGCAGGCATGTTGGACAGTAGAAACGTCCCCCCTAGGCTTACCCTCCCCCAGAAACTCTACTAATGTCAGTGATAGGGTTAAAATGACCGATTGCGTTCGTTTGACTAGGTGGTGTGTAAAGCAACCAAACCCAGTGTTTAACCCAAATCAACTGACGGGCCCCTTACGGGGAAAACCAACCCCCCTTCTTTTTAGAACGAGTTCCATCTTCAAATTCTGTTTCGTATTGTACCACAGTAACGCCAATATTTAAATGGCATTGACCCTTTCAAAAATGTCAATGGATTCTTAGCGTTACTGGGTATTTTCCTTCTAAGCAAGAAAAATCTACAACTGGGAAATCGGACCCGTCCTTCCCATGTACAGCCCAGTGATCTAAATTCTTCTTGGTAGCGTCATCTGCTAGAGGCTGAAAGGCTGATATGAGGTAAAAGCATACTTGAAACACTTTTGATCTGTTTCAAAACAGATCTTCTGGACACCACGACAACCTACTAGATCTGGATTATATTTTAAAACTGTATCCCTTTCATACCCCCACCTGTCCCCCTCTTAAAATAAAATCTTTCTAAATTTACAAATATTTACACTTAATTTTCAATAATAAAACTACAGACCCACTCCCATTTTCGTTATAGTTCTCGAGATGCGCTATAATTTGTCCTACCCACTCACTAAAAACTCCCTCAAAATTTTCTAAATTTGGATAAATTACACGCATCTCGGAATGTATAAAATGATAGTAAAAACCTCGGGCTTTTCCCCTCATTCAAATAAAAAACCTTTAAAACAATTGAAACCTTAATTGAATCCCTACCCCCCACAATTGAATTTGGTTCTCCAGTAGTGCACGAATTTTTATCTACATAGGCATGCACAATCTCTACAGGATCAAAAACAAAATTTCCCCCCATAAGTGTATTAAATGGATCCCCAAACGTTGCAGTGAAAACAACTATATTATTTAATATTGTGTTGGATCAATTGAAATCGGGGAAAGATGTACCCCCCTCCCCTCTTGTATTGTTCAACAATATGGTTCAACAATAGCTGTTGCTCCACTTCAGTTGTTTGAAGTGGACTCGTAGGTATCGGAGCTGGGGATAGAGGAGGGTTTCCCAAGTGAAAATCATCTAAAAGCTGCAAAGTGTTCGGGCTCAAGTCTACCAGACTCAACTGTGCTAGCTTCTACATTTAAAAAAATCATCTAAAAACTTATCAATATTAGCTGGTACTTCAATGATATCGTCCCATGTTTCGTTGTCTTTGAAAGTCCGGCTGCCTCTTCTTCCCCTTCTTCACTGGACGGCGAATATGGGACCAATGCACCAACCTATAAATGAAAAAATAGCTTATTTTCAAATCAATTCCCTACTGTGTTACAATTATTATTGCTTAAAAGCATTTGGTAATTCAACTTAAGCTAATCTAAGATATGACATAGAATTTTTTCTTTCTTTTTTTTTTTTTTTTACGTGGCGCACTCCCCGCGGGTGGCATCCTGCGGCGCTTTCCTGTGCCCGCGGTGCATCCCTGCGGCGCTTCCTTCCGGCCCGCGGCGCTTCATGCAAGCGCCTCCCACAGCTCTTCCCAGCCCCCCTTTACATAATGCCCATCAAATTTTTCCTTCTAATTCTCAGCGCGAGTGGTTCCAGGCTTGAAGCGTTACTCGCTTTCCCCCTCACTAAAATATGAAATATTCAGTGTAAATTAGGACGCTTATGTGTGACGATGGAATAATAATCTCTTAAAAACTATGGAAATGGAATTAAAAGTTCTAGTGCGCTTTTTAAGTGACCAAAAGGAATCAGAGGGCAACTAGGCTCCCCCTTTTCAGCCAATGGTCATAATAGCAATATTATTTTTGGGGGTATAACTTGTTTCGCTCTTACATAGAATTCTAATTTTTCCTAATTTGCAGACAATTCACAGCTAATACAACAGAATTATGTTAAAAGCATTGAAACGCCTAGACTTGGTGGCCTAACCGCGCTAATGATAGACAGGAAAAGGGGGATGAAAACAGATCTATTTATATGCTTGTGTGGAGAGCTTATTGTCAAAGATTACAGCAAGATAATATTCATTGTGAACGGAATATCATTTTGAGTTTCAATGGTATCTAAAGTAATATGTGAAGCGATTAGCAACAGAAAAAGTAGGGTTTCTTTTGCTAAAAAATTACATTTATTTAATATCCGAGGAGTGGGGAGCATAGAAAACAATGGTTATATCTCGCTGAAGATAAGTTTTATATTGGATTGAAAAAGAAAAAAGGACTAAAACATTGGAAGAAATAGATAGGTAGAAAAAAATGCTTACATTTGCATAATCCGTCTGGCTTGGTTGCCCGAGGACCAGGTAGTGGCTGTTGGATGGTACCTCCTTCATAGCGTCGAATGGGTCAGCTATGAGGTCCAGGTAAAACGTGTGTTTGAGAGTGTAGGGACCGTGACATGTTCTTGTGCAGCAGGGACATCAATGATCATATGGCTGTGTAGGGGGGATAAGCTGGTCTGAGACACTGCCTTGAAAAAGCAGTTGCGTAGGTGGTGGCTTCGGCATTGAAGCTATTCGCCCACTCTCTCTTTGGTTTTCTGAGAGGCTGCAACTTGCGGTCAGCTCAAGCGTGGAGCTAGAGGGTTTTGGCCAGCGACCATATTGCATGACAGTAGTCCCTTCGCAGGGGGTGCTTATTGCCCTTGCTTTCTTAGCGGGTGGCGGCTAGAGGAGCATTCTTCGCTATTTGCGCCAGTCATAGGTCTCATCGATGTAGGGGCAAACATTCCTTCTTCATAATTGCCTTAAAGAGAGAAGAAAAAATAGCAAATTCTTCCCCCATAATTTGCATACTTTTTGTTTAGAAAAGTATTTTATCGCAAGAGAAGGAAAATTAGACCCCAACCCTAATTATTATTAAAATAATAGGCATTCTTACCCTTTTATTTTTAAGCCAAAATCACGACGAAAGAAAGCTATTAACTATAATTTTGTTAAGGAAAGTATTTACTCCTCTCAAAATTTTAGTAAAGCAAAAGACCCTTTATTCTCTCCCCTAAATTAGGAAATTAGACCCACCCTATAGTCTACCATTAGTTTTTTCTCATTGATTTTAATCATAGCGTTTTATTCATCGGGAATTTCTTGCGAAAAAAAACGAACCGTATCTTACTACACCCTTTTATTCAAATGTTATAGCTACAATCACTAAATGATAAGACAATTAAGGTAAGAAGCAATTATCTTTTCTATTTTGTCACTATTTAAAGGTGCTAACTTTTCTCCTCCCCCTCCTCCAACTTTTCTTTTAAAATCTGGATTCTTGTTTTTTTTTTATCCGGTAAAAAATATAAAAGAAACGTGTTATTTTTTTTTGAAACTTGGCTTTGAAATTAAAACTTTGCCTAGAGAGACGCAATCTTTTTCATATATTTTACTTTTTTTTTTTTGTTCATTAGTTTTCTTGTCCCATGTCATGGGTGTACATAGTCTACACACCTGAATCCCCCCTTTACCTTATTTTTAATGCGAAGATAATAGTATTGTTTTCATTTACCACTGATGGCGGTAAAATTGAGGCATTGCCTCCCCCTTTTTACGTAAGGCACTTTTACAGCGAAGCTGTTAGAATGCGATGTATTGCCCCCCTCCCCCACTTTTACATAATGTCCTAATATATTGTTAGCAATTATTTTGAAAATAGAATGCATTTCTCTTCTTCCGGCAAATACCGGTTTGCATAGGCACCATCAATTATTGCTAAAATCTGTTTTTAAATTTGACACCAAAACAAACCTTTGGCTAAACCGATACCCGTGAACACACCGGAAGAGGGGATGACAAGTAATTATAATGCTTGTGCGGAGAGCTTATGTCAAACATAGCGGGTTAATAGCTAAGAGATAGGCAGAAGTTTATAAGGCTTACAGAAAAAAAAAAAAAGCGCTAAATTTTGTTTAAATAAGTTTCGAAAAAGGTTATTTCTTTTGCGAGACATTTGGGTTTTCTTTTATGCGATGTTAGGTTTGGAGGGTAAAAGAATATATTTACTTTTAAGCTAATATAAAATTGTTGGTTGTGTGGAGGGGGGGATTTAGCTTGGAAATATAGAGGGAAGGATTTATATCGAAATGGTATTTCTTTTTTTGCGAGAATTTGGTGATTGTAAGACAAATGGGGGGGGGGATATTGTTAGACCCTAATTCGACAAATAACTTGTTTGTTTCTCTCTTCCATACATGTTGTGTAGGCCTAGCTTAATTATTGCATCATTGTGTTTTTAATTTTGACGGAAGAATAGTTCCGTTACCGCGTTTGTAAACCGGAAAGGGTGTCAGCTAATAAGGCCTCGTGCTGGAGATTGTGTCAAAACAGAACGGATTTTCATTAAAAATTGGCCAGATAAGTCCAGTGGTCGCTTTTAGCTGGAAATTAGAAGGAAGGCCTTTAACGAAAAGGGTATTTCTATTGCTGATGGGGGGGTTAGGTTTTGATGGTAAAGGAATATATTCAACAGTTTTCTAGTGACTATAAAAGATTGGAATGGTTTGGGGGGTGGTTGAGGTATAGAATATATTTAGGTTTTGCAATTGAGTATGGTTTGTGGTGGGTGGACGGGGTTTGAGGGTAAAGAATATATTCACGTTTTCTAGTGACATATAAGTTGCATGTTAGTTGGGGGCGAGGGGGGTTTTAGAAGGAGGGTATAGGAATATATTTAAATCGTTTTGCATTGAGTATTGGTTTGTGGGGGGAGGGGGGTGGAGGTTTGATGGGACAGGAATAATATTTACGTTTTGCATTGAGTATAAAGATTGTTTGGTGGTTAAGGTTGGGTGGGGGGGGGGGGTTGGGGTATAGGAAATATATTTACGTTGAGTCTAACGATTGAGTTTGGGTTTGGTGCGGGGTGGAGGTTTGAGGGTAAAGAATTAATATTTACGTTTTAGCTGATATTACTGGAGGGTGACCAAGGAAAATTCCTTTGAAAATAAAAAATGTACGTTACATTGACTATTTGCGGCTGCCAAGGCCCTCAAGCTCATGCAAATTTTATTAGCCATTGTTGTATCAATTGTGTCCACAATAAAAAAACTTTACTGATAATTTGAATCACATGCATTGCCCGTTATTATACGAAATCAATCTTATCTCAAGTCAATTTGTTTATGTAACAAAAAAAGAGCCCTCTGATTGGCTGAGAAGGGAACACGTGATCTAACTGTTACCTTGGAAACCTCATAACATTTGGCTCGGAAACAACATAACAAATACTGTTTCCCGGAAACACCTTCATAACATCTGGCTTGACAACAACAAGAAGGGAGTGACAAAAGTTTTCCATGTTTTTTTTTTTTTTTCCATTCCTCACGTGACAAAATCCATAAAAAAACTCCATTACATTGATCAAACACACATAATAACCATCCATGAAAACATCACAATAACATTGTGACCCCATTACCACTTTGTTCTCCTCTCACACGCCATTCTCCTGTCCTCCTAATGACTCTATTTTCCATGAAAGTGACAAAGTTCAGTTTTTTCTATTCTCCACTGACAAAGACCATTAAAACACTCAAATAATTGACGCAACACACCATAACCTCCATGAAAAACATAACAAAAATGTGGACAAACCTTCCTGTTTTCTTCTTTTCATTCCTCCCCCCCCCCCCACTGAACACTCCATAAACCCACAATAAATCGACCGCTACAACCCATAACCATCCATAAACTTGTAGAAAAAAAAAGTGGTTATACTGGCGCGGGGTTCGTGATATGCGGAGCTTTAGATAGGGTCATTCTACTTGTTCTCTGGATACTACGCTGAATCTGATTGCCGTATTTCTATTAAAATTCTTGCTTTTACTGGGGTGTTTTTTAAGCCTTTTTTTTTTTCAAAAATTTGGAAAATTTTCTCTGCCCACTATG
>CM051276.1:49809344-49903920 GCA_027921565.1 Artemia sinica | reverse complement strand
AGTTGATAGAACATTGAAGGCAAATTTGAATTAAATCAAAAGACAATGTGTGCATTCAGATTGTCAAAGGAGCATAACTTAAGAATAAATTTGTGTATTAAGTTGGAACTCCCAGAGAATATTTAAAGGGGAAGATCAATTCACCAAAAGACAATATGTGCGCACTGCTACTAATACTACTACCACTGCTACACTTACTAGTTCTACTAATACTATTATAATACTGCTGTTGCTACTAGTACTAGTAATATTATTGTTATCGCTCCTGCCAGTACTGCTAGTACTAATTTGTTCTAATATTACTAATACTACTACTGTAACTAATATTACAAACTATGCCTAGAGGTATGAAAGTAAAATTTTCAGGGAATTGTTAGGAAGGAATGTGAACATAATCACAACATACCATCCGTATGCAGTTTGTCAAAAGGGCATATCAGTAATTTCTTAGGAAAACTTTTGAGTGTGAAGTTGAAACTGGCAGGGTTTTTTCGGGGGATGTTGAACTAACCAAAAGACGATATTTGCATCATAATGCTCCTGTTTCTACTGCTACTACTACTACTACTACTACTTCTACTGCTACTACTACTATTATTACCGCTGCTACTACTACTAATACTTCTAAAGCTTAGGCTACTATTGTAAATTCTATTGCTACTACTACTGCTGTTACTAATATTATTATCGGTGCCAATAATACTGCTACTAAAGATAATAGCATTGAGGCAAAAATCTTGGGCAATATTGAAACTGTATTGAACTAAATCAAATGAAACCTAAAACGAACAGGAATTAAAATAAATAACCGATTCAGGCTCAAAACAAACAGAAATTAACTTTAGAAGGGCTGACAATCTCTCTGTCTTCTCATGGTCAGAACATAATTTGTACTTTAGTGAAAAAAATACAAATGCACGTTCACTGTCAGTTTAATATGAATATGCTGATATTTATCTCTTAAAGTCTTAATAATATTTGATTTACTAAAGTTAAAAAGTGAAAACACTTAAAATGTATGTTTTTTTATATCAAACAGTTCGTGGTAACGAACTGTAAGTAAGGAGCGACCCGGCTCAATGGTAACCGAAACTCTAGAAAACGGGTTTTTGATACCAATAGATACATCAAAAGAATCAGATTTCAATGCTGATTTCAAATATAAAACTTTCATCAAGTTTAGTGCTGCTTATCAAAAGTTACGCGCCTGAGAAAATTTGGCTGATTTTCAAAAAAAGGGGGAAAGACCCCCTAAAAGTTATAGAACCTTAATGAAGATCACACCATCATATTCAGCGTATCAGAAAACCCTACTGTAGAGGTTTCAAGCTCCTATCTACAAAAATGTGGAATTTTGCATTTTTTGCCAGAAGAAAGATCACGGATGCGTGTTTATTTGTTTTTTTGTTTTGTTTTTTTTCCAGGGATGATCTTATCGACCCAGTGGTCCTAGAATATCGTGGGAGGGCTCATTGGAACGGAAATTAAAAGTTCTAGTGCCCTTTTTAAGTGACCAAAAAAATGGAAGGCAACTAGGCTCCCTCCCACGCTTATTTTTTTTTCCCAATGTCATCCGATCAAAATTTTGAGATAGCCTTTTTGTTCAGCATGGTCGAAAATATGATAATTATGTCTTTTAGGATGACTTAATCCCCCGAGGTCTCCAGGGGGAGGGCTAAAAGTTATGAACTTTACCCAATGTTAACATATAGTATTTGTTATTGGGAAGTATACAGAAGTTTTCAGGAGGTTTTTTTTCTGGTAGTGGGAGGGAAGGGTGGGTCGGGGTTATGTTGGAGGATCTGTCCATGAAGGAAGTTTTCATGGGGGAAGGGAAATTGCCATAAAGGGGGCGCCGGACTTGCCAGCATTATTTATTGGTTATTGGAAAGCATACAGACATTTTCAGAAAGATTTTTTTCTGGAAGGGGGGGGGGGGGCTAGAGGAGGGGGTTACTCTGGAGAATTTTTCCTTGGAGGATGTTTCTTTGGGGTAAGGGACATTTCTGTGAAGGGGGCGCCGGATTTCCAAGTATTATTTAAAAAAAAACAATCAGAAATTAAATAAAAAAAACAAGTTTTTTCAACTGAAAGTAAGAAGCAACATTAGAGCTTAAAACGAACAGAAATTATAACGTATGTAAGGGGGTTCTCCCCCAAGTCAATACCTCGCTCTTTAAGCTAGTAGAGGTGACCCTATAGCTCCTGTCCCTCACCCCTGCTGCCACCTAGAACTTTTTTTACATAGTTTATGGATGGTTATGTGTGTTGGTCGATTTATTTGATGTTTTATGAATTTTGTCAGTGAGAATGAAAAAACAGGAACTTTGTCACATTTATGTCTGTTTTCATGGATGGTTATGTATGTTGGTCGATTTATTTGATGTTTTTCATGGATGGTTATGTGTGTTGGTCAATTTATTTGATGTTTTTATGGATTTTGTCAGTGAGAATGGAAAAACAGGAACTTTGTCACTCCCTTCTTGTTGTTGTTCGATGCAGATGTTATGAGTTTCCGGGAAACAGTTAATGACACTTCCTTCTTGTTGTTGTTCAATGCAAATGTTGTGAGTTTCCATGGTAACAGTTAGATCACGTGTTTCCTTCTCAGCCAATCAGAGGACTTTGTTTACATAACAATTTGACCTTGAGATTTCGTATATAACGGGCATGCAATGTGATTCATTTATTGCACAACAAACTTAACCACCATACAATCTTTATACTCAATGTAAAACGTAAATATATTCCTTTACCCTCAACCCCCCCCCCACACACAAACCTAACCACCATACAATCTTTATACTCAATGTAAAACGTAAATATATTCCTTTACCCTCAAACCCCCCCCCTCCAACAAACCTAACCACCATACAATCTTTATACTCAATGTAAAACGTAAATATATTCCTTTACCCTCAACCCCCCCCCCAACAAACCTAACCACCATACAATCTTTATACTCAATGCAAAACGGAAAAATATTCCTTTACCCTCAAACCCCCCCCCCCCCCAACAAACCATACAATCTTTATACTCAATGCAAAACGTAAATATATTCCTTTACCCTCAACCCCCCCCCCCCCAACAAACCATACAATCTTTATACTCAATGCAAAACGTAAATATATTCCTTTACCCTCAAACCCCCCCCAACAAACCATACAATCTTTATACTCAATGCAAAACGTAAATATATTCTTTTACACTCAAAACCTAATCAACTTCTGTCTATCTCTTAGCTATTAACCCGCTATGTTTTGACATTTAGAAGGGCATGGATCAATCACCATGTGGAAATTTGCCGTATGTAAAGAGAAATCTTTGTCGAAAGCAACCTAAACTCTGAAAATCATAGTTTGATTATAATAAATTCAACTTTCTCAGATATAACTCAAAGCATTATTATACGAGCGTTCAGTTTTTTATTCAAGCGCATGCCAGATCAATGACGAATATATCTTACTACCTTTTATTCAAATGCTATAGTTAAAATCGCTAAAATGTCAAAGAGAATTGGTTCGCACAACGAAGTAGAAAACAATTATGATAAAAACAATCTTTCATTTCTATTTTGTCACTAATAAAAGCGCTAACCCCCTCCCCAACAAAAATCACGGATTCACGCCCCCTCCCCTAAATTTAGGAAAATTGTTATAGTTAAAATCGCTAAAATGTCAATGAGAAATGGTTAGACACTGAAGTCGAAAACAATTATGATAAAAACAATCTTTCATTTTCTATTTTGTCACTAATAAAAGCGTTAACCCCCTCCCCCAACAAAAATCCTGGATTCACGCCCAGGAATATAAAAGAAACTTTATTGGAAGCTTGAAAAAAATTAAAAAACATGCCTAGAGACGCAACGCATATATTTACACATTAGTTTTCTTGTCAATGGGTGTACATGTCTACACACCGAATCCCCCTTACTTTTAATGCGAAGAAATAGTTTGTTTTTACTTTACAATGATGGCGGTAGAATTGAAGGCATTGCCCTCCTCCCTTTTACGTAATTTACTTTACAACGAAGCTGTTAGAAGCGATGTATTGCCCTCCCTTTTTTACATAATTTACTTTACAGCGAAGCTGTTAGAAGCGATGCATTGCCCCCCTCCCTTTTACATAATTTACTTTACAGCAAAGCTTTTAGAAGCGATGTATTGCCCTCCCCCTTTTACATAATGTTCTAAATATATTGTTAGCAATTATTTTGTTTAGAATGCATTTCACTTTTCCAAAATAGTGCATTACATATTATTGCTTAAAACTGTTTTAATTTGACAATCAAAACAAACCCTTTGGCTATACCGCTATCGTAAGCAAAACCGGAAGAGGGGTGACAAAGTAATTATAACCTTGCGCGGAGAGCTTATGTCAAAACATAGCGGGTTAATAGCTAAGAGATAGACAGAAGTTGATTAGGTTTTGAGTGTAAAAGAATATTATTTACGTTTTGCATTGAGTATAAAGATTGTATGGTTTGTTGGGGGGGGGGGTTTGAGGGTAAAGGAATATATTTACGTTTTGCATTGAGTATAAAGATTGTATGGTTTGTTGGGGGGGGGGTTTGAGGGTAAAGGAATATATTTACGTTTTGCATTGAGTATAAAGATTGTATGGTTTGTTGGGGGGGGGGGGTTTGAGGGTAAAGGAATATATTTACGTTTTGCATTGAGTTTAAAGATTGTATGGTGGTTAGGTTTGTTGGGAGGGGGGGGGTTGAGGGTAAAGGAATATATTTACGTTTTACATTGAGTATTAAGATTGTATGGTGGTTAGGTTTGTTGGAGGGGGGGGGGGTTTGAGGGTAAGGGAATATAGTTACGTTTTACATTGAGTATAAGATTGTATGGTGGTTAGGTTTGTTGTGGGGGGGGGGGTTTGAGGGTAAAGGAATATATTTACGTTTTACATTGAGTATAAAGATTGTATGGTGGTTAGGTTTGTTGGAGGGGGGGGGGGGGGGTTGAGGGTAAAGGAATATATTTACGTTTTACATGACTATAAAGATTGTATGGTGGTTAGGTTTGTTGTGCAATAAATGAATCACATTGCATGCCCGTTATATACGAAATCTCAAGGTCAAATTGTTATGTAAACAAAGTCCTCTGATTGGCTGAGAAGGAAACACGTGATCTAACTGTTACCATGGAAACTCACAACATTTGCATTGAACAACAACAAGAAGGAAGTGTCATTAACTGTTTCTCGGAAACTCATAACATCTGCATCGAACAACAACAAGAAGGGAGTGACAAAGTTCCTGTTTTTCCATTCTCACTGACAAAATCCATAAAAAACATCAAATAAATTGACCAACACACATAACCATCCATGAAAACATCAAATAAATCGACCAACACACATAACCATCCATGAAAACAGACATAAATGTGACAAACTCCTGTTTTTTCATTCTCACTGACAAAATCCATAAAACATCAAATAAATCGACCAACACACATAACCATCCATAAACTATGTAAAAAAAGTTGTAGGTGGCAGCAGGGGTAAGGGACAGGAGGTATAGGGTCACCTCTACTTAAGCTACAGTTTTTTTTTAGTGCTTTCAAAAGAGCTATCTATTCTAATTAAACGGCCTTTGTGATTCAGGGGTTGTGAATCAAAACTTTTTTTAACTTTTAACGTAAAGAGCGTGGTATTGACTAAGGGGAGAACCCTCTCATATACGTAATAAAATAAACGTAATAAAAAAAAACAATAAAAAAACAAGCGATATGGCTCAATAGTAATCGAAACTTTTAAAAACGGAATTTTGATGTCAATAAATATATCAAAAGAATGTGTTTATAATGCTGATTCTAAATATATAAATTTTATTAAGTTTAGTATTACTCATCAAAGGCTACGATCCTGAGAAAATTTACCCGATTTTTTAAAGAGGGGGGAAACATCCCCTACAAGTGAAAGAATTTTAATGAAAATCACACCGTCAGATTCAGCGTATCAGAAAACCCTATTACATAGGTTTCAAGCTCATATCTGCAAAAATCTGCAACTTTGTATTTTTGCCAAAAGAAAAATATACGAATATAGAAGTTAGTTACGTAAGTTAATTTGTAAAGACATCCATTTAGCAAAAGAAAAGTAAAATTTTTATACAAATTTTGTTTACTCATTCAATGACGTTAGCCAAAATAAAAGCTGCATTAACTAAAAAACGATCAGAAATTAAATAAAAAAAAACAAGTTTTTTAAACTGAAAGTAAGGAGCGATATTAAAACTTAAAACGAACAGAAATTATTCCGTATATGAAAGGGGCTATCCCCTCCTCAACGCCTCGTTCTTTACGCTAAAGTTTGACTCTGTCTCACAACTTTGTTTTTTAAAACAATAAAAAACTTTAGCGTAAAGAGCGAGGCGTTGAGGAGGGGACAGCCCCTTTCATATACGGAATAATTTCTGTTCGTTTTAAGTTTTAATGTCGCTCCTTACTTTCAGTTTTAAAAAACTTGTTTTTTTTATTTATATTTTAGGCTCGACTGTCCTGTGGAAAAGAATTGAGAAAAAAATTCAAATATATTTCAAACGGAAAATGATAGTAAATATAAAATCATTTTAGGCTTATGAGGATACTTGTTAATTCTTCTATATCATTTAGTCTTTTGCTTGGATCCTTATAAAGACATCTGCAGCAAAAGTAAGAACGTACTCTTGTAACCAGTAAGCATTTAAACATGCAAATAAGTACATTTTGCCAAGAGTGATGAAAGTTTACAGGGAATCAAGTTTCTCTGTGATCTAGGAATTGCAACTTGAATTAGTGTGATTCTGCATTTTAACCTAAAAGGAAGTTTGGAGCACTATTTATTTGTTTAGATCATCAGTACATGAAAATGTTTGCAGAACAAATGAACTGATTCAGAACTAGAATAAAGCTTGTGTGTGAAGTTTGTTTCAAAGACAGAAAGATGAAAGGTATCACGAATTCAAATCTGATTATCGAGCTCTTCACATTCAAAAACCAAAGCGAATATTAGGCCAAAGGTTGTGCAAAAGACCACTTTATTTAATATTTAAAAATGGTTACGGCCAGGAAGCTCAAAGGAAACTGTAGAAGGCCCTGTGAGGAGTGAACTTCATCTTGAACAGCAAGGTAGCTTAGTGCAATATGAGTCAACAGAAAGCTTAGTCTGTCTTCAGTGGTGCCTCTTGTTTTAGTGCTTTGCAGTCGCAGCCACCTCGCGCCTCGAATTTTGACACTGCTAAGATGTTTGTCACGAAATTTCAGCTGATTTCCTTGGTTTAAGTACACGATTTGATAGGATAGACTCCCAAAGTTTGGGCAGAATCTTAATTTTAAGGGAAAATTTGACCAACTAGCGTCAGTTTGTTAAAGGGTTTAAAAATATTTGATTGAAACACTCAATAATTTTTTATTTTTAAACGAGGAAATGACAATAAGATCAGGGATAATTAAAAAATCTATCTTTAATTTTTAATTGTACATGATAAAAAGATGAGTTATCCTGAAGGGCGGTGAACACGTCCTTGTAATACGCAAACTTTTTGTATTTCTACCTAACTTAATTTTGTTTTTGTGAGTTAGAGGACATTCCAGTATGTGGTCTTTCTTACAGTATTAAAGTATTGGAGACGCTTGGGTTTTAGAGATATTGATCATACTTAAATATCTATATACAAATTTCGGTATTACTATACAGCGTATCTCTAAACGTTTGAGCTTGTTCTCTACTTTTCGGGTTCTTACTCTCTTTTCTTTTGGAGTGTGCTTTAAAATGGAACCGAACTAAACTAAAGCGTACCAAATTGCCTGCAGAATTAAAGAATAATATGGTTTTGAAATTGCCTTTGAAGTTTAATAGGTTATGGCCGGGTTTCCTTATAAAGGTTTTTGAATCTGTTTCGAGCTTTTCAATTTTTTTGAATGAGTGAAATAAATACAGACAAACAACTGTGGTTAAATCAAAGTAACATTTCAGATATCACTTGAGGAAGTTTGTCTTGGTGCATCCTTGACAAATGTCGGAGTCTCAATAGAAGAAGATGCAGTTGAAAAACATCGAAGTTACTTATCCTCTCAGGTCTGCAACTAAGAAAAAAAAAACATTGGAGAAAGTTCGCTGTTCAGAAATTGATCACAAGAAACGGTATGAATCAGCAATATCTTTGCTATTCTTTCTTGCATTGTTGACTCTACCGAGGTAGCAAGGAAAACTGACACTTGAAGTTAAGTTGGATTCCATCACTAACGAACTGGAAGCTGGAATACAAGCGCTAGACAGAGGGCGATCAATCAGCGAATATGGAACTAGGCTTTTTTAGTCAGTCAGAAAAATTCATTTCTCAGAAAGTGTCAAGAATGGAAGGAGTAGAACCTGAAGCCAAAAATTTACAGCAAACTGGAATCGTAAGAGTCAAGCACAATCTCGGGTTCAAGAAAAAAAAATTCAAACTCAGAAAATCTGAAGCTTATCTAACTAGGATCATTTCAACCAAAAATCAATGTTTCAAAAAACAAGGAAATCCAATCCACAGTTCCAAACCCCAGTTGCGGTTTGTTAGAAACTGGTACCATGACTACCCGCTCCTAGAGTATAGAGTCGAGAAATATTTAGCTTACTGCTTTGCCTCTTGGTTGTTTACAACAGGGCCTGGCCGCGAATCAAGAAACAAAGATTCTCATTTATAATAGGAACTAAAAACTGGCACAAAATTCGAAGCAAGAGCGCCAAGACATAAATTAATCTGAGTAGGGTTCTAAACCCTATGCTTTCTAAAAGCCAGAATATAATTTGTACGTTGCTGAAAAAAAGTTTCAAATGAATATGCTGAAAAAAATGTGCATTGTCAGTTTAATAAATACATGCTGATGTTTATTCTTTGATATCTTAATTATTTTTGATTTCTTAAAGTTACAAAAGGGAAAACATTTTAAAAAAATTTTCAGTAAAGTACAAATTATATTCTGGCTTTTAGAAAGCATATGGTTTAGAACTCCACTCAGACTAATTTCTGCTCGTTTTAAGTTTGACTTATTTTAATTTCTCTTTGTTTTGGGTTTCATTTATTTATTGATACTAATTTGTGGTGGTTGTATGCTTGGTAAATTATTTGATTCAATTTTTGTTCATGTTTGGTTTAATGGAGTTTTTTTACTTTTATTTCGAAAAACTTTCATAAAAAAATTGGAAGGGCAATAGCCGTTTCGATTTCCAATCGACTGAGCCCTTTTTGAAATTTTTACGACCTGCTTTCTATAAAAATATTATACGCCCCCAGGCATAACTTACAACCTTAGCCATGAGGTCTGTGGGGGGAGGGGGGTGTAATCCTCAAAGACTTAATTTCCAGAACTTACAACTACGTTCAACAAAATGACTATATCAAAATTTTGATTGGATGTGTTTGGGAAAATGGTAGGCGTGAGAGGGGATTAGTTACCCTCCAATCATTTTTCACTATTAAAAGGGCACTAGTCCTCTCAATTACCAATCGAAAGAGTCCCTTTCGAAGTTTCTACGACAACGCTTTATATAAAAAACCTTATATGCCCCCAGGGCATAACTTACAACCTTTGCTCTGGGGGCTCTGGGGGGGGGCGGTTTGTCATCCTAAAATACATAATTCCCAGAACATTCAACAACGTTGAACAAAATGGCTATCTTAAATTTTTTTTGGATATACTTGGGGAAGCGGAGGGGGGTTAGTTGCTCTTCAATCATTTTCGACTGTAAAGAGTTCACTAACCCTTTCAATTTCCAATCGAATGAGCCCTGTTTGAAGTTTCTACAACATCGCTTTCTATAAAAAACCTTGTGTATCCCCAAGGCATAACTTATAATCCTTGCTCTGAGGTCTGTGAGGGGGGTTGTAATCCTCAAAGACCTAATTTCCAAAACTTTCAACTACGTTCAACAAAATGACTATATCAACATTTTGATTGGATGTGTTTAGGGAAATGGTGGGCGTGACAGGGGATTAGTTACCCCCCCCCCCCCATCACTTTTCACTATTAAAAGGGCACTAGTCCTCTCAATTATCAATCGAAAGAGCCCCTTTTGAAGTTTCTACGACAACGCTTTATATAAAAACCTTATATGCCCCCAGGGCATAGCTTACAACCTTTGCTCTGGGAGCTCTGGGGGGGTCTGTCATCTTAAAATACATAATCTCCAGAACATTCAACAGCGTTGAACAAAATGGCTATCTTAAAAAAAAATTTTGAATATATTTGGGGAAGCGGAGGGGGGTTAGTTGCCCTTCAATCATTTTCGACTATAAAAAGTGCACTAACCCTTTCAATTTCCAATTGAATGAGCCCTGTTTTGAAGTTTGTGCAACATCGCTTTCTATAAGAACCTTGTGTATCCCCAAGGCATAACTTACAACCCTTGCTCTGAGGTCTGTGGGAGGGGGGGGGGGGGTTACAACCCTCAAAGATTTAATTTCCAGAACTTTATACTACTTTCAACAAAATGACTATATCAAAATTTTGATTGGATGTGTTTGGGAAATGGTGGGCGTGAGAGGGGATTAGTTATCCTCCATCAATTTTCACTATTAAAAGGGCACTAGTCCTCTCAATTACCAATCGATAGAGCCCCTTTTGAAGTTTCTCTACGACAACGCTTTCTATAAAAACCTTGTGTATCCCCAGGGCATAACTTACAACCCTTGCCCTGAGGGCTGTGGGGGGGGGGTTCATCCTCAAAGGCATAATTTCCAAAACTTTCAAATACGTTGAAAAAGTGGCTATCTCAAAATCTTGATTATATGTTGTTGGGGAAATGGTGAGCGTGACAGGGGATTAGTTGCCCTCCAATCATTTTCAACTATTAAAAAGGGCACTAGCCATTTCAATTTCATTCTAGCCAATCGAATGAGCCCTTTTTGAAGTTTCTACGAAAACTCTTTCTATAAAACCTTATATGTCCCCAGGGCATAACTTACAACCCTTTCCCTGAGGCCTGTGGAGGGTTGTCATCCTCAAACACCTAATTTCCAAAACTTTCAACTACGTGAACAAAATGGCTATCTAAAAATTTTTATTGGATGTGTTTGGGGAAAAGGTGGGCGTGAAAGGGAGGGGCTAGTTGTCCTCCAATCACTTTTGGCTATTACAAGGGGCACTAGCCCTTTCAATTTCCAATTGAATGAGCCCCTTTTGAAGTTTCTACGACAAAACTATCTCTTACAGACCTGATATGCCCCAAGGGCTTAACTTACAATCCTTGCCCTGAGGGCTGGGGGAGTGGGGGGCGTTGTCATCCTTAAAGACCTAATTTCCAGAACTTTCAACTACGTTGAAAACCACTTTTGACTGTTAAAAAGGACAACTAGCCTTTGAATTTCCAATCGAATGAGCCCTTTTTGAAGTTTCTACGACAAAGATTTCAATAAAAAACATTATATCCCTCCAGGGCATAACTTACAACCTTAGCCTTGAGGGCTCTGGGGTGGTGTTATCCTCACAGACCTAATTTCCAGATTTTTCAACAACTTTGAACAAAATGGCTATCTGAAAATTTTGATTGGATGTGTTTGGGGAAATAGCAAGTGTGAGAGGGGGGTTAGTTACCCTTCAATCGCTTTCGACTATTAAAAATGGCACTAGCCCTCTCAATTTCCAATTGAATGAGCCCTTTTTGAAGTTTCTACGACAAAGATATCTGCAAAAACCTTATATGCCCTAAGGGCATAGCTTACAACCTTTGCCCTTGGCGCTCTGGGGGCTTTCATCTCAAATATATAATTTTCAGAACTTTATACTACTCTCTCTAGGCTTTGATTGAAAAAAAATGTGTTTGGGAAATGGTTAGCGTGAGAGGGGGGTTACTTGCTATCCATTCGCTTTCGACTATTAAAACCGCACTAGCCCTTTTTATTTCCAATCGAATGAGCACTTTTTGAAGTTTCCACAACATCGGTTTCTAAAAAAAACTTATCTGCCCCCAGGGCATAACCGACAACCCATTCCCTGAGGGCTGTGGGGGGTTGTCATCCATAAAGACCTAATTTCCAGAACTTTAAACTACGTTGAAAAAAATGGCAATCTCAAAATTTTGATTGTATATGTTTGGGGAAATGGTGGGCGGGAGAGGGGATCAGTTGCCCTCCAATCATTTTCAACTATTAAAAAGGGCACTAGCCATTTCAATTTCCTATTAAATGGGCCCTTTTGAAGTTTCTACGACAAAACTTTATATAAGAACCTTATATAACCCCAGGGCACAACTTACAACCGTTGCCCTAAGGGCTGTGTCATCCTTAAAGACCTAATTTCTAAAACTTTCAACTACGTTGAACAAAATGCCTATCTAAAATTTTGATTAGATGTGTTTGGAGAAAAGGTGGGCGTGAGAGGAGGTTTAGTTGCCCTCTAAACACTTTCGACTATTAAAACAGGCAATAGCTCTTTGCATTTCTAATCGAATGAGCCCTTTTTCAAGTTTTTACGACAAAGCTTTCAATAAAAAACTTATATGCCCCCAGGGCATAACTTATAACCCTTGCACTGAAGACTATGGGGGGAGTGTCCGGCTCAAAGATATAATTTCGGGAACATTCAACTGCGTTGAATAAAATGGTTATCTCAAAATTTTGATTGGAGTGTTTGTGTGGGGAAATGGCGGGCGTGGAAGAGGTGTTAGTTGCCTTCCAATCACTTTCGACTATTAAAAAGGGCACTAGCTTTTTCAATTTCCAATCGAATGAGCCCTTTCTGAAGTTTCTGCGACAACACTTTCTATAAAAACCTTAGATGCCCCCAGAACATAGCTTACAACCCTTGCCCTGAGGGCTATGGGGGGTTGTATTCCACAAAGACCTAATTTCCAGAACTTTCAACTACGTGAACAAAATGGCTATCTCAAAATTTTGATTGGATGTGTTTGGGAAAAAGGTGAGCGTGAGAGGGGGGTTAATTGCCCTCTAATCACTTTTGACTATTAAAAAGGGCACTAGCCCTTTGAATTTCCACGAATGAGCCTTTTTTGAAGTTTCTACGACAAAGGTTTCTATAAAAAACTTTATATGCCACAGGGCATAACTGACAACCCTTGTCCTGAGGGCTGTGGGGACAGTGTGATCCTCAAAACATAATTTCTATCTGGAAATCAACTATGTTGAACAAAATGGCTATCTCAAAAGTTTGATTGGATTTGTTTGGGGAAATGGTGGGCATGGAAAGGGTATTAGTTGCCTTCCAATCACTTTTGACTATTAAAATTGGCACTAGCCATTCCAATTTCCAATTGAATGAGCCCTTTTTGAAGTTTCTAACACGACTCCTCCGAAACGAAATGCCCTGGCCGAAACAAGAAAATAAATAACACATTGTGCCCACTTTGTTCTTTACTTAGGCAGCGCTAGTGTGCTACCTATGATAAAGAGAGACAAATCATTGCCAAGCTTAGTAAGGAGAATCTAACGAAAAATATAGAGTCGGAAAAAGAGAGGAAGAGAGGGCGCCACATTATAAACATGTTGCTAGATGTTACCACCTTTCTAGGTAAACAAAGGCTGGCATTTCGTGGGGAAAATGATAACTGGGAGAATCACATTGAGCTAGCCAAACTTCTTCGAGACAAAACATCGAAATGGACCTTTGAATGGAAAACTAGATGAAGCCGAATGTCAACAGCTATCTGTCGGGTGGTAGCCAAAATAAATTAATTGCGATTGTTCAAACACAGCTAGTTCAAAAATCGTAGCATAAGTTAATGAAGCTGACTTCTTTGGCATCTTCGCGGACGAAACACCCGCTTCCAGCCATGAAGAGTGTTCAGTTGTAGGTGTACGGTACAATGATAGAAAGGGGCCACTAAAGAACGTTTACTCGTCATTGTAGATTCTGAGTCAAAGAACGTCGGTTGTCGTCAACACCTACCCAAATTCGTTGGCATATTTTGGACGTCCCCCCCCCAAAAAAAAAAAATTAATAGGCTAGTGACGCTTCTGCACCCCATTCATTTTTAATTTCCCTTTCAATTTTTATATATATTTTACATTTTGTTCTTTTTTTTGCGTTTATTCACTCGCTTTTGTCCCTCCCCCTTTTTTTTACCAATTTTTATCTTCTTAACTTTTTTACTGAGTATATGCAGTCAAATTATTGACAGTTTTTAGTGTCCATTTTTTTTCTGACTTGTATTTGTTTAAGTTTAAAATTGACCAGATTTTATGTTTTTAACTTTTTCATTGACTTTTTACAGTTAGATTTTTGACTCAAAAATGATTATGCATTATGATTTTTTTTCTTTGTTTTTTTTGCATTTTTGCCAGTTTTCGTGTAACCAGATGATTTGTCGACTACGAAGTTCAAATTTGGCCCTTTGTGGGCTTGTGATAGAGACTTTTTTAAAAATAAATATCTTATCCTATCCTAAATATATAGTGCGTAATTTTAACGAGCATATTTTACAATTTTAAAAAGTTTTGACTATATAGCGTGCCTTGAAGCTATTCGTGATGATGCTAACGAACGTTTTAATACAGTGTTGCCATGTTTAATTAACAATCAGTTTGTTTAAACGATGCATTCATATTTTGATAATCACTAATTATTAAGATATCATAGGTTTTGAAGCGGTACACAATAATAAAAGAAACCAAAATGAATGTGTTCGCAAAATAATGGAATTTTTAGAACTGTTGCGAGTTCAAAATACTAGAATAGGTATGAAAATTACTGTTAAGAAGACTAAGTTGCTAAGGCTAGGAATAGGTGAAGACGAAAAGGTAATATAGGGTTATCAACTGGACAGCTTGAGTTACCTTGTTTGTATTGTTGGCGAAGAAGTTGGGTGCCGTCAAAATGTCAAAAGTAGAACAGCCAAGGCTCACAGTGTTTTTTAACATTTAAAAAAACTGGAAGAATCTAAAGATATATAGGAAAACCAAGATTAGAGCATTGAAAGCTATAGTTATGAGTGTAGTAAAACATGGTTCTAAGGCATGGGCCCTCCAGAAACAGAGGAAGATCGGCTAGATGTGATTCAAAGAAATTGCCTACAAATTGTTTTGAATAACCGACAGATTAGATGTATTTTACACAGTAGGCTGTACGAAAAATGTGGTTCAATCTCATTTTTTTGGCTATAGTGAGAAAAAAGTTGAGTTGGCGAGGGCATGTTTTGCGGGTGATGGATTTCCAAAGACTGTCCTTTTCGGTTAACCGTCTAGGGTTAAACGGAAACAGGTCGGGCCGTGGTCGAAGCGGAAAGAAGTCGCAAAGCAAGATTTAGGAGAAATGGGAACGTGCTGGAAGGGTGTAAAGAGGCACAATTTGAATAGATTAGGATAGAAGCGGAGTGTGCATTGCTGTGGTGACTTATTTGTAGTAGTAGTAGATTTGTCTTTGATTGGAAACCACTTCCATCGCCGAATCAGCACAATGGTATACTGGCAGAATCTGCCGAACGACGAAAAGTCTTTCGAAGAAAACGCCGAAATTATGTCGTTATCCTTTCTAGGAAGAAATTGTCTCACCTAAAAAAGAAAAAAGACCAAATTCAAAAAGCATACAGAGCAGGAATTATTCTCAGGTTAATGAACTGATTAGAATTTTTGTTTGTTTGTATCTTTGGTAAAATTTTACTTTAGCTCCTTTTGGCTATCTTGGAAAGGGGTTAGACTATGAAAATGAAACTTTCAGGGATGGGTCTACAGGCTAAAGTATGTCCTGGGAGGGTATTTTGAAGTACATAACTCGGTAAAATTCTACTTTAGATACTTTTGGCTATCTTGGAAAAGGGTTGGGTTAGGTAAATAAAACTTTAAGGGATAGGTGTACAGGCTAAGGTATGTCAATTTGATCAAGGGGTATTTAAAAACATCTTCCCATTACATAATTTGTCCTCTGAAGTTGATTCTGATGTTTTGTAGTGCTCTAGGTATTTGTTTAGCCTTGGGACACCTCATAGGAGACATGTTAAGAAAACAATTCTTACTTTAAAATATGTATAATGATCCTAGTTGTTATATTATCCAAGGGGAGAACCCCCTATCATCAAGTCTTTCCTCTAAAAATCCTCAAAAGAGAAAAAGTTTCCAAATATCACCATGTTTTCAATTCAATGCTTAAGCCTTTTTAAATTGCCACCTAATAAGTTCTTTTATAGATAGTGTTCATGCCGGTCTTTTTAATAGAAAAGAGCAGTGGTGAAGGGCGAATAGCAGTGGCGTAAATACAAAATATTAATAGCAGTGGTGAAAATCAAAACATTGTATTTTCGGCGAAAAACCAAAATACAAAATATGCACAGCATTGAAAAGAAATGAAATAATATAAAGAAGGTTAGGTTTTTTTTAATGAGCACTGGCGAAAATACTGTTTTTTTTAATAAGCAGTGGCAAAAATTTCATTTTGATTCACAATTTCTATAATTTCAATTTACCACTTCTTTTTCTTTAAACACTTTTTTTTACACACATGCTAAACACGTGTTATACACTATCTATAAAACAACTGATTTGGCGGCAGTTTACAGCAGCAATTTCAAAAGACTTAAGCAACATGGTACTTTTAGCATGGGTTTTGGAAACATTTTCTTTTAAGCTTGAAAAAGAAGGATTTTTAGAGGAAAGACTTGATGATAAGGGTTCTCCCATTGGATAATATAAGAACTAGGATCATTATACATATTTTAAAGTAAGAATTGTTTTCTTAACATATCTCCTTATGAGGTGTCCCAAGGCTAAACAAATACCATGCTCTATGTCTTAGCGTTTTAGAAATATTTAAAAAAGCTTCTAAAGTAGAATTTTGGAAAATTTTGAGTTTAGGGGGAAGGGGGATTTCAAAATCATCTCCCATTACATAAGAAATATTTAAAAAAAGCTTCTAAAGTAGAATTTTGGAAAATTTTGAGTTTGGGGTGAAGGGGGATTTCAAAAACATCTTCCCATGACATAACTTGTCCTTTATAGTCGATTCTGATGTTTGTAGTGCTCTATCTATTAGTGCTTTAGAAATATTTAAAAAGCTTCTAAAGTAGAATTTTAGAAAATTTTGAGTTAGGGGTGAAGGGGAATTTCAAAAACATCTTCCCATTACATGATTTGTACTCTTAAGTCAATTCTGATGTTTGTAGTGTTGTATGTCTTAGCACTATAGAAATATTTAAAAAAGCTTCTAAAGTTGAATTTTGAAAAATTTTGAGTTTGGGGTGAAGGGGGATTTCATAAACATTGTCCCATGACATAATTTGTCCTCCAAAATCCTCAAAAATATCTTCTATGTTGTAGCTACTGCTGTAACCATGGTAAAAAGTATTTAAACTACAATTTTAGAAATTTTAGAGTTTTGGGGACAAGGGGATTTTAAAAATCTCTTGTCAAATCCTTTCACTAATTAAGAATGTTTAAATGGCTTATCAACACCACTGCTGTCTCCTCCACCTGGAAACTACCCTTAAGGGGTTATGATAAGCAAAGTTTTGTGACATCACATACCTGGTTCCATTATACCATAACCAACATCAGCTATGGGAAGAAAATTAAATGGCAATTAATGGAAATAGGATTTTTGAATATATTTTAATAAACAAGGTTAAAAGCTGAAGTTGTGTAAGGTAAGCAGTGATTTATAATTATGATAGTAATATAAGATGAAATGTGAGCCAAAACAACTAGTAATGTGCAATAATTTGCATTATATAGAGGGGAGGGGGAGGTTTGGAGGTAGGTACTTCAAAATACTTTCCTGGGACATAACTTAGCCTGTAGACCCATCCCTGAAAGTTTCATTTTCCTAACCCAACCCCTTTCCAAGATAGCCAAAAGTAGCTGAAGTAGAATTTTACCCTTACCTTCACTCCTTTTCCCTCTGAAGGGTCCTGATATTTGCCTACATGACAGACCTATACCTATTGAAAATTTGACAAAACAACATTTTACCTTAATTTTGAGTTATTGGTTTCTTTTTCTCTGGCTTTAGTTCTGAAATTGCAATTCCTGTTATTTGAGTAGAATCAATGTTTTTTTTTTCAAAATTTAGGAAGTGTTTTTGCATACCTTTAAAACCTTATAGGCCTAAATTGGGATTGAACAAATTGGGATTGGGAATCTGAGAAAAATTTTGTTGAGAAAAATTCCATTTAAGCAGAAGATCTATTTGGCTAGGTTTCACTTTTGTAACACACAGATTTTTAAAGGTCAGGACCCTCTAAAAAGAGAAGTATTGGAGGTAGGTACTTCAAAATACCTTCCTGGGACATAGTTTAGCCTGTAGACCCATCCCTGAAAGTTTCATTTTCCTAATTTAAACCCTTTCCAAGGTAGCCAAAAGTAGCTGAAGTAGAATTTTAGTGTAACTTATTAAAGGTTTTTTGTACTATTTAATAGGCATCAGTTCTATCATTTTTCAGTTGGAGACACAATACAATTCTGGAAACTAGCCTACTTCAATAGCCTAGGTCTAGCCAACTTAATTATTTTTTTTCTTAAAACATACCAATAAATTACAAATTTTCCAGTTAACTGTGTACTGAGATACTGGCATTAAGGCAGACTTGGGGCTATAGAGAAGGAAACTATGCAATTCTGAAAACAACTTTTGAAAGATCCAAAAATACATATTTATATCATTTTTTTTTTTTACTTCAATGTAAATGAAACTAAATTATTGAGGATTTCCAATGCAAGGAACTCTTGACACACCATCTGAGCTCATATTTAAAGGGGAACTGATAATGGGAGTCAATACTCTTTATGTATGCCTAGTGTAGTTATTATTTGGCCTACATTGAATTGAAAGTAGCCTAGTAATTTTGAATTTCTGAATTCCAGGAGTTCCTGAATTTTATTTTTTGATGCAGAATATATCCTTAAATGAATCTTAAGTTGGGTAAATTTTTCACAATTCATATTATTGACTTACAAATAAAAAGTGAACATACCAGTTGTTGTCCTTTTTTATGCTCTCTACAAAATTAATAATTGCTTCTATCAGAAATTCAAATTTACCCACCCCACCCCCCTAATGTGCAAATATATACCCTGAATTGGAATATACCATGAATTGTTGACAGCAAAGTTTTTTAATTGCAAAATTCAGTGCTATTTTTGTAAACAGCATTCAAAAAACTTGAAACAGTAGGAAAACGTTTTATATTTGAGTTGCCTAATAAATGAAGTCTAAATTGTTATAAATAAGTATTTTTGGAATATGTTACTCTTGAAAAACTTATTTATAAACTAGTTATATGTTTTTAACCACTTTTCAATAACTTAACTAGTGTTGATAACTTTTTTGTGTGGTTACAATTCAGGATATATATTTGCACATCAGAGGGGTGGGTAAATTTGAACTTCCAACAGAATCAATTATTATATTCCTAAAGAGCATAAAAAAGGCATTGAGTGGTATGTTCACTTTATTTTTAAGTCAGTAATATGAACAGCAAAAAAATTACCCCTTAATTACCTTAATTTGCACTTCAGAGCAAAATTAAGGTCCATGCTGGATCTGCTCTACATTGATGATGATAATTTAGAATGTCACTGTGTTATGGGCCCATTGATGTTGCATTAGTTGGCAGATGAGATGGACAGACTGTCCCACTGACATTTTCATGGCTTGTTGTTCCATTCTTTGTCAAGTCTTGACTTGAAGAAGACACTAGTGGGTGCAGCCACAGTTTTGTCTTGAATGCTGTTGCAGTTGTCAAAAATATGCTTGGTAAAAAAGTGTTGGCATATTCTGGTCTTCATTCTTTGCTTTGCTAGCTTCTGCAAGTGTCCTCTAGTGTTGTGTTGACCTGTATGTTTTGTGAGGATGGTGTTGTTTGGTTGACTGTTATATTTGTAGGTCAGCATCATATTACATCTGCAATGCCTGAAGACCAGCATTGGTAGTTTTAGGTGCTATAGTCTCTTATCATACTGCATATTTTGTAGACCCATGATGAATTTGGTGGCATGTCTTTGAACTCTTCCAGTTATTCGGGTGTCATGCTTGTAGGAGGGGGAGGTTAGGTATGTTCCAAAATCCAAGAACAGACTAATAGAAAGCTAGAACTGCAGCTAAGAATATTAGTGAAAAAGTTTTATGTTTAATAGAAAAGAGAAAGGACTTATACAAGCTAGACTGCATAACAGTAAAATATTGTACTGGCACGTTAACAAACTGAGAGGGAGTAGTCAATCCGGACTTGTCCCAGTTAAAGATAGGAACGGGGTCGCAATTAGCGATAAGGAAAAACTAAAGAGAGATGGGCCAAACACTTTGAGAACTTGCTTAACCAAGATAGAGTTGCAGGAAAAAATATAGAGGAAAATGAAAAAGTTTGTGATACTTTGGATGTGAAGGAAGATTTGTTTTGTGAGGAGGAATTAGCAACAGTACTAAAAGGATTAAAGAATAATAAGGCTCTAGGTGCTGATAGGGTGGTAAATGAGTTTCTTAAATATGGTGGCACTGAGGTTAGAAATAATTTATTGAAGATTATGAATATGATTTTTGAAAAAGGGGAAGTACCTAACGATTTTTAGGAAAACCTTAATTAAGCCACTATATAAGAAAGGTGATAAAAGTGAGTGTGGTAATTATTGAGGCATTAGTCTGGTCTCTGTAGGTAGTAAATTACTTAGTAATATGATACTTTTTAGACTGAGAGATGCCATAGACAAAGTTTTAAGAGAAGAGCAGTGCGGTTTTAGAAAAGGTAGAGGATGTGTTGACCAAATTTTCACTCTTAGGGTAATAATTGAGAAGTGCCTGAGTTTTCAAACACCTTTGGTCCTCAGTTTTATAGATTACAAGCAAGCGTTCGATTCTGTCGATAGAAGAGCTTTAGTAAAGGTTTTATCCTTATATGGTATACCAGACAAATACATTAAGGTGATTAGTGCTATGTATGAGAATAACACTGCTGCGGTTAAGGTAGGAAATGAGGTTAGCAGCTGGTTCTGTATTAAATCAGGAGTTAAGCTGGGCTGTGTTCTATCCCCCTTTATATGGATTATTTTGATGGACTTTGTTTTAAGGAGCACAGGAAAGGCAATGGGAGACCACGGAATCAAATGGGGAGGAAAAAGTCTCCTGGACTTGGATTATGCTGATGATTTAAAGCATCCTAGATGAAAGTGTGAGCAAAATGAATGAAGTTTTAGAGGTTTTTGCGAGTTCAGGTGCTAGAATTGGTTTGAAAATTAATGATAGGAAGACTAAGTCACTAAAGCTAAGAATAAGTGAAGATGAAAAGGTGATATTGGGTAATGATAAGATTGATCAGGTGGGCAGCTTCACTTACCTTGGTGGTATTATTAGTAAAGATGGTGGGAACAGTGAAGATGTTAAAATAGAATAGCCAAGGCTCAGGGTGTTTTTTCACAGTTAAAAAAAAGTCTGGAAGAATAGGAAGATAAGTCTGCTAACCAAGATTAGAATATTAGAAGCTACAGTGATGACAGTGGTCAAATATGGCTCTGAAGCATGGACGCTCTGAAAAGTGGATGAAGATTTGCTAGATGTTTTCCAGAGAAATTGCTTAAGGATTGTTCTGGGTACCCAGCTGACTGACCATATTTCAAACAATAGGCTGTACGAAAGGTGTGGTTCAATACCGCTCTCTAGGGCTATAATGAAAGAAAGGTTGAGGTGGTTAGGGTACGTTGTGCGGATGAAGGATGACAGATTGCCAAGATTGTTCTTTTTGGCCAACCATCTAGGGCTAAACGGAAAGCAGGTCGTCCCCGTCTGGGGTGGGAGGACGTCATAAAGAAAGATTTAAAGGAAATGGGAACTTCGTGGGCGGGTGTAAAAAGGGAGGCTTTGAATAGATTGGGGTGGAGGAGGATTGTGCGTAGCTGTGTTTGGGCTCAGGCAACTTGGTGCTGTGGTGAGTTATTATTAGTAGTAGTAGTATTACGAAAAAAAAAACTTAGCAAGAAAAAAATTGCGTTTTATTTTGATAAATTAAAATTCTTCTTTAATCAAGAATTATGTATAATTTTTGTTTAAGTTAAAACAATTTAAGAACAAAGCAGATATTCTGAAAAGAATTAAAGAGTTACCATTGTCTTCCAAAACCATTAAAGATAGAACAACTAAAATTTGTTTGAATATAAACACAATTGGTTTTGGCTTTATCAATAGCAGTTGACAAGTCTTGTGACATAAAGGAGGCTGCACATGTTTCACATTTCGTAAATATATATATATCTCATTCAGGCCCCAAAGAATTCAGGCCCCAAAGATTATTACCACTTGAAAGGTCAGACACATGAGAAGATATCACACATGCTGTAATTGAGTGTATGGATAAACATTATATTCCCCTCAATATAATTGTGTTGATTTCAGCAGATTGGGCCAACAGCATGATCAGCGGAAGAAAAAAGAGTTTGATTCTATTTTGAAAGAAAAAATCAATCACAAAATATTTATTTACCATTCATTAAGAAGCACTTTGTGTGCAAACATTCCTGGAAGAATTCCTGGAAACATTCCTGGAAAATTTGCAAATTTATGGAATTAGTGATTACAATTATCAACTCTATTTTAGCTAAAGTACTTAATAATCACTAATTCAAAGAATGTATGTTTGAAATAGAGATTGAGTACACTGATCTTCTACTTTGTGTGCAAACATTCCTGGAAGAATTCCTGGAAATATTCCTGGAAAATTTGCAAATTTATGGAATTAGTGATTACAATTATCAACTCTATTTTAGCTAAAGTTCTTAATCATCACTAATTCAAAGAATGTATGGTTGAAATAGAGAGTGAGTACACTGATCTTCTACTTCATAGTAAAGTATGTTAGTTATCAAGAGGGGACATTTTAAAACGTTTTGCATCCCTTTTATAGAAATTAATGTATTTCTCCTTGAGAAGGGCATTTAATATCCAGAACCAACAGAAAATTAGTGGATCCAAAACTTTTATGTCATGGACACAAAATTATGGTAGACGTTATGTCTCATCTAAATCAGCTTAATTGTAAATTACAAGGGAAAGGAAAACTGATTTTTTCAATGTTAGAAGAAGCAATAACATTCAAAATTAAATATCCATTTTTGCTCATTATATTGAAAGTGAAACACTATTTCGCTTTCTTCTTTGTGCTGAATTGGGATCAGTGGAGAAAAAAAAATATGATCATAGTTCACAACATGAGTGATCTGCTTTGAATGATCTGGAGAAGGAAGACATGAGCAGTTTCAATGCTTGGAATAGTATTCCTGCCTCTTACAATCAGCTGAAATAGATCACACACAACAACACACAAACCTGACTAAATCAAACTTTACAAGGAGATGCAAGCATATTGTTTGCATTAGACCTAATAAATATTTAATAAGTATAAAATATAGTTTTATTTTGTGTAAAAAGAATTACTAGAAAAGCAGATTTGGATCCAAATTCTCTAAAAATTGTTGCTAAGTTCATATTTGGCTCTTTGGCTAATAAATCCGCCAACCACTACTCTAGACAATTCAATCCCAGTGAAATATTACCCTGGGCAGTTATGCTTAATATTTCTACACAAAAAATTGAGTCAGCAAAGAGAAAGCAAGACATATAAAAAGAATTTCATATATTAATTTTGACAAATTCACCCAGTGTAAAGTTTTTCCTGAAGATTTTACCTTCTGGAGTTTCCCAAGGACTAATTCTCTCCATGGAAAAACTCCCCAGTAGAAAATGTAGCCCCCCCCCCTCCACCCATAAAATGTATGCTGTACAATATAAATAGTATAAATAAACAATGGGTAAATTTATAACTTAAAGACCTTACCTCTTGGGCTGTGGGGGGTCATATTACTTCCAAAGGCATAGTTTATTGGGCCTTTCAACTATGCTTCACAAAATTTTGATTGGACAATTTTGGAAAAATAGGCATGGGAGGGGGCCTTGTTGCCCTCCAATCTTTTTGAGCTCTTAAAAAGGGCACTAGAATGTTTAATTTCTATTTGTTTGAGCCCTCTCCAAATATTCTTGGACCACTGGGTCAATACAATTACCCCTGGGAAAAAAATACATGCATCTGTGCTCCTTCTTCTTGCATAAAATACAAATTCCATCTTTTTGCAGATATGAGCTTGAAACATCTATAGTAGGGTTTTCTGATATCTTATAGTGTGATTTTCATTAAGATTCTTTACCTTTTAGGGTGTGTTTCTCCCCTTTTTGGAAATCAGGCAAATTTTCTCAGGCTTGCAGCCTTTGATGTGTACACTAAACTTAATGAAACATATATATATATATATATATATATATATATATATATATATATTATATATATATATATATATATATATATATATATAATATATATATATATATATATATATATATATATATATATATATATATATATATATATATATATATATATATATATATATATATATATTATATATATATATATATATATATATATATATATATATATATATACATATATATATATAATATATATATATATATATATATATATTATATATATATATATATATATATATATATATATATATATATATATATATATATATATATATACATATATATATATATATATATATATATATATATATATATATATATATATATATATATATATATATATATATATATATCTATATATATATATATATATATATATATATATATATATATATATATATATATATATATTATATATATATATATATATTTATTTATTTATTTATTTATTTATTTTATAACCCATCAAAAATACAAAGCATGGCGTTGGAGTATAACGAAAAGAAAGAAAAAAACACACACAAAAACAGGAGCAAATACGTGCAAATTAAAACTAAATAAACCAAACAATTCAGAAAATTAAGCGACTCCAAGAGTTGTAAACCTCTTTAAATGTATCATACAAATAAATAATACAATATGAAAAAAATAATAGTAACCCAGCCAAAAAAAAGGAAACTAGCATTAAAACAAAAAATCCTTCCAAGGGTGGTTTGACAGATAACCCGTAAGCTTAGAGAAAAGCTTATCTGCAGCATCAAGAGGATCTCGCAAGCTGTATCTCTCCCATTGTCTGCTATTCCTAGTCCAAGGAGGAGCCTGGATAAGGAACTTTAAATATTTAAAATAGGCCCTCCCAATTTCTATTTTATCTGATTGGTTAAAATGTCCCAGAAAGGAACCACGGAAAATGAGGGAGAGAAACAGCATTATATAGCCTACTTTTACAAGGTGGCGTTTACCAAGATTCAACTGTGATCCAACTGCACCAGCATATGCATTACGGATCTTATGTACAGTTTGGTCAATAAGTAATTTCCGAGTTGACTTTAGGAATGTACCAATAGGCAACCCAAGGTACACAAGCTCCTGCAGTGGTACAGCATCAGAATCACCTAGATTTACTCTATCAGGGGTTTCAGAATGGTTAAAATTAACTAATAAACACTTGAGACTTAGCTGCATTTAAAGAAAGACCAATCGCATTATAATTCTTAGCAATGAAACTTATATATTTGGAATCAGCATAATAAACCAATTCTTTTCATATATCTGTTGCTGTTTTATAGCATCTTGGTTATTATTGAGCAGCATTGCTCTTTACTTACAGTTTGTTATCACAAAATGTTTGAAAAGTTTTAAGGAAACTTTTCATTAAAGATGGCAAATGGCAAAAATTTTGCCTAGAAAAATGACAAAGAAACTTTGCAAGTGAGATTTTTTTTTTTTTTTTTTTTTGTAATGTGAAAGATTACTGAAACTTAAAAAAAAAAGGTTGGAAAGGAGAAAATGATAAAATTTGAGGCAGAGCCTTAGCATTATCAGTATTTTGAATAAAACCAAATGAAATAATATTTCCTCTTGTTTGTTTTATAAACTGTTTGCTATGGCCACAATTCATGAGGAAAGGGTCCAAGCCAATTTTACAACATGGTTGTCCATCCAGTTTCCAATCAGTTTTCTGTTTAGGTTAAAAAAGCTACCATGTGGGAAAATAGGTTTGCTGGGACCTGAAAAGCAACACTGTACCCTGTTGGATTATTGAGAGGATTGTTTTTTATCATAAAGAAAACAATCATTAAAACTACACTATCTGTCAAAACTGAACAAGATTTCATCCAATAATTAATAATAATTAAATGCCTTTAAAAAAAATCAAAATCCTTGCAAAATTCCTAGATTGGCACTAGTTATGCTGTGCTTTGTGTCAATAGCTGCATCAAACTGAGCTAGAAATGCTTGTGTATGTTAAGTATGGGGAAGAAAAGAATGAAGAACTGTCATTCCAAAGGAAAATCAGTGAGGTAGAAGTTGTTTTGTTTTTTGTTTTTTTCGGGGGGGGGGATCACTTTATTGAGTGGGCTTTGGTGTAACTGGTTTAGTTACTTCTAGAATCAGAATTGCATACTGAATCCAAATATGATGTTTGTTTCCATTAGAAATTCAATTTTAAGCCTTTTACTGACCCTCAAAGATGATACCTTTTTCTTTTATTTTAGATATGGCTTATATACATGTGCTAGCATAAATCTTGCTAAAACTGGCTTATGCATAAATTGAATCAACAACAGCAAAATTGAGAATCAATAAATGCATGGGAAATATATAATGTATATTTGGGTAAGGTTAGAACGGTTAGGTTAAAATGGAATTTGTAATAGAAACAAATGTCACATTTGGGTTCAGGATGAAAATCTAATTCTAGAGGTAAGTTTGTTTCTTAACTTAACTATCAGCATACTCCTATATCAAAATTTTTACCAACAAAGTTCCTAATAATCGATTCTAGTCCGGATAAGTTTCAGAACTTTACTCAACTACTGTTATGTGCCATATTTTCTATCTTTTTTTTTTTTTTTTTTTTTTTTTTTTTTTTTTTTTTTTTTTTTTTTTTTTTTTTACAAATGGATCACACACACAAAAAACAAAAACACAATATTGAAATATCCATATAGTACCAACAGAACTTTTTTCCTATTACCTTTTACTATCAAAATAGGTAAAAAAGAAATAATCAAAAAAATTGTGAATCCTCCTCCCCTCCCCCACCCCTACTAAGCATTTAATCAACAGTTCTAAAAATAATTTATTTATAACAACATAGCTATAAATAATCTAATCTTGATTTTTAGGTTCATTGCAGATTGTTGCAGGCTTGTTGTTAATCCCTTTAGAGATTTATTTTTAAATTGACTTTTCATATTCCCAATTTAACTTGCAGGAAACAAATCAATTTTCAATCTGGTCCCTTGTGTTCCCAGAGTTTTCCTTGGGAAATAAGTTTTCAAGCATGTTCTAATTGGCTGATTATTGTTAAGGCTGAATAATCATGTTTCTTGTGAAAGTGCACATTTTGCTTTACTATTTGGTTATTCTAAAATGGCAGGAATCAGCTGTAGACTGGGGACATATCAATAAACCCATATATTCCTTCTACACTTTATATAATAAGGACAAGAGCGCTTCTGTCGTAATTTTCACTTCTGCATAGAATATTGATGCTTCATTATGAAGTTTGAACTGTTTTGAGATTTTTATTTAGGGACAAAAAAAAAAAAAAAAAAACCAGCACTTACCATGCCTGTGCCTGTATTTTTGCCTGTATTTTTAGATCCATCTATGTAAGTGGCCAAATATCCTTAATACTTTATTACTAACTAGTATTCCATTCCAATTCATTTTTCTGCTTCAAATCTAAAACCACACAATAGATTTCTTTCCCATTGACTTATTAACACCATTAGAGGTGCTTGTAATATTTTGTTCCAATAGCTGGGGTTTTGACATGCTGTCACAATGTTTGTTCAGAATATCTTATTTTGGTGTTTGCAGTGAAAACTCTTCCTTGTTTTACAACTCTTGACAGAGTTGTTCCTAGGCATGGTTGCACCCAGGTAAAAATTAATTAAAGCGACCCCCCTGACTCAAATATCATAGGCAGCGCAATAGCACTGCCTAAGTAAAGAACAATATTGGCACAATGTATTGTTGTTTTTTTTCTAGACCAGGGCACTTTGTATCAAAGGAATTGTCATAGAAACTTCAAAAAGTGCTCATTCGATTGGAAATTGGTGTGGCTAGTGCCCTTTTTAATAGTCGAAAGTGATTGAAAGGCAACTAACACCCCTTCCACGCCCACCATTTCCCCAAACACATCCAATCAAAATTTTGAGATAGCCATTTTGTTCAATGTAGTTGATTTCCAGATAGAAATTATGTTTTAGGAGGAAACTCCCCCCACAGCCCTCAGGGCAAGGGTTGTAAGTTATGCCCTGGGGGCATATAAGATTTTATAGAAAGCTTTGTTGTAGAAACTTCAAAAAGGGCTCATTCGATTGGAAATTGAAATGGCTAGTGCCCTTTTTAATAGTCGAAAGTGATTTGAGGGCAATTAACCCCCATCGCATGCCCACCTTTTCCCCCAAACACATCCAATCAAAATTTTGAGATAGCCATTTTGTTCAACGTAGTTGAAAATTCTGATAATTAGGTCTTTTAGGATGATCCCCCCCCCACGCCCTCTGGGCAAGGATTTTAAGTTATGCCCTGGGGCATATAAGGTTTTCATAAAAAGTTATGTTATAGAAACTTAAAAAAGGGCTCATTCGATTGGAAATTGAAATGGCTAGTGCCCTTTTTAATAGTCGAAAATGATCGGGGTGCAACTCACGGTCACCATTTGCCCAAAGACATCCAATCATTTTGAGATATTTTGAGAATTTTGAGATAGATATTTTGTTCAACATAGTTGAAAGGCCCAAAAATTATGTCTGAGGATGACATTCCCCCACAGACCTCAGGGCAAGGATTGTAAGTTATGCCCTGGGGGCATATAAGATTTTATAGAAAGCTTTGTTGTAGAAACTTCAAAAATGGCTCATTCAATTAGAAATTTAAAGGGCTAGTGCCCTTTTTAGTAGTCAAAAGTCATTAGAGAGCAACTAACCCCTCTCTCATGCCCACCTGTTCCCCAAACACATCCTATCAACATTTTGAGATAGCCATTTTGTTCAACGTAGTTGAAAATTCTGAAAATTAGGTCTTTGAGGATGACACCCCCCACAGCCCTCTGGGCAAGGGTTTAAGTTATGCCTTGGGGGCATATAAGGTTTTCATAAAAAGTTGGGTTATAGAAACTTCAAAAAGGGCTCATTCGATTGGAAATTGAAATGGTTAGTGCCCTTTTTAATAGTCGAAAGTGATTGGAGGGCAACTAATCCCCCTCTCATGCCCACCATTTACTCAAACACATCCAATCAAAATTTTGAGATAGACATTTTGTTCAACGTAGTTGAAAGGTCCAGAAATTATGTCTTTGAGGATGACACTCTCCCACAGCCCACAGGGTGAGGGTTGTAAGTTATGCCCAGGGGGCATGTAAGGTTTTTATGGAAAGCGTTGTTGTAAAAATTTAAAAAAAAAGGTCTCATTCAATTGGAAGTTAAAAGGGCTCGTGCCGTTTTTAATAATTAAAAGTAATAGGAGGACAACTAACCCCCCTCTCACGCCCACTGTTTCCCCAAACACATGTAATCAAAATTTTGAGATATGCATTTTGTTCAACATAGTTAAATGTTTTGGAAAATAGGTCTTTGAGGATGATAACCCCCTCAGAGTCCTCAGGGCAAGGGTTGTAAGTTATGCACTGGGGACATATAAGGTTTTTATAGTGTTGTCATAGAAACTTGAGAAAAGCCCATTTGATTGGAAATTGAAAGGGTTAGTGCCCTTTTTAATAGTCAGAAGAGATTGGAGAGCAACTAACCCCCCTCTGACGCCCAACATTTCCCCAAACACATCCAATCAAAATTTTTAGATGGGCATTTTGTTCAACGTAGTTGAAAATTCTGGGAATTATGTCTTTGAGGATGACAAACCTCTCAGGGCAAATGTTGTAAGTTATGCCTTGGGGGCATATAAGGTTTTATAGAGTGTTTTCGTAGAAAACTCAGAAAGGGCTCTTTGATTGGAAGTTCAAAGGACTAGTGGCCTTTTTAATAGTCAAAAGTGATTGGAGGGCTACTAACCCCCCTCTTACGCCCACCATTTCCCCAAACACATCCAATCAAAATTTAAAGTTTTTATTAAGGTAAAAAATTTAAGGCATATAAGGTTTTTATAGAAAGCGTTGTTTTAGAAACTTCCAAAAAAGCTCATTTGATTTGAAATTGAAAGGGCTAGTGCCTTTTTTAATAGTCGAAAATGATTGGAGAGCAACTAACCCCCCTCTCACGCCCACTATTTCCCCAAACACATGCAATTAAAATTTTAAGATAGGCATTTTCTTCAACGTAGTTGAAAGTTCTGGAAATTATGTCTTTGAGGATGACAACCCCCCCCCCCCCCCAAACCCCTCAGGGCAAGGGTTGTAAGTTATGCCCTGGGGGCATATAAGGTTTTTATAGAAAGCGTTGTCGTAGAAACTTCAAAAAGGGCTCATTTGATTGGAAATTGAAAGGGCTCATTCGATTGGAAATTTAAAGGGCCAGTGCCCTTTTTAATAGTCGAAAGTGATTGGAGGGCGACTAACCCCCCTCTCACTCCCACTATTTTCCCAACACATTCAATCAAAATTTTGAGATAACCATTTTGTTTAACGTAGTTGAAAGTTCTGGAAATTAGGTCTTTTAGGATGACAACCCCCTCCCCCCAGAACCTTCAAGGCAATGGTTGTAAGTTAAGCCCTGGGGGCATATAAAGTTTTCTATTGACAAGTTGTCGTAGAGACTTCAAAAAGGACTCATTCAATTGGAAATTTAAAGGGCTAGTGCCCTTTTTAAAAGGCTTCTTGAAACTGATTAGAGGGCAACTAACGCCCCTCTCAGGCCCGCCATTTCCCCAAATACATACAATCAAAATTTTGAGATAGCCATTTTTTTTAAACGTTGTTGAAAGTTATGGATATTGTGTCTTTGAGGATGGTTGTAAGTTAAGGGTTGTAAGTTATGCCCTGGGGACATATAGGGTTTTTATAGAAAGCGGGGTCATATAAACTTCGGAGGGGCTTATTGGATTAGTAATCAGATGCTCTAGTGCTCTTTTTAAGAGTCAAAGTGATAAGACGGCAGCTACCCCTCCCCCCTACACACACGTCGTATTGTCCCCAAATGCTTCTAACAAAAATGTTGAGATAGCCATTCTATTCAAAATAGTCTAAATATCATCTAACAAGGCATTTGAGGTTGATACAAACCCCAGGGATTAGGGACAAGGGTTGTAAGTTATGCTCAGGGGGTATTTAAGGTTTTTATGGAAGGGATGGTTGTTTAACTTCAGAAGAGGCTCAGTCTTTCTCCCTGAAAAAGAATATAAAACGATCAGAAATTAATCAAAAAACTTTTTGCACAAAATAAGTTGTTTTTTTTAAGTAAAGAACTCCATTAAACCAAAAATGAACAAAAATAGAATCAAATAATCTACAAAGCATAAAACTACCACAAATCAGTATCCATAAACAAATGGAACCCAAAAACAAACAGAAATTAAAATAAGTCAAATTCAAACCGAGCAGAAATTAACCTGAGTAGGGTTCTAAACCCTATTCTTTCTAAAAGCCAGAATATAATTTGTACTTTACTGGAAAAAAAGCCCTTTAAATGTTTTCACTTTTCTAACTTTAAGAAATCAAAAATCAATTAAGATTTTAAGGAATAATATCACATATGTATATTAAACTGACAATGCACATTTTTTTTCAGTAAATTCATTTGAATTTTTTTCAGTAAAGTACAAAATTTATTCTGGCTTTTAGAAAGCATAAGGTTTAGATTAGACTCAAATATTTGCTAAAAAAAAAAGAAAGCCAATTCAGAGTGAAAAAATTAAGAAAAGTTGGCAATCCCCCAGCCATGCTCTCCCCCAGATGCAGTGCCTGGTACACCTAACCTGTTTGTCCCCCCCCCCCAGGAACAGCACTGACTCTTGACTTCACTGAGCTGGTTTTATCAGCAGTCGATAGCCACTGTAAACACTTACGTACACTTATTTTACTTCTTGACCCAAGTTTTTGAAACAACTTTTGCATTTCAAGAATGTCACTGTCAATTTTCCATAACAGTGTTCAATATTACATCCAACCTTTTCAATCTTGAATTCAAACCAGATTTATATATCACTGAAATAAGTTCAATTTTTAGTCTAATGTGCTTCATACAAATAGTGTATCTGCCTTCATCTCCTATGAAAATGACGTAAGTAGCCTCATAATACACAATCTCTTCATATATGCAACACAAACCATTTCTACATGTGGATTCCCATTTAGTTTGTCAGTAAGCCATTAAGCCATTGAGCCATTAAGACTCACTATGGGTATGGTATATTTGTTAATTCCTTTTAGTTATCATCATCATTCAGTTTTTTTGAGGGGAGACATTTTAATTAATTTCCACAGCCCAGTGTTTAATTTGTTGTAAAGTTGATGTTAGAACCTCCATTCTCTCTTCCAGCAGTTCTTTCTATGACCACAAAAGAATTATCGTCAGAAAATAAAATCCCTTTTTAATCTTCCCCAATTAGAATATCCTACTTACAGTGTTTCAGTAATCAGGTCCTAATGCAGATTGCTGTGGTACATCATGTCTTCTGCTTCCTTTAACACTAGACTCTACAAAGCTAACACTGATAATGACATCTCTTCCAAGTAATTAATTGTCAGTAAATACTTGAATCCTTCCAGTAACTTAAGCTTCCACAGCCCTACTCAATATCTGGCAACACACCATTGAATCAAAATCACCATCCATATCCAAATTGACAACAACCATAAGCCAACAGTCATTTTCTTTCCAATACGTCCAAACCACTATTTTGCATTGGATTATCCTATCGAATTTGATAACTATGAACACCTTGGACATATGTTCTGGGCATAACTTCCAGTAACCCATGTTGTATTTTTTTTTTGTCCTCTAATATATTTCTACTTTACATGCGGATGAAGCACTGGCTTGAGGGTGAGGAGTTGCAGCCTTTACCATTTGGACATTTGTAAGCATGTACTTATCCTGCTGAATCACTATTTTTGAGAAGGTATTGTGCAGACTTGTGCTTTCTAGAGCATCTCAAGCAAACTGCTTTTTTCTGTAAATGACCATAGTAGTTATTTAAAACCTGGACATTTCTGTGATTGTATTCTTTACACTTGATGGCAAAATTTACTTGAGAACATAACTGTGGCAGCATAACTTTCTTTGAGATCCATAGACCCTGTTTTATCTCTTCTAACATATTATCCCAGGAATCTCAACTGACGACTATACAATCTCTCAGTTGTTCATCTTTTAAGTACCCTCTAATGATCCCCCTTCTTTTGCCTCTCATTTTCACATCTCCTTTTGATTGAATTTTCAGAACCTTTTTGACTTATTCATTTATATTGACTAGAACTGACAGCCCATTCATTTTGGGCTGACAGCCCATTCATTTTGGGCTGACAGCCCAAAATGAATGCTCTCCTTAAATAATGTGCTAATAAAGAGCTCATATCCTTATTAGTTATTCTTGTCTATCACTTGTCTATTATTATTATCGTGCGTAAAGGGAAAAGAAAGAATTGCATGGCAAAATTCAAGATCCAGTTTTCTTCTAAAAGTGTGACTGTCACTCTTAAACGTTTTATATTTATAAAAAAATATTAATTTTTAATTAATTTAAATATTTTTATCATTAATTAAAGAAAGTTGATGGGAGAATGCTCTCCCATCGAAATTAAATTTGATGGGAGAATGCTCTCCTTAAATAATGTGCTAATAAAGAGCTCATATCCTTATTAGTTATTCTTGTCTATCACTTTCCTTCAAGAAAGTCATTTGGGGGAATCTTGCTGTGATCAGCAAGCTCTATTATATGATCTCTTCTGCCAGTATTGAGTCATTCAGATCATCAGTTGACAAGGAGTTTTGCAACAAGCACAAACAAGCAGTTTGGGACTCACTTGATGTTCACTGGCTGGCAACTACAGGATCATCCTGATGCTGGTAATTGTGATTTAAAGTAATTTAAGATTATCAGAAACCAGTGTTCCAAATTTTTTGTCTTTTGGGGAGCTTGTCCATTTTCTTCCCAAAAATCGGGATTTTCATCCAGTCCAAAACTTGGAAATCTTCCTTTGTCATTATATCTGTCATCAAATAGTCCTGTTGCCACCACAAGATTAACACTTGACATCTCCTTATCAGAATCCTAGGTAATGATGCGAACTTATTAATTCTGATCATTTTTACATTTATCCACAAAATTATATTTCACAATCTAATACAGTTTCTCACTAAACCCTACCTGAAATTACATAAAATGAAATTGTGAAATGCCATTTACTGCTGTTTATATTTTATTCATTTACTCTTTTATCATTGCTTTCAAAGGGTTCTTATTTTAGTATCAGTGTTTATTTTGAGGTTTGCTTTTAATATTGTTATTTGGACTTATATCTGCATTTTTTTTTATTATTCTGCACTGAAGTCTTCTGTTTTTCACTGGCTGTTAATGTTCCCGTTTCTCTCTTCTTTGTGATTTTTGTTTTGTCTTCAGAGGCAGTTTATTTGCTAATATTTTTTTTTTTATTTTAGTTGTAGGCTGCAAGTTATCATTTAGTTTGGCTTATTGGAGCTATGAAGGGTTTTGGGATTCACATAGGAAACACAACATGTTGTATAGCCTACATAAAGGTAAGCCTCAAATTTGTCTTTTTTTTGTATATACATTTACATTGGTAATAGTTAATTTCGTGACTAGAGAATAGAGAGAGAGAGATAGATAGAGAGAGAGAGAGAGAGAGAATAATTAAAATAAGATAAAACAATTAGTAAAAATGAATTACAACAGTGAATTATCTCAGGCGTAAAAAAATAGATAAAATGAAACAGAAATTCAGTAAGGCCTTCTGCCAAGCCATTCTCAGTGCAAGAGATTTCAAAAAATGTTGAGATTATACAATTTATTTTTTTGATGATTGTTTTAATTAAAAAAAAATTATTTTTTTGCTTATGGGAGTTATGAAGGACTTTGGAATTCATATAGGAAACAAGATGTTTCCTGTGTGAAGGGCTTACAATTTTAATGGAGGCAAAGTTCACTTAGAAAATGAAGAAATAAGTGAATAAAAAACGAAATAGTGAAATGAAAAAAATAAAAATGCACTCTCCCATATTCTCTGTGTTTTTACCATTTTCCCTTTATTTGGTTGTATTTTCAATAAAGTTTCCTTTGTTTGTTTTTCTCTTTTGTGCTAACATAAAAATGCAATTGTTCTGACAAATGTTACATTTTATTTGCTTGGCAAGTTGTATGTCAAATTGACACACTTACTTAAAAGTTAGCAATATCCTTACTCTTGATTTCAGTTTTGAAAAAAAAACATTTTTTTTTTTTTTTCGTTATATAAGTAACCAAAAAATGTAAATATCTAGCAGTTTTCTGTCACTAATCTTAGCAGCTTTGCACAATCTGTAATAAAAAAATAAAACTAAGCTTACAAGAAAAGATTTTAAAAAAGTTGGAACTTCATAGGAGGGATGGGGGAATGAAGTCTTGAACAGAGTGGGGTTGACCTTGAATAAAGTAGCACATACTACTTTGGATGTTTAGCATTGCTATTATTTTTTGTGTGTGTGTGTCTGCGTGTGTGTGCATTGACATCCTTGGTGAGTGCTTGAAGTTATGAAGCAAATGATCACATTTTAATCTATCCACCTACCTATAATTGACCTTGAAACGACCATGACTTTAACTAAAATGAATCTTATAGAGCTTTGATGTTGTTAGTATGTTTTTTGGCTAATCCACATTGATTACACACAGGAAAAAACCTTCAACTTTTCTAAGCTGGAACCTAGTAAAAAGCAAACTACTTGTTTAAAGCTGTTAGTCTTCACTAACAGCTGTTAGTCTTCACTAGGACTAGGCTATTGCAGAAGAAATAAAACGAAATGACTGTGTTTTTTTTCCTGTCGTTATTCCAGTGTCCTATATGCATTCAGCCCCCAAGAAATTTAAAATTATATCAGGTTTGTCAATATAGTTTTGCCAATATTGACAAATATTGCTAAAATTGGTCAAATTTTGCCAGTATTTGGAGTCTACTAGCATTAAGTCTTTGATTATATCTCTTTGTAGATGGATTCTGTTGTAAGAATTGGGTTTTAGTTCAATCCCTTCTGTCTGAATAAAATGTTGTCCTGTTTTTAGAAATGTTTTCTTTTGTTTAATATTAAATATCATTGTATAAGCCTAGGATTCCAGCCATACATAAGGAAATATGTTAAGAAAACAATTCTTACTTCAGAATATGCAGAATAATCCTAGTTAATACATTTTGCAGGAGGAGAACCTTTATCTTCAGTTCTTTCACTGTTGTACTTTTTTTTAAACAAAATTCTGAAAAATAAACATGGATTCAATTGTATTTTCCCGTTTTCAAATACCCTATATACGTAATTGAACACCATCAGTGCCATCTAATTATTTCTCTAAAATCATCAATAGACAAATAGTGGTAAATTAGGTCAAGTTAGGTTAGATGGCGTTTGTTTATAAACGATTTTCAAGACGTAGAGAATAGACACAAATATTGAGAAATATTATAAAAAAAAAACTGGAAATACAAGGAAAGAAGTGAAGATAAAGGTTCTCCCCCTGCAAACGTGTTAACTAGGAAATTCTGCATTCTATGAAGTAAGAATTGTTTTCTAAAATGTTTCCTCGTGTAATGCTGGAATCCTAGGCTTATACCATATATCACACACAGCTCACGTAGCCATTTACTAGGACTAGGGCAGACAAGATAAGAAGAAAGAGAGACACATCCATGACACACAAGGTAAAATATGATTTTCTCAGGTATTCGAAACAGAGGGGGCTAATAATTTACAGTCAAAGGTTTTCAAGTTTGTTGATTTTAGTGTTGCTGTTTTCATTTTGGTTCGTCGCTATTTTCAAGGTTAAATGCAGTAATATGTTTATGGTGTAGTAATGTTTAAATATTTCATATAGAATTTAGAACCTGACAGTATTTATTTAATATCAGTTATTAAAAAAAACAAAACATAAACATATCTCTCCAAATGCCACAGCATAATAAGGAGGAGGAATAAATGTCAACTATGCTGATGACGTTTTTAATATTAGCAGGCCTGCGTCGCATATTGAAGATAATTATCGTATTCTGAGCGTACAATATGAGAAGATATGCTTAGCTTTCAACCGATCGAAAACCGATATTATAGTATTTAGCCGTAAAGCTATAGAGCCTGGTTCGGTTACCGCTCGTTTTGGTGATACAGAGGGGGCTTCTGCTTAACAGCTGATATATCTTGGCCTACTGATTGCGTCAGATATTAAGTCTACGCGCAAACTACTCATCTCGAATTTCTCCGAGAAAGTTCGTAAGGGGTATGGTATGCTGGTATGGTGTAAACGTATGTACAATCGCCTTGTCCTATCAAGGCTCTATTGCGCTTTTGTAATGCCACTTGTTCTTGTGGTTTGCCCTTTCTGAACAATTATGTCTGATAAGAATAAACGCACGATCCGTTCAACGTGTTTTAAATATGGAAAATATCTATGGAATCTTCGCCCTGTGGATGAAAAACTCGCGAGCTTCAGAAAATTATAGAAGAGCAGCCCCTTTGAAGTGGCTAAAGATCGAATTAGCCGGTTCAAGCGTACATTAGACCGTACCACACTACGTACCACACCGCGCCATAGTACCTCGCTAGTGGCGCTCTAAGTTTATTATGCAGTGTTGTTAGAAGTCTTTCTTTTCTTTTGTTTATGTGTTTGTGAGTTTTTTTTGTTTTTTCCTTATTTATTTCATTCTACTCCATCTTTGTAATTGTTTACTTCTGATGGGCAATAAAAACCATTCATTCATTCATTCAATTAAACAAATCCAGAGAAAGAAAAAACATAATAATTATAATTAACATTAACCTCAAAAATAAAACATAAACTACAATGTCATGTACCCTGCTATCACTAATCTAACACTCAACTCCTTCCTTAGAATACATCAATTAAAATAAATACTATTTTTAATGATTTGATACCAATTATGCATCAAATATGTATCCTATGTAGTTAAACATTAAAATCATATTTAGAAAATAATACCTTAAAAATTGTTTTAGCTAGGTCATTTCTCATTCCCTTTTTAAAATTACCACACACATAATCATAAGAATTCACTAAAAAGTGACAGCGTATAAGCTTTGAGACAAACATTTGAGATTTACCAAATATCGGTTTTAGCGCCATCTATTTAAAAACAAAGGATATACCCCGGAAACTTTTAATTCTAAAAGTGAAACACAGATAAATCCTTCCATGGTCCTCTGACAATCACAGTGGGTTTTATCTTAGTTGAATAGTACAGGACCCAGAGTTCAAACCCAGCTAAAATGAAACAAATCCATAAAAAGAAAAAAGCGTAATAATAACATTAACCTCACAAGGGCTCTTTTTTTGTGTGAAAAATTGTATTTTACTTTAATTCTAATAAGTCGAATTTACAATAACATGTCGGTATAAGCATCAACTTTCAAATGAACCCTTAAACAGCTGTCTACTGTGTTCCAATACCCCGTTAGTACCAGAGAAAAAAGGATACATGGATGATATACAGGCTAAAATAGGGTTTTGTTGGGTTTTCAAAAGGGGGGCTGAAAAGATCCTAGGGGGGCTGTTTTAAGATTATCTAGATCTTTTTTGCTGTTTCCTGTAAATTTGTTTTCCGTTATTTTTTACTCATAAGTTCGTGACGGATGTTTTTAGTATTCTTGACTTAGTGTCAACTGGGGATTCTTTTACATTTAAAGTTTATCTAAGAATGTATTTTTTTATTTTTTGTTACTATTGGCTATAGTTTGCTCTTTACTTTTGATCTTACATGGGGGAATGGGAGGACCCCCCCCCCCTCCTCCCCCTGTGTGAAGTTGTAGTAACTAATGTAGTAACTAATACTACATTATTTAGTAGTATTATGTAACTAATAGTGTAGGAATATCATACACCCTTCTCGATATCTTTATTATGATAAAAAAGGCATATTTTCGTGTGTGTTGTTTTTGAAAATATCTTCCTTTTTACATTGAATTGAATTTTATGTCACAAACAGATACAATAACAACAAAAATAGAACCTCCCGTGAGTTTTCTTTCGGCTTATGCCTTTTTAACATTACGTTTGACCAATGAACCCACGGCCAATATAGCCATGGGACGTAAGGCACAAAATAGTGGCGTAATTTCGTCCGAATCCTGGGGGGGGGGCAAAGTTGGAGCCAGTTTTCCCAAATAAAGTGACGCCCCTGAAGCAGAATGGGGGGAAAAAAAAAACAGGAAAGAAAGGTTTGTCAGTTAACGAAAAAAATACAACTCAGCACTCTCGTTTAATTTTGATATCTTATTTCGTTTTAAGTTAAGTTTCATTTTAAATTCTGATTATTTAAAATTTCAGTTCAGGCTGAATTTCGTTTTAGGACGCTTATTTTTGTAATTAGTTTTAAGAAATCTCAAAAACCAACATCGGTGGACATAAAATAACTTTTCTGAAGTGTTTATGTACAGTGTTTTGATTCTGGATTACTAAATCTATAATATTAGCCTCAGAGTTGTTATCAACTTGGTTAGAAATCCATCAATTCAAATTTTAACGAGAATTAATATGTACACTACATACCATATTTTGTTTTGGACCCTCATACACAGTTGTTGCCTCATAGTTGTACTTAGTGTCTGCAAAAACACTTAAATACTACTTTGTGGGGAATTATGTACTTAATTTTTTTTGTAGGATGACAAGCTAGATGTCCTTCCTAACGATGCTGGTGACCGTACAACACCATCTATGATTACTTATCTGGAGAATGAAATGGTAACTTAAGTAAAATTGGGTAATTAGGTCTAGAAGGGTAAAGTGCCATTAACATATTAGTTTCGGATCAGTTCCCTCATCACGGTCTTGCTCTTCAGTGGTTCTACAGTATTTAAAACAACTGAATTTTGCGTGTGGAAAATAATAATAATACTACTACTAATGACCCACCGCAGCACCAAGCCGCCTGAGGCCAACACAGGTACGCACACTCCTCCATCCCAATCTATTCAAAGTTACCCTCTTTGCTCCCTTCCCCTCCCAGGAAGTTCCCATTTCCTTTAAATCTTTCTTTTTGAAATCCTCCCACCCCATTTGCGGACGACCTGTTTTCTGTTTAGCCCTAGACGGTTGGCCGAAAAGGACAATCTTCGGCAATCTGTCATCCTTCATCCGCAAAACATGCCCTAGCCATTTAAACCGATCTTTCATTATAGCCCTAGAAAGCGAGGTTGAACTACACTTTTCGTACAGCCTACTGTTTGAAATACGGTCAGTCAGACGGGTACCCAGAACAATCCATGGGCAATTTGTCTTGAAAAGATCTCGCAAATCTTCATCTGCTTTTCGGAGCGCCCAACATCTTCACTGCTCCCACTGTCTTTACTAATAATACTACCAAGGTAAGTGAAGCTGCCCACCTATCAATCTTTTCATTACGCAACGTCACCTTTTCATCTTCACTTATTCCTAGCCTTAGTGACTTAGTCTTCCTAACATTAATTTTCAAACCTATTCTAGCACCCTGAACTCGCAAAACCTCTAGAAGTTCATTCATTTTTCTCACACTTTCATCTAGGATGCTTAAATCTTCAGCATAATCTAAGTCCAGGAGACTTTTTCCTCCCCATTTGATTCCTTGGTCTCCCATTGCCTTTCCTGTGCTCTCAAAGACAAAATCCATCAAAGTGATCCATATAAAGGGAGATAGGACACAACCCTGCTTAACCCCTGATTTAATACGAAACCAGCTGCTAACCTCATTCCCTGCTTTAACCGCAGCAGTGTTATTCTCGTACATAACACTAATCACTTTAATGTATTTGTCTGGTATACCATACAAGGATAAAACCTTTACTAAAGCTCTTCTACCAACAGAATCGAACGCTTGCTCATAATCTATAAAACTGAGGACCTAAGCTGTTTGAAAACTCAGGCACTTCTCAATTATTAGCCTAAGAGTGAAAATTTGATCGACACATCCTCTACCTTTTCTAAAACCGCACTGTTCTTCTCTTAAAACTTTGTCTACGGCATCTCTCAGTCTAAAAAGTATCATATTACTAAGTAATTTACTACCTACAGAGACCAGACTAATGCCTCGATAATTACCACACTCTTATCACCTTTCTTATAGAGTGGTTTAATTAAGGTTTTCCTAAAATCACTAGGTACTTCCCCTTTTTCAAAAATTATATTCATAATCTTCAGTAACTTATATCTAACCTCAGGGCCCTAATAAAAAGGAGATTTATTGTTATGGGTGTAACAATAGCTATAACCTAGTAAAGAGTGAACCCAAAGTTTAAAAAATGCGTGTTCCAAGAAAGAATCTTGTAAGATTACTCCTTTAAACGTTGATTCAGCTATGAGAAGTATAACAGAATGCCAACCTATGCAACATATCTATAAAAAATAGTGCAAATAGATCACTTATGATATTTCCACAAGTTTATAGTATTATACAAAACAAAGCTATGAGAAGTATAACAGAATGCCAACCTATGCAACATATCTATAAAAAATAGTGCAAATAGATCACTTATGATATTTCCACAAGTTTATAGTATTATACAAAACTAGAGCTTAACTGAAAACACAAAAGAATTTTCTGTAGAGCAGAAACATAAAGCGCTCTATCATATTTTATGATGTAAAAACAAAATATTTTTATGTTTCTTATGCGCAGGTTTAGCGTTTTTAGTAAAGCGCTAGTTTTGAATAAGCGTATAAATATACGGAAATATGATAAGTTGGTTTATTTGCGCTAATTTATAGACATATCTTGCATTGACTGCGAAGCAATAACTCCTTCGTTTTAAGTTTCAATTTTGCTCTTTACTATCATCGGTAAATCTTCGAAGAAAAGTGGATTTTTAACGATTTCAGTCGATTTTACTGGCAACTTCCCTTCGGTAGTTTTAACTTAATTCTTTAATTTCGTTAGAAAATATTTGAAGAAAGATCGATTTTTATTAACGTTTAATCAATTTTACAGGTAGTTTCGCTTCGGTAATTTTAAATTTGCTCCTAACTTCCATCAGAAATTTTTTAAAGAAAGATGGATTTCTAGCGATTTAAATTTATTTTACAGGTAACTTTGCTTCGGTAGTTTCAACTTCATTCTTTAATTTTATCAAAATATTTTTAGAGAAATATCGATTTTTATTAATATTTTAATCAATTACAGGTAACTTCGCTTCGGTAGTTTCAACTTAATTCTTAAATTTTATCAGAATATGTTTTTGAGAAAGTTCGATTTTTATTAACGATTTGAATCAGTGTTATAGGGTTGTCGGAAATTTCAGTTGTGTTCTTCTTGTCTCGTTCCGACACCATTTTCGAAGGTTTTCAGCTCATAAATTGATTTCCAAAATAATATTTTACTATTAAGGTAATTGAAATAACAGTTCTATCCCTGAATCCGAAGGACATTCTCCCATGGTTTGGGAAAATACATTTGGTATCAGAATACATGTGGAATAAAACTGCAAAATGGATGCAAAGGGGTTGATAGCTCCTACCTTAGGTGCAAGGATTTAAGGACAAGCCGTGACTCGTTTTTTTTATATACTAGATTGATGTTTATATTATATATTATAATATATATAATATATATATTATATTATATTTATATTATATAAATATAATATATATTTATATATTATATATATTATATTATATTATATTATATATTATATTATAAAATATAATATATTTTATAATATATTATTATAATATATTATATAAGTTATTATATATTATAATAATATATTATTATAAGTTACTCGTTTTTTTTATATTATATTATATTTTTATATTATAGATTGCATCAGCTAGTGCTGCAACCATGATTTACCATAGTTAAAAAATAAATTTTTTGCAAATATTGCTATTATTTGCAAATCGACGCACACTCCCGTAAAATCGCACGATTCATAAAATGGTGCTAGATGGATCTTATGTTTATTCCTCATCTTCAACAAATGGGTGAAAGTTGATAAATATTTTTTTTATCTTTTTTGAATCTTTGTAATAAAAATATATTTCATTCAGAATTTATCCCGAATTACTATTTTCATTTTTGAATGCTTCTTTACCAGCTAAACAAAGAGATGCCCGCTTTCCAAGAACTACAGTAACTAACATAAAATCCCTTTTTACTATCTCGTTGGTCAACATAGAATCCTACTGGATGGACTCCAGACTTATTGTGGCATCTTCAACAATGAGTGAGAGCTGGTATATACGGAGATTTATTATTTTTTATCTTGATTTTAGAATGTTGGTTTACCAGCGAAGCAAAGAGCCGCGCGCTTTCCAAGGAGTACAATGACAAACATGAAATCTCTTTTTACTACAAGACAAGATTCAGAATTAGTGCCACCTATAATTATAGAAAATTGTAGCGTCGGATTTCAGTTGGTAGTTGGAGAGGATAAGCATCTGTTTGTTTCAGTTGACAAAGGAATTGAAATCCTTTTTCAAAAGATGTATGGTGAGTTTTTAGATTTAGGTTTCTTCCTTTCCTCCTATTTTTAAATATTTTTTGTGTAACTTGTTATGTATGAAATATATTGCTATTAAAGAACTTATTATTAATTAAGATAAATCATTAAAATTATTAATAATGTTTAAATTAGCTTAACAAACTTAATAAATAAATCAGCTTGTTTTATGCAACAGATTATTATAATAAATAATTATAAATTAAAATAAATCATGTATATTAAAATTATTTGTTATTGACGTATTCCTTATATCTCTATATATATTATTATATACCATTGTTATGTCTTATTGTCTATATATCTATATTGTTGTTATGTCTCTAATTAATATAGGTTAAAATAAATTTTATAGTTATTATTTTAACTCTTCGTTTACCTGTTTTTATAGGTTAAATACATTATTTTATAGGTTAATTTATAGGTTAAAATAAATAGAATTTGTTCTGTCGAAACTGAGATTCTTAGGAATCAATAGTAATATCAATAATATTGTCTTTCCGCCTTACCTTCCACCAAAACACACACTTTCACACTGCGAAAAGCTTAGTTTTCTGTGTTGTTGTTTTTTTTTTTTTTTTTTTTTTTTTTTTTTTTTTTTTTTTTTTTTTTTTTTTTTTTTTGTGGGTGCTGATAGGCAGTAGATTGAAGATACCAAAGTGCTTAAAGATAGAATAGAGTGACATGAGAATAGAATAGAATAAGAATAGTTCTAAAAATAGAATAGAGTGACATGACTCTATGCACTGATGTGCTTTTTCTCAAAAGGCAAGAAGGTTTCAAAGCGATCGTTACGGAAAGCTTGCGTTATTCGCTCAAATTTGAAATGTTTTTTCATGATATGAAGTTTCTGAAGCTAAACCTGTGCATTTGCACCTCATTGCATTGCTTCACTTTCCAAATCAACATTATACGTCATCGTATGTTTATTAATTTTTTTATGTGACTAAGAGACGTCATCACTCCTAATCTATCTTAAGCTAAAACTATACGTGAGCCTTCCTAATTGGCTAGATATAGGCGGTTTCTTAAGCTATACGTGAGCCTTCCTAAATGACCAGATATAGCCGGCTTCTTAAGCTATACGTGAGCCTTCCTAAATGACCAGATATAGCCGGCTTCTTAAGCTATACGTGAGCCTTCCTAAATGACCAGATATAGCCGGCTTCTTAAGCTATACGTGAGCCTTCCTAAATGACCAGATATAGCCGGCTTCTTAAGCTATACGTGAGCCTTCCTAAATGGACCAGATATAGCCGGCTTCTTAAGCTATGCGTGAGCCTTCCTGAATGACCAGATATAGCCGGCTTCTTAAGCTATACGTGAGCCTTCCTAAATGACCAGATATAGCCGGCTTCTTAAGCTATACGTGAGCCTTCCTAAATGACCAGATATAGCCGGCTTCTTAAGCTATACGTGAGCCTTCCTAAATGACCAGATATAGCCGGCTTCTTAAGCTATACGTGAGCCTTCCTAAATGACCAGATATAGCCGGCTTCTTAAGCTATACGTGAGCCTTCCTAAATGAACAGATATAGCCGGCTTCTTAAGCTATACGTGAGCCTTCCTAAATGACCAGATATAGCCGGCTTCTTAAGCTATACGTGAGCCTTCCTAAATGACCAGATATAGCCGGCTTCTTAAGCTATACGTGAGCCTTCCTAAATGACCAGATATAGCCGGCTTCTTAAGCTATACGTGAGCCTTCCTAAATGACCAGATATAGCCGGTTTCTTAAGCTATACGTGAGCCTTCCTAAATGGCCAGATATAGCCGGCTTCTTAAGCTATACGTGAGCCTTCCTAAATGGCCAGAAATAGCCGGTTTCTTAAGCTATACGTGAGCCTTCCTAAATGACCAGATATAGCCGGCTTCTTAAGCTATACGTGAGCCTTCCTAAATGCCCAGATATATCCGGCTTCTTAAGCTATACGTGAGCCTTCCTAAATGGCCAGAAATAGCCGGTTTCTTAAGCTATACGTGAGCCTTCCTAAATGACCAGATATAGCCGGCTTCTTAAGCTATACGTGAGCCTTCCTAAATGCCCAGATATATCCGGCTTCTTAAGCTATACGTGAGCCTTCCTAAATGGCCAGAAATAGCCGGTTTCTTAAGCTATACGTGAGCCTTCCTAAATGACCAGATATAGCCGGCTTCTTAAGCTATACGTGAGCCTTCCTAAATGCCCAGATATATCCGGCTTCTTAAGCTATACGTGAGCCTTCCTAAATAGCCAGAAATAGCCGGTTTCTTAAGCTATACGTGAGCCTTCCTAAATGACCAGATATAGCCGGCTTCTTAAGCTATACGTGAGCCTTCCTAAATGCCCAGATATATCCGGCTTCTTAAGCTATACGTGAGCCTTCGTAAACGGCCGGATATAGCCGGTTTCTTAAGCTATACGTGAGCCTTCCTAAATGGCAAGATATAGCCGGTTTCTTAAGCTATACGTGAGCCTTCCTAAATGGCCAGATATATCCGGCTTCTTAAGCTATACGTGAGCCTTACCTAAATGGCCAGATATATCCGGCTTCTTAAGCTATACGTGAGCCTTCCTAAATGGCCAGATATAGCCGGCTTCTTAAGCTATACGTGAGCCTTCCTAAATGACCAGACATAGCCGGCTTCTTAAGCTATACGTGATGAAACTTCCTAAATGACCAGATATAATCCGGCTTCTTAAGCTATACGTGAGCCTTCCTAAATGGCCAGATATAGCCGGCTTATTAAGCTATACGTGAGCCTTCCTAAATGACCAGATATAGCCGGTTTCTTAGGCTATACATGAGCCTTCCTAAATGGCCAGATATAGTCCGGTTTCTTAAGCTATACGTGAGCCTTCCTAAATGGCCAGATATAGCCGGTTTCGTAAGCTATACGTGAGCCTTCCTAAATGACCAGACATAGCCGGCTTCTCAAGCTATACGTGAGCCTTCCTAAATGGCCAGATATAGCCGGTTTCTTAAGCTATACTTGAGCCTTCCTAAATGACCAGATATAGCCGGCTTCTTAAGCTATACGTGAGCCTTCCTAAATACCCAGACATAGCCGGCTTCTTAAGCTATACGTGAGCCTTCCTAAATGGCCAGATATAGCCTGCTTCTTAAGCTATACGTGAGCCTTCCTAAATGGGCAGATATAGCCGGCTTCTCCTGCGTTAACATTTTCGATGTTGAGTGACGAGCGCTGACCCTCTATTATATCTTATATTTCTGTGGAGATACAATTCTGAAAATGGGTTATGCCAGCTATGCCTTTCACTCAGACTGTCTGTCTTGGCTTTGTCTCCAATTGGGCCAATGGCTTTTTTCTTAAGATGGTAACTTGATTTTCTTTTTCTCCGCACTATCACCTTAAAACTCAGGTTTTTTTTTATCAGTCGTTTTCAAGTTATTTTTCCTTAATTTGTTTGTTTGTTTCTCTCTCTTTGGTCACTCCACATTTTTTAGTATTGTAAAGAGTGAGTAAAAATCAAATAATGATAACAACAATGACCGCTTTTGTGTCCATATTTCTGTATGTTACTGCTTATTAGATTCTGCAAGTTCTGAGTTTTTTTTTTTGCTTCTTTTTTCCTCCTTTTATGTTATTTCTCTTTGTTTTTGTTTCTTTTAAATTTTTATGTTACTCTGTAACTACTATTCTTTGATTTCTATATGGATTCGGGTTGCATTTATATGTGTTTTTTTTTTGTGATACCCCGCGTATTGTACCTCTGTATAGTGTGGGTTAGAAATGAATAATAATAATAATTGGAGAAAAAGCCAAGACAAATAGTCGTGTTTTCAGATGGATTGCCAAAATAACAATCTTTGGCATTGTGTCATTCTTCATCCGCATGAGGTGTCCTAGCCATTTCAACTTTCTTTATTATAGCCCTAAGAAGTAAGATCAACGAATATTTTTTGTACAGCTTGTTGTTTGACATGCGATAAGTCAAACGGTTAACTAACACTTACCGGCAGAACACAACAGATCTTCCTCTGTCCTTCGAAGCACCTCGTTTCGGACGTCTATATTTCGATATCAAATTTTTATATTTTTGAACGTGAGTATGAATATCTTTCAATTCGGAATGTCACGAGTATTGCTTTTTATTTTAAAAGTCAATTTAATTTGAAAGTCGGATTAGGAGGCTTGCTGGTTTAGGAGATCTGTGATTGTACTATCACTATATATGAAGTATCTACGTTTGCTGATAAGTCGAAATCTTAGAAAACAAAAGAGTTCTCACTCGTGTGCCTGTTCATCGAAAATGAAGACTGCTGGGGGTCACTTTTTTTGAATAGAGTTTGTTTTTTCTCGTAAGTATTTGTCAGGCCTTTAGAATGCTGTTGCCCTTCTCCATATTTTAAACTGTTGCTCGTTTTCGATTATACTTTCGGAATATTGAAAAATCGTATATTGATGAGGCTATAGGAAGTAAGCCTGCTAGATACGATATTCCGGTCTGGGCACAGGTCTGATTTTTTTTTTTTTTTTTTTTTTTTTTTTTTTTTTTTTTTTTACCGTCCAGGTGTGTTTATTTTTTTTTTTCGAAAAACACAACAATATATTTGTTTTGTATGTTTCTCTTCTAAGGCGAGCGAGGTTGGTGATAGGTGATGTTTCAAGTTTCTTCTTTGCCTGCCACTAGTGTCAAGTAACAGTGCGTCAATCTGAAGATATGTTACCGTGAATGTCCGAAATCTGGTTAATGTCGACATTCAACGGTGAATGTTCGAAATTCCTTTTTCTCTACTTAGATTCAATTGGCTTTGCGAGTCAGCTTTTTCAGTCTTATGCAAGCTATGATGGTAAAAGTTGGGTTAGGTTAGATTATGTTTAGTTCAGGTTAAGTTAGATTAGGATAAAGTTGGTTATAAATATCAGAAATGGGTTAAGAACCTAACATAAGCTAAAGTAACCCAACCTAACCTCACTTAACCATACTAATCCAACCGAACCTAACATGTTATCATCATAACTTGCATTAAATTGAAAAGGTTGACTGGCAACACTGACTAAATCCAAGGAGAAAAAAGGGTATTTCGGACATTCACCGATGAAGGTCGACATTTACCAATTGCGGATATTTACGGTAACAGATATACCTTATTAGACCCCATAATAGCAACTGAGGTCGAACTAAGGAGTCTTCTTAGTTTGGCCTACCCTTGTGGGGTTTCTGGCCTCTGTAATATGTGGTAACATTGAAGTGAATATTTCTTTGTGTGTGCTTCCTTTTTTTCTTTGTCGTTTTTATTTTTTACTCTGTCCTTTGTCTTTGAATTATGAAGGGAAATAAATTTTTATTTACTTACTTAAAGATATCAATTTTAAGCCAAACAGCATCAAAGGAGTAAGTTCTCCAATTTTGTTGCAAGTGTTTTGGTTTTAATAATTTGTGGGAATGTTTCTATGGGATTTCTTTGATTGTTACGGTTTCAACTTCTGTATATGCTATTTCTAGATGTTTGTTATTTACGTCCCGCCTAAATAGAGGCCGACATAGTTGGAGGCAATGTCTTCGGTTTTATTTTTTTGTGAATAAATAAACCCAGGAATAAGAGACATTTTTTTTTAATTAAAGTTTTCCTACTACTATTATTACTCTTTTCAGTTCATATAATGATCAGATTAATTGTTTCTGTGTTGTTTTTTTTTTTTCCTGAATTATACAACAAAAAATAATTTGAAGGGGAGTAAATAATCAAGACGGTGGGTAAAAGGTAAAGGATACGGCACAGACTTTTAAATTCTAAATAGGCGGTGCTGATCTCTGTTTCGAGGCCCTTCAGCCAGGAAGTGCAATTTGGGGTTGGAGGCCAGCCATCCTGTGCTTTTGCACACCCTTCCTGCTTACCATCCCAGGATTTCTCCAGATATCCATTTAAAACTGGATCGACTCTGGCTGATCTTACAGAATCACGCCACTGACCCCCGTCCGAAACCGAATAACCGGCCATACCAGGAATCGAACCCATACCCCTCGGACAAAGGATTCCAAATCTAGCGCGCCAACCACTCGGCTAGGACTGGGCGATTGTGAGCGGGAATTATTTATTGAACTTTGATATGGGGTAACACTTTCAGGGTCTACCTCGAGTGACACGCATACTTTTTTGTACTACTATCTAAGCCTATATAAACTGGCCAGAAGATTTGATATGGTTGAGCAATGGCCTCTGGCGGGGTTAGAATGGTTGGAATATTATATAAGCTTTCACTACACTTCTAAAAGTTTAGTCAAATGATTAATCTATATTGTATTTCACAGGAAAATCGCATCTGATTTGAGCGCTTAAATGAATGATCAGAATTTGGAAAAAAAATCCTGGAATTAATTTCTGTCTCATGATTGCCCTCCGCCCTTTTTTAGTTGCTATTAACTTTTATTTTTGGTTTAGAATTCCAATGTTTCCTGGCTGCAAGAAACATTTTATTTTTCACTTGTTATTTTATTTGGGAATAAAAGCGTTTTTTTTGGAAATTTCTTCCACGTTTTATTTTTTTATTTTAGAGATCGCCACACATTTTGCTGGAGGAAGTGAGAAGGAGTATCCTTGCTGTATAGCCGTTCCCTTAGGCTGGTCGATAGACGATAGACGACGGATGAAAAAATGTGCCGAAAAAGCGGGGTTTCAAGTCCTTCAAACTGCTAGTGAAAGTGCCACAAGTTTATTGGCATATAAGATAGGAGAAATTCTACCTAATTGGTAAGGTTGATTGTTTCATATACGCGGCTCGCAAAGATTAACTTCCATGTTCTCTAAAAAAAAATTTTTATAAAACACGATGATTTATTTTTCGAAGACCACACTGCCTTTCTATGACGAACAAACAAAAGTTCAAGTCCTTTTATTAGACAGTGAAAAAACAAATACAAAAAATTATGGATATTGCGACCGCATACATCAGCGATCGCTTTATCTGCTGATGATGATCACTGATGTATGTCGTCGAAATATCCAGAATATTTTGCATCTGTTTTTCACTATCTAATAAAAGGACTTATCCATCCCTATTTGAACCTTTGTTCGTAATACGATGATTTACCGGTATTCTCACTTTACTTTTTCCTTTTTCTCTCCTATTATTCAAATATTACAGCATTAATTATTAGTGATGCTCGAGCCATATCATAGTCATACTTGCTGAAAACAGGCCCGAATTTCTAACTGATTTGTATGCTCGTGGAATTGAGCGTCTCAGCTGCGTTACAGAAGTGGAATATTGAGATGGCGTGAGCTTGATTTGGAAAGCCTACATCCTTGCTAATTTGTTCCTAAGAAGAGTCTACTGATGTTTTTTATTTATTTTATGTTTATTTATTTTGTAAATGACGTCAAAAGTGGTATCTATTCAGGCAGCATATAAAACAATGCTGTACCAAGCTTTTATTTGATTAAAAGAGAAAAGCCTTAAATCTTCGTCCGTGAAAATTCAAACATTTAAAATTTGTTGGTTCCCAACTTGACCTTCAAATGGCTAAAATTGTTTGACAACTTCACCTTTAAAGGGCTAAATTTGCTTGACAACTTCACCTTCAAAGGGCTAAAGTTGTTGACAACTTCACCTTCAAAGGGCTAAAGTTGTTTGACAACTTCACCTTCAAAGGGCTAAAGTTGTTTTGGCTCTATTTCTTGCCGAGTTTTCACCCTCGCTTCTTCTTTTTTTTTATTTTGCGCCTACTACTAGTATCAACTGCACAACTGCATATGAAATTTTCTTTTCCATTGAAGACTGGACTACCAAATTTTTGTAAGAAGCGATCCACTTCACCAAAAACCATTTATTATGTTGTAGTGAAATTTTTGTTCACACTTCAAAAGAGCTAATTCCAGTTTTCAATCGATTGTATTTAAGACGACCCCTTCATATTTAACATCTTATTTGGGAGCAGTAGGCCTACTATCTGCAGCATCCAAGTCATAATTTACTTTGGATTTTTTCCTTTCAACAAGGCCATGAATATCCCGGCGGCTCACGTTTATAGCTTAAGAAGCCGGATATAATCTGGCCATTTAGGAAGGCTCACGTATAGCTTAAGAAGCCGGATATATCTGGCCATTTAGGAAGGCTCACGTATAGCTTAAGAAACCGGCTATATCTCGCCATTTAGGAAGGCTCACGTATAGCTTAAGAAGCCGGATATATCTGGCCATTTAGGAAGGCTCACGTATAGCTTAAGAAACCCGGCTATATCTCGCCATTCCGAAAAAAAGACGTAACAAAAAATGCATATAAACAACATTTTTGATCCTTTTTTAAGCTTTTATACCTACCAACCCCCCAAACAAGAATCCTGCATGCGGCCCTTTCTTGCAATGTCCCTTGTTTTATTTCGTTTCTGTGCGCTGAAATGTTTCAGCGTATAGAGGGTGGACTTTAGTTAGACTAATTAAAGAGACGAAGAGAACGTAAACCAAGCAAGCTGAACTTCAGCTATTTAAAATAATTAAACAAAACAATATTTCCAGTCTGGGTACATATTCAGTAGCTTTTGTTGGGATTTAGGGGGGGGAATTAAAACAATACAAAGTACGAATTATACGCTGAATATGAAAAGCCGGGATTATTGAAACATTTGTTGTTGTTTTTTTTTTAGGGGGGGGGGGATGTCTTAGCGTGGGTTCCTGTTCCAAAGTTCCAATTGAATTCAATTAAACAAGTAAAATAGGTTAACAGACCATATCCTATGGCCAGCAATATTTTTCAGATTAATTTCTTAGTTCTCTTTCATCAGTTTCATCACTGGTTGTGATTATTAATTTATTATTTATTAGTTATCTATTGTCTATTAATTTAATAATTTATTAATTTATTTATTATTAAAAGGCTTTATAGAACAAAAGACGAATTTTGGCCCTCGTCTAGTTTTAATGTGAACAAAGAAGGGTCTGAGACACCCTTGGAATCGCAGAAAATCTAGGCAATTTTGGGTGGGAGGGGGGATAAATATTGGTTTAGTGGCATATAATTATTTTTGGGGAAAGTTTTTTTTCCTGAAGAAGCACAAACTTGCAGAAATGGCTATTAGTTTGATATATTTTCTACACTAAGGAAATAGAGCTGTGAAAAGGAGTATTTTTTGAGTAAGCTCTGATAAACTAGTTTTTGCGTTGCGCACCCTAAAGATTCACCTCTTTTGTTTGCTTTTGAGTTTACTTTAGATCTGATTAACAAAAATATTATGTAGCGAGAAATCTTTTAATTCTTGATACTTCTATTCTGATTTTTTCATGCATGAGGAGATAAAAAGTACCTACGGCGGGAGTCGAACCCGCGACCTTCGGATTAGAAGAATTCCGACGCGCTATCCACTGCGCTACGCAGGCATATTTAATTGTGTGAAATATAGTGTTTACGAGATGCGAATCTAGTGAAATAATTAAACAACTAAGAAGGGTTGTAATTATACAACTTGTAAATGCGATGAAACTGAATAAAAGTCCTTGATAATTGTTTTTTTAAAGTGGTACGTTTTGTATTTTTTTTTGAGACACCCTTGCCTAAAGTTACGCATTTGGGTTTTTTTTTTCCTGAAGCACTAAAAACTTGCAGAAATGGCTATTAGTTTGATATATTTTCCACTAAGGAAATAGAGCTGTGAAAAGGAGTATTTTAGTAAGCTTCTGATAAACTAGTTTTTGCGTTGCGCACCCTAATAAAGACTTCACCTTTTTTAATTCTTGTTTGCTTTGAGTTTAACTTTTATGATTAACATAAAATATTATTAGCGAGGAAATCTTTTAATTCTTGATACTTCTATTGATTTTTTCATATTATGGGTAAAACGCGACCTTCGGATTAGAAGTCCGACGCGGCTATCCACTGCGCTAAGCAGGCATATTTAATGTTGTGAAAATATAGTGTTTACGAGATGCGAATCTAGTGAAATACAGATTTGGGTAAATACAGGTTTTTAGAGGAGGGACAGAGGGGGGCTTGTCCTGGGCGCAGAAATTTTGGGGCGCAAAATTTCAAACAAATAATCTAACGGTTATAATCATTTTTTGTAATTTTATTAATAAAGTAGAGAATGCGGTTAATAAATGAAAATAATTAACAAGTTATTGATTAATTAATAAAATTAATCAAAAGATAATTAGATAATAGGCTAACAATTAAATTAAAGTAACTAATAACAATTCAATAATTTAAATAATTGATTAAAAATAATTAATTATAGATAAATAATTAATAAATGAAAGTAATTTTGGTACTCTTCTATTAAACGGACTCTTTTATATAGTGCAAGTTTGGTTATTGCTAATGAAATAAAATAAAATAGGATGAATATATAATAGTTTAGAAACAAATTTGGGCTATATATTTGCACATTAGGGGGGGGGGAAAGTATACCATATATTAAATACGTAACCTAATCTAGGTACCTCCCCCCCCCTAAACCCAAAAAAACAACAATTTAAATACAGTTCTTGCCTTTGTTTATGTCCCAGAAGGCATTGTAAACCCGTTTTCATCACGCGTCAGTCTATTTCGTGATTGGAATGCATTGCCGTATATAAAGAGTCCGTTTAGTAGAAGAGTACCGTAATTTTGCTAATAAATTAAAATTGTGTTATAATTTATCCTGAAAATTTTGTGGGAAATAGGGGGGGGGGGGGGTAAACATGATTTCGCCACGGGCGCAAGAGAGCCCAGAACCGCCACTGGGTAAAATATTTATAGGTTAGACACTTCTGAAACGAACACGCGAAACAAATGAAGTTAATACCATTAGACTTCTTATCTTGTACTACCTCCAAATATCATGTTTTTTTTTTCTACAATGCATCCCATTCCTTGATGGTCTCAGATAGGTAAATATATACTTATTCATATAATTTGGCTTTTAATATGTTAAATACATCATTTGGTGACCTTTTTTAAGTTGTTTCCAACTTCAATAATCGCTTCTGGGGTAAATTCTATTTTTAACCCTTAAAGGGGCTAAAAGGGCTCAGAACAGCCCGTAGTAATGAAAAAGTTGAAAATATGTTTAAAAAAAACTGTCTAGTGAGAAAAAATTTCCATTTGTAGCTGATTCAGGAATGGTAATTATTATTTTCATTAGTCTTAATAGTAAGACTAATTCAGAAACTTCCGTTGAAGTGGGAGGATGTCGCAAGGAAAGATTTAGGAGAAATGGAACTTCATGGGAGGATGTAAAGAGGGATGCTTTGAATAAATTGGGACGGAGGAGAAGCGTGTGTAGCTGTGTTGTCCCCAGGTGGCTTGGTATTGCGGTGAGTTGTTAGTAGTAGTAGTATTAGAGCTTAATACTAAAATGCTGTTTTGAAAACAAATTTGCAGGAATTCCTAATTAGAGCCTGAAACCCCCTCGAAAACGACGTCACAGCAAAATTGAAGTCAATGTATGCATAAATATGCACATCTACTCCTAATATATATATATATATATATATATATATATATATATATATATATATATATATATATATATATATATATATATTATACTTATATATATATATATATATATATATATATATATATATATATATATATATATATATATATATATATATATATATATATATATTACTATATATATAATATATAAAACAATATAATATATTTCTATATATAATATGAATAAAATATATTAATATGAATATATTACTATATATGAATATATATAATAAATGTATATTTTAATATATATATATATATAAATTTTTATATAGATAACTTCATTTATAAACTATTTATTTAATTATGCTTGACGCGTTTCTTATACTGAATATTTATACACGTTTATATGCTATAATATAAGTTTTTAATAATACCTATTTTTTACTATAACTGTTTATTTATTCTTAATATGCGTTTTTATGCACTTGTTTTTATGACACTTTTCTTAGTGAAAAAGCATATTCTGCTCTTTATTTATGCAAAGACGATTTAGACAGATTTAGAGTGTACTTTTCGACTTGAACTGGATTTGAGGAAACGAAGTGATGAGAATTCTTTTAGCGCTTCAAACTTACAAATAATTGAAAATAATAATAATAATAAGGAAAGTAATTACAAGATTGAGCAAAGAATTAAAAAGTAAAATAAAATATAGAAAACAGCTTCTTTTTTTTAATGCAATTAAAAACCACAACTTTTTTTTCTTTGCCATCTGGAAAAATTTGAAAATGTTAAAACTTGGGGAAAAGTATGGGATGTTCCTTGACATAATTTATGACTGTTCAAAACGAAGTTTATTTCATTACTGTCCCAAGATTTCACTTTTTTCTTAAAAAAATTTCATTTACTTTTTAACACATTTGGAGATCATTTTTTTTAGTAGTAGCATTTTACAACTACTTGAGTTCAGTACCCTACACTATCGAGTGTAAGTACTGCAATCTCCTGTTAACACACCAATAGGCACACATCTAGAAAAGATGTCAAAGAAGTAATAGACTGAGTGCGTTAAAAAGAATTTAATTTTTTTTTTTTTATTATTATTAATTAACTATATCAACTCGTATTCAACAGCTGAACGTTTTTTTAACGGATAGGTAACACATCCGTGGGGAAAAGAACGTGTACTACGGGTATCTGCAACTGTTTAGCAAGAATGTGGAGAGAACTTCTCAAATGTTGACTTACAGATTTTTTTTTTTTTTTTTTTTTTTTTTTTTTTTTTTTTTTTTTTTTTAAATAAGGAAATAAACATATAAGATAATGTCAATCCCACAAAATTAAGCAAACTTGTACATATTGCCCATAGCTATTTCTGGCTCCACAGAGGAGGAGGGCATATGCAATTGTGATGGCAAAATCTAATAAATTCTATTTGTTATAGAATTGCAATTATACTTAAAATATAAATCATTTTTGTTGAAATCAATTCCGTTTAACATAACACTAAAAATAAATGGGCAACACAGCAAAAACTGTACTGAAGTGGCAAAGCCTGCTGGGGGAGGGGAGATTTTACTTGAGGGAGTGTTGGGGGGATCGAAAAAAATACAAATCACAAAATGTGACTTAAAACTAAAGAATAGCCAGGTAATTATATAATTGGGTATTTTAGATATATTCAGAAATTGCAATGGAATAAGGAGTGAGTTATTTTAGTGTTAAGTGTAAAGGATACAAAGGAAGGATGACAACAAATTGTCTTCCAGCATCCTTTCCATAGATTCTTATCATAGAAAGTTCATTATTTTCCCAAAAATATTCCAAAAAAAATACACCGAAAAATGGTATCATCATGCTCCAAAACACTTAATATATATCCAAAACATCCGATATATTAAAGATCCTTGACACCATATAAAGTTCCAGTTTAACTTCTTGTGTAAATATTGAGAACACATACACTGAAGCTTTGGAGATCTCATTTATAGAGATCTCTGTAAATCTCTCCATATGAGATCTCTCCATAGATTCTTATCATAGAAAATTCATTTTCTATGTTTTTTTTTTTTCTATAAAAGAAAAAGACATCAATATTTCAAAGATAGAAAAATTATGAAATTTATGTTTTGTGTTCCATAAGAGCAGATGTTGTCAGAAAAATTTTCAAGTAAAAAAAAAAAAAAAAAAAAAAAAAAAATTAAAAGACAAGAAAATCAAGAAAAGTAAGATCTGGAAAATTAGCTCTGTCTCATAGCTCATACCCAGGCTCCCAGCTTTGCGCTGACGGATCTTCCAACGCTGATATCCAATAGAGAATATGGAAAACACAGACAGTTCTTGCCTCCTTTCACAAACCCCCTGCTGGATCGCTGCTGAGTCATTATCCGAAGGATAGTTCGAATTTACAGGACGCTATCCACACCGTTCTCCTCCTCGGATCCGAAACGTTTTCGGTAAACATTCAGCATGAGAATACACTGCAGAGGTCTCAGCATATCTGTCTGCAAAGAATTCTCAGAATACAGCTACTTGACCGTATCTCCAACGCAGCATTACGTTGTGTGTGCAATATTAAAATTCATTGATGGTAAACTAAGTGACCTGCATTTGCAGACCATCTGGAAGAAGATCGTTCAGCATGGTCCAAGGAGGGCTCCAATATGATTGATGCCTGACTCATTATAAATGATCTTAGGTTACAAATTTTTGCTCTCTGTTCCTCAAGGGTTGTTATCATTGAACTTAGTACTGACTAACCCTACTTCTCCGTATAAGCTGATGATAAATTACAGATAACTGATGATAACTCCGTATGATGAGTAATACCTGATAACTGTCGGTTTAATACCTGATGAGTAAACCTGATGATAAATTACAGATAACTCTGTAGCTTGTGGCCAAATAAACCGTACATAAGTGTCTAATCTCAGTTCCTAACAGAAAAAAAAAATTACAAAGCTTGAAGAAATGCCAAATGTTGCCAAACGCAGATGGCGTTAATGGCTTTTTTAAGCCGACACTAGCACCAGTTTCCACTCTTCTAGGTTACCCGTGCTCTTTGCCTGGGACCGAGCTTACCTCCATTCCAAACGATCAATAGCCATAGTATTGCCTGGAGCTGTCCTCTTTGAAGACAACCAAAACCAATAGACGAAATTATCGACAAAATTATTTAGTCAAAAATAGACGAAATTAAAGTCGTTTATTACCCTTAAAACCCAACGCAAGGATGAAAAAGGTGATCAAGTGTCAATTGTATTTTTATCTTATCTAAGGGCTCACAAAGATTTTCGGTTTTTTGTTTAGATGAATTCAATTGATTCTATATTGCCGTATATATGTTTAGAATGGAATTCGCACACCTGAGGACTGAGTAAGGAAAAACGCCCCACCCCCTGCTATTTTCCAAAATGAGTAGGCCTTCTCTGAAAATTTGGAATGTTTAGACCTTAAAACTCACTTGACTGCAATTCAAAACCCTCCCCCCGGAAAAGTTCTTGGTATGATTTCTAAATATCGGTTTTGCAGCCTGTTTAATTTTTTTTTTTAAGCCTCTGTTGTTTATATTGAACTCCGATTGAATAGTTAAATAAATATATTTTGTTAAATAAACAAACTCTCTTGAAAGACTTAATAACAAATTCATAATCTAATAAATAACTAATAATAAACTTATAGTATGATAAATATAGCAAACACTTATAGTATAATATAAAAAAAATACTTAAATAATAATACTTAAAATACTCTTAAAATATTAAAATACTCTTTAAGATACTTAAATATTATTATAATATAATAAATATGTACTCTTAAAATGCTAAAATACACTTATGGTGCTTAAATATTAATATAATATAATAAATGTAATAATTACTTAATAATGAATATAAAATAAATATAATATCAATAATACTTAAATATTAATATAATTTAATAAATAAATTATGTACTTAATAATAAATATATAACAAACACTGATAATGTAATGCAATAAATGCTTAAATACTTAAATACTTAAATTACTCTTAAAATACTAAAATACTTCTATGAGGCTTAGATATTAATATAATGTAATAAATATAATAAATTCTTAATAAGGAATATATAATAAATACCTAATAATAAATATATAATAAACACTTTTAGTGTAAAAAATACTTAAATTGTGATTGTTAAATATTAATATAATGTAATAAATACATTAAGTACTTAATAATAAATATATAATAAATACTTATGATATAAAATGTACTTGAATACTAATACTTAAAGTACTCTAAAAAATACTCTGGTAAATAAATATAACAGTTAAATAAATATTAATATCTAACCTTTTTGCAGTACCTGTCTGATATATCGCTGTGGTGGCTCTACTCTGGATGTTTCATTAGTTCGTGTTTCAAATGGCCTTTATTCGGTTAAATCCAGTGTTTCGAGAAATGAGGGTGGAGATCAGCTAACCAAAATTTTGGCTAATTTTCTGGCAGATGAATTTCGACAGTAAGTAAAATCAGTAGTTCATATCACATATTATAGAAACTTACTAATAACGTAGAAATTACATTTCTGATCATATGTGCTGGTGTTTATTCAATCAACATTTTTTTCCTCAACCTCAAAATGCTCAAATTTTTGAGAGAGCTAGAGCAACAGACTTTTTGGACTCAGAATCAGGATATATTTTTTGGTCGGTTAGTGAAAATATCATTTGTATAGTAATTTTTTTTAAGTTTTCCACTTTTCTTCCACGTTTTCTTTTCCTCAACCTCTCCCTTCTATAGACCTTTGAGCCCCTAGGGATTCTCTTGAATTCGAATATTTAGTTTCATGTTTATCAGCAGAAAAAAGCGTAAAAATGATAAATCTGACCACATTTGCTGGTATTCACTCAGTCAACATTTTTTTTTCCTCATCTCAAATTCAACCTAAAAATACTCAAATTTGTGAAAGAGTTAGAGCGGCAGGTTGTTTGAATTCGGAATCAGCATATATTATTTGGCTAGCTGGTGAAAAATCATTTGTATAGCAATTTCTTTGAGGTTGACCCCCCTATTTTCACTCGTTTCCTAGACTACATGGGATCTTGGGATATCCGTGAATCATGTGGTATTCCTTGACTGCATGAATAACACTGGTCTTGTAAAATAATTAAGTTTTTTTGTGAAAAAAAAAAAAAAAACATTCTGACGTGATCCTTATCAAGCCTATAAAATAAATAAGCAAAAAAGTATCAAAATGTGCTTTAGTTGCCTGAGTTGTTTCGGAGTGATTTTTAATCAGATTTGACACAATAAAGGTACTGTCCTGTGACTCAGGTGTCCTGTGTGAGGTCTAAGTTGCTGAAGTTAGGAATAAATGAGGATGAAGAGGTTAAAGATGAGGTGAGGGTGAAGAGGTTGAGGATGAATCTACTGAAGTTGGGAAGAGGTGAGAATGAAGAGATTTAAGATGAGGTGAGGGTGAGGAGGTGATGATAAATCTGCTGAAGTTGGGAAAAAGTGAGGATTAAGAGGTTCAAGATGAGGTGAGGGTGAAGAGGTTGGGGATGAATCTGCTGAAATTAGGAAGAACTGAGGGTGAAGAGGTTCAAGATGAGATGAGGGTGAATCTGCTGAAGGTTAGAGGAAAGAAGGATGAAGAGGTTAAAGACGAGATGAGGGTAAGAGGATGAAGATGATGTGAGGTTGAACAGGTTGAGGATGAGGTTGTCGAAGTTTGGACTAAATGAGGATGAAGAGATTGAAGATGAGGATAGGATGAAGTTGCTGAAGTTTGGAAAAGGTGAGGATAAAGATGTCGAAGATTAGGTAAGGGTGAAGTGGCTGAGGGTGGAATTGCTGAAGTTTAGAATAAATAAGGATGAAGAGGTTGAAGATGAGGTAAGGGTGAAGAAGTTGAGGATGAAATTGTTGAAGTTTGGGATAAATGAGGATGAAGATGAGGTAAGGGCAAAGAGGTTTTGGATGAAGTTTGGAATAGATGAGGATAAGGAGGTTGAAGATGAGGTAAGGCTGAAGAGGTTGGGGACGAAATTGATGAAGTGAGGAATAAATAAAGGTAAAGAATTGATTATAGGTGATGAGAAAACTGACCGAGTGAGGAGCTTGACCTACTCAAGTAAAAGTGTTAGCAGGGATGGTGGATGGAGTGAAGACGTAAAAAGCAGAGTAGCCATGACGCAGACTGTTTTTCCAAGCTGAAAAAACGTTTTGTAAGATTAGGAAGGTAAGTATTAGAACTAAGATTAAGAGACTAGTACCCTTGGTAATGACAGCTATCAAGTTTGGTTCTAAAAGTGGGTGTATCAAAAGGTTGAGGAAAATCTGCTGGAAATTTGCCAGATGGTTTGTCTAAGGATAGTTTTAGGTACTCGTGTGAATGACTATACATCGTAATACGTGATACATATTACGAATGACTCATTCAATGAATAGCTATGAGTCATTCAATTAGTTATTTATAAGAATGAAGTGTAATACTTTATACAACAAGTCTGGTACGATCCCACTTTCTATGACTGTAATGAAGTAATAATTAAGATGGTTAGGCCATATTTTAAGAATAAAGGATGACGGCCTGCCGACAGTTGTGCTTTTCAACCTTCTACAAACGGAAAGCACTACCTCTTCGAGTGAGGTAGGTAGGGCACATAAGAAAGTGTTTAAAGGAAGTAGGGAATATGTCGGAGGAAGTAATTTGTGAAGCCCTGAATAGAGTGGGGGTGGAATTGTGTAGCTGTGTCGCACTCAGGTGGCTTGGTGTTTTAGTGTCAGTAGTTGTAGTATCCTTGTATAATATACCAGATAAATACGTTATAGTGATTAGTACTATATGTGGTTGAGGTAGGAAGCAAGGTTTGTACTCAGTTCTGTGTGAAACCGGGAGTTAGGCAAGGTTTTGTCCTTTCCCTGTTTATATGGATTGTTATTACGGAATTTGCGCAGATGAGTTTCCTAGAACGAAATATATTAACTGTATATACTTACTACAAAATTAAGATATAGCCTACTGAAAATTTAGCTTGCTATAAACTATCTAAGAGTGTATGAGCCTGATAAACAAGGAATCTTAAGTTTACCTAATTGAAAAAATGTGCCATCTATTATTACCCAATAAATCATAAAATTAAAAAGTAAATTAGGTTTGTATACTTCGTCCTTATTCTTTTCTAATCCTGAAAGTTTTAAAACAACCGTCGGCCAAACCTCTTGGGTCAAACAAAAAGCGGATTGTCCCCGAATGGGATGGGAGGATGTCTTAAGGGAATTGGGAGCTTCTTGGGAAGGTGTGAAAAGGGAGGCTTTTAATAGATTGGGATGGAGAAGGTGTGTGCGTAGTTGCGTTGACCTCAGGTGGTTTGGTGCTGCACTGGTTTGTTAGTGGTAGTAGTAGTGATGGCGGTGGTAGTCAAATCTAAAGTTTTAATAAATTAAGAGTTTGCTTATTTGAAAGGCATTCTGGGTCTTATCCTCCACAGTAAGACGTTTTCTGATGCTACATTTATTTAATTTTGCCCCCCCTCCCAACTTTTTGGGAATTCCGTAAAATTTTCGCAGAAGGTGAAAATTTTGCAGAAATTTTGCAAAATCGGCCAAAATTTAGCCTATTTTAAGAAAAAATCTAATAGTTAAATCCTAATAATTAAACTTAAATTGTTATTCTAAGGTTTTAGTAAATTTTCTCTCCTGAATATCCTCCTACATTAATTTCAGTGCACTTAAGTACATGGACGTGGTTGATAATACACAATAGCATGGTGCACGTTAATAAGTGGCTCACAGAAAATGTTATAGAATCTTTTAAGGAATCATTTAGTAAATATTAAAATATTCAAAATTTAAGTAAATATTTAGTGATTGGCCTCTTCTGAAGGAAACATTGTTATAAAACGATTCTTATTTTATGGCAGTAAAGAAATTATAGTCAACAGGTTTCTGGGTCCCTTCCGCTTTCTTTATATTTTTTATAATTTTTCATTTACATTATAAAAATATTATTTTCCTGTGTTTTTTGTAGGTATTAGAATAGCAACACTTCTTGACTACTAAGGTCCTTAAGTAAGCCATTCAGCGTGTTGTAATAGCTGATTTTGAGCTCGAATCCCGTGTTTCCTATTTTCTTTTATCGCGTGCATATATATTTTAAATAGCGCTCCCCTACCATCTATATTTTCACGTGCCAAAGGTGTTCTACGAGTACGCAGCTGAAAGCTATAGATGGCATTGTAGATGAAATCTCTATAGAATCTGACAGATGTCGTTTTTAACAATATATTCACACAGAGCACGGATCTGCGGAAAACCGATGCAGATTACGGTTTGCGGAGGAACACATGCGTCTCTTGCCGCTCATCCTTGCGGTTTCCGCAAGACGCATGCGTTGAAAAAATCTAACGTATGCGGCTAAAAACGCTTGCAGATTGTGGAAGGAAGGAACATGAAGGCAATTGAAAGGCTGATTTTAGCTTTTAAATTTCATTAAATAATGTATGACAAAAGTCATCCTAATCATAAAAGATCCTATTCAATTCAAAAAGGATTGGGATAAGATCTCTAGGGTGACGAATTTGCCAGATAGGATGTGGTGAACAATGCACTGGACTGTTTTAACAGCAAGCTATCCATTAAAGTATGACCAAAGCTCACAATTCACTTAAAGGAATGGGGAAAATATGTGTTTTATCCTTCTGTGTTCCCACCGTTTTTTTTTTTTTCACAAATACAATTGTTGATTCGGTAATTTTGCTCTGATAGCCCAGCCCAGGCTATGTAGATCTAGACTGTGTAGATCTAGACTATGTAGATTATGTAGATCTAGACTATGAATTTTAGCTGGACCACAGTCATGGGGAAGATGCGATACCCTATATCAGGGATCGTGAAGGGTAAACTTGTTAAAAAAAAAAGTGAATTTAGTGACTCAGAGGCAGAAAAAGTGACCAACTGCAAAGATCCTGGTAAATTTCGAATCTAGGACCATAATGAGATATCTAGGAAATGCAAATTTTGATGTGAACAGAGTCTGCGGTTTCACCTCTGCGGTGATGCGGTGAGGAATACGCACTGCGTTAAGTTTTCCGCAACGCAACTGCCTGTGTGAACTGTAGGTAAAATAATAAAATCGTCATTTTAAAATGATTAAAAAGTGGGAAAAAATTGGAATGAATGTAGAAGTGACTCAGGAAATCTTTTGACTATAATCTTTTGTTTGTTATGAAATAAGAATTCTTTATTAACTTTTTGCCTTCTTCAGAAGGAAAGAAGCAAAAAGAAGGTATGCCTTCCCTTCATCAGAAAACACCTCTCACTACTTGTAGTGTCTTTTATACTGGGACCCAAAAACCCGATTTTGAGCTTTTCTTTTCTGTCGAGTATCCAATACCGTATACATGATTTTTGCTTGGGGGGGGGGGGGGGGTAAAAAAAAAACTTTAAAAAGCGCATCAAAAATTTGTTTATGTGCATTTTTGTTACGTTTTTACGAGTCGGGCAAACATTTAGGGAATTCATTACCTCACTGCCTCCCCCACCCGGATACGGCCTTGCGAGTATCACTTCGCTCTTTGGTGCTTTTACTTTATAATTCTTATTTCTCTTCGTTACAAACTTTGGGCTTGTCTTATTTCTGCATTTATTTCTTTGTTTGTTATGAACTGTTGGTTTTTTTTTTTTCGAAAGTTGTTTGTGTAATATTGTTAGATATATCAAGAGGTGTATGTATTAGACTGTGCTGATTTTCCCTCGTTTTCTTTTTTCCCATTTAGTGTTTTATGTATTCCCAAGTCCTGGCTTAGGGTGGGGTGTCAGTGGTGTGACTCTGCAAGCTGAGCCACCTGGGGTGTGGAGGCAACGGACATTTGAGGCCTAAGCCTCAATTCAATTCGGACCGCCCCACAAATAATAAAAAAATTTAGAGTAGAATGATCCACCAGTGTTTTCAAAATTTCGCTGCTTTTTTGTGTAAGATGGGAATTGTAGCAGAGAATCATTCAGTTCCGTATTAGCAAAGCGTAAAAGATAATACCTTCCTCAAAGGGATGATGATCTTAACTATTTTCTAAAAACATCTACAATCAGATAATAATCAACATTTGCTAGTAATAAGGGTCAAAAAGTAATAATTTTGTCCGACTCGTAAAAATGCAACAAAAATGCACAAAAAATGCAAAAAACAAATTTTTAATGCGGTTTTTAAAGTTTTTTTTGCCCCCCTTTTTTGCCCCCTCCCCCCCCCCCCCCCCCCAAAAAAAAAAAACATCAAATCATCACTATGATATGGAGGCAGTGGCCCCCAGAACCTTGCTTAATGCTAGATTCGAACTATTTTTGTCGCTAGATTTAAAAATGTAGCTACTCTAAGACATAGTATTCCCACAGAAAAATGGAGAGTTCATACAGAAAACATATTGTGGCTCAAAAGTGTTTCTTTCTCTTTACTGGCTTATAAGTTATATACAGAGGGTTTTTTTAAAGTGAATCATGTTGTAAAAAGTTCTTTTTATCTCTCTTTCTCTTTGGTGTTGCCTTAGTAGATTTTTATTTGCAAATATGAGATGGTATGCCACTCACAAGAAACTTGGCTGAAATCAGATTTTGGTTTCAGAAAGCTTTAACATAATTTTGAAAGTTCTATGACAGGAGACATAAGAACCTACCAATCAGTTTTTAAGTTTGTCAATGCTATCGTATGTAAACCCCCCTTTAATTCGACTCGCGTGCCCTAGTTTAGCTCAATCCTCATTCAACTCATCCCCCATTAAAATCAACCCCCATACAGATCAACTTTCATTAAACTCAACCCTCATTTAACTCTACCCCCGTTTAGGCACCTCAACCTAAGGGTTAAATTGCACTGGAGTTTGAGTTGAACGAGTTGTCAGTTGCATGGGGGGTGGAGTTTAGTAGGGTTGAGTCTTTCGGGGTTATATTAAACGAAGGCTGAGTTAAACGGGGGTTGATCTAAACGGGTGTTCAGTTGAACGAGGGTTGAGTTGGATAGGAACCTATATATATATATAAAATATTTTTTTTTTTTTCATTTCAGGCGTTATAAGTTAGATCCAAGAGAGAGTAAGCGATCTTTTGGGAAGCTTTTAAGTGCAGCTGAGCAAAGTAAGCACATTCTATCAACAATGAACTCTTCTCACGTCTTTGTTGAGTCTCTATGCGAAGGGGTAGATTTTTCAACTAATGTGAGTCGTGCCAGGTTTGAAATGCTAGTCCAAACTCATATTTCAAGGTTATGCAGCCCAATTCAAGAGTGTATAGAGAAAGGAGGATTTACTGCCGATGCTATTGATAAGGTTAGTCACAAAATGGTCTGACAGGTCACAAAATTGTCACAAAATTGGATTGTGTTTTTGTGTTCAAATGTTGCAAGTGTTGAACGAGCAAGTGTAGTAAATGAAGTTACCGCCTGAATACTCTTAACGACTGAGAGGTTCCGATCTCCAAAAGATGTTTCAATAGCATCTAGGAGGCTCCAATCTCTTAATTAGTGAGAGTTTGCAATGGCTCCTCCTTATTTAGTGGGAGCCTCTCAAATCGAGAATACAATAAGAAATACGAATATATATACAACTCTTCTATTACCATTATTTTATTGTCGATGTTATTCATAAAGTTATATCTATCTAGAATTTGAATATGATTTTTATTTTTAGAAATTTTGGAGAAAACTTCTGGCAATAGTGAAATCGAACGAGCAAGTCAAAGACGGTATTGTAAATGTAGTTATCGCCTGAATCCTCTTAATATCTGATAGGCAATTTATGGGGAAGCTAATTTAATTCTAGTCGAGAATGCAATATGTATGTAAATACTATTCCTCTATTATTATTATTTTATGAAATACGAATATAAAGACAATAAATTCCTTGCTTATAATTTTCCATGGAATGTAACTATTCAATTTCATGTGAATTGGGTGTGATGAATTGTAATTCATATGTATTATAATCCATTTCACAATGTAACTAGTTTCTGTAGACGCTTCTTTTTAAAATCATTTTCTTTTGGGGGGAATGGGCTTGAGAATTAGGGGGGAGGCTGAGAGGTTAGGGGAGCTTCTTTACTCCTAAGCAAGAATACACAATTTATGAGAAACTTAATTAATTTTAGTTCAGATTATAATATGAAATGTGATTATAAACACTAATCCTCTATTATTATTATTTTTTGAATTTTAACTGTTAAAGTAATTCACTCGTATTTCTACAAAAGGTTCGTAATAATCATTTTGCAGTGAAACTAGTTTGTATATACGTTTAAAATTATTGCCATTAGAGACAAGGTCTTTCAACACTGAATTGGAATGGCAAGTCGCAGACAGGGTCGTAAATGCGGGCATATCCTTAATGCTCTGAATGAATGAGATTTAATTAAGGGGGAGCTGATTTAATTCCGGTCGAGAATGCAAGATAAAACACGGTCTGATGCCCACAAAATGGGCGAATAACTTGTATTATGTCTCTGGTTCGGTTCATAACTTATAGGAAATGTAATCAAGGACGGGTAGAAATAAAAACAAAAACGAAAGCATTTTGAAGATTTGCTGTACGTGATTGGTTTACCTGACACTCGGCCAACCCATTTTGTTTTCTATAATTGGCTTAAACTTACGGAGCACGTGGAAAGGGGGAGGGACAAAGGAAATCTCAATGAAGACATAAACCAATGATGATTGTTTTTTTTTTCTTTTTTTTTTGTATGGTGTTGTAACGCCAGGAATATTAATGAGAGCAACCAATTTTGGAAGGAAAAAATTTGGTTTCACTGATTCTTAGTGCCAAAAGTTCGATTTTTGCTTTCTTCTCCTTCTGCCTCCTTAAAAAAAAAAAAAAAAAAAAAAAAAAAAAAAAAAAAAAAAAAAAAAAAAAAAAAAAAAAAAAAAAAAAAAAAAAACAAGTATGTATATGTAACAGAAGTCCAAAATGCATATTTTTGGAAAAGGAATTTTTTTTCTTTCTGGGAAACGATAGATCTCGTCAAATAGTTCTAGGAAAATAAATAAGGAACTGGAATTATGTTTATTTTGATTAATTAAATAAACTTTCCGAAAAATAAATTTTTCAAAGAAAAGTAAAGGCCATTTTAAACTTAAGCTCAAGAGATACAAATACCTGTTAAAATTCAAATTCAAAACGACCAGAAATTACTATTAAAGAATAAATGAAACCCAAAACGAACAGAAATTAAATAAACAATCATAGCAAAAAACATACAACAAGTAATAATATAAATGAATAAATAGATCTTAAAGCGAGTAATGCTTAGATTGAATATGAAAATCAAGCTTAAAACGAAAACAAATATTTTGCTATTAAAGTATAAATGAAACTTAAAACGAACAGAAATCAAATAAACAATCAATGCGAACAAACATACAATATATATTAATGTAAATGAATAAATAAATCTTAAAACGAGTGAAACTTAAATTGAATATGCAAATCAATTAGAATCGAATAAAAATAACTACAAGCAAGAGTTTGGGTATCGCCTCACTGCAGAAGCCTAAAACCTACTGCGTCATTGGCGCCTTACTGAAAAACTATATGAGTCTTGAACAGTCTTGGAAAGTATAAACAAAATCAAATTGAATATTAGTTATATAATGATATTAATTGTTGAAAGATCCATCAGTTCAAAACAATTTTTCACTGTAATTTTTGTTTTCATTTTCAATGCTGTATGAACTGGAAAAGAATAAATTTGTAATATACGAGTAATTCGTTTTCAGTGAAGCACCAATGACGCAGAAGGGCTTTAGGTTTTAGCAGTTAAAGAAGGGGGCAGTATCCAAATTTTGTTTGTAGTGAAACTATATTTGTCTTGACCAATCTTGGAAAGAACTAATAAATTAAACTGAATATTTATGTATAATGATATTAATTGCTGAAAGCTCATCAGTTCAAAATTTTACTGTAATTTTAATATTTATCTTCAATATTAAGTACAAAAGAAAACATTTGTAATATAATTCGTTTTCAGTAGTAATATAAGTAATACAAATGAAAATAATCTGTCTTTTGAAAATGTCTTTTTTCGAAAGACACGAAAATAATCGTCTAAAGGAACCTGAAGTGCTATCTCTGACATTTCCGTTGATTCATTATTCCCGTTACTTTCAGATTTAAAATTTAGAATATTATCGAATGGATTTAGTTGTCCCCTCCCTGAATAATTCACATTTGGAAAACTCACCCCCTGGGAAATTCCTCCCTCTCCAAGAACATTATCTTTTCCTGCTGATAATTTCCCCGCGTTAAATTTCACCCAGCAGAAATTTCCCAGCCGTGGAATATGCTCCCCCAAACATATTCCCCTCAGTTAATTTCGGATATTCATAAAATAAATAAAAATTTATTTTTCGAGGGGCAGTTTATGTGGAAGAGGTGGTCGCATAAACTTTGGAACGGGGTTCATTGAATTACAAATTAAAAGTTATAGTGCCCTTACACCAGGGGCGGATCCAGGATTTTTTTAGGGGGGGGATCAAAATAGTTTGATCCGATAAACTTGCGTTAGGAGCAAGTTTAATTAACGCAATCTTGCGTTAATTAAGTAAATTACATTACTTTAGACTTCGTTAAAGGGGGCTAGTTGTCCTCCAATCTCTTTTGACTCTTAAAAAGTGAACAAGAACTTTCAATTTCCAATCACATGAGCCCTCTCTAAAGTTTATACGAGCATCCTTTCAAAAGAAATAATATGAAGGATTCGGAGAATCCTTAAATTACAACCCTTGCCCTGAGGGCTTTGGAGGAGTTGTCATCCTCAAAGACCTAATTTCCAGAACTTAAAAATACGTTTAATAAAATGGCTGTCTCAAAATTTTGATTGGATGTGTTTGGGGAAAAGGTGGGCGTGTCAGTTGCCCTCCAATCACTTTCGACTATTAAAAAGGGCACTAGCCCCTTTGAATTTCTAATTGAATTAGCCTTTTTTGAAGTTTCTACGACAACGCCTTCTATAAAAACCTTATATACCCCAGGGCATAACTTTAAAACCCTTACCCTGAGGGTTGTGGGGGATTGTCCTCCTCAAAAACATATTTTCTATCTGGAAATCAATTACGCTGAACAAAATGGCTATCTCAAAATTTGATTGGATGTGTTTGGGGGAAAGATGAGCGTGGGGGGGGGCTAGTTGTCCTCCAATCACTTTCGACTATTAAAAAGGGCACTATCCCTTTGAATTTCCAATCGAATGGGCTTTTTTTTTGAAGTTTCTTTCCTACGACAACGCCTTCTATAAAAACCTTATATGCCCCCAGGGCATAACTTAAAACCCTTGCCCTGAGGGTTGTGGGGGAGTGTCCACCTCGAAAACATATTTTCTATCTGGAAATCAACTACGCTGAACAAAATGGCTATCTCAAAATTTTGATTGGATGTGTTGGGGGAAATGATGGGCGTGGGGGGGGGGGGGCGGGCTAGTTGCTCTCCAATCACTTTTGACTATTAAAAAGGGCACTAGCCCTTTGAATGTCCAATCGAATGAGCCTGTTTTGAAGTCTCTACGACAAACGCCTTCTATAAAAACCTTATATGCCCCCAGGGCATAACTTAAAACTCTTGCCCTGAGGGTTGTGGGGGAGTGTCCTCCTCAAAAATATATTTTCTATCTGAAAATCAACTACGCTGAACAAAATGGCTATCTCAAAATTTTGATTGGATGTGTTTGGGGAATGATGGATGTGCGTGGGGGGGGGGGGGGGCTAGTTGCCCTCCAATCATTTTCGACAATAAAAAAGGGCACAAGAACTCTCGATTTCCAATAGAATGAGCCCCCTTTGAAGGTTGTACGACGACCCCTTCCGTATGAAGTGCCTCTGGGAAAAAAAAAATAAATAAATAATAAAAAACATTGGAGCCGTATGGCCTTAACTATAGGCAACGCTACAGCGTTGCCTCTGATAACATTCGACAAATATTAAGAAGGAAGAGCTTCCCCCTTCCTCCATAGAGCTATGTTTAAAAGTATGTATTTTAGTGTATTTCCATCGCAAATAATTTTGAACTATTAAAATTTTTTTTTGTAATTGACATAAATGACATAAATCAGTTTATTGTTTTTAAGCTAGAAATTATATGTTGCATAGGTATGCATTATTTTTTATATATGACTTTGTAAATTGAATTGTATATATTTAATTTATTTAATTATTATATATACTTTTTTGATTAAATAATTACTAATTATTATTTCCAGTAATTTAATAATTAATTGTATTAACTATTAAGTTATTAAATAACTATTTAATGGTTAATAAGTAATTTGTTATTATTTTAGATTATAAAAATATAAATATTTATTCTAATTAAAACATGTTAAGTTAATTATTTTAAATAAGTTATTTAATTTCTAATAAACAATTAAATATTTTAAAAAATAATTATTAAAAAATTACTTTATTAATCATCAATTTATCCAATCACTTAACAATTGAATTAATTAATAAAAATTAATTATGCTTAATTTTTAGCTATTAATCGTTGGGGGAAGCCTACGAATGCCTGGATTCCAGCAAGCCGTCAAAGATAGGCTACCCAACGCAGAACTCCTTTCATCTGTTTCGCCAGATGAAGTCATTGCAGTTGGAGCTGCACAGCAAGCTGCACTCATGGCGGACATCGGACTGACTGATGTCCTCAACTCAGCTGTCCCGGTATCTTGTCTACCAGAAAAAATATCATTAAAGGTGAATGTAATAATTACTAAAGCGCTGGATAGTGTGTTTTTTTAAGCGTTTTAAGAACGTTTTGTTGCGAACGGTTGGTCAGACTTTTTCGCAGTTTCGTAGGTGTTTTTTGGCGAATATTTAAAGTACTAAGGATACCGAAACTAAATTCAGATTTTTTTTTTATTGTTGTAGCGGAAACCTAAACAACGACATATAAACTTAAAAAAACTAGAAAAAATATATTTGTAAAGTTACTTCAAAAACTACCTATGTAATAAAATTATAATAATCACTAAAGGCTGGAAAATTATATGATACTCACTAAATGGCTGGTTAGTGTTTTCTTCAAGTGTTTTAAAAGCGTATAGTTGTGAATGACAGTTTACTTTTTCGCCGAAAGAGCAGCGTTTTTTGGCGAATATTTGATGTACCAAGGACAGTGCAAATAAATTTGGATTATTTTGACCGTTTGAACAGAAACTTACACAATGACACATATATTTTGAAAAAATTAGGAAAAATAGGGATGAAGGTTTTTAATAAGAATAATAATAGAAGGAAAATTGACCTTTATATGCAGCAATGCATCTTTGATGTGCCAAATAAAAAAAAAAGAACTGGGGACGATAAATACACAAAAAACAGCTTATGACCACGCGGTGCCTAAAAATCATTTTCGGAATCTCAGCCTTTTCTCTCTTAATGGCTAACCGTCTCAGAGGCACTCCAAATTCTCTAGGGGGCCAGCCATCATCAAAACTATAGAGAATTTATGGTGTGACTATGAAATTTGTCAAATGTTGAAAGCGACTAGCACCACAGGGAACTCCCTAAATGCTCAAATGCTCAAAAAAAGCTCAAATGCTTCCAAAATGCTCAAATGAAGTAAGATTTCCAAGAAATTAGCTGTCGGCCTTTTGTTTTTTGTCGTTTATTCCAAGCTCGACAAGTTATGGCAAGACCGCCCAATTAATTCTAAATAGGTTGGCCACACAAACTAAAAAAGTTTTTAATGAACAAAATTGGGTGATTCTTTAAGGTAGTGCCTGACCTTAAGAAGGTCCAGCTTCCTTAAAGATGCAGTTTTCTTTTAGGGAATCAACGTTGTTGTAGGGAATCAACGTTGTTGTAGGGAATCAAACGTTGTTGTAGGGAGTCAACGTTGTTGTAGGGAATCAACGTCGTTGTGGGGAATCAGCGTTTATGTAGGGAATCAACGTTGTTTAGGATATCAACGCTGTTTTAGAAAATCAACGTTGTTTAGGATGTCAACGCTGCGGTAGGGAATAAACTTTTTTGTAGGGAATCAACGTTGTTGTAGGAAATCAATGTTGTGTTAGGGAATCAACGATATTGTAGAGAATCAACGTTGTTGTAGTAAGTCAACGTTGCTGTAGTAAATCAACGTTGTTGTAGGACATCAACGTTGTTGAGGATATCAACGATGTTGTAGGGAATCAACGTTGTTGTAGGGAATCAACGTTGTTGAGGATATCAACGTTGTTATGGGAATTGTTGGGGGAATCAACGTTGTTGTAGGGAATCAACGTTGTTGTAGGGAATCAACGTTGTTGTTGTAGGGAATCAACATTGTTGTAGGGAATCAACATTGTTGTTGTTGTTGTTGGGAATCAACGTTGTTGTAGGGAATCAACGTTGTTGAGGGAATCAAGGTTGTAGATGTAGGGAACCAACTAATTGCTAATTTTTGAATTTTTATGAAGAAAGGTGATTTCAAAATTAGTTCAATAGTTTTGCTTATTTAGTTTTACGGTTCAACGTGGCAGCACTGAAGAAAATATGGTATTGCACTAAAAACTTCATAATCTTGAAACAATCAAAATTTCATTTTTAGAAAATTGGTTTTCTGGTATGGAAATATTTGAAGATGAGTAAAAAAATAAGGCTTAATAATTTTTTTTTTTTTTTTTTTTTTTTTTTTTTTTTTTTTTTTTTTTTTTTTTTTTTTTTTTTTTTTTTTTTTTTTTTTTTGCTGAGGCCCTTGGATATAGGGTCGAAATATTCATTTAGGCTTAAGGTTCTACTTTCTCAGGAAAAAAAGTTCCATGTTGTTTCTACTTGTTTGTATTTAATATAATATATAATAATATAATATATATATATAATGTAAAATACAATGACAATATAAAATACTAAAATAAGTCTTAAGATGGGGCAAGAAGTATTTTTAATTTGATATTTTTTGTGCTACAAAACTTAAAAACAGAATTGCTTATGCAAGAAACTTTGTTTACCAGGCTATCAAGCAGCAACCTCTTATTGGATGAAACCTCTATTGGAATTTTTTATTGGATGAAACCTTTATGTAGATATTTCTACATTTTAGTATAAAAACATTCAGTTGTATTAAGCCAAACCCTCCAACCTATATAAATCCGCGTAAAAATTGCTCAAAATGAGTGTTAATCTAAAAAAATCCTCAATTCCAAGGCTTGAGTAAAGTGTGTCTATAATGATTTATACGGCTGTTTTTATCTTGAAGCACTTTACATTTTATCCAGGCCTTTGGGGTATACGGGGTGCCTTGGGCGTCCAATGACAATTATTTACCAAATATATTCCTCCAAAGAGCTATTTTAATTAATCATACAAAAATTTTATATTTCTCCCCAATTCTCTCTGCTTGATCCTCTATATTTCTCTCCATTTTTCCACAAGTGTCATAATTGTATAATGTGGTTACAAATAAAAAATTATTTATTTTAAAGTTAAATAAATATTTAATTTAAATAATAATTATTTTCAAGTTATTTAAATAGTTTAATAATTATTAATTATTTAAAATTATTTTTAATTAATTGTAAAATTATCTAAAAATATTTCAACAATTATTTTTAAATAATAGCTTAAATTATTATTTGAAAATAAATTACTATTATTGTTAACTTTTTTTTATAGGCTGATGTAGTTGATGTATCTGTTTTTAACCTTGCTATTCTGTTCCTTCTTCTCGAAAATCTCTTCCGTTACGTGATGTACCTACTATTACTTTTATTTTTTTTATGCGTTGACTGACGTCACTGTTTTGATTAGTTACCTTAACCATACATTGCATACACTACAGCCTCTATAGTTACCAAAAATTTGAAAAAGCTGTCTAGTAAGCAAAAAATTTCATCTGAAGGTGATTCAGGAATGATAACTACTGCATAGGTTCGTCTTAATAGTCGCAGTAAATTGTGAAAAAAAAAATTCGGGGATTTCGAAAAAAAAGAGCTTGAGACTGTTCAAAATGGCAGCTGTTAACATTTAAAGTACATTTAAAGGTTGACTCTTGAGGTCCCTGTTTTTACCCACCTTATCGTTGTTCTAAAAATTGTGTTCACTGACGTTATTTATCTACCATAACGTCTATATTTTTGTAGGCTGTCTGACGTGACTGTTTTTATTGTTTATCGTAACGCTACTTATTTATAATAAGATTTATCTTTTAAAATGTGACTGAGGTGATGTCACTGTTTCTATGCCTAATCGTCCTTTCCTTACTTTTTTTATAGATGGGTTAACGTCACTATTTTTATCAGTCTCCATAACTTTATTTAGCTACACTAACGTTTATGTTTTAAATAGGTTGCGTCAGTTGATGTCAATGGATTTGAGCCTTACACGTTAAAAAAGAAATTGCCCCTGACGTTTTTTGTCTACTATAACGTCTATTTTTATAGGCTGGTCGACGTTTGCGTTAACTCAGTTGATGCCACTGATTTTGAGTGTTGCCCGACTTCTCCTTATTTAAAAAATGGTTCACTGCCGCTGTTTGTTTATGATAACGTCTATTTTTTGTTTGCTAGCTGACATCACTATTTTGATCAATCTCAATAACTTTACTTAATTATAATTACGTTTATTGGTTAAATCAGTTGATGTCACTGATTTTGAGTCTTAAACGCAAAAAAAATAATTTATCCCTGACTTTGTTTATCTGTAATATCGGCTATTTTTTTTTTTATAGGATGACTGAAGTCATTGTTTTGATTAGTTGTCATAAAGTTAGTAACGTTTTTAAATACGTAACGGTAACGTGTTTACAATTACATTATAAATGCGTAACGGTTACGTATTTACAATAGCGTTTACTTTTTCTGTAGATTGACTCAGTTGATGTCATTGATTTTGAGTCTTACCTTACTTTTCCTTATTTAAAAATGCCGTTTACGTTATTGATCTACCATAACGTCTTTTTTATAGCCTGGCTTACGTCGCTATTTGATTAGTCTCCATAACGCTAATTACTTACAATAACACTAATTTTTTTATAAGTTGGATTAGTTGATGTCTCTGTTGTTTAGCCTTACCTGTCCTTTCGTTGTTTGTTTCTAACGTCATTGACCTACCATGACGTTTTTTTTTCATAGGCTGGCTGACGTCACTACTTTAATAACTCTCCATAACGTTACTTATTTGCAATAATGTTTATTTTTTGTAGGTTGATTCAACTGATGTCACTGTTTTTGAGCCCTACGCTCCCGTTCCGTCGTTTAGTCAAATTAATGTGCCTTATCCTGGTAATGGACTACCAAAACCTGCTCAAATCTGTAGAAACAATGAAGTCATTTTTGAGGTATTTTCTTAATATTTCAATAAATTGATTTTTAGTGAAAATATTGAGGACCAGATAAGATTTACTCCCTTAAATTACCAGGGATACCCAAATAAAAAAGTTTTTAATCCTGGGCCCATCTTAGGTCTATAAAGATTTTTCTTTTGGTTGTATTAAAATTACGAAGTTTTTAGGGCAGTATATATTTTCGTCAGTGTTGCCGCGTAAACTCACGAAACGGTTTTTGTACGTAGATTCAAACATTATCATCTTTTGATTCCCGAAAACAACTCCCCCTTCAAAGGAATACAACTCCCCCCTCCACTGTTTTTTTTGCTTTCCTATACTATGCTTTTAGCTTCTTTTTTTCTTTTTTCTTTTTTAATTTGCTGCCCGCTATCTGTATAACTGTATAACTGAACACGTTTTTTTTTCATCAAATATTGAATTCAAATGTCCTGATTTTTCAAGATATATATAATTGTATAAATTTCTACTTAACTAAGTCAAATAATAAGACTTCATTTTCACTGTCCTTGGTACTTAGCAAAGCTCAAGTATGTGTTGAATTTGCATTATGTAAGAGAAACAGAAAATCCCAGCTAAGTACTGAACTGGGATATTGGGCTTTTCGTTGAGACTGGTCGAAGGAGGGTGAAGTCTGAAAGGGAAACAACAAGTAGAAAAAGTCTGGATTTTTAGGGAAATCTGGTTCCGGATTTTAGGGAATGCAGTTATTAGCAAAATATAGACAACTAAAATCCTTCTTTTTTAAGAATTATCTTTGTCGCTTTGAAATTAATTAATTAATCTATTTAATTTAGGTGAATTGGATCTATTAAAAACAAACATTGAACTCTGCTTCGGGCGGCCCTTTCGCAGGGCTAAATCCATGGCACACGGAAAACAACAATTCAGTTTAGGCTAATTCAGTTTTCGTTTAGTATTAATTAATTTTATTTAAGAATTAATTTTGGCGAAATAATAAAAAATGAATTTAAATGATTAATGTTAAATTAATTTTTAATTCTAATTTAAATATCAAAGGTTTTTCTTTTGTTTTTTTCATTAACTACCTCTTCTTGAAACCTTTACACAGGGAGGGGTGGGGGGGGGATGGGGGGGTGTTTTTCCAGGAAATTTTGTAGGGAATCTCTCTTCGGAGTAAGACGATTTTTTTCAGCTATATTTTTTTGGCTTTCTTATAGGTGTGGGGGAGTGTACTAACAGGCGGCGATCTCGTCGTTTTCTAGAGATTGTTAATCCTCTTTTTTATCTCCGAGCTTTTAATTTAAGCTCTTGTCCTATTTTATCTCCGAGAGGCAAATAATTAGCTTTTAATTTGAAAGCTCTTCAATTTTAGTTTCTATACGGGTGACAAGCTTGCTTCTTGTCTCTGTGAAAATGACCTAGCAACCGAAACGTTGATTCGACGCCCTGTGTGCCAGCAATGACACTTGAGGATCTTTAAAGTTTCAGAACTTGGTCCAAATTCCAATGAATAATATTTAAATTTACAAACAACAATTTTGTCTATGATGTAAATAATTTAATTTCCCAAATGTTGAATTCCTGTACAACTTATCGCCTTATCACAGGTGAGATTCTCTTTATTGTTGCTTTTAGTTTTGGAGGTTTGTCTTTTTATTTTGTTTCGTGAACTTCGATCCATCGTTTTTTATTTCGAAAGAAAACAGTAGAAATGGGTGACCCATAATAAAAACATCAGAAAATGCGGAAACACTCGTACAAATCTTTATTTTTGGGGTATGGGGCTAAACTAGTGAGCTTTCCTGGAGGAAATGATGCTTACTCGGGTAGTCACGGAGTTGGTGTAGTCAGGGCTGTCACTGAGACTTTAGGGATATGCCAGGTATCACTTAAGAGGGATAGAAGATATAGGAGATATCACTTAAGAGGATAGAAGATATCACTTAAGAGGGATAGAGGATAGGGATAGAAGATACAAAAGTATAACTTAAGAGGGATATCATGTTGATTCGACGCCCTTCGACGCGTTGATTCGACACAGGAGGATCTTGATCCTTTTTATCTTCACTTGTAGTTTAAATTTTAGAACTTCTTCTTTTTCTATTGTATTTCAGAACTTACCTGGATATTAACGATAGATCTTTTCTGTCGTTAGATAGAAAGGGATATTTAATATAAGATATATTATTTGCAAAAAAAAACTGCTGTAAGGTATCGCATTCAGAAGGAAATGCAAAACTTAGGCCAATTCTTCCGAAAAATCTCCAATTTTTTTTTTTTTTGAAATTTTCACGATTTTTCAACATGTTTTCTTGTATTCGTCTCAAAAATCAATTTCCTACCATTTCTAATTCTTTTTTCACTGTATGTGTGTTTGGAAGGTGGGGTCACCAGGTAATTCCAGTATATAATCGGTGGCATGGGGGCTGGTGAACCACCCCCCCCCCCTTTCAAATGATCGAAGAAAGTTTGTATTTTTCACATATAGATCTTGGTCTGAAGACTATGAAAATATATAGGAATAAACCTGATGTTTCTTAGAAATTAATATTGATCTAGTTTGGAATATCGGATTAAATTACAATGGGATTAATTGCGGATTTAAAAAAACGTAGATTAGGATCTGAAAGGAAGCCCTAAGCCTATAGTGTGGCTTGAGGTCATTACTTGTACTCATGAGTAACATAAAAAAAAGTTTTAAATCAGGGTTTTTTTCTTCTTGTGAAGTTAAAATTTGTTGGAAGGCGAGTTTTGTCTCTAACTGCTCGGAGTACTACTACTACTACTAACTCACCGCAGCACCATGCTGCCTGAGGCCAACACAGCTGCGCACGCGCATCCTCTATCCAATCTATTCAAAGCCTCCCTTTTTACACCCTCCCAGGAAATTCCCATTTCCGTTAATCTTTCTTTATGACGTCCCCCCACCCCAGACGAGCACGACCTGCTTTCCGTTTAGCCCTAGACGGCTGGCCGAAAACTGCTCGGGATGGGGAGATAATTCTCCCTTTTTTCTTAATTAGGATACGAAAGTAAAATTTTATAGGCAATTATTGTGACACAGTAATAATAGTACAAGAATTTTTTAAAGATAAGATTTATTGCAAAAAGCCTGAGGGCCGTAGCAGCACAAACTGTAGCAAAACTCGAAGAAGAAAATGCAACTTTAAATAATACAAACCAAGAAAAAAAAATAGCAATGTCAACATGAATAACTGGCAAATAACAACTATAATAAAATTCAACTCCTATAATCCTTAACAAAGTATCCCCTCAAAGATAATTCCTAAGTTTATCCCTACACGAAGAAATTTACAGAACTGTTTAATACTACAGGCGTTTCTCTCAGACGTCCGCTGAATTAATCAACATTCATTCCCAAACACTCGTCCAAAACATTCATACCACAACTCAGACAGGTCTTTTACTCGGATACAAAATGAAATAAATTCACCTATACACATCCAAGCATCGGGCAAAAGTAACGGCCGGCCAACAACCTAAACTTTCCCAAAAATATCCTTCTCCCCTAAATCCAAACTATCCCTCTTACAAACAGCAAATTCTTCAAATCGTCTATTCAAACCCAAATTTTATGTACCCCCCCCCCCCTCATCACTCTTTAGCTCGAGAGCAAAACTTCAAAGACATAGATTGGTCCTTTTGGGCCACTCTTGGAGTTCTTGGTCATTTAACGTTTGTTGTACTTCCTTCCATACTGACACGCTCTCATCCATCGGGCCTTTTCCTTCATTCCACATCTCCGACAGGCCTTCAAACTCTCCAAATTAGCTGACTTAAGAAGCTGAGCTCTTGGTAAACTAATTATTTTCTCCCTAAATTTCACCATTTTAATCAATCTAACACTTTTTTAATGTGAAAATCCCCAAACCTCCTCTCAGTACCACTGAACTAAATGAATTCTTCATGCCTAAATTTCTCTTAAAATATTTTAGCTGAACTACTTCTAACTTATGAACTAAACCCCAACCTTGGAGCTATAATGTAGACTGGAAGCTACTTCTGTCTGGAAACACTCTTTACTGAACCCTCATATCAGCTAGATGACCTAAATTACTTCTCAATAGCATATTTATAAACAAATTAACCTTAAACTACCATCTTCTACATGCCCAGACACCCCTTTAGCGCGCTAAACTTAACACCCAAATAAACAAATTCCTCTTTAACCTCTAACATTGTTCCATCGAAAATGAACCTCATAATCAGCCTCTCCCTTGCTCCTAAATACCAATACTACTGACTTCTGAACATTTAAAACTAAATCCTTCTTTTCTAAATAATCTTTTATTACATCTAATTGCTTCTGGAGATTATCTGTACTATCCGCATTTAGAGCTATGTCGTCCGCAAATAACATACATGATAGCTTAAACCAATTCAAAGATACATAAGGGGCTCATGCATTGTCATAAAACTATTCAAATCATTAACAAACATGTAGAAAAGTTATAAATAAAAAAACATAAATAAATATTCAGCACTGCACACCAAATACTAGAAGGCTTGCTGCGAGAACAACGAAAACGAAAAATAGAAAAATTGAATATATATATATTGAATGATTGTAAATTGTTTTAAGAATTAGGGGTTCAAACCACTAACCAAAATAAATAAAACATCGAACTCTGTGACCCGGAATATAATGCGATGCTTTTTTAGGATGCTTTTCGCCCTTGTTGCAGAAGCTGTAAATGTTTCAAAAATATTTTTAAATTCAAATTATTTAAAAATCAAATTTAAATAAATTTAAGAATTAGAGAGTTGAAGCCATATGCCGAATTAAATACAAACAATCTGATATATGCTGCGCATTCATGGCCCTAGAATAATATAAGTTTTTTATTTTTGTTTTTTTTTTATTTTTTATTTTTTGGGGGGATTCTACTTTATACTATTAAGTCATTTTTTTATCAAGCTAAATTCAAGTAACGGGAATCAATTAAGGTAGAGAAACCTGGTTCAAATAAAAACTTTTTTTAATCTATCACTTTCAAATTTAAAATAATTTCGATACCTCTATAAAACTTTTGAAACACACCATTTATTTGAAATACATAGTAATAAATTTCAATAAAAAAAAACACGTTGTCAAATTGTGGCAGAAATGACCGACCATTCTTAAAAAATTGTCACAAATATATATATGGTCATATGCGAGTACGTCACTTGCAATGCAAAAGGGATTTCCTAGTGAAGGACAAAGGCAAAAAGGGTTTCGGAATAGCTTTTGTATTGGGTTGGGTAGTTTAGAACTTATTGTGCATTGGTATATATCAGAACTTGTTGGGTAGTTTATGGTATTAGAACTTATTGTGCACATGAGTACAAACAGTATGCCCAAAGTAGGGACGAAGGTTTTAAAAAACACGGAATGAACTTTTTCCCGTAAAAAATCAATAAACTATAGACCTGGGGCGTAATTTGCTATTGGACAGGGGCAATTGCCCCTCCCAGACCCCAGTTTGCTTCCCCCAGATCCCAGTTTGCCCCCCCCCCCAGCTGAAATTTAGTTTTTTTATCTTGTCTAAACTAAGATAAGCCTGCATAATTAAAGCATCCAGAGAAACGGGTCAGTTTTTTTAGTATATCTTTGCCTTTATTTTTTGTTGTAAAAATGGCTCATTTTTTAGTTTTCACTGTCATTTCCACAGGATTAGGAAATCTGGTTCCAAACTTTGCCCCCCCCCCCCCCCGGATTTTGAAGAAATTACAGCACTGCCATGGACCCCCTCCCTAGCTCCCCCGTTGATAAAATATTGGAGCTATACATAGATCTTTCTCTTTCAGAAGACACTTTCGGACGTCCAAGATAATACTGATGTTAGTGCAAGATTCCTGTTACAGAGGTAAATAAGTTTCTTTTCTTTTTGAAATTAGTTTATTTACTAATTAACTATTTATACTAATTAGTTGATTTTAAGTTTTTTTTACATTTATTTTTAAATCAGTTCTTTACAGAATTTCTTAGTTTAAAGTAATGTTATTTACTATTCAAAATTACTACAAAATTTGGGTTGAGTACATGATTCTGTCGCTAAATTAAGAGCTTTTAGATAGTTATTTCAATTATCTAAAGTTCTTTAAGTGGGAAAGACAAAAAATTGTAAATTTAGATACTAAGAGGAGTCGAATTTACTACTGTTACTAACAGCTCACCATAGCACCAAGCAACCTTAGGCCAACACAGCTTCGCACGCTCATCCTTCATCCTAATCTATTCAAAGCCTCCCTTTTTACACCCTCCCAGGAAGTTCCGATTGCCTTTAAATCTTTCTTTATTACGTCCTCCCACACCAGGCGAGGACGACCTGCTTTCCGTTTAGCGCTAGACGGTTGGCCGAAAAGGACAATCTTCGGCAATCTGTCATCCTTCATCCGCACAACGGGCCCTAGCCATCTCAACCTTTCTTTCATTGCAGCCTTAGAAAGCGGGATTTAACCACATTTTAGTGTCGAATTTAGCTAAGTGGAGTCAGGGGAGTACTTGCCACATTGTGACTAGTAGGTGATCAGTGAGCAGCAGAAACAGGAGTAACAGGATTGGAATTTAGCAGGGGGAGTAACAGGAGTAGAGTGACAGGAGAGTCAAAATAGTTTTACCTCTTTCGATTCTAAGTCATTCGGGGACTAATTAGTTGATGGTCCCTAAAAATGATTTGTTAATCATTAACATTGTTAATCATTTTAGTGTCGAATTTAGCTAAGTGTCAGGGAGCCACTTGCAAAATGTGACTAGTAGCAGTGAGCAGCAGAAACAGGAGTAACAGGATTGGAATTTAGCAGGGGGAGTAACAGGAGTAGAGTGACAGGAGAAGTCAAATAGTTTTACCTCTTTCGATTCTAAGTCATTCGGGGACTAATTAGTTGATGGTCCTAAAAATGATTTGTTAATCATTAATAATCATTAAGATTGTAGGATGTAATAGTCAATTCCTTGACTAAATGTAATAGTTGCTATTTGTTATAATTGAATCCCAATCCCCCTTCCCTAATGACTGGATATAACCCTAGGCTATGCACAAAACTTCCTGATTCTTCTGGTTTTTCTTTTTTTTTTAAATTGGCTGTTAAATTGGCCTTTGGGAAATTAGCTTTGTCACCTGGAATTCACGTCATTTTAATGAAAAAGGAGCCTTTTCTTTGACAAATATTCGCTTTGCTTCTGTTCTTTCGGGGTCTTGTTACTGGATTTTGAAAAATACTTTTTTGGTATTTTCATTGAAAAACATCAAAAAAATCCCCTCCAGTTTTGTAAATTCCTTTTCGTTTATTCATTTAAAAAAGTTGAAAAACGCCCTCCCACCCCCACCCTAAATTTAAATGAATTGTGGTTCTGCTTCTGTTTCTGAAAAGGGAGGGGGGTGTTGTATTTTTTTTAGATGCAAACCATAGATAATTTAAATCCATGATGACCAACTGTCACATGTGCTACCATCTAACAGTCTTCGACGATGCCACGTATTATTTGCATTAAACCAATCTTTTCTATGGCCTTTTCAGGCTAAGTTGCGCACACTTTTTAATTTTTCGTTAATTCCATTCCCCATTAGCACTTTTTAAAGCTAAAAAGACAGAAGAGACGCAATTGAAGTGGCTTTGTTTAGAAGAAGTCAAATTTAGTGAAGAAAAAAACTGTTTTCGCTCGGGTGACTTCCCCTGAAAAGGCCATAATGAAGAAAGGTTTTTTTTCTGCTAGTTTCATATTTGATGTTAATCTATCTTGTCAAATATCAAGGAAGATTTTCTCTTTTACTGCTCAATTAAAAGAAATTGAGCTCTTTTCTAGGGGAGTGAAAATAATAAAAAAAGAGCTCAATGTTCTTTTTTTTGGGGAGTAAAATATTTGAAACTATGTTTTAAATTATTAATGGCCAAACAAAAGATAAGAGCCACTGGTGGATGCGATCAGGGGTATAAATCATCGAAGGGGGGCTTCTGGGGGCCCTGGATTATTTGCAGATGCCAGATTTGTTCCTAAGAGTGAGTATTTTCTTTTGTTTTTCCTTTAAATAATGCATTTTAAATATATTTCAGGGATGGACATTTAGCCGTTTCATTATCAACTGAGTCTAAAGGAGAGCTTGTCCGTGAAATTGTACCTTTTGTAAGATGATGAAGAATTAAAGATTATTTGAATGCATGTTCCGTGTAGACTAAGTCTTTTTCGAGTTCCGCTTTTTAAGGTAGAAAAAGAAAAGAAAAAAGAAAATTCCATAGTTTCACTCGTGGGAGTGATATAGGGGAAGTAAGAGGGGCAAGCTGAATCCCCACCCTTAGAAAAATCATTACTCTCCTCACCTCCCCATTAGCTTTTAATCCCACCCCTTGCTGGTCGGCTATGTCTTCTCCTAGAAGGTATCCCTAGCTACGCCTACGGTCTTAAGATTAGGGAATTTATAGCTTGCAAGAAAATTGAGAGTAAAAAACCATTTGCGGTATAATGAATGAAATGAAATAACAATTAGGAATAAAAATTTGCAAAGAATCAAGCAAAAAAAAAGACTAGAATTCGGGCCAAAGAGTACGAGTTACTTATAAGAGGAGAAACTGGCGCTAGTGTTGAAAGAAAGTCACAACCCCATCTACTACCTGATGTTTCTTGGCATAATTGTGTCTTTTATTACTAAACTAATTAAAATGGTAAGAAGATGTTATATGAAGCGAATTTTGACCCAAAACCTGACTTTTTGATGGAGTTTTACACAAAATTCATTAGGGCGAAATTGAACTACGAGGAATAGTTTATGTGGCGGCATCTAAGTCGTCGTTAGAAGAGCTAGAAACCCTTCAATATGGGGCAATAAGGACAGCGTTTGGAGCTAGAAAGACAACTCCATTGAGTTTTTCTAGAATCAGAAAGTGGAATTGAGAATCGAGGTAGCAGGAGAGACACAGCAGCATTAAAATTGTTACGGAAGACATGGATAGCTGACCAGTCGAATCCAATTAAATCAAGGATGCTTTTTTTTCTTTTTTTTTGTTTTCAAAAACATTTAATCAGTAGATCAAATTTCTATTAAAGCGCTCAAAGTAAAGATTATAATTGAGGGCTAGAAGAATCTTCAACCCCTGTTTTGTCACTATTTGATTCCTCTTCACTGATTGCTATATTAGATTTAAATATCCCTGCATTTCTGAATGATTCCTCCGTTTCTGATGATTCCAGAAATGTCGTTTCTGAATGAGAAGAATGAATTCTGAATGAGATGAATTCTGAAACCATTTAGAATTCTCTTCTGAATGGTTGCTCATCTTCCTCACTGTTGATATAATCAGCGTAAACGTTTGGGTATTACCTCATGCAATCTTCCATCTTTCTTCTTGCTTTGTGCCAATCCGCTCCCTTTGGTTCAGCATTGCTAAAATAGAAGCAAGATAAAGTTTCTCTAAATTCAACCCCACACGGCCCAGCAGGCAACCCATCTAAGCAAGGGCAATTCCAGTTAATATCTCCATTTTCTGGGATAAGATCTTCTCCTTCCTCTTGATCTTCACTAAGGGTCACCTGGCTTCTAGTTATATCTCCATTTTCTAGGATAAGATCTTCTCCTTCCTCTTGATCTTCACTAAGGGTCACCTGGCTTGTCTTCTTAGCCTCTTCTTCATCAATTAAATAAAAAAAACAAGTTTTTTAAACTGAAAGTAAGGAGCGACATTAAAACTTAAAACGAACAGAAATTATTCCGTATATGAAAGGGGCTGTCCCTCCTCAACGCTTCGCTCTTTACGCTAAAGTTTTTTTATTGTTTTAAAAAAAAAGCTATGAAACAGAGTCAAACTTTAGCGTAAAGAGCGAGGCTTTGAGGAGGGGACAGCCCCTTTCATATACGGAATAATTTCTGTTCGTTTTAAGTTTTAATGTCGCTCCTTACTTTCAGTTTAAAAAACTTGTTTTTTTTATTTTAATTTCTGATCGTTTTTTAGTTAATGCAGCTTTTATTTTGGCTCACCGTTATTGAATATGTAAACAAAATTTGCATAAAAATTTTACTTTTCTTTTGCTAAATGGATGTTTCTAAATTTGGTTATGACGTAATTTACAAATTAACTTACGTAACTAACTTCTATATTCGTATTTTTTCTTCTGGCAAAAAATACAAAGTTGCAGATTTTTGCAGATATGAGCTTGAAACCTATGTAATAGGGTTTTCTGATACGCTGAATCTGACGGTGTGATTTTCATTAAAATTCTTTCACTTGTAGGGGATGTTTCCCCCCTCTTTTTAAAAAATCGAGTAAATTTTCTCAGGCTCGTAGCCTTTGATGAGTAATGCTAAACTTAATAAAATTTATATATTTAGAATCAGCATTATAAACACATTCTTTTGATACATTTATTGACATCAAAATTCCGTTTTTTAAAAATTTTGATCACTATTGAGCCGTATCGCTTGTTTTTTTGTTGTTTTTTTTAATTACGTATATGTTATTACGTATATGAGGAGGTTCTCCCCTTAGTCAATACCACGCTCTTTACGTTAAAAGTTAAAAAAAAAATAATTCACAACACCCTATGAACCACAAAGGCCGTTTAGTTAGAATAGATAGCTCTTTTGAAAGCACTAAAAAAAATGTAGCGTAAAGAGCGAGGTATTGACTTGGGGGAGAACCCCCCCATATACGTTATAATTTCTGTTCGTTTTAAGTTCTAATGTTGCTTCTTATTTTCAGTTGAAAAAAAACTTGTTTTTTTTTTTTTAAATTTAATTTCTGATCGTTTTTTAAATAATGCTTGGAAATCCGGCGCCCCCTTCATAGAAATGTCCCCTCGCCAAAGAAAACATCCTTCCCGGAAAGATTCTCCCGAGTAACCCCCTCTTCCAGCCCCACCCTCCAGAAAAAAAAAATCCTTCCTGAAAATGTCTGTATACTTCCCAATAACCAATAAATAAAGCTGGCAAGTCCGGCGCCCCCTTCATGGCAATTTCCCTTCCCCCATGAAAATTTCCTTCATGGACAGATCCTCCAACATAACCCCCGACCCCCCCCCCCCACGACCAGAAAAAAAAACCTCCTGAAAACGTCTGTATACTTCCCAATAACCAATACTATATGTTAACATTGGGTAAAGTTCATAACTTTTAGCCCTCCCCCCGGGGACTTCGGGGGATTAAGTCATCCTAAAAGACATAGTTATCATATTTTCGACCATGCTGAACAAAATGGCTATCACAAAATTTTGATCGGGTGACTTTGGGAAAAAAATGAGCGTGGGAGGGGGCCTAGTTGCCCTCCGTTTTTTCGGTCACTTAAAAAGGGCACTAAAACTTTTAATTTCCGTTCCAATGAGCCCTCCCACGATATTCTAGGACCACTGGGTCGATACGATCACCCCTGGGGAAAAAAAAAACAAAACAAATAAACACGCATCCGTGATCTTTCTTCTGGCAAAAAATACAAAATTCCACATTTTTGTAGATAGGAGCTTGAAACCTCTACAGTAGGGTTCTCTGATACGCTGAATACGATGGTATGATTTTCATTAAGGTTCTATAACTTTTAGGGGGTCTTTCCCCCCCCCTTTTTTGAAAATCAGCCAAATTTTCTCAGGCGCGTAACTTTTGATGGGTAGCACTAAACTTGATGAAAGTTATATATTTGAAATCAGCATTGAAATCTGATTCTTTGATGTATCTATTGGTATCAAAAACCCGTTTTCTAGAGTTTCGATTACCATTGAGCCGGGTCGCTCCTTACTTACAGTTCGTTACCACGAACTGTTTGATAAAAACGACTTTATCCTTACTCATTTTTACTATCTGACAACATTTCAATTTTTTAAATTAAATAGAAGTATTAAGTAATTAATCAAGGATGCTTAAAGAGGGAACGCTATGGTGGTCTTGGAAAAAAAAATTGGTATAGTGAGGGCAAAGGAGATAATGGAAGACTTTTAAATGGATTGCCGGTTGATATCAGTGTTGAGGATGCCTAATATGGTCATAACCCCTCATTGAGAATCCATTCCATACCATTGTAATACTGAATTTAAAGAAGTGGGAATATCTGGATTATGATCAATCATGTCAAAAGAAATGCATTACTTTGACATTGTGGATATATTCACAGATCTATCCAAAGTCGATAATAAAGTGGGGGCTGCTTTTGTAATTCCCTCCAAAAATATAGTTAAATTGATAGAATTAAGTTATTTAAAACTACAATGTTTCAAGCAGAAGTTGTGGCTATAGCCTAATATATTCTGCATCAACAGGTGAAAAATATAGAATCTGTTCTGATTCAAAAAGTGGTTTGGAGGCAATCAGGAATATCTATCTAGAAAATAAAGCAGCTCTCAAAGTGATTTTTGCAATCAAGAATATTATTGCAATCGAAGTGATTTTTTGCGAAGGCAATCAAGAATATCTATCTAGAAAATAAAGCAGCTCTCGAGTGATTTTTGCAATCTATTTTATTGCGATCGAGTGATTTTTTTGAGAAGGCTATCAAGAATATTCTATAAAGAGCGAAGTGATTTTTTGCAATCAGGCTAGAATATTTATTGCGATCGAAGTGATTTTTTGAGAAGGCTATCAAGAATATCTGTCTAGAAAATAAAGCAGCTCTCGAAGTGATTTTTTGCCATAAAGAGATACAGAAACTGCTGGGAAAAAAGGAGTAATGATCACATTAGATTGGGGTACCGGGACATGCGAATATTAGTGGAAATAAAATGGCTGACACTGAACAAAGTGTCACTGTAAAACAAGTATCCATAGAAGACGGCAAACTTGTGTAACTAATACTCCCAGGATGGTTATCAGATTGGGGAAGCGATAAACACACTGAGAATAAGGGCATTCGAGGATAGCCGGGCATTCTCAACAAATATATTAGTGACGCAGAAGAAAGAAAGGCAATTTGAAAAAAAATTATGTATATATGTATGTATAAATTTATTGCCCATCATAAATGTAAAACACAACGCTGATGGAGTATAAAGAAAGAAAAGGGAAAGAAACCAATAAATTCTGACAAATACAAACAAAACCAAAACAAAGAAGAACTGACAGGAAAAAAAGAAAAAAAAAAAAAAAAAAAAATTACAAATAAGGGTAGTTACATGTAAGAACAAAAATTATCAAACGAAGGACAATTTCAGAGGTGCTTTCACCAATTATATGGAGTGCTAAGCAAATATGAGGCCGGAGTGATATTTAGATTAAGGTCATGCAGGAATTCAGAAATATAGAGCCCGTACTTATAATGAAGATCCGAGGTGTGCACTTTGTGGAAACGAGGAAACGGTAAAACACCTATTATTTGAATGTGTGGGAACAAGAGGAAGGATATTAGACAGTATATCAGAGAAAACAGAATTTCATAAACTAGTGACATAATGAGTAGAGCTGGCTTGGACAGTGTTTGTGCTGATGGAATTGAGCTGATATGCAATTTTCTAAGGATATTATTCGAATAAATTCTGTACAAACCAAATAATATAGTGATGGAAGAATCCTCCTGAGTCCTTGCAGGAAGAGAGAAGGAATCGTCCTCTTTAATTCATTACTAAACTAATTTTGCCCTATTGATACAGTAAAAAAACACCCAATGCTAGATGGCACTGGTAATCTTTTTATTCGGCGGTTTTGCTGTTACAAGTTACCTATATCCTTTGACTTGGACGAAAAATACGAGTAAGCAGGAAGAAGAGTAGAAATGGCGGAATAATAATATTTGGCAAAATTTGGGCAAAATAGTAAATAAGTTTCAGAATAAATCCTCCTCCGGTGCCAAAGTATTGGGAATGGTCAAAGGATTGGGATACTTTTAAAATCCCTAAAAATGTAAATATTTTGGCTTAAATAACCTAGCCTTCATACTTTTATCTTAATCTGAAAAGGTTCGTTGATATCTATAAGTTCACACTGGTACCTGTCATCGGCAGCGCAATAGCACTGCCTAAGTAAAGAACGATGTTGGCACAATGTATTATTTATTTATTTATTTTTTTCCTTTTTTTTTTCTTTTTTTCCATAACCGGGCACTTCATATCGAAGGAGTTGTCGTAGAAACTTCGAAAAGGGCTCATTCGATCGGAAATTGGAGTGATAGAAAATCTGTTTTTAAAGGGGACACTCCCCCACAACCCCCGGGGCAAGGGTTTTAAGTTATGCCCTGAGGGCATATAAGAACGATGTTGGCACAATGTATTTTTTTTTTTTCTTTAGAGCAGGGCACTTCGTATTGAAGAAGTTGTCGTAGAAAAATTCGAAAAGGGCTCATTCAATTGGAAATTCAAGTGCTTGTGTCCTTTTAATAGTCGAAAGTGATTGGAGGGCAACTACCCCCCCCCACGCCCATTATACCCCCAAACACATCCAATCAAAATTTTGAGATAGCCATTTTGTTCAGCGTAGCTGATTTCCAGATAGAAATTATGTTTTTGAGGAGGACACTCCCCCACAGCCTTCAGGGCAAGGGTTGTAAGTTATGCCCTGGAGCCATATAAGGTCTTTATAGAACGCGTTATCATAGAAACTTTGGAAATTGAAATGGCTAGTGCCCTTTTTAATAGTCGAAAGTGATTGGAAGGGAAACTACCACGCCCACCATTTCCCCAAACACATCCAATAAAAATTTTGAGATAGCCAATTTGTCCCACGACGTTCAAAGTTCAGGAAATTATACCTTTGAGCAGGACACTCCCCCCACAGTCCTCAGGGCAAGGTTTATAATTTATGCCCTGGGGGCATATAAGGTTTTTTATTGAGGTTTTTTTTAAGGCGTTTTCGTAGAAACTTCAAAAAAGGCTCATTCGATTCAAATTCAAAGGGCTAATGCCCTTTTTAATAGTTAAAAGTGGTTGGAGGGCAACTAGTACCACCCCCCCCCCCCCCACGCCCATCATTCCCCAAACACATCCAATCAAAATTTTGAGATAGCCATTTTGTTCAGCGTAGTTGATTTCCAGATAGAAAATATGTTTTTGAGGAGGATATTCCCCCACAATCCTCGGGGCAAGGGTTGTAAGTTATGCCCTGGGGGCATATAAGGTTTTTATAGAACGCGTTATCGTAGAAACTTTGGAAATTGAAATGGCTAGTGCCCTTTTTAATAGTCGAAAGTGATTGGAAGGGAACTACCACGCCCACCATTTCCCCAAACACATCCAATAAAAATTTTGAGATAGCCAATTTGTCCCACGACGTTCAAAGTTCAGGAAATTATACCTTTGAGCAGGACACTCCCCCCACAGTCCTCAGGGCAAGGTTTATAATTTATGCCCTGGGGGCATATAAGGTTTTTATTGAAATCTTTGTCTAGAAACTTGAAAAAAGGCTAATTCGATTTGAAATTCAAAGGGCTAGTACTCTTTTTAATAGTCGAGTGATTTGAGGGTAACTAACCCCCTCTCGTGCCCACCTTTTCCCCAAGCACATCCAATCAAAATTTTTAGATAGTCTTTATTCAACGTAGTTGAAAGTTTTGGAAATTAGGTCTTTAAGGATGACAACCCCTCCCCCCACAGCCCTCAGGGCAAGGGTTGTAAGTTGTGCCCCGGGGGCATATAAAGTTTTTATTGAAAGCGTTGTCGTAGAAACTTCAAAAGGGCTCATTCAATTGGAAATTGAAAGGGCTAATGCCTTTTTTAATAGTTGAAAGTGATTGAATAGCGACTAACGCCCCTCTCACGCCCACCATTTTCCAAAACCCATCCAATCAAAATTTTGAGATATCCATTTTGTTCAACGTTGTTGAAAGTTCTTGGAATTAGGTCTTTTACCCCCTCAGAGCCCTCAGTGCAAGTTATGCCCTGGGGCATATAAAGTTTTTATTGAAAGCGTTGTCGTAGAAACTTCAAAAGGGCTCATTCAATTGGAAATTGAAAGGGCAAGTGCCTTTTTTAATAGTTGAAAGTCATTGAATAGCAACTATCGCCCCTCTCACGCCCACCATTTTCCCAAACACATTCAATCAAAATTTTGAGATATCCGTTTTGTTCAACGTAGTTGAAAGTTCTGGAAATTAAGTCTTTTAGGATGCTAACCCCCTCAGAGCCCTCAGTGCAAGGGTTGTAAGTTATGCCCTGGGGGCATAAAAGGTTTATATAGAAAGTTGTTGTATAAATCATAGGCAGCGCGATCGCGCTGCCTATGATTAGATGTGTTTTGGGAAAGGTGGGCGTGAGAGGCGGTTTAGTTGCCCTCAAATCACTTTTGACTATTAAAAAGGGCACTAGCCCTTTGAATTTCCAATCGAATGAGCCTTTTTGAAGTTTCTACGACAACGCCTTCTATAAAAAAAAAAAACATATATGCTCCCAGGGCATAACTTAAAACCCTTGCCCTAAGGGCTGTGGGGGACTGTCCTCCTCAAAAACATAATTTCTATCTGGAAATCAACTGCGCTGAACAAAATGGCTCTCAAAATTTTGATTGGATGTGTTTTGGGAAATGGTGGGCGTGGAAGGGGTGTTAGTCACCTTCCAGTCACTTTCGACTATTAAAAAGGGCACAAGCACTCGAATTTCCAATTGAATGAGCCCTTTTTGAAGTTTCTACGGCAACTTCTCGATACGAAGTGCCCTGCTCTAAAGGAAAAAATTAATAAATAATACATTGTGCCAACATCGTTCTAACATGCCCCCAGGGCATAACTTTCACAGTCATGAGATCCGATCCTGCTGCACTGTTTTTCATATTTTTAACCACTTCAGACAACTCACTTAATTTAACCGGCTTTAAATAAGCAGATACTTCGCTCTTATCAGGCAGGAATTGTGTAAAATCGCCATCCCTCAGCCAGGACTGGGATACTGGATCCTACATTAAGGCCCACATTAGAGAAATGCTCACAAACTGAATTACAACTCACACTGTCCGGAAGCTCCGAGGGAGACCGACTAGGGTTCGTTACAGACTTTATAAGTTTCCAAGTCTTGCCTGGATTTCCCTCAGCTTCTTTAAACTTAAAAGCAAAATAATCCGTTTTAGCTTTTTGAAGGAGACAATTTAGCGTGTTATTATATGCTTTATAATCATCCCTAGTAGTTGTCCCTTTATTTTGGATCAATTCCTTATATAAATGGTTTCGCCTTCTCATACTTAAGAGTAGACTCTTAGTAATCCATGGTTTCTTTGCTGATTCATATCTGTCAACTCTTTTAGGTTTAACATATTTCTGAAGTAAACCTGTTAATGTCCCGTACCATTTTCCAAAATTTTCCGATTGATATCATATTCCTCTTGTAAAAAATTGAATTCAGTCTTATCAACTTCTAATTTAAAACGGGCAACAACCTCAGAATCAATAATAGGCCTAATGACATTACAACGATGTCCCTTATTCAACTGTAGGACTTGCGCTACTGTTATCATTACTCGAAAATGATCTGAAACACAATTAACCACAACAGCAGGTGACTTATATTCAGTATTTACAAATATGTTATCCAATATTGACGCAGAATTCTCAGTAATTCTTGTACAGATATTTATAGTAGGCTTCAGCCCGTAGCTAAGCATCATATCCAGAAACTCCTTAACTCTCTGACTAGAATGTAGACTTTTCAAATCAATATTGAAGTCACCACACACAAAACACGGCTGTCTTGTTCCACTCAACAGGTCCAGTTGCTCTTCTAACAGACTCAGAAATTCAACGAGGCTACTAGACGGAGGTCGATAAATAATAGCAAGAATACATTTAAAATTTTGCTTAGATACTTTCAACCATCGACTCAAACACCATTTCCTTATGTTTAGTAAGGGAAGGCATCGACAAGACATTAAAATCACTCTTGATATATGCCGCTGAACCTCCATGTTGGTGCAGTTCCCTGTTTTTTAAAACCAGTTGGTAATTAGGAACATCTAATAGGGATGACGTATGAGACTTCAACCATGTCTCAGTCAGGGCCAATACCTGTAAACCTTGAGTCTGCAGAACTTCCTCCAGGTACTGAAAAGAAGTACTAATACCTTGGCAATTTAAGTGAAAAACCGAAAAATCACTCGGGTCATAATCATTATTCAAATCCTGAAGGAACTTATAACGGGCATTCAAATATTCCTCACCAATACCATTACTATCAAATTCACGATGGAGTACCCCACCCCCAATATCTTCAATCCTGAGTGAATCATTCTCAGCCCCTTCAACCTATTCCACTCTAAATTAACCATTATCAAAAATCATTTTGTGACGGATATGAGAAGGAAAGGTTCAGTTAACTTACACTTATTATTTTCATCATTCGTTGAGTTGGTATCATCGCTTCCACACTTCGATCCTAAACAAAAAAAAGAAACATAAATATCTTCATAAAATCCAAAAAACACTACTACTGTTTCCAGGCTAGTATCACTGAAAGCCAAGACCAATCCATAAGAACTCCAAACACAACCCGGTACGCTCCGCACCGCGCAATACATTATACACCATTAATACTTCTTTCTCAT
>CM051276.1:49654344-49804344 GCA_027921565.1 Artemia sinica | reverse complement strand
ATAGTACACATAAAATAAATGCAACTAAAAATATGACTAGTGCAAGTATTGCAAGAAGTGAAAGTACAGGAAAACAACAACATAGAAGAAACAGAAGAAACAGAAATGCAAGTTCTCGCTAAACTATTTTCCTTCGTATTTTTACAATTCATCCTTTAATCTAAGAGCACCACGGAAAAGAAGCGATACGGAATGCAAAATTTTGAAATGCACTTTTGACTTTTATGGAATTTCATAAGATTAAACATAATTCGTGTTAATATTCTGAAAGTTTAATGTTTTCAGGAAAGAAAATTGTTAATTGATTTTAAGTCAGTGACAGCCAAAACTTCGGACGCAAGTGGTTATAAAAAGCCCAAACTATTAAGAATTCTTTGAAAAGCTTACACTGGAAACGAAAAAGTACTCTCAAAACACTTCCTCTTCAACGTCATTCATAGAAGGCAATGGACGTCAAATGCCTTACCTTATCAATAAACTTACCTCGAACATTGAAATTAATATTTTTCATAGTAACTTGTTCTTAACACCACTCCATACAGAGATTATTTTCAACCTCTTGCGGTGGTTTTCAGACCACTATTAGAAGCCACAGTTAGTTTCCATTGTGGTCTAGATGTACAAAACATCTTGTAAAAAAGTGGCGATATGGTTCTGATTATGGCCTGCGTTAATATAAAGTGAACATAAGAACACATGAATAGGATGCCACGTAACAAATTTGAGAGTGCTTTAAAGTTTTTGCAGTATGTTCATTTTCTGAGCATTTTGTAAATAGCTGCAGCCTTACCAGTCTTAAAACTAATAAATAATAATTTAGTTTCAAAAGTTCTGGCCGTCGTTCATTTTAAAGCATATTTCAGGATAATTTAGAAAATATAAAAATCGTAACAAATTAGGAAAAATGCTTACCTTGTTTTCACTTTTAAAAATTATATATAGTATATCTTAAAATTTCAAAAGATGTGATTTTTTCATCAATCACAGTTTCTTTATTTAAGGGAAGTATATATAGTTTTCAAATCCTTAACAGCAAATCCAGAACATTAAGATTGATTTATATTTTGAAACATTAAAATGAATTGTTTGGCAATGATTTTTACACTCCTCAAAATTTATGGATTTAAGAATTGTATTCAAGATTTTGGATCATACAAACATAATATTTAGGGATTACAATGTTTTAGATATTTTTAAAGGAAAATTAAGACAATTTGAAAATCCTAGTTAACAAATCCGTAACATTACATATAAGTTATGCAAACATTCGAAAGAATTTATCACAGCATCAAGACCAAACAGAAACAAAGCCAAGTGTGACTTAGAAATCACAAAAGCAATTACAAAGCACAAAACTTTTAAAGAACAAAGATATTACCTACTCATATATCTTAAACGTCCTAAACTTTTACTATAAAGCTACCTGTATTGAATATTCAAAAGAATATATCCATACTATAGTCCGGGGCCGTATCCTGAGGTAGGGGTTACCGGACTGAGCCCCTCCCCCCGAAATATTGTTCCAACTCGTAAATTAGTTGTAAAAATATAGGTAACAATACTTTTTCTTAAAAAAACTAGAAAAATTTCTTTGGCCTAAAAATACAATTAAAAGAGCTGACCCCCCCCCCCCCCTGAAGAAAATCCTGGATACAGCCCAGCTATAGGTACAACCTTTGTTCTTCCCTAACATTAATATTGATTATATTATTAACTATATAGTTAGTATATTGGGAGCGTTTCCCAATACAAACATAAATTCATTAAAATAGCAAGTATATCAATAATAAGCCATAATCATAAAATATTTCGAGTCTTAAAAAGAATAGATTTAGCTAAAGCCGGAAACAGTTTCCAACAAATCAATTTGAAATAAAAATGTGATTTTGTTTCAGGGTTATAACCAAGGCTGTATTTTAGGTCTTGGCTATTGGTTCGCGTAATTAGCCATTATGTTTCTGGACATTCGCAATGGGTGAAAAGTCACCTAAGCCCCATTAATACAAATATGCTGTGTTGAATCGTGGAACATGTCAGCGTTTTCATAAATCTGGAGACTCAATATCAAGGGTGTGTTCCAAAAAAAAAAAAACTATTATTAATGGTTAATTATATTTACTTTTGGACCAATACAACGGATAACACTAAATTTAAGACTATAAGTATTACTATAGTATTACTATAAGTATAAATAGGACTAAATTGTTAGCCCTGTTTATTTTTTTCTTATGGTAAAATTCACGGTGTCAGGCTACTAAAAAGTAATAACTTAGGGTCTGGTATACAAGGCCGTTTTTATCGCGGGGGGGGGGGGGGGGGGGGGGTACCGGTTAGACCCCCCCCCCCATAAAAAAACAACAAAAAAACATTGTAGAACTCGCAAAAAGGTAACAAAATAAACATAAACAAGTATTTATGCATTTTTTGTGAATACCTCCCCCCCTCTCCAAAAAAATATTGGATACGTCCTTGCTGATATACCGCTTTATCTAGGGTTTTCCCCTAGAGTTGTATCAGTTGAACTTCCTTTTAAGAAAATCTACAGATGGGATAAATCCATTGAGAATTTTTCTTGGGGGGGGGGGGGGGGGAAGGGTGTACAAAAACACTCCAAAAGTTTGTTTGCATTTTTTTACGTTTTTACGATTCAGACATGAATTTCAGGGGGTGGGGTCCAAACCCCCTAACCCCTTTCCCTTGGATACGGCCTCGTGAGAGACCATTCCAAATGAAGGTGGAGGGTCTTAAAAAACTGCTGTTTAAGCACTCAGCGCAGAGTATCTGCTCTTATAGGTATCCCAACCATACCGTGTTCGTGTGTGTTTATTTTTATATTATTAACAGTTAAGTCGTTAAATTTATTGCTATCTGCAATTTTGGGATGAATGTAGTAACAGGTAATTCATTAATATTAAGGGTAATTTAGTTCTGGAACACCCCCTCAAAATTACCACTACATGGAAATTAAGAAGATAAACTTGGCCCTAATCATATTTTTATGATTTCAGACTATATGCCTAACAACTAAATCAGATCGTAAATTCACGATGGTAAACTACCAAAACGATTCTTCTAAAACACTGGGTATCTGCCCAATCGTTTGGGTAGATACCCAAAACGATTCTTCTAAAAAACTGGGTATCTACCACGTCCTCAGTGTCTAATTGTCTATACCACTATTACACTAATAAAATATCACATCCATCGAAATCTCACTAAGAACAAGTCTATTCTGATTGGCCAGTTGTGAAATTGTGGCAGCATCTGATTGGGCCAGTTGTGGCACCTAAAATTCCAATCTGTAGGCAGAACAGGCGGAGTCATAATCTTGGAGGTTGATGGTACATCTGGAGGCTGATGGAGCAAGATCAATTCGGTTGCGGGCAAGGACGTCCTCATGATTGGCCACCCATGTACCAAGTGAGTCGGAATCGTATGTCGGTATAATCGTTACATCTGAAAACAAAAGTTTAAATTAAAAACTTTAGTTTAAATTCAATATGTGACTGACACTTGGGAAGTTCAAAGAGGAAAACACTTGCATCGCTGTTTAATGGTGGACATTTTCCGAAACTAATTTTAAAATTTTTGTTATTTTTGGTCGGAAAAAGTTCGATAAATTTGGTTCTGTGTGGGTTGAAAGGAGAGAGAAAATTGTCATGAGTAGAGTGATAAGTGTTTTTAAATTTGTATGAGTGCGTTTTTGTGTTTGATATTGAGATAGGAAAGATGAATCATTGATGACGCGTCGTTTGTGTACTTAGTGCGCAGGGTTGCCAGCGTGGATGTGTCGCAGGAGAGCCTTGCGTGTCTAAAGATAAGTTTTTTTGGGTGCTTTTTTGAGAAGTGAGTTTTTTTTGTTTATGGTGAGAGGAGAGCGTGTGTGTTTTGTTGTAAGAGTGTGAGATCGTGAATATTTAGGGTTTTGTAAGGTATTTGGAAAAGGTTTTTAATTTTTTTTAATTTTTAATTTATTTTTTTTGTGATAAGATGAGTAGGAACACAGTGGTTTTCGATTTTCGCCCGATGGATGATGGGGCCATGAGTGAAGTTAGAGAGGTGGATATTCACAGGTTTCTGAAGCAGCTTAATCTTAACCGTGGGAACGTAAGGGCGATAGATTCAGATCATTTCAAGCGCTTTGGTCAAGTGCGAGTAACAATGAATTCCGCGGTGTTGGCGGATGACTTAGTAGCGCACTGCAAGACGCAAGAACCGAAGATGGGCTTCAGAAACGGTTTTTATCCAGTAAGTGTTGAAAGAACCGGGAGACGCCCTATAATCGTGCAGCTAAGAAGGGTCCCAGGAGAAGCAACTAGCGATGAGATAAAGAGGCAACTCCAGGTTTACGGAACAGTTCTAAACATAAGAAGAAAAGTGTATACTGGAGATGAGTTTATCGAGGTATATAGGGGAAGAGAAAACAGCTTTGATGTATCTCGATACCCTCGTCCCGCCGTCTATTGAGGATCTTGGGAGGGGGAGGAGAAAATTAACGTCTTCTATCCCGATCAGCCGAAAGCGTGTTTTATCTGCCATAGCGAGGATCATGAGGCCAAGGACTGTCAGAGAAATCACAAAAATCAAAGAAGGCAGAGTGTCGTGAGTCCAAACCCAGAAAGTTTAGTTTCGGCATGGGGACCACAACCTACAGCAATTTATATTGATAATGCATTATTTGTGGGAGTTTTAAGACTGTGAAGCCACCGCAAGGAAATGAAAGAGTTAGAGGCATTAGCGCACTCTCACCATCAGCTGCGGTAAACATGGTACTGGAAAGTGCAAAGATAAATCCTAAGAAAGGACGTGGACCAAAAAAAAAACCCCGGACCCAACAAAAGAAGTGGCAGAAAGTGGACCAGCAACCAAAGAAGCAGAGAAACATGGCAATTCAGAAGCAGGAGCAAGCAAACAAGTAGCAGAAAACCAAAATAGGGTTTTGAGACCACCAACCAAAACACAACAAGACCAAGTAAAAGAAGGAGCAACACACCAAAATGTACCGTCACCGAAGAGAACCTTTAGTCAGGCATCCCTTGGTAGCACGGGGAGTAACCAATCAAAGGAGAGAAAAACGGAAGGAAAAGGTATCGGAAAGGAAACAGGAAATAGAGGGAAAAAGAGGATATAGGTGAAAAGGAAAAAAAAGTTTTTTTTTTTTCTTTTTTCTTTTTTAAGTAATTAAATGTGGATAGCTACCTTAAACGTGAATGGAGCTAAACAAGCAAAAAGACAGACTTTCATTTCAGAATTTGTAACAAACCAGAATATAGATGTAGCGTTTCTACAAGAAGTTGACTCGAAAAAGTTTAAATCCCCGACAGGTTACCAGTATGTTTATGGAGGGCTCGAGCCAGACGTTGGTTTCCTTTTAAAAGAAAGTGTTCAGTGTGATCAAGGAAGCATGCGTTTTGAAGATGATGGAAGCATTTGTAGTTTGCGTTGTGGGTCATTGGTGATAGTAAACGTTCACCTACCGTCAGGAACGGGTAACTTCACACAACGGAAGAGTGCCATTCGTGAAAAACTGCCAAGGTTCCTTTGTGAAGAAAATTCGATAATGTTGGGGGATTTTAGTTGTATAGTGTCCGAAGCGGATGGCTTAGGAAGGAATGGAAAAGTAGCAAGAAGAAGAGGCAGTGAAGGTTTAAAAATGGTGATAAGTGCTTGGAATTTGAAAGATGTATGGGTTCGTTTTGGGAAAGGATCTGGATTCACCCGACTGGATAACCGAGGATCAAGCAGAATAGACCAGATTTATGTGAAGCAAAATCTGTTAGCAGAAGTGATAAGCGTTCAGAACGAACTAGTATCTTTCTCTACCACACTGCTCTTGTGATGGATATGGAAACACACACAAACCGAGAAAAATTTATAAAAGAACTATTGGAAACTGAATCCTTTAACACTAAAGGGCCCACTAAAAGAGCAGCTGAGAGCTAGTATTCGAACTTGGATGCATGATTTTACAGATGGAACAGAGCCAGTGCAATTTTGGAAAGTCCTAAAGCAAAAAGTGAAAGCATATGCATAAAACTGGGAAAAAGAATCAAGAAGGGAAAGTAAACCACATAAAAAATATCTTTATAGAGTACCAACTGAAGGAAGAGATTGACGGGGGGACGGTGGTGTGGTACGAGTTTAAAGAGGTCAAAGATGAAATACGAAAGATTGAAGAAAAAGAATTTGAGATTTGGAAACTGAAAAATAGATTGGCTGAAGAAGAAAATACAGAACAAGTAAATCTAGCAATGAAAATTAAGGCAAAAAAGAAAAGAGAAAATAATAGAATTAGGGAATTAAGAAATAAGCAGGGAGAGGTCGTGGAAAATGAAGAGGAGATACAAAAAATAGTGGAAGATTTTTATAAGCAAATTTACACATTGCCAGATCAAGAACAAGATAGCAGAATGGATTCCTTGGCAGATTTTGAACCGGTTAGGAAGGTAAAGACCGAAGAGAATGAGCTGATACTGCAGGAGGTAACCCGGCTGGAAACTGAAAAAATAATAAGAGGAATGAAAAATGGTAAGTCACCTGGGGTGAATGGACTGGGATACGAATTTTATAAAGAATTTTTTCCGGAAATTGGGGATCTGTTTACTTTGGTGGTGAGAAGCTATGTTGAACAAGGATATCCAGAGGATGATGTGGGCATGATATCTCTCCTTTTTAAAGGAGGCGATAGAATGGACCTTCAAAACTGGAGGCCTATATCGGTTTCAAACAGTGACTACAGAATAACGTCCAAATTCCTAACTAAGAGAATGGAGAAGGTGATGCCTGGAATCGTGGGAGGATATCAGTTTGGTGGTATTCGAGGAAAGAAGGCCCAGCATATTCTCAACGTGCTGCATGACTTGATGGTACGCAGAGACGACGAAATGGCAAAGAATAAGGGGTTTTCCGTAATGGCTTTCCTACTGTGTATGGATGTTGTCAAAGCGTATGACTCGGTTATAAGATCGATACTGTGGACATGATGAAGGAAAATTTTGGTTTGATCAACGGTTTGTGAAGTGGTATGAAAATTTATATGAGAACCCGATGGCGGTTGTGAATATAAATGGTTACACTAGTGGAAGGCTGAAGCTTGAAAAGCCAGTGCCACAAGGGGATCCGAGTGCCCCTTATTTATTCGAACATTATATAGATCCAATTTTTAAGTATGTTGAACGGCAGATACAGGGGATTGCCATTACGACGAATATCTCTTTGAAGTCACTGGCTTTTGTAGACGATGGGGCCTTCCTTCCTGGGAGTATGGCTGATTTGATGGAAGTGATGAGAGGACTAATGTGGTATGAGGAGCATTTCCTGGTAAAAATACACAGAAAAAAGAGCCAGTTACTAAACATAGGTGAGTGCGCACGGTTAAATGATAGCGTCTGGGTCGAGGAGGCTCAGTAGTGAAAGTATTGGGTGCACTTATTGAAACAACGGTGAATGTGGAAAATTTGTGGGAAGAGCGTGTGGAAAAATTTGAAGGGTTTGCTGGTAGCCCATCAAAGATTTCGTGTCAATGTTTGAGAGAGTAGTGTATGTAAACACGAAAGCTCTCCCATTGCTATTTTATCAGGCACCGGCTTTTAATCTTGAAGAAAAGTATGCTAAAAAGGTAGAAAGGAGCATTTGGCGTTTCGTTTGGAGGGGAAAGCTTGAAAAGCTAAGTATGGAAATGTTGTATGTGCTCCAAGAAGAGGGGGGTCTTGGTGTTATAAATGTCCGAAAGGTGTGTAAGTCTCTGAGACTTAGAAACGTCTGTGAGATGATCTGTAGTAAATGAATTGGTGAAATAATAAGAGGATGGGCCTTACCAGTGATAAATACTGAGAAGGATGAACTAGCAAAACAAAAAATGATCAGGGATGGGCCAGAGAAACTCCATGAAGTAATATGGTGTATTCGAGAAATGAAAAAACCAAGGCTTGCTGAGTGATCAGGTGAAAAATGCCGGAAGGAAAAAGATAGTGGATGGATATTTAGAGAAAACGGAAGAAGAAGAAGTGGTTTTTCACGTGAAAACAAAACAACCATTTGTGAATTTTAAGCTATCGTTTGAGAAAATGCATAGTGTACCGTATAGTCAGTTTATAAAGGAATTTATGTTTCTGTTTATTCATGAGATACTACCGCTTCAAGATCGTGTAAGCCGCTTTACCCAAGATGAAGGTCCAAAGTGCAAGCTTTGTGACGAATTAGTGATAAATGGCATGAAGCACGAATTTTTCAATTGTAAATATAATGAAGGAATTGTAGATAAGTGTGTTAGTGCCTTAAGAGATCGTGGAGTAATTTGGAATACTGAGAAGATAAGATAAGGTTGGTCAAACTGAATGTAGAAATTCCTGGAAATGAGAGGAGAGAGCGAGCTGTGGTGTTGATTGTGATAAAACTATGTGAATATGTATGGAAAAGAAGGAAGAAGAGAAAAGGGATTGAGTTAAGAAGATTTGGTTATGATTGTAGGAGAATGATAGCGCGTTTAAGTGAAACTGAAAGGTGGAAAGAACAAGTGGATATTAAGTGGATGGAGTTGTTGGTTGAAGAGTTAATTAGAAAGATGTAGGTTATGTTTTAGGAGATATGTTGTGAGTGTGTGTCTCAGTGTAAGTAGTAATGGGAAAACAGCGTTAACAGTTTTTGCAATTTTTCTTTTGTTTTCTTTTTGGAGTTAAATAGTAGCCGAAGTATAGTTAAAAGGGAAAAATGAAAAGATAAAGTTGAAAAGTGGTATCATTATAACTTTCTTTGAGGTCTTTGTAATTTGTAAATATGTTGGTGTATTTTTTTGTAAAAGAAAGTTATACTGATAGATAATTTGGTTTATTTGTTTTAATTTTTTTTATTAATTAGTTTATTCTGAATTTTTTTATTATTATTATTTGTTTTTATAGGAGGCACGTAGGGTCACCATCCGGAAGAGTTTAGAGGTATAGTAAGAAATAGCCACCGTATGAAGCGCTTCCTGTTGGGGGAGGACGCCCTTGTCCACGGGAACGGCAATTTTTTTTCTTTTATTGAATGGTTTTTGGTAGTGTTTGGTGATTTTAAGTGTGTCCAGTTCGGCTACTATTTAATAAAAAGAGTAGGTGACGTCTAAAGTTAAACTTAGATATATTTTGAATTTAAAATTTGTCGTCACTGAGAGGAGAGGAGGTGGTTTTATTAAAAAATTAAAAAATTAAAAAAAAAAAAATAAAAAAAAAAATAAAAGGGTCGTGAGAAAGGATTTAAAGGAACGGAATATATGTTTAAATAGGTATAAGTCCTTTTATTAGACAGTGAAAAATAGATACGAAAAAATTCTGGGTATTTCAACAACATGCATCAGTGATCCTCATCATCAGTTATCTGCTGATGATGATCACTGGTGTATATGGTCAAAATATCCAAAAATATATGTATCTGTTTTTCACTGTCTAATAAAAGGACTCATCCCTATTCGAACTTTTATTTGTTAGTCATAGAAAGGCAATGAGGTATTCGAAAAAATATCTAAGGATTTAAAGGAAATAGGAACTTCATGGGAGGGTTTTAAGAGTTAAGCTTTGAATAGATTGGGATGGAGGAGGAGCGTGCGCAGCCGTGCCGGCCTAAGGTGGCTTGGTGCTGCAGTAAGTTGTTGATATTAATAATGATTGTGCCAGTCTTTATATTTTTAGTATATGCCGTCAGACGTCCATTCTGAATCGTCTTCATTTTACTTGGGTGGGAGGGGATAGGGTCAAATTAAAAAAACATATAAGAATTTAAATAAGAATCACCCAGAATATCTTTAAATTTAAAGATCTTGGGAGGGATTTGACTCCCCCCTGACATTCGTGTGTGAATTAGGTTCATGTGGCGATGCATCAAAGAGATTTGTGGAGAACGGAGGACCGGCAGGACAAGGAAGATGAGTGTCTGTAGATAGGTAAGTATATGATAATAGTTGAGTTGTTGTCAGGGGCGAATCTCCAGTAATTTTATTGGGGGGGGGGAGGAGGGGGCAAGAGGGGTCCATATCTGGATAGTCAAAGGGCATGGGATGTTTAATATTTTTTCCTCTGCATTATTGAGGGGCAACTGCCTCCCTTGCCACCCCCAAACGACGCCCCTGCACTTGGTTGATTTTAGCTTTATATCTTCAGAAGGAAATCCCCTAAAAACGGATTAATGTAAAGGTAAAAAATACGGCAGTGGATTTTACAACCCCTATCGGCTGTGCTGATCTCCTTTTCATGGCCCTTCAGCCAGGAAACGCAATGAGGAGGGCAGTCATGCTGTGTTTTGACACACCCTTCCTGTTTAACTCTTCCAGATTTCTCCGGGTATCCATTTAGAGCTGGTCGACTCTGGCTGAGCTTACAAAGACATGACACTGAACCTTGTTCCAACCAAATAACCAGCGGCTCCAGGACTCAAACCCCTGTCCTCTTAGATAAAGGGTCTCAATTCAAGCGCGCTAACCACTCAGCTAGGACGGATTGATATCAAATAAAACTGATTAATTCCAAAAAACTACAAAAATATAGTCCTCGAGCGATTACTAGAAATTAGCTATAAGAACTCTACCCTCTTTGAACACGTAACCACGGGTTTACTCTGGGACTTATTTCTAACATACTGGGTGTTCACAGTTTCCCCCAAATCCAACTGTTTATGGCGTTACTTGCGACAAAATGAAAGTGCTATGAGTCTGCCATGTGCTTCATATAAAATATTGTGTTGCTTATGACCAAAGACCTTGTACAGGGTTGTCAGTTTACGAAATTGTTGAACAAAAAATAGAAAGAAAGACGCAAAAGTAGCGGTATCTGGTGTGTCTAGTATTCCAGGGTATTTACTTAAGTACCAAGGACAGTGAAAATTGAATCTAATTGTTTGAATTGGTTAAGTGGAACCTTAACCTGGTTCTAAGTTATTTGGTATTTGGTTTCTGGTGTCACTGGTCTTCCAGGGTCTTTACTTAAAGTACCAAGGACAGTGAAAATGAGTCTGATTGTTTGTATTGGTGAAGTGGAAACTTAACCTGGTGTTGAAAATTTGGTGCATCTGGTGTTTCTAGTATTCCAAGGCCTTTACTAATAGTACTAAAGAAAGTAAAAATGAAATCTGAGTGTTTGAATTGCTTGAATGGAAACTTAACCTGATGTTGAAAAGTTTGGTGCATTTGGTGTTTCTAGTATTCCAAGGCCTTTACTAATAGTACTAAGGACAGTGAAAATGAATCTGATTGTTTGAATTGGTTAAGTGGAACCTTAACCTGGTTCTAAGTTATTTGGTATTTGGTTTCTGGTGTCACTGGTCTTCCAGGGTCTTTACTTAAAGTACCAAGGACAGTGAAAATGAATCTGATTGTTTGAATTGGTTAAGTGGAACCTTAACCTGGTTCTAAGTTATTTGGTATTTGGTTTCTGGTGTCACTGGTCTTCCAGGGTCTTTACTTAAAGTACAAAGGACAGTGAAAATGAGTCTGATTGTTTGTATTGGTGAAGTGGAACCTTAACCTGGTTCTAAGTTATTTGGTATTTGGTTTCTGGTGTCACTGGTCTTCCAGGGTCTTTACTTAAAGTACCAAGGACAGTGAAAATGAATCTGATTGTTTGAATTGGTTAAGTGGAACCTTAACCTGGTTCTAAGTTATTTGGTATTTGGTTTCTGGTGTCACTGGTCTTCCAGGGTCTTTACTTAAAGTACAAAGGACAGTGAAAATGCATCTGATTGTTTGAATTGGTTAAGTGGAACCTTAACCTGGTTCTAAGTTATTTGATATTTGGTTTCTGGTGTCACTGGTCTTCTAGGGTCTTTACTTAAAGTACAAAGGACAGTGAAAATGAGTCTGATTGTTTGTATTGCTGAAGTGAACCTTGACCTGGTTCTAAGTTATTTGGTATTTGGTTTCTAGTGTCACTGGTCTTCCAGGGTCTTTACTTAAAGTACCAAGGACAGTGAAAGTGAATCTGATTGTTTGAATTGGTTAAGTGGAACCTTAACCTGGTTCTAAGTTATTTGGTATTTGGTTTCTGGTGTCACTGGTCTTCCAGGGTCTTTACTTAAAGTACCAAGGACAGTGAAAATGAATCTGATTGTTTGAATTGGTTAAGTGGAACCTTAACCTGGTTCTAAGTTATTTGGTATTTGGTTTCTGGTGTCACTGGTCTTCCAGGGTCTTTACTTAAAGTACAAAGGACAGTGAAAATGAATCTGATTGTTTGAATTGGTTAAGTGGAACCTTAACCTGGTTCTAAGTTATTTGGTATTTAGTTTCTGGTGTCACTGGTCTTCCAGGGTCTTTACTTAAAGTACAAAGGACAGTGAAAATGAGTCTGATTGTTTGTATTGGTGAAGTGGAAACTTAACCTGGTGTTGAAAGTTTGGTGCATCTGGTGTTTCTAGTATTCCAAGGCCTTTACTAATAGTACTAAAGAAAGTAAAAATGAAATCTGAGTGTTTGAATTGGTTGAATGGATACTTAACCTGATGTTGAAAAGTTTGGTGCATTTGGTGTTTCTAGTATTGCAAGGCCTTTACTAATAGTACTAAGGACAGTGAAAATGAATCTGATTGTTTGAATTGGTTGAACGGAAACTTAACCTGGTGTTTAGTCATCTGGTGCATCTGGTGTTTATGGTGTTCTAGGGTCCTTACTTAAAGTACCTATGACAGTGAAAATGAGTCTAATCGTTTGAATTGGTTAAGTGGAAACTTAAAATGGTGTTAAATTATGTGGTGCATCTGCTGTTTATGGTATTTCAGGGTCATTACTTAAAGTACCAAGGACAGTGAAAATGAAATTTTATGAATTGGTTAAGTGGAAACTTACACAACATCAGGAAATTTAGGAAAATCTGGAATTCAATTTCTAAAGAAAGGTATTCATGTGTAGTTTTTGGTAGTGGTAGGCGTCAAATTGAAGGGAAAAAGAGGCTGGGGTGAAGATCACTAACATGGCACCAAACAGCTTAAGAAGATGCAGCTCTCTTTTTGAAGGTGTAGCTCTCTTTTGAAGGTGTAGCTCTCTTTTGAAGGTATATCTCTCTTTTGAAGGTGCAGCTCTCTTTTGAAGGTGTAGCTCTCTTTCGAAGATGTAGCTTTCTTTTGAATGTTTCGTTCTCTTTTGAAGGTGTAGCTCTCTTTTCAAGGTGTAGATCTCTTTTGAAGTTGTTGCTCTCTTTTTAAGGATTAGCTCTCTTTTCAAGGCGTTGCTTTCTTATGAAGGTGAAGCTCTCTTTTGAAGATGTAGCTCTCTTTTTGAAGATGTAACTTTCTTTTGAAGGTTTGGCTCTCTTTTGAAGGTATAGCTCTCTTTTGAAGGTATAGCTCTCTTTTGAAGGCGTAGCTCTCTTTTGAAGGTGTAGTTCTCTTTCCAAGGCGTTGCTCTCTTTTGAAGGTGTAGCTCTCTTTTGAAGATGTAGCTCTCTTTTTGAAGATGTAGCTTTCTTTTGAAGGTGTAGTTCTCTTTTAAACGTGTAGCTCTCTTTTGGAAGGTATAGCTCTCTTTTGACGGTGGAGCTCTCTTTTGAAGGTGTAGCTGCTTTTGAAGGTGTAGCTTTTTTTGAAGGTGTAGCTCTCTTTTGAAGGTGTATTTTTATTTTGAAGATGTAGCTCTGTTTTGAAGGTGTAGCTCTCTTTTGAAGGTGTAGCTTTCTTTTGAAGGTGTAGCTCTCTTTTGAAGGTGTAGCTTTCTTTTGAAGGCGTAGCTCTCTTTTGAAGGCGCAGCTCTCTTTTGAATATGTAGCTCTCTTTTCAAGGCATAGCTCATTTTTGAAGGTGTAGCTCTCTTTTGAAGATGTATCTCTTTTTTTGAAGATATAGCTCTCTTTTGAAGGTTTAGCTCTCTTTTGAAGGTATAGCTCTCTTTTGAAGGCGTAGCTCTCTTTGGAAGGCGTAGCTCTTTTTTGAAGGTGTAGTTCTCTATTCACGGCGTAGTTCTCTTTTCAAGGCGTAGTTCTCTTTTAAAGGTGTATCTCTCTTTTGAAGATGTAGCTCTGTTTTTGAAGATATAGCTCTCTTTCGAAGGTGTAGCCCTCTTTTGCAGGTATAGCTCTCTTTTGAACGTGTAGCTTTCTTTTGAAGGTGTAGCTCTCTTTTGAAGGTGTATTTTTATTTTGAAGATGTAGCTCTGTTTTGAAGGTGTAGCTCTCTTTTGAAGGTGTAGCTTTCTTTTGAAGGTGCAGCTTTCTTTTTGGGAATCAACAGATTGTAAATCTACAATCGTACATTTTTACAATCGTGTAAAGTTCCGACGGACGAACAGCGTTGTCCAGTTTTACTAATTAGTTTTGCTGACTTATTTTCACGGGTCAACGTGGCAACACTGTACTGTACTAAAGGACTTTATAATTTTAAAACAGCCAAAAGGAAAGTTTTTGAAAGTCGCGGTTTTTGGATGTAAATAGACCTAAAATGGGTCCAGGGAAAAAATATCTTGACAGTCTTGGCACTCTAAGGGATTAGGGTTTGACACGGTTTAAAAATCAACACTTATTGTAGTTTTATACTTTCAAAAGTTTGTAATGTGTTTTGATTTTGAGTTAATTCTTACCAAGAAATTAAAAACTATATTTTCTGTGCTATTTTCCACCATATATTCAGATAAAAACATAACGTAATTTGTCATATCACAGAATCCTCATTTCATTTTCTTTCTTTAATGATTTTGTTGGTTTGAAGGACTAGGTAAAATTTTAGTAGAAGAAAATTAATTTTTACCAAACATTTATTTTGCACGTAACTTGCAATGAAATGCCTCATAATGTCAAGATAAAAATTTTGATTTTTGGAAAATCTGAAAATTTACTTTTATTACTTTTGTGCTTTCTCTCAGCATTTCCAGCTATAGAGCCTTGTGGGGTGGGTGATTTGGTGTTTGTTGCTGAATGTTCTGTGTTTTGTGGTTTTAATAAAACTTTATCTCAATCTTAATTAAATGTTTATTTTATAGATAACAATTTTCAGTTCTTTTTCTTTTCTTTCTTTTTTTACAAAAATTCTCCTAATTTCGTTGATCAGAAGGCCAGGGCTAAACTTTTGATTTGTGGAAAATCTGAAAATTAGCTTTTATTACTTTTGTTCTTTATCCCAGCATTTCCAGTCATAGAGTCTTGTGGGGGGAGGATGTTTTTGCTAAATATTTTATTTTTTGTATTAATGAAATCTTATCTAAACTAGATGTTTATTTTACAGGTAATGTGTTTTAGTTCTATTCGCCTGTTTATTTATTTTTTGTTTACAATTCCTTTTGATATCAAAAACAAATAAACAAAAGGGTTGCTCTAAAGTACTTAAAAGTGTTTTTAAGTTTCTTTTTATGAAAACCTCTAAATGTGCTTGGCGAGTCTGTCTTCAGACGCTTCTTGAAGGGGAAGGAAACCATATTAATCTATTCTTTGCACCTAGGGTCTAAAGATAAAAGACAAAAGAGGAATTTGATATCTCTAAAAAAGAACAATGAGAATTACAAAGAATAGAAAAAAAAATCTACGAAAACGGTTACATTTTTTTTAAGTTTTTACACAAATATTCACTTTCTTGAGTTTTGACTAAAACTGATAAGTTAATTTGAGATTATTGAAAACTTAAGTAAATTTTGACTTTCGTTGTAAATTAAATTCCTATATAAAAAGTTGTAGCCTATCCCCTTTCGGGAGCTACGGTTTGAAACTAACAAGCAATAGAAGAAGATGGCAACTCAAAAGATAAAATGAGAATGAGGAGAAAGAGTAAAAACTCCAAGAACACAGTTAGGTCTTTTTAAATTGGTTCTATGTATTTTTTGCTTTATTTAATTTCCTAAGAAAAAGTTACTTTTGCTAATAAAAAAAATTAGTTGATTTCTTAAAAATAAATTAATTATAAAGGTTAATTTTCAAATTTACACTCAATTTTGAAACTTAAAGAAGCTTCTGACGATTTACCATCCATATTTTAAAGGTTTTGAGAAAAAAACCTTACCTTGGTATACTAAATAGTAAATATAACATGTAAAATATTAAGCAATTTAGAGCAGTCTTGTATTTGTAATAAAAAAAATTAAGATTTGTAAGAAAGAAAAAGAATCATTTAAAAAATCTTCTAAACAAAACTAAAACACGCCATCTACAAAAGAAGGGTTCGGTGAGAATTGTCTTTTTGATTTTACAGTGTTGAAATTTGTTTCTTTTTGTTTAGTCTTTTAATCATAATTCAATCTAATTTCCAATGTTAAGTTTAAAATTTGAAACTCCTTATATAAAACAAACATTATCTTCCTTTGAATTATTTTTTTTTAGTTTTTTAAGCTACCTAATTAACAAAATTATTCTATTTTTTATTGGAATTTAGAACTAAAATAATTTTAAAACTACCTAAATTTTTATCATCTTTTTTTCATTGCATTTTAGCTTTGAAGTTTAAAACTTCAAAGAGCGTCTGAAGATTTACCATCTATATTTTGGAAGTTTTGAGGAAAAAAAAACTTACCTTAATGTCCTAAGTAGTAAACAAAAAACACGAATCAGCACTATAAAGTAGCGTTTCTTTATAATAAGATTTTCTTTTAAATATTTTTAAACTAGCAAAAAAAAAAATCATTAAAAAACCTGGATAAAAAAAGTAAAATAGATCATCTATTAAATAAACATTTGATAAAAATTGACTTTTAGATTTCCCACTATAAAAATCTGTTTTGCTTTGTTTGATTTTTTAATCATAATCTCGAAAGTTTATTTTAAATTTTGGGGTAAAGTTTGAAACTTCCTAAATAAAACAACCATGATCTTTCTTTGAATTTTATTTATTTTTTATTATGTTTTTTTTGTCAATTACCTCGTTTAAAATTAAATTTTTTTAATTATAGTTAAAAAAAAATCAAATTTACCTAAATTTTTATCATCTCCTTCCCATTGCATTTTAGCTTCAAGCAATGCATTGAATACTTTCATACTTGGCTCCACACCACTGAATACATAATTCCTGGCCCTAACTCGCTTAAAGAACTCAACGTCACAGTAGTCAGGGTTGCCATGATGTGGAACATATGCGAGATCAAGATAAATTGGCTGAGAAGATTTTTTGGGGGAGACAGTTCTTCGAGATATTGGATGACGTCCAGGGGAAGAAACAGGCACCTTTTTGTTTGCTCCATTTGTTGATTCTTCCGGTGGTATAGGGGTTGGTAAACCTGAAATTATGGTAAGGATGTAGATAGGCTTGAAGAACACACAAAAAGCAAACTACAGCGTAGTATATTAAAATTTAATCTTTTTGACATGTTGACTTTTATATCTATCTTTTTATTTATTACCAATCTTATCACATTTGTCGTTTTTGTTGTGTTTGTTTTTAAGTTAGACTCTGAACTTTTATTCTGCCCATATGGGTTTATGATAGCTATTTTTTTAAAATAAGCCTTATCTTACGTGTCACGTATTGTCTTTTGAATTAATGGAGTCAAAAAGTATACAAAAATAGCGTAGCAAAAGAGAATAAAAGAAAAAGTGTTATTTCAAAAATAGCCGAACATTCCTGTCCGTCTAATCGTAAGAAAATACTTAGACTACTTCCAATTTTTACCTAATGGTTTTTTAGGAAAAAAATTTAATCAAATAATTAAATTAATTGATACAATTTGCTTATTACTTAAATAAAGTGCTAAGATTAATTAAATTAATGAAGGAATAAATATAAGAAAATACGTAGACTACTTCCAATTTCTACCTAATGGTTTCTTAGGAAAAAATAATTTAATTCAATAATTAAATTAATTAATAACATTTGCTGATTACTTAAATAAAGTGCTAAAATTAATTAAATTAATGAAGGAATAACTATAAGAAAATACGTAGACTACTTACAATTTTTACCAAATGGTTTGTTAGGAAAAAAATTTAATCAAATAATTAAATTAATTGATAAAATTTGCTGATTACTTAAATAAAGTGCTAAGATTAATTAAATTAATGAAGGAATAAATATAAGAAAATACGTAGACTACTTCCAATTCCTACCTAATGGTTTCTTAGGAAAAAATAATATAATTAAATAATTAAATTAATTAATAATATTTGCTAATTACTTAAATAAAATGCTAAAATTAATTAAATTAATGAAGGAATAAACATAAGAAAATACGTAGACTACTTCCAATTTTTACCTAATGGTTTCTTAGGAAAAAAAATTAATTAAATAATAAAATTAATTAATAACATTTGCTGATTACTTAAATAAAATGCTAAAATTAATTAAATTAATGAAGGAATAAACATAAGAAAATACGTAGACTACTTCCAATTTTTACCTAATGGTTTCTTAGGAAAAAAATAATATAATTAAATAATTAAATTAATTAATAATATTTGCTAATTACTTAAATAAAGTACTAAAATTAATTAAATTAATGAAGAAATAACAAAAAATAGTATAAGTAATAAAATATAGAATTACCAAGTGGTTTACCCCAGGCCGCAATAGGATCAAAATCACCATGTATATTGTTAGTAGCTTGCGGTGATGTATCACTTCTATGGGACGACGTTGAAAGCGTTCGTTGCCTGTTATCCTCAACATGTCCAGGTGTCAACCCTCCTCCACTACTGTTACTATTAATATCATCATTATCATTGCCATTTTGATGGTCAATCTGTGAATCCACAGTTTCTGATTCGTGTATGTATTGGAGTGAAGACTGGCCACTTTCAGTGCCGCTATAATGGTGTTCAGAAAAAGCGTAATGGCTACGCGTACTTACACCATGGTCGTAGTTTAAAGAGCTGTGTTCACTTTCTGTGCCACTGTACTCTGGTTCAGTCTGTTGTTCAAAGGCCCTGGAATAGAATGGGTTATATATAATTTTTATAACATATATTATATAATACATACTTAAAATATATAATTTATAATGACTTGGCTTGATCGAATCCTCTTAAGTTGTGTTTCACGTGGATGGTATGTACAATTAAGGAGATGATGGAATTCTGTGTGACGAGAAATGCACGGATATGGCTAAAACAAACGTAATTTCTACCTAGTAATATAAGGTCTTTGAAAAAAAACGTACCTTATGAGAGCTTACTCTATTATGGAGCCATTGTTGGCTTTACGAAAAGGCGATTTATAAAACATGAGAATTTACTTTATAATAGATAAGTCCCTTTTAAGGAACATTTCAAAAACTTATGGTGTATTCATGACCAGCATAGAAGTGTTTCGTTCCTTGCCGTGTAAAATGGTTATTTTTCATTGTATATTGTACGCAAACTACAACACAATTTCTTGGACACCAGAGAAGTGGTGTTAATTCGTGAGGAGGAGGCAAACTTTTCAGTTAACGCGCCTGCACCAGAGAACGGTTTTTAGAAGTTTTATTGCCCTTTTCTTCATTGAGAAAACTAATATCGTTTCATCGAGTAAACTAATTTGGATGCAAAAATAAGGTTTGAAGTAGTTTTATGGCCACTTCTTATTTTTAGTATTTTTAATAATTGCATATTTTTAGAATAAAAAGTATAAAAAAATGACCACTTCTTATTTTTAATCTTTCTTACATTTTTAGTATATCTTTAGTATTATTTTTAGTATATCAGAATTCATTAGGACGTTAATAGACGATTGCAAACATTGCCATTTTTCCTATTTTTTCCTATTATTTCCTATTTTTTCTATATTTATATAATCAAAAAGCTGATAGGACGTAAACCGCCATTCTTTTAAGCAGTTTACGGTAATTTTAAGCAGTTTATACCAGTTTTTAACGTCTGTTAGGAAACTCTTTGGACGCCAAAAAGTAGTTTCAACAGTTTTACCGTCGTTTCTTCGCATTTTTAACATCAAACAAAGTTCTTTGAACGAAAAAGAAGAATTTGTATCATTTATTTTTTTATAGTCCTGGTTGAACTTCCCTTAAGTAATGATGATTTTAGTTTTAGTGATAATGATGATAATGATGAAAAAGATTTTAGTTTTAATTATAGTATTTTAATGTGACTTTTTTTTCATTTGTTTCGCTGAGGACGGCCCTTGGATACACAGTCAAAATATTCATTTAAAGTTCGCATTCCACTGTCTTATAGACAAAATTTCCCTATTATTCTACTTGAATTTTGTTATTTTATCATTTCAAGTTTTATCTTCAATACCTTCCCATCCTAAGCGAGGATTAGTAACTTCCTTATTCATATTGAGCCCTACTCCCTGCCTATATACCCCATCCTTCCTACCCGAATAGTAAATAAATTATGTTTTCTAATTTCTGCATAAGCTCTTGTAGATTCTAGTCTCTTCATAATTTTATCATTAAAAAGGGTTATTTGGACGTAAGTTAGGTTTTTACAATATATTGTGTTTTTTCTATTTGTCTAAACAAAATTATTTAGACAAAATTTAAAGTGTCAAAATAATTTTATTTGGGCACTAAAATGGTGATTAACCCATTTTTGCCGAAAAACTATAATGCTTGATAGCTTTATTCACCAATTAATATTACTTGATATATATTAAAATTAACATTTTTCATTATTATCATTAATTTTAATTTTTGTAGTTGTTCTTTTATTATGTAGTTGTTAGTTGTGCATTTTTAGATATCTTTTATACAGGGGCGGATCCAGGATTTTTTTTTTTTGGGGGGGGGGCAAAATAGATTGATCCGATAAACTTGCGTTAGGAGCAAGTTTATTTAATGCAAACTTGAGTTAATTAGGTAAATTACACTACTTTAGACTACGCTAGGGGGGGGGCACTCCCCGCGCCCCCTGGATCCGCCACTGCTTTTATAGTAGTTATTTAGTGGGGATAATAATATATTATTATTACTTATTTTTAATGATTTACTATTACACAGCCCATTTTCCATAAGCTACTTTTTTAGACTTGACCCACGTTCATATAGAGTCCTATACTTATAGAAAATTATAAACACATGGAAAAAAGAATATCAGTTATAACCAATATTTTTCATTATTATTATTCATTGTTAGTCATTTTTAAGTATTTTTTAAAGTAGTTCTTTTCTTATGCTGCTGTTAATCATTTTTAATCACCTTTTATAGCAATTATTTATAATTAATAGTGATACGTTTTTAATTTTTATTATAGATATTGTACTCTTACAAAGCCCTATTTTCAAAAGCTAATTTTCTAGACTACATCCATATCAGTAGTACAATTCTAGAAAATTATGAACGCATAGAAATCATGTAAAATTCTTGAAAAAAAAATTCTAAAACTAACGGTTATTAATCCTAACGGTTATTAACGTTTATAAAAAAAAAGTTCTGAAAGCTAACGATTATTAAAGTCATTTTTTTTTACTTGGAATAAATTGTGTCACTAAATTAAAAATAGTAAATAGAAAAAAGTAAAAAATTCTGCAGCTGTTATGGGCTAATTGATTTTTCAGTTATTTCTGTATAGTGACTGGTTATTTTTCAAATTATTGACAATGGCTTGACAAGAATTTGGCAAAATTTCTTCAAAAAAACTTCATTACAACGGGTGCTGCATATATTTTATATACTTTAATTACAATTAACAACAAAACATGAACTCGTGATAATATGTATCAATGTCTGTTTGCATTTAACGTCTTAATGTCTTTAACGTCTTAACATGAACCGGTGATAATATGTATCAACGTCTGATTAATTTAACACCCGCACTGTGTTAAAAAATCGCAAAATATTTTAATTTCTAAAATGAGACAGGTTCTAAGCTGAAAATAGAATTTTAGCCTACATAATAATTGCCGATTATCATAATAGATGTTGAGAAAAAGGGATTTGTTTAACCTACAATCTGACCGAAGGAAATATATGGAAAAAAAACTGCATTGTATATAATAGGAAAAATTGGGACATGTTCTACTGCTTGTTAGATGTTCTATTGCGGGCTACACATGTCCTGCCGGCTGTAGTCTACTCACTCCTGGCCTACACAATATGAAAATACATGAATAATAACAAGGGTCATTGAACGGGTCTAAACGTTTTTGTTTTATCATGACCTGGTATTTTGAAAAGTAGTATTTTTGGCCGTATTTTGTCCGTTATTGGCCATAAAACATCAGTCCATCCCTCCCTTGGTCCAGACAAAAAGTTTTTTTTTTAAATAAGAAAAGCTTAGGGTACTTGTCTGTTATAGCGCCAATGTATATAGAAGCTAAGTAGAACCGGTATTTCCTTGAGTTTGCGGTCCATATTGAATGAACTGATTTCTGACTAATCCTAATGAAATATCACAGAATATGATGGCTATATATTTACATATTAGGGGGGTGGGGGTAAAGTATAGTGGGTCTGCATTCAAAATGTGTTGAATACAATTATTCTGCATATTATGAAATAAGAATTGTTTTCTCTTTTCACACTGTCCAAATACTTCACCGCACACCCCCTAATGTGCAAATATATAGCCCAAATTATATTTTACCCCACTATTCTGTCACTTGTCTTTGTTTGTCTCACGCTAAGCTGAAAGAAACAAACGAAGAAATCGGTTCTACTTAGCTTCTATATACACAGTTGCTATAACAGACGAGTACCCAGCTTAGAAATTGAGGGTTTAAAAGTCCCTACCTTCCAACCGTTACAAATGCTGGACGATCCAGGGCACTGGATGGTAGGACAGATTCGGACAGATTTTGGATACTAGTTCTTGTTACTTCCCCTTCTTGAACACTGCCTGGGAAAGTCTCCACTTTAGCCTCTTCGGATACCAGCTTCCACTCACCATCCTCGTCATCGTCCTCATATGTTTGTATAACCTGAGTAACGATTGTTCTTCTTACAACACGACGGCCGCCGATGATTTCAGATGTCTCTGATACTACTGAGCCGTCTTCACTGAGTGAACTGAGCTTTCGTTGTGAGCCACTCACAGAATCTTTTTTAGGACTGTAACGATTTGAAATATCTTCAGATGGAGTTGAACTAGCTCCAGTTCCCCCAGAGCATGTATCGCTATGTTTTGCGTTAAGGGCGGTTGTTCTGAAGCTTTCTTGACTCGATTTTCTAATACATTCAGAAATCTGGGATATTGTTGAAGAGTTTGAGTCTTTTCTCATTGAACTTGAACTGCTCAGACCTAAATCAAAATCCTTAAAGCTAATTTGCATCTCAGAATCAGGAACCTGGAAAACTTGATCATGAAGACATGTGCTTATTTGAAAAGATGAATCAGAAATTTCGGATATTGTTGAGTTTGAGCCTTTCCGACTAATGCCAGATACTAAAGATCCAGAAGCTGAATTATATCCAGAGGCTGAAGTCAGAGGCTGATATTCTCTTGTTTCATCGCCTTCTTTTCGAGGTTTAAATTGCACAGATGATAATGACTCTTCACTAGAACCTATTATTCCACTGAGAGTCGACCCTGATAATAAAATAGCTTCTGTTGTGAAATTAACCTGACGGTCTGGACATTCTGAGGGAATTCTACCGATCTGTCTGCTAGAAGTGGGAGATTCCAGACTACTCGTCACAATTTTACGCTTGGTGGTTATCCCAGTTTTTTCATCAAACTCTTCTATTTCTACCATTTCCCCAGGCATATTAGTTACATCTTGTATTTGAGAAAATGAGGATGGTTTCTCAGCAGAGCTATTGTCAGAGTGAATCAAGGAGCTTGCATCTTCCTCAGTGTATGCAGGTTTACCAGTTTGAGTGAAAGCTTCTTCCTCAGCTTTATTTTGTGCTGTGATCCAAGGAGAAGTCTGCTGCATTGCTGTTTCTATTTTTTGGCTTAAAAGCAGGTTAGGACCATCAGAGCTCAGTGAATCTGAAGTTGACTTTAAAACTGTATCTGCTTTTGTGATTTTCCTAGCAGGGCCACATTTTCTCACACTTCCAGCTTCGACATCAACTTCTTTGGTATCTTGTGCGCCTTCATTATCATTTTTTTCAGTTTGTGGTTCCATAGAAGTCTCGGAAAACTCAATAGGTGGTACGTGGAGCAAAGAGCTTGTCCGGACTTTTCTCACAATTCTTCGCTTAATGATTGTTCCGGTCTTGTCGTCCTTATCTTCAAATTCTTCGATTCTTCTTGAGGATCACATTCTTGTAATTTGGCTCCTTCCTCTAAAGGTAAGGTTGATCTGATAATTCTCCTAATAATTTTCCGTTTTATTATGTTTCCTGTATTTTCATCCACTTCTTCTGTCTCTTCTATCTCAGGATCAGATTCGAGTCCCCTGCAAGATTCTACAGGCTGTTTAGAAAAATCCGTAGATTGTGGACTGTCAAAGGGATTTTTTTGCACGCTTCTTATAATTCTTTGCTTAATGATAGTACCGGTTTTAGCATCTTCTTCATCAAACTCCTGGACTTCTTCAGGAGCACCTTCTTCAGGCAATTTTACACCTGCCATTAAGGGAACAGTTGATCTTGTAATTTTTCTGATAATACGGCGTTTTATGATACAGCCTGTTTTATCATCAGTTTCTTCGATCTCCTCTATCTCATCATTAGAATCATCACCACTTCGAGCTTTGAGAGGCTGATTAGATAGCACAACAGGTTGTTCAATAAAAAAGGAAGTTCTTGGCATTTTTCGTACAATTCTCCGCTTAACTATAGTACCGGTTTCACCATCCAACTCCTCAAATTCTTCAATCTCTTCAGGAGGATCATCTTCTTGCAATTTGACTCTTGGCTCTAAAGGTCCAGCAGGTCTTATAAATTTTCTGACAATTCGACGTCTTATGACAGCTCCTGTTTCATCATCTACTGCTATCGTCTCCTCTGCCTCTTCATCAGATTCTTTTACCCCTGGAGTTTCTCTAGGTTCTTTTGATAGTTCACAGGGTAAATTATCACCCAAATGAGTTTTCTGTTCGTTTCCAACAATTCTTCGCTTGCTTATTGTTCTACTTGTATTATCTTTTTCGTCAAGTTCTTCAATCTCTTCAGGAACTTTATATTCTTTCAATTTGACATCTTGCTCTAAAGATCCAGTAGAACTTGTAGCCCTTCCAGCAATGTCGCGTTTAACTATTATTTTTGATTTTTCTTCCACTTCTTCTGTTTCTTTCACTTCTTCATTTGAATCGTCTCCTCTTAGAACTTCCAAACACGTGCTAGAGGGCTCGACTGGCTGTGTAATGACTAAAGAAGTGTTTTGATTTTCTCGATCTAATCTTCGTTCAATTCCTGCCTTCTCCTCTTGCTCTTCATTTTCTTCAAATTCATCGACAATGTCGTAGTCTTTTAGCTGTGTGCATGATTCTACGGGCAGAGCAAATCTCTTTCGGCCCGTTATGACAGCCTCGGTTCGGTTATCAACTTCTTCAGTCTCTTTTAATTTTTTCTCAGATCTTTCTTTGCTTCCAGCCAGTTTATATTCTTCAACTAAACCTATAGGGGCTGCACTAACTAAAGAAGTTTTTGAAACTCTTGTTTGATTAGTGATAGTTCCAGGTTCTGCGACTTTTTCCACACTTTCTTGAACGACTTCGGGAGCACCATCTTCTCCGTATTTCATATTTACTTCTAAGGGAACCACAGATCTTATAACTCTCCTCACAATACGGCGTCTTACAATGGACCCTGTCTTGTCATCAACTTCTTGAGTTTCTTCTACCTCTTCATCACTATTATCAGGGCCCTGCGGTTCTTTAGGCTGCAGACCCACCAAAGATGTTTTCTTTACATTCCGTATAATTCTTCGCTTGATGATAGTTCCTGTCTTATCATCTCTTTCTTCGAATTCTTCAGTATCTCCAGAAATAGCTCTTTCACTTACTTTAGTTCGTGTCTCAAAAGGTATACTAGATCTTACAGTCCGTCTGACTACACGGCGTTTTATGATAGATCCTGTCTTGCTACCAACTTTTTCAGATTCATCTTCCTCCTCATCAGTATCTCTTCTATTTTGGGCTTCAAGATCCCACCCGGGGGAATCAATAGGCTCCAGACTCACGAAGGAGCTTTCTTTATCGTTTTTGGTGGCTGCTCGCCTAGCAGTGGTTCCTGCTTTATCATATGCTTCCTCAAATTTTTCACTATATTCGGGGATATCTTCTCCTTGCAATCCAGTATCCGGCTGTAGAAGTGCAGTAGATTTAATAACTTTTCTGATGATGCGACGTTTTATGACAGTTCTCGCCCTATCGTCAATTTCTTGGGTTTCTTCTATTTCTTCATTAGAGTCATCTCCAGACTGAGTTTCTTCTTTTCGTTCAAAAGGAATATAAGGTTGTTCAGGAGCAAAAGGGCTTGTATGCACGAGAGTTCCCATTCTGTTATCCTTCTCTTCAAATTCTTTAATATTTTCAGAAATATAGTCTCCCTGTAATTCAGATCCTGGAAGTAAAGGTGTGATTGATTTTGTAACCTCTCTAACAATACGGCGTTTCACAATGGTTCCCATTTTATCATCAAGTTCTTCTTTCACGTCATCTGGTTCTATTCCGCTTTGACTTTCTGGCAGTCCCTCATCTTGAACAACGGGCTGTGCACTAACAAAGCTAGTTTTCTGAACTCTTCGTATAATTTTTCGCTTGGTAACAGCACCTGTGCAATCGTCCCTTTCCTCAAACTCTTTGATATCATCTGAAACATCTTGAGCTCCGATATTTTGCTCTAATGGTACAACGGTTCCCACAGTTTTCTTTACAGCATGATGCTCCAAAATATCATCAGATTCATCACCCTTGTCCAACCCTCTATCAAAATCGTCTCCAATTTGAATTTCTTTAAAATTAATTGTCCTAGTCTTTCCCTTTGCTTCCACTATTTCTTCATCGTCGTCCTTTGAATTTTTACGTACAATATTTTTAGCTGAAGGCTCAGTAGCTTCTTTGCCTCCTTTTTCTCGCTTCTTCGTTTCAGCTTCATTTTCGTACATTAGCTTGTTTACAACTATGTCACTATAGTCTTCAGCTTTCTGAATTTCTTCTCTAAGTTTGTCAACTTCTTTCATTTTACTGACGCTTTCAATAGTCCCAGCTATGCATCTGGTTTCGGGTCCTAGTTCCTTTTGATGTGTAGAAATGGTTATACTCTTGATTTCACTTGCTTCTACTGAAGGATCCTTACATTTCTGTTCAGAGCTAGTTTTAAGGCCACCTTCATATAAAATTGAAGATTTTTCTAGTAGCTCCTTAGCAATATTTGCTTTGCTTTTTCTTATAACACCTTTGCTAAATAATGAAGAGCTTTGTTCTTCTGTTAATGAGGAGTCGAGGTAACGGATTGCATCTTCAGCTTCTTCGTCAATTTCTCCATCTCTGCCAACCCTGAAATCTGGTTTCTGTGCATCGTCATCTTCTATATCTTTGACAGTTTTCGGGCTAGGGGCACCAATTTCAAATTCTTTTTTTGCTTGAATTTCTTTATCAAGGCCCATTACTTCCTTTGAGACATCATCCATACACAACCATTCATTTGGCTGTTCCTTTATTTCAGATGTCAGTACTGAAGAGGCTTCTGGTGATTCCAAAAACTCTTTCTCTGTTATGTCTACAGTAGTGTCTGGTCCTTCATTCTTCACCATTTCAAAGGTACGATCATCTTTTGTATCGTGGTCTGCATCCTTGTGAATATCGCTAATAATAACTACTTGTTCAAGTTCTTGCTGATCCAAAGGTTTCAAATAATCAGAACCAGCACTTGACGTTCCTTTACTGCTTTCTGACACGCTAGTATCCCCATCGGAGATCTCTCTAACTGTTTTAACAATTTTGGTAGTTTTAATATCCCCTTTCTTTCCAATAGTTGTTATTCTATAAGTCTTTGTTTTTTCATCAAACTCTTTGAGTATTTCACTGCCATATTCCTCTGTTGGTGGTCCCCCAGATAAATTGGAAATTCGCTCCATAACGTCTTGAGAAGTGAAATTTGGAGCTGCTGTAATAATGCGTTTAATCGTTTTTCTTTTAACAACACAGCCGGATATTGGATCGAATTCTTCCGATTCTTCAGTATTCACATGCTCTTCTTCCAAAGTTTTTCTTCTTTGACATACTGAATCTTGATTAGATTCAATAGTGCCTGTATCACTTTTTACTATTGTGTCACGCGAATCGGATTTTCTATCACCTTGAAGAGTTGCTTTCTTAAATTCATTGTCACTTACAGATTCTGCTTCCTTACTTTTATAGCTAACAGTTACTAATTCTGATTTGTATATTTTATCGTTTTCAAAATCTTCTTGTTTAACCAGTCCTTCATCGCTTGGTTTCCTAATGGGTTTTCTGGGGTCTGTTACTTGTTCTGATGTGAAAATATCGGTTACTTTGGGTGTTTTACCCACCAAAGAGTCTTGGGGTGTTCCTGCTTTGGATTGAGCATCACTCACGGGTTCTACTTCCCTACTTATACAACTGCTAGTTTCCGATTCACATTCTTGTATATTAGCAATTTCAAGGTCTTCTTGTTGGACAAATCCTTCTTCACCAGAATTTTTAATATCTCTACAGGGAATTGTCGCTTTTTCGGGAGTAAGAGTTACTTCAGACTTTCCACTTGCCAGAGGAATATTTGAATTGTCTAGTTGATCAAAAACCACTTTAAAGCCAGCTTCTTCAATTATTTCTCCCGTTAGACGAGAAACCTTCTTAGTAACAAGAAACCCAGTCATGGGATCTATTTCCTCCAATTCTAAGTAATCGTTTGGAGGTTTAACCGGAGAAAGATTTTTCTTTTTATCTTCCACTACTTCAACACCAGACTTCTTTGTATCCGTGGTTTTCTTTTCCTTTTCTGTACCTGGAGACTTTATTTTAGCTTTCACTTTAGGCCTCTTTTCTGGACTTGTTGTCTTTTCTACTCTTATAGTTGGTTCCACTGGTATGTCATCTCGTATTTCAAAACCACTCTTATGGATGACTTCACCTGTAAGAGCAGATACTTTTTTAGTGACCAAAAATCCTGTAAGAGAGTCAAGATCTTCATATTCAACAAACTCAGGCTCCTTCGTTAGCTCTGGTTGGGGTAGAGGCTCTACTTTATCTTCCCCTAAATCGGACGATGGTAGTTCATCAGATTTTTTGTCTTTTGTGACTTGACTTTCTTCTTTAATTGTTGCAGAAACAGTTATTCGTGATCCTGTCTTGATAGGTCTTAGAATATTTACACCTTCAGGCAAATCAAATTCTTCCTTGTAGTCACTATCAGAACTCTGTTCGTTCTGTTCTTTTCTTTCCACATTGACTGATTGATGTTCAACTCTTATTTTTTCTTCCAAAATGTTTGTATCCCCATCTGGTCGAGTTTTATCTCCATTCAGGTCAAACAGAGGTTGAGTCATATTGGCAAGTCCAGTAGTAGGGATTGTAGCCGAGTCTTCAACTTTTTCACGTTCATCTCCACTTGTTTTTTTCCTTGCATGAGATTTCTTATCATCTTGGCGTGGACCTGCTGTAGAACTGGAGGACAGCTGGAAAAGGAAGGGAAAATGTCAAGATCGATGATTTTGAATGTTTTTTTTTAAATAGCCTTATAAGAGAAAATTCTATTTTTCTGTATGCAGTCCTATAGGATAGTGATATAATGACGCTAGATGTGACGCTAGACACTAGAATGACGCTAGAAATAGAGTGATAAAATGACGCTAGAAATGTAAGCAACGCTAGGGGGTTTGGGGCGTGATATATTCAAGAAATCTGTTTGGTGTCAAAATATGCTCTAACTTATCTATTTAATTTTATCAAATCAGGTTGTTTCAAAAAATTCACCAAAAAAAAAATCGAGTCAAAATAATTATCAGGGCTTCATTTTTTCACCTTGCTGGATAATGTTAAAACTAAAAAGTTTGAAAACAAAACTCCCCAGAAATAGCGCCAAATAAAACAACATTTCAATTCCATTTGAAGATATTAGATATACGAACAAAAAAGGCTATGTTTCCAGGTATTTGTGATTGTAGGGATTTAGACGTAAAAAATTGTGAGAGTATAAGATAGTATATAATTTTTGCACATCAATAATAAACCTAAGGGAGAGAGACAGAGGAATGGAAAGAGTGAGAAAAACATAGAGATAGAGAGAGAGAGAGAGAGAGAGAGAGAGAGAGAGAGAGAGAGAGAGAGAGAGAGAGAGAGAGAGAGAGAGAGAGGAGAGAGAGAGAGTGAGAGAGAGAGAGAGAGAGAGAGAGAGAGAGAGAGAGAGAGAGAGAGAGGAGAGAGAGAAGAGAGGAGAGAGAGAGAGAGAGAGAGAGGAGAGAGAGAGAGAGAGAGAGAGAGAGAGAGATACGAGGGGGGGGAGGTGATGACTGTCCTTGCTTTCCCTTTTAATTCGAGCTTGAATGTTCTTCTTTACTTTTGTCAACAAAGCAAGCTTCAAGTTCGACGAATTGTCGGTTTTATCTAGTGGACCTCAGATTATCACTACTACTACTAACAACTCACTGTAGTACCAAGTCAGCAGAGACTGACAAAGCTTCGTAAATCCCCCCTCCACCCCATTCTATTCAATACAGTCTCTGCCCATCCAAAAGATAAGATAAGGTAAGTTTTATTCTTTATTAGATACACATACAATATTACATGTTATTATTCCCCCAAAGGCTCATTGGTCTATAGAAAGGGGACAAAAGAGTTTCAGTTTCCTTTAAATCCCTCTTTATGACCTCTTCCTATCTAATTCGGGAACAAACTACATTACAATCAGCCTTCGATGCATGGTCAAAGAGCACAAACTTTAGCCATCTCAACCTTCAAGCGTAAAACGTGCCCAAGTCATTTTCATTATACTTCCATCACAGCCATTTAAACTGGAATCCATCTATATTTTTCGTAGAGCTTACTGTTTGATGTACGGCCATAAACACGCGTATTCTACATAAATGCGTCAAACGCGACCAGCCAAACGCGAAATCTTTAACAAATCTTTCTCAGTCTTTCGAAGTTTCTGGGTTTAAAAACTATATTTGACTACTGTCATGATCATGGCTTCCAATATTTAAATTTCAATTCCAAGACTTATCTTTCTAGTTTTCAGGAAAAAAATCAACTGCAAAGAAACCCACCCCCCCCCCCTCTATTTACAAAACACCCTCAATTCTTACTTTAACCGTAGCAACGCTATTATCGTACATAGCACTAATTAATTTAATCTTGTTTTCTGATAAACCTTACAAGGACAAGACTTTCATTTGTCTGTCAAAGCTTTCTGTCAGATGAATCAAATGCTTGTTCACAATTATACGATAGAGGACTAAAGAGATGTGACGATCCAGACATTTTTGAGTTATTAATCTAAGCATGAAAATGTCGTCGACGGATCCTCTTGCCTACTTAAAATCGCAGTGACCTTCTCTTAAAACTCTTTGTCAGCGTATATTAGTCTAAGTAGTTACCATCATGCTTAGTTATTTGCTTCCTACAGAAATCACGCTAATACCTCTGTAATGACCATACTCACCCTGGTCACCTGTCTTGTCAAGTGTCCTAAAATCCTTAGGTACTTCTTCCAAATCCATATTAATAGTCTTTAGTAATTTATCTCCAACTTCGCGACAATCACTTTTCAAAAATTACCGCCCTCACAAAACTCATACTGCCCTCACAAAAAATCATACCGACCTCACAAAAACTCATAAGCCCAAGATTAACCAAAGCAAAGTTGAAAGTCTAAAAAATGCTAGGAATATTTTTTAAAAGCATTTCAGTTGGTAAAATTAAAGCTGGTGCTTCATCAACCGGGTCGGGCCTCTATGGATCTAAAATCAGCCCAGCAACTTTGGGTTAGCATAGCTACCCAAAAAACTTAATGCCCGAGCCACACATAGTCACTTTGGTCGATAAAAAAAAAACAAGTTTTATTAATGGTATGGGGTAGTTCTTGATTTAACCAGATAATTAAAATTACAATTAATTGGCTTAAAATGTTTGCACCAAAATTTACTAGTTTAAAACTGTTCTCTACTAATACAGCGTCTTCTTTACTCTTGTCAGATTCCTGTTAAAAATTAAAAAAAATTGATGTTTCAAGCTTGCATTTTTCTAGTTTAAAAATTATGTCTTAAATCTCAACTCTGATTGGTGGATCAAGAATTTAATGTTCGAAAGTTGAACAATATTCAACTGGACAAATTACGAAGGGCGTACTTAACTGACGCTGTAGTCATGCTTAATTTTGATTTTATCGACAAATGCGACTATAATGTGGTATGTGGTATGAGACTAATTTTGAAAATCAATAAAGTATTGTAGGTATTAGATAGTACATCCAACAGGTGCCAATGAGGTGCCATAGAAAAACCATGTTGTTACGAAAACATAACTCAGAAGCATAGATCAAAGAAAAACAGGGAACAAATATCATTTTCATAATACATCCACATCCTCCCTCAATAGCCAGAAATGTAAAACCACAATAATCAAACAGTTCGTGGTAACGAACTGTAAGTAAGGAGCGACCCGGCTCAATGGTAACCGAAACTCTAGAAAACGGGTTTTTGATACCAATAGATATATCAAAAGAATCAGATCTCAATGCTGATTTCAAATATATAACTTTCATCAAGTTTAGAGCTACCCATCAAAAGTTACGCGCCTGAGAAAATTTGGCTGATTTTCAAAAAAAGGGGGAAAGACCCCCTAAAAGTTATAGAACCTTAATGAAAATCACACCATCATATTCAGCGTATCAGAGAACCCTACTGTAGAGGTTTCAAGCTCCTATCTACAAAAATGTGGATTTTTGCATTTTTTGCCAGAAGAAAGATCACGGATGCGTGTTTATTTGTTTGTTTGTTTGTTTGTTTGTTTGTTTGTTTTTTTTTTTTCCCCAGGGGTGATCGTATCGACCCAGTGGTCCTAGAATATCGTGGGAGGGCTCATTGGAACGGAAATTAAAAGTTCTAGTGCCCTTTTTAAGTGACCAAAAAAATGGAGGGCAACTAGGCCCCCTCCCACGCTCATTTTTTTCCCAAAGTCACCCGATCAAAATTTTGAGATAGCCATTTTGTTCAGCATTGTCGAAAATATGATAAAAATGTCTTTTAGGATGACTTGATCCCCCAAAGTCCCCAGGGAGAGGGCTGAAAGTTATGAACTTTACTCAATGTTAACATATAGTATTGGTTATTGGGAAGTATACAGACTTTTTCAGAGGAGATTTTTTCTGGTAGGTGGGGGAAGGAGAGGGTCGGGGGCTATATGGAAGGATCTTTCCATGAAGGAAGTTTTCATGGGGAAGGGACATTGCTATGAAGGGGGCGCCGGATTTCCCAGCATTATTAAAGAAAAAGATCAGGAATTAAATAAAAAAAAAACAAGTTTTTCAACTGATCAACTGATTGTGATTAAGAGGTCATTTTTAAAGAACTGGAAAAAAAATTTGAACTATAGTTTAAAGAGCAGGGTATTGACTAGGGGGCGAACCCCCTAATATACGTGTTAAAAATTTATGAATATAGAAGTTCGTTACGTAAGTTAATTCTAAGTTACGTATATTTATTACTAATAAAAACGTTCGTAAATAAAATTAAACAAGTTTCGAGAAAGCCATTTAACCAAATATAATATGCAAATTTCGTTTTAATTATTCATGTACGGTGAGCCAAAATCAAAACCTGCATTAATTCAAAAACGTTCAAAAATTAAATAAAAAAAACAAGTTTTTTAACTGAAAGTAAGGAACGACGTTAAAACTTAAAACGAACAGAAATTATTCCGTATATGAAGGGGGCTGTCCCCTCCTCAACGCCTCGCTCTTTACGCTAAAGTTTGACTTTCTCACAACTCTATTTTTTTAAACAATAAAAAAACTTTAGCGTAAAGAGCGAGGCGTTGAGGAGGGGACAGCCCCCTTCATATACGGAATAATTTCTGTTCGTTTTAAGTTTTAACGTCGTTCCTTACTTTCAGTTAAAAAAACTTGTTTTTTTTATTTAATAACACACTTAAGATGACTACGAAGTATCAGTGGTCGCTCTAACCGCAGAAGAATTCAGGAAAAAATTTAGACACCCCTCGGACCTCAGTTAAAAAATCGTCAGAACTGAATCCAATTTATTTTATTTCCTAGGATAACGGATTTAGTAAACAGCTTTTCCAGCTTTAGAAAGCTCCCAGTTCCCAACTGGGTCCCGGATTTAGAAAACTTGTAGCTCGATTTTGGATCCCAAAGAGCATCGATACGGGTAGGAAGACTCAATTTTTGTGGCAAATATTTTAAGCAGAATTTTCCGAAGCCTTTTATCAAAAGCTGATAATTGTAGGGGCATACCCCATTTATCTGTGAGTTCCTGAATCACATAGAGGCTCAACGTGCCCAGTTGCTCAAAACTGCTCTTCCAACGTCGTAAGAATAAAGACGAGAGTAGGGTAGGTACAACAATAACATTCAGTGATTCATTGACCTTTTATCAACAAATATTGTTTGTTTTCAATCAATTTTAGCTTAGAAAAATTACTCTTTAACCTGATTCAAATACATGCTTTCGGCTTAGACAACAAATTGGACGTGAAGAGCCTAAATTATAAGTAAGGATTAAAATATCTCGTATCCTTTTTTCTCATACTCTGCCTATCTTAAAATTTAAATTCAAATTCTACGCATAAATTACGGAGGAGGGGGATCCAAAGACAGCAATTTTATTCATGATAAGTTTATGTAACCTATAATAGCACATGCTAGAAAAGTAGATTTTCAACAACATAAATTTTTGGTAATTTTAAAAATTTATAACTTACAGTGAAACTAATTATTTGTCACGAAATTGGTACTTTTTAGGATTTAAAGTCGGATAAGTACTTTAATAATCTTGGGACCAAAACGTATCTAAAATCAGGAGGGCAATTTGCTAGCAACAGTACCCTAGTAAACCCAATAGCTTAAGTTTCAGTTCCACCTTCTTTCTTTTTATTCGGTTCTGAGCAGTGGCCCTAACTCACGAAAATGTAGGGAGAAAGGAATCTTCCATTTTTTGTCAAATCTAGGTGTGGTGAGAGATTGTGAGTCCTCCCTTTCCAACCCAGTTGTCGTGGCTAATCCATGGGGCGGGGCCTCTTGGAAATTTGTCTAGTAATTTTCTTCGGTTAGAACAACGCTAATACTTTAATAGACATAAATGATTCATTCTTATGACTTGTATACTTTCGAATCCTACGGGGGGGGGGAGAGGGTAGAGGCTGCACTTAAACCAATAGGCCTGTTTGTTACCTGTTTTCTGCCATCTGTATCTTTGGCTATTTTATCCCCACAAAACGATCTTTGAAGAATAGAATCCCATAATTACCCATCATGTACACTATCTTGTGATTTTTATTGTTTTACTTATCTACCTGACCATCGACAATGTCAATCGACATACCGGCCTCTAGACCCGAATCAGTACGCCCGGCATACCCTATCTTCAAACTTCTTAAGTACCAAAACTATCAAGCTGTTACCCGAACTTTAGATTAAGAGGCCCGACCCGGGTACCGAAGCACCGACTTGAGTTTTAACGAAACAAATTTATTTTGCCTCCAGAAAGGGCTGTAAAAGACTAGTACTGAAAAGCGAGACTTACCATAGGAGCATCCTCTTCTGAAGATTCAACTGGCTTATGCGCGTCATCAAGGTATGTTCTGTAAGTCTCTAAGGACGAAAAACTCGCCATATCTCTTGGCTCCCAGGCATCAAACGTGCTGCTAAATGCTGATTTTTCGTCTTGTAATTTCGATTCTTCGTTCTTTTCGACACCATCTGCCTTAGCGCTTATCTTATTCTCTTGATGGGCCTCCTTCGAAATTTCATGGGAAGTTTCTATTTTCGATATTTCTACCTCAACTTCAGAAGTCTTATTGATTAACAACTCGATAGTTCTCGAAACTTCAGGTAGGGGGTTAGGTGCATCATTTGATACGGGAAGGGGTATAATAGGTGAGGGTTTATGGCTAGAAGCAGTTTCGTCTACTTCAGCAGATGCTAGGACCTCTTCCGCCATTTTGACACAACGGTCATCTGAAGTTTCAGGCTTATCTGAAACGACTAGAGACTTATCCATATCAGAAAATAAACCAAATTGGGATGTGGCTTCTGTAATAGAAATATCTGGTGTGACCTCCCTAGTAGGCCATGAGGTATAGGCTTCTTCGATAACATCTTTTTTCGTGGTTGCTTCTTTTTTCTCTTTATTAAACCCTCCAACCATGGAATCCTCAAGCGCTGCCTCTCTCTTGTCATTTTTCTGATTATCTTGCTTCAGGGGTTCAGTTTCCACAATGATAATGTCTTCAAGAAATCCTAAATCAAGTTCTTCTGGTTGACTTGCGGGAAGATTCTCCACTCTATCAATTTTCGTGTCCAATTCAATGTGTTTTTTAATGCACATTGGCTCATTCACTGGACATTTATTAGCATCTTCTTCCGAAGTTATCACTTCAATTTGTTTTTCAGGCACCACCTCTTTTATCTGGTAGCCAAAAGTTGTGCCCAACATCGTAGATACTGCTTCTTTCCCCTTCTTGTGTTGCTCATCTTCTACAATACATGTCTCTGGTTTTTCAATATCCCCACCAGGCTGCTCACGGATTACCTCAAAAGCATGACATTCGGGCTCAGCAACTGGGGGAGGTGATATTGAAGGTCCAATTAATAACCCAGGGATTACTTCGATCAATGGGGACTTTTGTGGCTCTTCATCCATTGGTATTTCTGCAACTTCGTCTGGTGTGCGTAGACTTGTGTATGGAAGAGGCGGCGGTGATTCACCAAGATTAGCTATTGTAACTTTTTGCTTCATGGCTTCTTCGATATCCCTTAGTTCTTCAGGATCCAAAAGAACTTCCATCAATTGAGTCTCAATATCTTCTCTCTTCTTTTCCTCCTCATTAATAAGGACAGCCTCAGTACAGTGAGGTGACGTCGTTGGCTTGGGCAATTCTCTTGACTTTGTGTCAATTGACTCATCTTTAATAGGAACTTTAGAAATTTCAGTTACTCCAGCCTTGTGAGGAGCACCGAAGCTACAGGTGACATTTTTTAAATTATCAAGTTGGTTTTCTATGGACTTTTCTTTTTTTTCCAAAAAGCTCTTTACTTTCTGCTCTTCGGTTTGGCTTGTGTCTAATAAAATTGGGATTTCTTGCTTAACTTCTGCTCTTCCATTGTCGTCAACTTTATTTATTTCATAATCCATGCGAGACACTGACACCTTCTTTTCCTTATCCTGAGATTCTTTATTTGTAGTTTTTTCGACATCTTGATCACTAGGCCAAATTTCCTTCATTTCTTGATTTTTTGATCCTTCAACTACGATATCAGTCTTTTTAATTTTGTCTTTCAATATTCCTTCGCTTTGGCTGGAAAGCAATGATTTCTCATCTAATTCATCTGAGTGGTCCTTAATGTTTGATTCTTTGTCATCTCTTAGGCCTATCTCTATCACATCTTCTGTTATTTCATCACCAAATGGTTTAAGTTGGGTTTTAATAATATCTTCAGATCGTTCTCTTTCATCAGCAACTGAGGTCTGTTCTTCCATACGAGAGAAAGAAGGACCCTTCTCCTTTTCTTGTAGAACCTCGTGAATAGAAGGGACAAAACTTGCCAGAATTGGTGAAGCCACGTCAATGAGTTCTCTTAAAGAACCCCGCTTAGATGAGCTACTTTCCATAGTTTCATCAAAAGTCTCTGGAAGTGCACCATAAACACTTGACGTCATTACATCTGAAGCTCGTTCGGTCTTGGGCTCCGTTAAAATTGAATCGTCAAAAGATCTATAAAAGTCCACGTGATCAGGAGTGAGGTTGATTTCATTAGCAGCAGAATCAACAACAGCATCCAATCGATCAATTACTTCACATACGGATCTAGTCAAGGCAAGCTTGATCTGCTGTTGTTCAGTTGCTGCTGTTTCATCTAAAGTACTCAAGTCTACAGCACTATTTTCTGGTGTCCTAGCTCCTGGGCTCAGATTGCCCTTTGTTTCCTCACGAATCTCTTTTTCTTCCTGATTACCAGGCGATATTTCTGAAGCAAGCTTTTGCTCTTTTGGGATTTCTGAAATCAGTTCAACGGCTGATGAAGCTCCGGAGTCCGAAATGTTCTTTTCCTTAGATTCCTTGCTCATAACTTTTTTTTCTGAAGTTCCTTTTAAGACTTCTTCAACAGCCAATATGCTTGATTCTTCTAGTTTTTCTAGATTTTCAATTAGGCTTGGGGCATAAGATTTTTTATCTGTGTCTTTTATCTCCTTTATATTAATTGAATCTGTTGTTTCCTTCACAAGCGAGCTTAGGCTTTCAGAAGTCATGAGCACTGCGTTTCCTAGCTTTTCTAAGAGCGAATCTTTCAAAACAGCGAGAGGAGTTTGGGCAACTTGCTTAACATCTTCTGTGGTTTCTTCTGAGGTGCTCGCCACATCTGTTATTCCTGCCGTGGTTAAAAATGGTTCTGAAACAAACGCATCATGCAGGGAAGAAAAAAGACTTGCTTCGGGGAACTTTTTATCCCTGGAAGACTCTTTAATTTCTCTTTCCGGTTCTTCCAAGGACAAACTGTCTGACTGGTCTTTGAATGGCTTCAGATCTTCCAGTTTCTCAGCTATTAGGATATTATTGTCACTAGAAGAGCTTTGCATACCAGAAGCTTCCAGACATTCAAATTTGTCTGTCTTATTTAAATCTTCACAGTCTTCGTCGACTAGGGCCTCTTTGTTTTTCGTAAGAACATTCCCAGTCTGTTCTGTAGTAGGTGACACTTTTTCGTGGCTACTATTAAATATATCACCATCTTTACCCAGAGTCTGAGATTCTTTTGTACCGTCTTTTCCATGAAGTTTTACAATAATATCATTTTCAGATGGTGTTGTTGGCTTAATTTCTATTTGTAGAGTATATTCCAGAGAATCTATTGCCCTCTCAATACCTGTAAAGATTGATGGCGTTTCATTCGAATCTTGGTATTGCTTTTTACTTGTAGTCCAAACATTACTACCCTCCTCCGTAGGAATCACTGCTACACGGGCGGAAACATCATCACTTATATCCGAATGATCTTTCACTGGAATAATTACATTTTCCATATTGTATCCTTTCCTGATTGGCTGCTCTCCCATGGGGATTGGTACTTCTTCCTTATGAACTTCAAAAGAATCTGAGGGAAGGATTTCTTTATCAGAAGCGCAAGTATCTAGTATATTTACAGAAGGTTTTGTTAAGACAACATCTGGAGTGGTCAAACTAGCTAAGACACTAAGGTTAGGCTCTATTCTTTCACTTAAACTTGTTGCCAATTTCTCCACCATATTCGATTGTACTGCTTCATCCTCTTTTTTATTTTCTCCCTTTTCTTGAGGCTTGTTTTCGTCAATAACTTCTCCTGATATAACTGATTTCTCCTCGTTTTCAGTAAATTCCATCGGTGTCTTTACCACTTGGTTTAAATATTTCTTACCTACTTCACCAATTTGGCTGGACCAGGGAGCCTGCTCAGATACTTCTTTGGGCTCTTCTGCAGTATCTGTTTTACTTTCATCTTCATAATCAAGTGAAGTAGCTTCTTTGTTCTTGATATTACTCGATGGAAAAGTTAAGCTATCTGTTTTATCAGAAACTTTAAAAATATCCGTAGTTTCTTCTTTTTTAAGAATTAAATATTTGTTGTCAACTTCCTTTCCTGCTATTTTAGAATCTTTGACTAATTCCTTGTCACCGTCAACCATCTCCTCAAAGTCACGAGCGGAAACTTCATTCTTTTTGTCAATATCCGAAGGAGAACCGCTGCTATCTTTATCATCAGAAAGAACATCCAACGTTTCCTCTATTGTAGAAGTGGAAATCTTTTTGTCAACCTTCATTCCCACTACTTCAGAATCTTTTACTAATTCCTTGTCAGTGTCTAATGACCCCACAACCTCAAATGAGGTAGCTTCAGTCTTTACAGCAGTATCAGAAGGGGAAGAACTGCTATCTTCTTTATCTGAAACTTCAAAAATGTCCGGTTTTTCTTCTTTTTTAAGAGTGTGATATTGTTTCCCAAATTCCTTTTCCACAATTTTAGAATTTACGAATAATTTCTCTTCACTACTGACCAGTTCCACAACTTCATGTGGAGCAGCTTCATTTTTTTGGTAAGATCTATAGAAGAAGAGCTGATATCTGCTGTATATGAATCTTTGATATTATCCAACGTTTCTTCTTTTTTATGAGTGGAACACTGTTTGTCAGCTCCCACTTCTACTATTTTAGAATCTTCAACTAGTTTTCCATCAGTAGTGACTAGCTGCACAACTTCATGTGGAGGAGCTTCATTCTTTTTGGTACTATCTGTAAGAATAAAGCTGCTATCTGCTTTATCTGAAACTTTGAGAATATCCGAGGTTTCTTCTTTTTTTAGAGTGGAATATTGTTTGTAAACTTCCCTTTCGACTATTTTAGAATCTTTGACTGATTTCTCATCAGCGCTGACCAGCTGGAAAACTTCTTTGGAAGCCGCTTCATTCTTTTTGGCAATATCTGCAGGAGAAGAGCTTCTATCTTCTATATCTGAAACTTCGAGAATATCCAATGTTACTTCTTTGTTAACAGTGGAATATTGTTTGTCAGCTTCCATTCCTACTCTTTTAGAATCTTTGATTACCTTTCTGTCAGTACCGACAAGCTCCACAGCTTCGTTTGAAGCATCTTCATCTTTTTTGGCAATATCCGAAAGAGAAGAAGTGCCATCTTCTTTATCTGAAACTTTGAGATTATCCGATGCTTCGTCTTTTATAACATTAAAATGTTGATTGACACCTTCAAGTTCAACTATGTTAGAATCTTTGACTAATTGATTATCACTGACGACCAATTCCTGAGCCTCTTGAGGCACAACTTCCTTTTCTACAGAAACATCTGAAGGAAATGAACTGCTATCTACTTTACTCGAAACTTTGAGAATATATGACATTTCTTCTTTATCAAAACTGGAATATTGCCTGAAACCTTCCACTTCAGCTATTTTAGAATCTTTTACTTCTCTTACTAATTGCTTATCAGTAACGACCAATTCCTGAGCTTCTTGAGGAGTAACCTCCTTCTCTATTGAAACATATGAAGGAGTGAAGCTGGTATCTTCTTTACCTGAAAATTTGAGAATATCCGATGTTTCTTCTTTTTCAATAGTGAAATGCTGTCTGTCAGCTTCCACTTCAACTATTTTGTAATTTTTTGCTTCTTTGACTAACTGCTCATCAGTGACAACCGATTCCAGAGCTTCTTTAGGCGTAACTTTCTTCTCTAAGGAAACATATAAAGGAACCGAGGTGCTATCTCCTTTACCTGAAATTTTGAGAATATCAGAGGTTTCTTGTTTTTTAAGAGTGGAATGTTCTTTGTCATCCTCCACTTCAGTTATTTTTGAATCTTTGACCTCCTTTGCTAATTGATTGTAAGTAATAACCAATTCCTGAGCTTCTTGAGGCGTAATTTCCTTCTCTATGGAAACATCTGAAGGAAGGGAGCTCGTATCTTCTTCACTTGACACTTTGATAGTATCCAATGTTTCTTCTTTTTTAAGAGTTGTGTGCTCTTTGTCATCTTTCCCTTCAACTATTTTAGAGTCTTCAACTTCTTTGACTAATTTCTTATCAGTAATGGCCAGCTCCAGAGCTTCTTGAGGCTTAAGTTTCTTCTCTATGGAAACATCTGAAGGAAACGAGCAACTATCTTCTTTGCCTGACAATTTGATAATATCCAATGTTTCTTCTTTTTTAAGAGTGGAATGTTCTGTATCGACTTCCACTTCAGCTATTTTTGAATCTTTGACCTCCTTTACTAATTGATTATCAGTAATGACCATTTCCTGAGCTTCTTGAGGCACAACTTCCTTCTCTATTGAAACATATGAAGGAAAGGAGCTGGTGTCATCTTTACCTAACACTTTGATAGCATCCAATGTTTCTTCTTTTTTAAGAGTGGGATGCTCTTTGTCATCTTTCCCTTCAACTATTTTATAGTCTTCAACTTCTTTGACTAATTTCTTATCAACAATGGCCAGTTCCAGAGATTTTTGAGGTGTAAGGTCCTTCTCTGTGGAAACATCTGAAGGAAAAAAGCTGGTATCTTCTTTACCTGATACTTTGATAGTATCCAATGTTTCTTCTTTTTTAAGAGTGAAATGTTCTTTTTCATCTTTCCCTTCAACTATTTTAGAGTCATCAACTTCTTTGACTAATTTCTTATCAGTAGTGGCCAGTTCCAGAGCTTCTTGAGACATAAGTTCCTTCTCTATCGAAAAATCTGAAGGAAACGAGCTGCTATCTTCTTTACCTGTCACTTTGATAATATCCAATGTTTCTTCTTTTTTAAGAGTGGAATGTTCTGTATCAACTTCCACTTCAGCTGTTTTTGAATCTTTAACCTCCTTTATTAATTGATTATCAGTAATGACCAGTTCCTGAGCTTCTTGAGGCGTTACTTCCTTCTCTACTGAAACATACGAAGGAAAGGAGCTGGTATCTTTTTTATCTGACACTTTGATAGTATCCAATGTTTCTCCTGTTTTAAGAGTGGAATGTTCTTTGTCATCTTTCCCTTCAACTATTTTAGAGTCTTCAACTTCTTTGACTAATTTCTTATCAATAATGGCCAGTTCCAGAGCTTCTTGAGGCGTAAGTTTATTCTCATTGGAAACATCTGAAGGAAACGAGCTGCTATCTTCTTTACCTGACACTTTGATAATATCCAATGTTTCTTCTTTTTTAAGAGTGGAATATTCTTTGTCATTTTCCACTTCAGCTGTTTTTAAATCTTTGACCTCCTTTACTAATTGATTATCAGCAATGACCAGTTCCTGAGTTTCTTGGGGCGTAATTTTCTTCTGTATGGAAACATCTGAAGGAAGGAAGCTCGTATCTTCTTTACCTGTCAATTTGATAATATCCAATGTTTCTCCTGTTTTAAGAGTGGAATGTTCTTTGTCAGCTTTCCCTTCAGCTATTTTAGAGTCTTCAACTTCTTTGACTGATTTCTTATCAGTCATGACCAGTTCCTGAGCTTCTTGAGGCGTAACTTCCTTTTCTATTGAAACATATGAAGGAAAGGAACTGGTATCTTCTTTACCTGACACTTTGATCATATCCAATGATTCATCTTTTTTAAGAGTGGAATATTCTTTGTCAGCTTTCCCTTCAACTATTTTAGAGTCTACAACTTCTTTGACTAACTTCTTATCAGTAATGGCCAGTTCCAGAGCTTCTTGAGGCGTAACGTCCTTCTCTATTGAAACATATGAAGAAAAGGAGCTGATATCTTCTTTACCTGACACTTTGATAATACCCAATGTTTCTTCTTTTTTAAGAGTGGAATGCTCTTTGTCAGCTTTCCCTTCAGCTATTTTAGATTCTTCAACTTCTTTGACTGATTTCTTATCAGTCATGACCAGTTCCTGAGCTTCTTGAGGCGTAACTTCCTTTTCTATTGAAACATATGAAGGAAAGGAACTGGTATCTTCTTTACCTGACACTTTGATAATATCCAATGATTCTTCTGTTTTAAGAGTGGAATATTCTTTGTCAGCTTTCCCTTTAACTATTTTAGAGTCTTCAATTTCTTTGACTAATTTCTTATCATTAATGGCCAGTTCCAGAGCTTCTTGAGGCGTAACTTCCTTCTCTATTGAAACATATGAAGGAAAGGAACTGGTATCTTCTTTACCTGACACTTTGATAATATCCAATGTTTCTTCTTTTTTAAGAGTGGAATGTTCGTTGTCAGCTTTTCCTTCAGCTATTTTAGATTCTTCAACTTCTTTGACTAATTTCTTATCATTAATGACCAGTTCCTGAGCTTCTTGAGGCGTAACTTCCTTTTCTATTGAAACATATGAAGGAAAGGAACTGGTATCTTCTTTACCTGACACTTTGATAATATCCAATGATTCTTCTTTTTTAAGAGTGGAATGTTCGTTGTCAGCTTTTCCTTCAACTATTTTAGAGTCTTCAACTTCTTTGACTAATTTTTTATCAGTAATTGTCAGTTCTAGAGCTTCTTGAGGCGTAACTTCCTTCTCTACGGAAACATCTAAAGGAGACGAGGTGCTATCTTCTTTACCTGAAAATTTGAGAACATCCGACGTTTCTTCTTTTTTTAGAGTGGAATATTGTTTGTCAACTTCCCTTTCGACTATTTTAGAATCTTTGACTGATTTCTCATCAGCGCTGACCAGCTGAAAAACTTCTTTGGAAGCAGCTTCATTCTTTTTGGTAATATCTGAAGGAGACGAGCTTCTATCTTTTATATCTGAAACTTTGAGAATATCCAATGTTACTTCTTTGTTAACAGTGGAAAATTGTTTGTCAGCTTCCATTTCTACTCTTTTAGAATCTTTGATTACCTTTTCGTCAGTACCGACCAACTCCACAACTTTTTGTGAAGCAACTTCATTCTTTTTCGCAATATCCGAAAGAGAAAAAAGGCCATTTTCTTTATCTGAAACTTTGAGAATACCCAATGCTTCGTCTTTTATAAGAGTAGAATATTCATTGACACCTTCAACTTCAACTATTTTAGAATCTTTGACTTCTTTGACTAATTCCTTCTCACTGACGACCATTTCCTGAGCTTCTTGAGTCGCGACTTCCTTATCTACGGTAACATTTGAAGGAAAAGAGCTGCTATCTTCTTTATTCGAATCTTTGAGAATATCAGACACGTCTTCTGCTTCAAGAGTGAAATATTGCATGACACCTTCCACTTCAGCTATTTTAGAATCTTTGACATCTTTGACTAATTGCATATCAGTAACGACAAGTTCCGGGAATTCTTGAGGCGTAAGTTCCTTCCCTACGAAAACATCTGAAGGAAAAGAGCTGCTATCTTTTTTACCTGAAACTTTGAGATAATCCGCTGTTTCTTCTTTTTTAAGAGTAGAATATTGTTTGTCAGCTTCCTCTTCAACTATTTTTGAATCTTCGACTTCTTTAACTAATTGTTTATCAGTGGCAACCAATTCTCGAGCTTCTTGAGGCGTAACTACCTTCTCTATAGAATCATCTAAAGAAAAAGAGGTGCTAACTTCTTTAGCTGAAACTTTGAGAATATCCGATGTTTCTTCTTTTTCAAGAGTGGAATATCGTTTGTCAGCTTCCATTTCTGCTGTTTTAGAATCTTTGACTAACTTTTCGTCTACACCGACCAACTCCACAACTTCTTGTGAAGCAGCTTCATTCTTTTTGGCAATATCTGAAAGGGAAGAGATGCCATCTTCTTTATCTGAAACTTTGAGAATATCCGATCCTTCTTCTTTTGTAAGAATAGTATATTGTTTGACGCCTTTGACTTCAATAAATTTAGAATCTCGTACTTCTTTGACTAATTGTTTATCAGTGGTGACCGATTCCTGAGCTACTAGAGGCGCAACTTTTTTCTCTATGGAAACATCTGAAGGAAATGAGCTGCTATCTTCTTTACGCGAAACTTTCAGAATTTCTGACATTTCTTCTTTTTCAAGAGTGGAATATTGTTTGACACCTACCACTTCGACTATTTTAGAATCTTTGACCTCTTTGACTAATTGCACATCTGTTGCTTGAGGCGCAATATCTTTCTCTACGGAAACATCTGAAGGACACAAGCTGCTATCTTCTTTATCCGAAACTTTCAGAATATCTGACATTTCTTCTTTTTCAAGAGTCGAATATTGTTTGACACCTACCACTTCAACTTTTTTAGAATCTTTGACCTCTTTGAATAATTGCATATCTGTTCCTTGAGGCGCAATTTCTTTCTCTACGAAAACATCTGAAGGAAATGAGCTGCTATCTTCTTTACGCGAAACTTTCAGAATTTCTGACATTTCTTCTTTTTCAAGAGTCGAATATTGTTTGACACCTACCATTTCAACTATTTTAGAATCTTTCACCTCTTTGACAAATTGCATATCGGTTTCTTGAGGCGCAACTTTCTTCTCTATGGAAACATCTGAAGGTAACGAGCTGCTATCTCCTTTACCTGAAACTTTGAGAATATCTGATGTACCTTCTTTTTGAACAGTTGAATATTGTTTGCCAGTCTCAATTTCAACTATTTTAGAATCTTTGACCAACTTTTCGTCTTTACCGACCAACTCCACAGCTTCATTAGAAGCAGCTTCATTCTTTTTGGCAATATCTAAAAGAGAAGAGAAGCAATCTTCTGTATCTGAAACTCTGAGATTATCCGATGCTTCTTCTTTTATAAGAGTAGAATAATGATTGACACCTTCAACTTCAACTGTCTTAGAATCTTTGACTTCTTTTACTAATTGCTTATCAGTGACGACTAATTCCTGAGCTTCTTGAGGCGTAATTTCCTTCTCTATGAAAACATCTAAAGGAACTGAGCTGCTAAGTTCTTTACCTGACACTTTGAGAATATCCAATGTTTCTTCTTTTTTAACAGTGGAAGACTGTTTGTCAACTTCCATTTCCTCTATTTTAGAATCTCGTACTACTTCCTTGTCAGAGCCAACCAATTTCACAGCCTCTTGTGGGGCAGGATAATTCTTTTTGGCAATATCTGAAGAAGAATAGCTGCTATCTTCTTTATCTGAAACTTCAAGAATGTTTGACATTTCTTCTTTTTTAGGAGCAGAATATTGTTCGACACCTTCCACTTCAGCTATTTTAGCATCTTTGACTTCTTTCGCCAATAGCTTGTCAAGTCCGACCGATTTTCCGGCTTCTTGAGGTTCAACTTCATTTTTCAAGGAAATATCTGAAGGAAAGGAGCTGCTATCTTCTATACTTGAAACTTGGAAAATATCTGATGTTTCTTCTTTTTTAAGAGCCATAACTTCATATGGAATATCTTCGTTCTTTTTGGTAATATCCACAGTAGAAGAGCTGCTATGTTCTTTATCTGAAACTTTGAGCATATCTGATGTTTCTTCTTTTTTAAGAGAAGAATGTTTTTCATCAACTTCCATTTCCACAATATTTGGGTCTTTGACTTCTTTTACTAATGCGTTATCAGTTTTGACAATATTTTGATCCATAATCTGCACTGTATCGTCTTTACTCACGATCAGCTGGGAAGCAAAACTATTTTTTTGTTCAGATGCAGTAGGAACTAATTCAATATTTGTTAATTCCTTCTTTTCATTTAATGTTTCCTCTTGTTTTACAATTTTCTTAGAAATTAATTCTTCTTGTCTTTCGCCTAAATGTGAAGTTAGTGTTTCTTGGATATACAAAGATGTGTTGCCTTTGTCAAACCTCTCTGTTTCGTTTGTTTTTGCAAATGGGTCAGAAATTTTTCCCGAGATCTCCGAAAAAATATTTTCTCGCTCTGTCAAGCTGACGTTGCTAAGTTCAGCCACTACCACATCTGTAATAGACTCAGTCTTTGAAATTTGCTCTTTTGGCACAGCTTTCTTGGTTTTTTCTTCATCTGCTATACAGATATCACCAATTATTTCCTTAACAGCACCTGTAACCAAGACGTCAGTTGACCTATTTGTATCTCTTTGAAATAAAATAGGTTCTGTTACTGCATCTACAACTTCTTCGATGAAGCTAGACTCTAACGGTAGGTACGATGTAGCATCTTTCACACCTACATCCATAGCCTCTGATTCAGTCCTTTTTTCATCAGGATCCATCCTTGCACTGAATTCTTTTGCAGACATCCCGTGCTCCTCTTCTAATTTTACAGGTTTTACCACCTCTTCTGTTGCACCTTTTCTGTCGATCTCTTCAGTTCCAAGTTTTTCTACATCTTCCGTCACCGGTTTAGTCCTTACATCCTCTGGCTTTACTTCATCTTTGACAGAAGCCAAGTCTTTTCCGAATATATAGCCTTTAATTGATGCTGTTGCATCCTGAATAGTGTCAAAAAGAGTTTTTTCAAGTTTTCTTTTCTCATCATCGAAATCTCCATTATCCTTCCCACTTTTGTCCATAGAACTTATTTGGTCATCAATTATTATTTCTTCCTTTAGATACCTTGCATCTGATTCCTTTCCTCTGTGTACATCAACCTTATCTGCTTCTGGCGATTCTAATATTATTTCAGAGACAATGAGCCCAGACTTATCCGTCGATTCTACTGTTTCTGCAGTTCCTCTTCTGTTTTTCGTAAGAGAGTCAGCAAAATTTATTTCCGCATCTTTCGAAGTGCTGTCAATTTGTTTCACACTCGCTTCTCCAATATCAAGGGCTTCGGGCTCTTTGAATTTCCCTATAGAATCTATTATTCCGGATTTGTCGCTAGAACATATTTTGCCGTCAGAGATAGCAGAGATTTGCTCCCCTTCCTGCTCTGCTGTTTTTTGCAAGTTTTGGACGTCTACGCCAGTCTTGTCTTCAGCTACTTTTTCAAAAAGCATCTCATCCTCTTCTTTTGTTATATCTTCAACTATTTGCGAATTTGTAGCGGAATCAATATCAGCTGTTGTGGAATCAGTTTTACTAGGAACGGATTTAACTATATCTTGGCTAGCAAAGAAACTGTTGTCAAAATTTGGACCCGACTCCATGTCTTTTACAAGTTCTTGGTCTTCAACTACGAAGACTTTATGAGCTTTTACCATTATTCCCACATTTTCTATAGTCGCAAGCTCTTCCGTTTGTATATCAGTTGTTCTTTCTGTCCTCTCCAGAGTGAGAGTGCTCTCAAGAAAATTATCATCAGAAGTAGAGAGTGCAGGTTTTGGCTTTTCGTCACTCATTTCAGATTCTATTTCTTTTTTTGTTTCATCTTTGGTAAATGCAGTTACAGGTACGTCTGCTAGACCTAAAGCAATAGAAACAACGTTTTCTTTTCCTTCTTTGCCTGTTGGCAGTTCTGACTTAGTTGAATCACTATTGACGAAATCAACAATAATTTCAGAAATATCGACATCTTTTTCACTTTGGATTTTCTCTGAGATTACCCTTGGCATCATGTCATCAGATTTCTTACTAATCTCAACATTAGCTCGTTCTAATTGTTCATCTATTCCCTCTACTATTTGTTCCTGAACAACTGAGGTCCCGGCAATATCTTTTTCTGTCTTTATCATTTCTTTTTTGCTGTCATAACTGTGTTTATTTTGAGTTTTACTCCCCGTAGCTACATCTTTTTCATCATAAAGTCTTACCTCTTCGGCGATAGTTTTTTCATGTTGTTCTACGTGTTCTTCGTGTTCTACGAGTTTTTCGTGTTCTTCATGTTTTTCATCTTTAATAAGTTTTCTTGCTAAATCGATGGCTTCAATATCTTGTTGTTTTCCACATAATAGTTCATCTTGCGGCGCATTAGGTAATCTGTTTGGTAGATCACTGATCTCAGGTTTTTGTTCTGTGTGCAAAACTACGTTTTGCTCAGTTGGTATAAAAGTTACAGGTTCTTCTAATACTTTTGGCCCTTCTCTTTGTGATATTTCACATATTTCTGATGAAACGAAAGGAATGTTATCAACTAAATTGATTGTTTTAACGGGAATTTCAGTTTCATTTTCAAGCATGTTTTCTTCTTTGGATACTTCTTTTTCAGTACTAATGTACGATTCAAAAAGTTTTTCTATCTGGGCCACTGGTTCCAATTTCAATTTCGTGTCTTCTTTGCTGGAAGTGGCGTCAACAGCCATTCTAGCTTGAAGAGCAGAGGTTACCAATTCCTGTCTAGCTTCTTCTGTAGATAGCTTCTCTTTTATCGTCGTATCTACTTCAGACCATTCCATCTGGGCAGCAATATCAGAAACTAAGTTTTCGATGTTGCTTTCTCCTTTCGAAATTTCTTCTTTCACATTTTCTTTTGTCTCTTTGACTTCTTTGACAGGCGTTTGTGTTCTGTCATTTGCGTCTTTCTTTGCATCTACTTCTGTTGAATCTAGAGTCCAATATTCTTCCACAGCTTCTGTCTTTTTTTCTGCATTGGATCTGTTAATTGCTTTTGTAGACCCTAATGCATAATCCGTTTCTACTGAGTCGCTTGTTGAGATTTTTCGTTGTGACCCTTTATAATCTTCCGACTCGGATGCAGAAACAACATTTCTAACTTTAGGAGGAGTTACAAGCAATCCTGCTAATTGCATAACCTTTTCTGTAATTTCGTTTTCCTCCCTTATTTTGGATTCAGAAAACTTTGGATCTTCCGAAAAATTTAAGGCTTTTTTGGGCTTTTGGTCTTCACTGGCCGTAGCTTCAGCGGATAAATTTGTGACTTCTGTGGTAGCATCTAACGCTATTGGTATCTCATCTTTTTTACTTTCTTCTTTTAGGCTACGTTCAGCTGCGGATTTTAGATCCAATTTGTTTTCATGTTCAATCTCAGTCCTACCAACCTCATCCTGAATTTGAAATGAACTGATTGGTAATTTGCCTGAGATACTAGAAACAGAAAATTCAATATTCTTATCTGCTACTTCTTGGCGATCACCTTTTACAGTTCCACCCTTTGTTTCTTCGACTTCGGGTTTTGATTCAACTTGACTTTTTATTTCCGTAACCTTCTCTATAATGTCTATATTTCCTCCCTTTGGAGTTGTCTGGACGGAATCTATTGAGGCATAATCATCAGTGTTATCTAAAAGCACAGAACTAGATTTTTCAAAAGATACATCTGTGAAAATTTTTGACTCTGCTCCGTCTACTTCAGAAATATTCTCCCTGGATAGAGAGGCACTGGTAAAGTTGGTTATTTCTTCTTGTTCTAGCTTTTCAGTTGTTTTTATTGCATTCATCATTTCTTCTATTTTGCCAATTCTTTCTTCTATACCTTCTATATTCATCTTGTTAACAAGAGTCATCATTTCTTCTTCTTCAGTCGTATTAGATGTGACAGTCTTGTCAACGCCAGATACGGTCTTAGATAGTTCTTTGATCTTTTCGCCCTCTTTTTTCAGTGGTTCAAACAACACCTCATCAATAGTAGAAACAGGCTGTTCTTCTTGAATCAATGGAATACTGGAGCTTTCAAGCTGGGGTTTTCGTTCTCCAGCAATCTCGGAGACATCTGTGAAAATATCCACTGAGCTTTGAATATTTGTTACAGTGGATGAACCTAGCTTTCCTTCGGCCTTGCCCTGAATTAAGTCATCTTTTTTGTCTTCTGTTTCAGTCCCTACTGCCTTGTTTTCTGAAAGTAAGTTAGATTGTTCTTCAAACCTTTCGACTTTTACATTTACTAGTTGTTCTACATCTTTGCTTAGTTGACTTCCTGTAAAATCCATACGGATTTCATCATCTTTAGTCTCCTTTTCTTTGGAATCTGTGCCTTGTTGTTTGAGCTCAAAAGAAACCTTTTCAGTAATATCTTTCACTTCAAACAAATCAGCTCTGGGAATGCCAATTGAGCTTTGGATTTCAGTCATATTCAATACTTCTTGCTTTCCACCTATTTTATCTCTTATTAGTGCTTCTTCCTTTTCCCCTTTATCAGCAAAATTTGGATTTGTTTCTGATACTAAAGTAGGCATTTTTTCCAACTTGTTGACTTCTTCTTGCACTAGTTCTTCCACACCCTCAGTTTCTAGATTTGCAGTAAAGCTTATAGGTATTTCGTCCCTTTTTTTCTTGATTAGTCTCACGTCTTTTTCCTTTTGTCCGTGTTCTTGTTCAGCTATTTCAGTTATTTCTTCAACCTCAGAGTCACCAACTTTGAGAGTTTCAATTGAGCCTTGGACGTCTCTTATAGAGGATGTTTTATCACAGCCATTGTCTTTTAATACGACTTCATTATTTTTTATTATATCAGTCACAATTAACTTTGTCTCCAACCCAAAGGTAGTAAGTGTTTCTACCTTGTTGATTTCCTCTTCAGCCAGCACTCCAATATCTTTTTTAACTAAATTTGCTTCGAGATTAGTAACGATTTTGTTTTCTTGTATATCTTTATTCTGGCTAAGATCCGCGACAGTTAGCTCAGCTACTCTTTCAAGGCCAGTTTTAGTATCACGTTTGCTATCCAGTCTTTCTCCCTCATCAGCGAGTAAATCCTCCATTACTTCATCATCAGTTTTTGTGTCAAGAGCTTCTGTTTTTTCTAGAGATTTTTCCTTGCAAAATTTATCTCGCGTATCCTCAGACATGGAAATACCATCCCTTTTAAAGCCAATTTCCAAGCTAGATTCATCTTCTAGGTGAAGAGTAGGTTTTCCAGGTTTGACTCCTGCCTCAATCACATCTTGAGGAGTAGATTCAATGCCTACTGAAGATTTTTCTTCTCTAATATCTTTGGTTTGGTATTCAACACTTTCTTCAACAACACTGGGAAAAGAATCTACTACGGACTCTACAACTACGACTTTGTCAGGCGTTTCTTCTACTTCATGTACGATATGTGTGCTGGCTTGAAAGGAAGACGCAATTTTATCAACTAAGGCTACCGAAGTAATTCCTTCAAGTAGCTTGCTGTCTATTTCTGAGGACAAAACATTCTTCATAGCTACATCTGTGTCATACCTTGTCACTTTTTCAACAGGTATACTACCTGTTTCTCCAACATATTTTTGGCTCTGCGGATCTTCAAGTCTGAGTTCAGTAGATGTCAGAACTTTGGACACCTTTTCACTAGACAGCGAAGCATGAAACTTCTGTTCCTGAGCCTCATCTTTTCTGTCTGGCATTTCTCTTGAAATACTTTCTGCCACAAGGCCAGAAATATCTTTCGAAGTAGCTGAAGCCTCTTCAGCTTTGTCTTTCTTTATTGCAACCTCAACCGACACCGGTGTTTCATTTTTTTCTATTTGAAATCTTTCCTGTGTGGATTCTTCAGGATAAATTCTTGCTGATTGTTCTTCTTCTGTCAGTATTTTTTCTTTAACATCCTCAGTCATGAGGTAACTTGTATCCAAAGATTTAAATACACCATCTTCAATTTCCTTCACTGATTCTCCTACAGGTATTACTTTCAAGGCATCTTTTCCTAGTTTTTCAATAATCGCTAAATCAGCTGTTAGAGCGTCATTCTTTTCAGTTGTTAGTTCTGTCATACTAAAACTTACATCCTTTCTATTTTGAACCTCGATTGCCATCCCTTCTTCGACCGTTGAATCTACCGTAGATAATTTCTCCTTCGATTTATCTAGTTTCTCAGCATTTATTTCATCGGGTATCGATTTATCTGAAGGGGACTTTTCTGTTTCCTTTTCTTTAAGAATTTCTCTTTCTAAGACTTCGTCTTTTGGCTTAACTATAGCTTCTTCAAAAGTCTTTGTGTCTATTTTTAAAGGCATTTCTATTGTAATTTCCTCTGTGGGATTTTCAAAAGCTTTTAAATCAGTTGTTAGAAGTTTACTTGCTTGATTTGTTACGTCTACAGCACTAAAAACATCCTTTTTTATATCTTGCTCTTTCGTCGAATCGAACGAAACTGATTTTTCTTCCTTTTCAGTAAGCAACTCTTCTGATATAGATGGTTCTGGGTGGAGTATTTCTTTCACCTTGCCGTCTTCTTTCTGTGTTTCAATTTCAATATCTTTATCTAAAAGGTTGCTTAATTCTTTAGATTTAATTAAATCTGCTTCAAGCTCATCCCTTTCTGAGTCTATAGGTCTCATTTTGACAGTATCCTTTGCTATTTTCTCAACGGCACGATCAATTATTCCACTAGTTATTTCTGCAACACTAACGCCTCCTTTTATTTCATGGTGTATTTTCGCTACAATCTCATCTTCAATTGTATCATCTATCGAAGCCTGTTTTTCTTCGGGATTCTTAACCCTCGCTGTAGTTAATTCTTCTAGTGTTACTTTATCTGGAAGGATTTTTTCTTCCTCTTTACTTTCTTCCTTCATTATTTTTCTCTGCCTGTCTTCGGTAATGCAGTCACTTATGTCTTTTGATTTAATTAATTCTTCTTTAGATGCACTCCTTCTAATCTCCACAGGTATTATATTCGCGTTATCCTTTACTTGTTTTTCAACAGTAGTCGTGTCGGTTGCTACTGAATCACTGATTTCAGTGGTGACTTCTTTGGTGCCATAACCTTCACTCCGTTTATCTCGAACACTGTCTACTACTATTTCTTCAATTGAAGGATCTAATGAAGCTAGATTTTTTTCAAGTTTCTCTGTTTTCTCCATGGTTATTTCTTCTTGCACCAATTTGTCAAAAAATATCTTCTCATTCTCTCGACCTTCTTCCTTCGGCATTTTACTTTCCAAACCTTCAGCAATAATATCACTGACGTTTGTTGATTTCACCAAATCTTCCTCGGAAACTTTCATTTCATCTTCCAAAGGCGTTGCTTTTACGGCATCCTTTACTACTTTTTTGGCGTTTGCTGGGTCGGTAGACACTGAATTACTGACTTCAGTAGGGATCTCTAGGATACTGAACTCTCCCTTCTGGTTGTCTTGCATCTTATGTACTGCCAATTCGTCACTTGCAGTACTTATAACAGCTGATTTTTCTCCAGTTTTCTCTGTCTTCTTTGTAATCACTTCTTCTTGAACTGATTTGTCCGAAAGAATTTCTTCTGTCTCCTTCTTTTCTTTGCTGAATAAATTTCTTTTTAAGTCTTCAGCATCATCATCACTCGCGTCATTAGATTTAATTAAATGCTTTTCAAGTACTGTGGTCTCTAGATCTACGGATGTTGCTTTTATAGCATCCTCCGCTCGTTTTTCAGCAATGGTCAATTCAACTATTGTAGAGTCACTTACTTCAGTAGCTGCCGCAACCGTGGTCCAACCCCTATGCTCTTCATCTTGTATCCTAGTGACCGGGCTTTCTCCCTTTGTAGTATCTAGTAAAGCTTGCATTTCTTCAGTTTTGTCGGTTTTCTTGGTATACATTTCTTCTTGTTCTAATTTGTCAAAAGTTAGTCCTTCTATCTTCACTTCTTCTTTTTGCGGCACTGTCACTTCTAAATCATCAGCAAAAAGGGCACTGGTATATTTTGATTTAACGAAGTCCTCTGTTGTTTTCTTGTCATCGTTCACTAGTTTCTCAAAAGGGGTAAGTTCACCTTCTACTGAATCACTAACTTCAGTAGTCACTTTCAGGGTAGTGAGACCTCCCTTTTCTTCTGTAGTTACTTCTGTTGTCATTAGGTTGACAGACAATAGTTTTTCTGTCTCCTTTTCTTCAATCTTGGAAATTTGTTGTTCTGATTTTTCAGTAACAAGGCTAATTTTTTCTGTTGCATTAAACGAATCTTCTTCAACTGATTCCATTCCTACCCCCATCGTATAACCTTTTGCTAATTTATCATCACTGGTCAACTCAGCTGTTACAGAAGTGCTTACTTCCGTAACTGCTTCAGTGACACCGAAGTTCCCCACTTCCACCTTACGCTCTTCTTCTTTTTTGATATTTGCGTTGGAAGAAGCAGATTGTTTTTTAAATTCATCTGCCTTACCTATAGGTGATTCTTCCAGTATCAAATTATCCACACCAATTGATTCTATTTCCAAGTTACTCTTCAGCATCTTTGTTTCTGACTTTCCTGTGGTAAGGACACTTATATCTTTTGATTTCTCTAAGTACTCATCAGTTATTCGCGTTTCTGTTTCTCCTCCCAAAGCAGCCTTTACCGGTTCATTGACAGTAATAACTTCATCTTTAAGAGATTCGCTTACTTTACTAGTTACTTCAAGGGTACTTGAGATGCCTTTGTTTTCGCGTGGATCCATGCGTAGCTTCTCATCTTCGACTACAGCATGGACTAAAGCTTGTTTTTCATCACGCTTTTTGATTATCTCTCTTTGTAAATCTCCCTGTACTAATTTGCTTATCATGACGTCTTCTATTTCCTTGTTTTCTTTTTTTGAGATTTGGCTCTCTATAGCTTCAGTGTCTTTAGATTTGACTAACTCTTGTTCAAATAATTTTTTGTCTCCTCCTGCAGGTGCTTCTTCTGTCAAATGCTTCACCAGTTCATCGATTTGTTGGGTCGTTACAGATCCACTCTTCTCAATAGTTACTTCAACATTTGCAAGTCTTACTATCTTTTCATCAAGTTCAATTTTTGCCTCTTCTTCTTCGGTTGTAGGATGGATCGGATGTGGTTTCTCATCAGATTTTTTAGTATTTTCGACTGGAAATTCTTCCGTTACTAGTTCCTCTTTGGTTGTAGGATGCATTGGATATTGTTTCTCATCAGATTTTTTAGTCTTTTCTATGGGAAATTCTTCCGTTACTAGTTCCTCTTCGGTTGTAGGATGCATTGGATATGGTTTCTCGTCAGATTTTTTACTCTTCTCTATGGGAAATTCTTCTGTTACTAGTTTCTCTTCGGTTGTATGAGGAACTAGATATGGTTTCTCATCAGATTTTTTAGTCTTTTCTGTGGGAAATTCTTCCGTTACTAGTTCCTCTTCGGTTGTAGGATGCATTGGATATGGTTTCTCGTCAGATTTTTTAGTCTTTTCTATGGGAAATTCTTCCGTTACTAGTTCCTCTTCGGTTGTAGGATGTATTGAATATTGTTTCTCATCAGATTTTTTACTCTTCTCTATGGGAAATTCTTCTGTTACTAGTTTCTCTTCAGTTGTATGAGGAACTAGATATGGTTTCTCATCAGATTTTTGAGTCTTTTCTATGGGAAAGTCTTCCGTTACTAGTTCCTCTTCGGTTGTATGATGCATTGGATATGGTTTCTCATCAGATTTTTGAGTCTTTTCTATGGGAAATTCTTTCATTACTAGTTCCACATGATGAAATTCTTCTGACTCCTTATCTTCTGCTTTCAGAATTTTCTTTTCTACATATTCCTCTACAAGACCATACGCGTCTTTTGTTGTAGCGAAATCATTTTTAAGCATCTTTGTTCTTGTTTCATCAGATTTTTCTCTTACAGTTAGGACTGAAGAATCAAAGCTAAGAGACTTTTCTTCTTTTAAATGTAACGTTTTTGTAGAAGTTTCATCAACTGAATCTAACGATTTTCCAGCATTGAGGGTAGCAAAATCTTGACTTCTGATGCTTTCACGATCGCCTGGCTCTTTTTTATCATAAGATGCTGTAATAATCGAACCCTGTAGCTGTTTTTCTGTCATTGCATCTGAGCTCTGAGGAGGGTCATCAGATCTTTCAGATAGGGCTAGGCCCAAAATCAAAGCTTCAGATTGTTCTTTTTCTTTTGTATCTGCTTGAGTAGAGAGGGACTCAGATTCAACTATATCACTAGAAGCTACAGCAACAGACTTGGTAGCTTGTAAAATTAAGGTCTTTTGTTCTTTATTCAGCACTTCAGTCATTTCAGAGGGTGTTACAGGAGAAATCTCTGTTTTTTCGTAGCTTGTTGAGCTTATTCCGAGAGGCTTGACTACATCAGGCAAAACAATGGTTACATCTTGACTTTTGGGAACAGTTTCAGCTTCCTCGGGTGTCTTCAGGCTTTTAATACCTGAAATATCTGTCAAGATTTGATCAGTGGCTTCTGTCTTGCTTGAAGAAACGACAGAAATAAATTCTGTTACTTCTTTTAGCAGGCGATCCTCCATTTTTGAGTCATCGATGTTGCCAAACCGTGACACATCATCTTCCAAAGTTTGCTTTGTATTCAAATCTGTCACTTCTGGGGTTTTTACACTTCCTTCTGTTTTTTCAATAGCTGCTGGTTTTGGAAGTTCAGTTGACAATTCACTCTCACTGGTTACAGATTCTTTTGATTTGGATCCGAAAATTTTAAATTTTCTCTCAGTTTTTTCGGGCTTTTCAATTTCAACTTTCTCGGAGGTTGAGCGTTTAAAAAATGAAAACTTAGAAGATTTTTCTTCTTTTCTTTCTTCCTTCTTAGCCTCTTTCTTTTCCTCTGTTTTAGGTTTTTTATCTTCCTCTGCTGCCTTTTTAGCAAGCTTATCATCCAGAACATCTTTGAGTTCAGAAACTGCTTTTTCCATTTTCGCAAATAGTCCTGAGCCAAATCGTCTTTTCTTGGTTGAATCATCACTCTCATCACTTTTGGCTTTTTCTTCTTCGGAAGATTCGTCTTTACGCGAAGCTATAACATTGCCTAGCATTTCATATTCAACTTCCTCTTTTTCTTCTTCAGATATCTTATCTTTTCGAGAGGCTACAACATCACTTAGCATTTCATATTCAACATCGTCTACTTCTTCTCCTCCCTCTGATGGAGGTCCAACGTCGAGAGAATCCGTAAAATGAGAGATAGCTGGAATGCTGATTGGTCCACTTTTCATTTGTTCAGTTTCATCCAAAACAACTTCGGATGAAATATTTTCAATTAACTGCGTGGAAACTTCTATTACTGTATCTGTTTCTTCTGCAACAGCTGCTGATTGAGCAGAAGGACTAATTTCATGTGGTAGATATACTTCCTCTTTTAACATGGTTTTCTTCACAACTGATTTGGAGCTTTCGATGACTTCTGCAACAACAGACTTAGCCGTTTCGAGTAATTCTGGCACTTCGCCAATTTGAGCAATCGTTCCTGAGCCAACCAGTTTATTAGACATTTCGAATTTTGCTACTTTCCGTCCTTCAATTGAATCTTGACTGGTCTCAAAGGTGTTATCCTTTTCGTCAATATCTTTATCACTATCAAGGGCAGTCCGGACATCAATAGATTGATCTTCAGAAACATCCTTTTTAATCAGCATAGGCTTATCATCTTTCTTCTTCTCAGCATCTTCAGAGTCTTGAGTAGTGCTGTAAAAAGATAGCTAAAATTAAATTTCAGTAAACAGTAAAAATAAATCGGGCAGCTAGCGTCGCTACAGAGGTAATTTTGCGTTTGTAGGAGCTTATATACATGTTACAACTCATTGTCTTAACAGAAGGATGTGCCAAATTAAGCCTACCATTGGTAGCGAAGTTTTGGCTGAAGATCTCTGTAGACATTGAAAAGTCAGACTGGATTTGAACATACTGAAGATAATAAAGTTTTACAACAACTATTGTTAAAATCAGTTGGTCTAACTAGATAATTTGCAGGAAAAATAATGTAATGAACTCAAACAAAAAATTACTAAAAGCTTACAAAAACCAGATGCGAAAGATCGATCAGAAAGCATCTTGGGGCATTGTCAACACAAAAATGCCACTGTTATGCAAAAACTTTTGAAGAATTTTTCAAATAGGTTTTAATAAGTTAGTTTTTTCTCACTCACTTATTACTCACTTTTTTCTTACTCATGTTACTAAGTTCTAGGTTAGGCTATGTTGAAGCACAATAAAAAGCTGTTGAAGCACAATAAAAAGCTGTTGAAGCACAATAAAATTGTTTGAAATTGTTTGCAATTGTTGAAGCACAATTTAATTTTGAAATTGTTGAAGCACAATAATATGTTGAAGCACAATAAAAAGCTGTTGAAGCACAATAAAATTGTTTGAAATTGTTTGCAATTGTTGAAGCACAATTTAATTTTGAAATGTTGAAGCACAATAAAAAGCTGTTGAAGCACAATAAAATTGTATTGCACTCGTTTTACAGAACTAAATAGCTCAAACACTTTTAAAGAGGAACATTTTTTTTACGTTAACCTTAACCCTCTAAAGGCCGGAGCATCATTTGCACTTTACTGAAAACAATGTGTATTTTGAGCAGTGAGTTTATATGTCATAACGTCAAATACAAGACTACAACAAAATAGTATCAGAAAACCAATCAAAGATTTGCAAATGAGACCTACCAGAAGTAAGCTATTACGAATATGATTTTTCGGCACGTATACTGTTCATTTGACAGATTTTTTTTATTAAAGCTTCCAGAAACATTTAATTCTTATTTTATAATCAAATTTTTGAGTCAGAGCTTTGAGCATCAAATTATAATGAATGTATGAGTCCTGAGAGGACTTTATTAACGCATTAATCCTAATTAGTACGCAGTGCATTAATACACGCATTAGAACACATAAACAGATTAACGCATTACTGCATTAACGTTTTTCTTGGTGTGTCTGCGCGTGTAATAGTCTTCAATTACTCTTTAAACAGATTAAGCAATCTAATCATGTGGTGGATTATATACTTTTTAACGCAAAAGGTTAATCTAGACTAATTGGACACATATTCAAGATTGAATTATAAGCATCATAAATAAGCCTTTCCAAATGAAACAACAATATTGAGTTAGTTAAACAGGAGTCACTGTACATTGCTGTCAAATGAAATAAAAACTTTGTACACACCCTAAAATACTAAGATAGCTTGAATGAATATAGAAATTAGTGCCATTACGAAAACCAAGAAGTTAGTATAGATTTTTTTATTAGCAATAATAGCATAATAAGATGCTTTTATGACATAGTGTAATCAAACATAGAATAAAAACAATAATAATATGGCAAAAAAAAATTCTAGTAGGTACTGAATACAGCGAAACTTATCCGTTTGTTTATAGGTTCAACTTTTTTAATTATTAATTTTTTTTCATATTTCATTTTATTCATATTTATAGTTATTTGCTAATTATTTTCTACGTATTTCCTGGTTGTATTTTCCCTAATGTATAGTTTCCCTCCCCTCCTTCTTCTATTTTACTTGTGTCTTTTAATAAAACAAGCAATATTATACATTCTGAATACGGAGCTTAGGAGAAGGGCTATGTCGTAGTATTTTTCCTATATTCTGTATTTTATAATATTTTGAATGGTATTTAAAAAAAATAGTTTTAAATCTTTTTAGAAACGACTATTACTTCATTTCCAGAAAAAAATTTATTCTAGTAGGTACTGAATACAGCTAAACTTATCCGTTGGTTTGTTGGTTCAACTTCTATCAATTTTTAATTATTTAATTTATTTATTTGTTTGTATTTATTATTTATTTATAATTTGTTTATTTTGATTTTCTTATATAAGGTGACCAAAAGTATGAAATGACCTACCCTAAAAGCGAGAACCTGTTGATATACCTCTTAGATTATATACCCTGGCCATCTAATTTGATATTTCGTTGATATTTTATTTTCTGTAATAATCGTTACTTTTATCAGGGAAATGCTGACTTTAAGGCAATTATTTCCTCAACCACCGTAGTAGTCAGCAATTGAGATAATTTTCTTTAATTCTACGCACTGCACAAACACATGACTTTTTTTTCGAGCAGGACAATGATAAAAAAAATATATATAATCATTTGACCAAGTGAATAAGGTCTTATTCGCTTGATAATGTTGTTTGGGAAAACGTTGCTTGCAAACAGGAGTGTAATTTTCTATGAGATAGGGGGGGGGGGGGAATGCACCTCCAAGACATCGATTTGCCTCGGTTTGACCACGGTTTGCCCCCACATAGTCCTTTATAGGACTATGTGGCTCATTTTTCAGTTGTCACTGTCATTTTCACTTGATTTAGGAAAATTGGCTCCAACTTTGCCCCCCCTCCAGGCTTTTGTGGAAGTGTACTACATGTGTTTGTTATTTATTATATGTATGTGTGTTCTTGTTGTTATATTTTTAGGAAGACTACATAGATTAGTGTTATGCTAGATTGTATGTCAAAATAAGTCGAAGTCTTAGTTCCAGGAGACTTCGATTAGTTTAGCACTAAAGTAGTGCCATCTATGTGCCAGCAAACCTGGTCGTAACTAGAATTTTTTTCTCCTGGAGGGGTATTCTGTCTTATTTCTTAGGATGTTTTTAGGGTACAATGAGCTTCCTTGGGAGGACTAAGCAACGCCCTCCCCCTCAGTTGTTCCTATAACGAGGCAACTGCAGATCGATTTCAGTTTTTAGCCAAATATTGGATGAACAAGATTTTTCCTTATTCTTCGTATTCAATCTGAAAGTTAATTTTAACTTTACTGCCATCTGACCTGCCATCTTAACTGCCATCTTTGTACCTTAACTGCCATCTGGCCAAATTTGATAAACAACAAGATTTACCTCCTCCCATTCGAATGAATTGGAATCAAGAATATGTTACTGTCAGGGGTCTAGGTGTTTAACCCTCCCCCTGGAAACCACCGAAAAATACTGCAAAAGTTTTCCACGAGGGGGGGGGGGGGGGTTATGCGCGGAGATTTTTCTCGGAAGGGTATTTGCCGGGGGGTATTTTACGAGAGGTATTTCCCTAGGAGGTAAAAAAGCTCCCCACCGTCAGAAGTAGATAAAGAGTGTCCAGTTACTCGCCTCAAAATTTCTGGCTTCCTGTCAATCTCCTTATCCTTAGATAGACTTCTCTGGTCTTTATCAACAGTTATTTCTTCGATCTTAACCCTTTCCAGGCTCTCAATTGCATCTTGTTCAACCAATTGTACTCCAGAGACATCAGTATCTGCTTGAAAAAGAGGGATTCAAATCACAATCCAATAAACTTATTTAAAGCTATTTAAAGAAATAAATTACAAACGTATACCAAATGATAAGGAAACTAACAATGAATTTTAAAAAATAGTTAAAAAGAATGGTTTAACTAGTCTTTAATAATGACTTACAAGACCTAAGATTTGTAAGAAAGGAGGTGTGAATTCGTTGCTAAGCTGTCCAAATAGTTGAGAGTCTGCAATTTTTTTTTTTTTTTTTTAATTTCTCCCTTAAAAGAAATAGTTTTCTTATTCGCAGTAAATCTAATATAACGTACATTATACTTATTTTATTTATTTACTTATTTATTACCCGTCAAAAAAAAGGTACAAAAGATATATATATATATATATATATATATATATATATATATATATATATATATATATATATATTATATATATATATATATATATATATATATATATATATATATTATATATATATATATATATATATAAGCTAATAAACTTGTTGATGATACTTTTTGATGAATTTTTGATGATATGCATGACACCTAAAAAATATTGCCAATAATAAATGGATTTGGAATTTATGTTTTCTTGATAACTGGCCTAATTCCATAGATTTCGCACTTTCAAAAGGTTTTAATTGTCTAATTTTTATTTTTGGATTTCTTTCAACTAGAGGGATATTTCAACTGTTTTCTTTCATTCTAAAAGTAGTTGACAACAAGCTCTGTTGGTGGAAACACTGGACAAACATAAATTCCGTCATCATTATGCCTAAGGGTCGTATCCAAACTCTTCTGGGATAATTGCCAAAACCGCTTTCTAAGTTATTATCAAAGGGGGGATCAGCCGGTAAATCGAAATTTAATCACACCTTGATCGCCCAGCTGGCCGAAATCGCTCTATCCTCCCTTTGAGATCAGCTTAGCAAGCGACTACTGCTTACAAAAAGAGTGGAAGTGTCTGATACGGGTGACTGCAATAATGACGATTAAAATTCACCAAAGAAATGATTTAGTATGAAATATATTAATGTATATATTAATATAAATAAATGTTCTATGCGAAATTGGCCCCAAACATATATCAAAATAAAACTCAATTTTCATTGCACAAAAGCAGTCTGTAATCATTCATATTTCAGGTGAAGTTCAATCATTGATGTCGCAGTCACTCACATCAATCGTTTGCTAAGCTGTTCTCAAAGGGAGCATCAGCAGGTTAATGGATCTTCAGTCACCCCTCGATGGTCCCACCAGCCAAAAATGGCTCTGATCCTCTCTTTGAGAACAGCTTAGAAAATGATTTTTGGATATTATCCCAGAAGAACGGAAATGTCTGATACGAGTGACTGTCACATAAATGATTGAAATTTCCTAAAAATATAATTTAGTATAAAATACATTAATGAAACTCTCAAATATAAATAAATGTTCTATGCAACTTTAGCCACAAACATATATCAAAATAAACTTCAATTTTCATTGCACGAAAGCAGTCCGTAATCATTCAGAAAATAAATAAATTACATATTTTATTCCTTGTCTAATTATATGCAACCCTCAAAAATAAATGAAGTTTCTAAACAATGTTGGTTGCAAATATATAACTAAATAAAAACTAATTTTCAAAACTTAAAAGCAGTCTTTAATAAATAAAACAACAAAGAAATGCTCAGATTTATTTTGAAACAGAAACTGATGGTTTTCGCGCTCAGTTGAGTGGCCAAATTGGCCACAGTATTTGGCAAAAAACATTTTTTATTGTTGCTGAATTTCATCAAAAGCCGCTAGGGGCAGTTTTCTGTCAGATCCTGGGGGCTTGCCTCAAATACTTAGAATAACCCCTACTGAATGAGCAAAAAAACAACAATGATCAGGTATACGTCTCTTTAAAATTTCAGCCAACTGTATACAGAGGGATAAGGGAAAATTCTTCCTAAGGACTTTCGCAGAACCATAAATCAGGAATATTGGGCGAAAATTTTTGAAAATTTACAAATATCTGAATGTTTAAACAAACAAACTTTCTGAAAAATATCCCCCTCTCCCTCCCCCATCCATATAAAAATACTTAATCTCAAATGCCCGGAATGATAGATGAAATAGAAAAATATAGTGAAAAGCTGCTTCCTGTGCTAAATCATGTTAAAATATCATATTGATTTTCAAATGCAAGGCAGTATCAAAGAAGTGACAGTTATAGATTTTTAAACTTAAAGGAACTATAAATATATGGAAAAATTAAGCATTTAAGAAAAAAACCTATCTACTAAATATATTTGAAACACAATTTAGACGAGAAAGGCGGTGCCGCCGATTCATAAGAATTTTAGCGGGCAATGTCTTTTCTAAATTTATTGAAAATGAAGAAATAAAAAGATATTTTAAAATCTAGGGGGGTGCTTTGTAATCCACCCACCCCTAATCCACACCCCTGCATAAGAGATGTGTTTATAGTAGGAATAGACGGTATGGTAAAAAGTTAATATTGCTATATTATAGTGGGAGGGAGTTGACTTTTGTCGCCCAAATCCACAAAAACCAATTTTTCACCAAAATTTTCGTTTTCACCCAAAAAGAACATTAAGTTTTGGGAAACAGAAATCAGAATTTTGAAATATAATAAAACAAATTTTAAAAGTATTTCATCATAAAAAATGGCTTTTTACGTTTCTAGAGAAAATTTTCAACCTTTCACAAACAAAACACAAATTAAAATATATAAACTTATATTTATACTTATTTAATAACTATACCAAACAAATTTTGATTTATTTAAGGTTATGTTTTCTGCCATTTTATTACATTTTCTTACTATTTTTTTGTTTAAAAGGATTTTTTAAGTTTTTTTAGTTTTTTTTTCTCTGCTCTGGTTTGTTAGTGGCATAATCAGCGGCAGTGGGCGTGGCATAATTAGCGGCAGTGGGCAGAGTTGTTAAATAAATTAATTGTGATTCATTTTGTTCTCTACTTCGTATTTTTTTCACAACTTTTTTTCGCTATTTTCGTGTTTGGTCCCAATTTTTCTTTCCTTCTTGTTTCTTTGCACTAAAGACGGCTTAGTGGAGGTTCTTGGAAAAATAATTGCGAATTCTTCAGTAGAAAAAATTACATTTTTTTTTTTCTATAACTGTGTTATCATAACAAAAAGGAAGGAAGATTAGGTATAATAGTTAAGTTTGAAAGATATTCGGTGCCCAAAGATATTTATTATCAAAGGAGGGTAGAAGATTTTGAATTTTTAAACATAAAAAAGACGAATTTGAAAAAACATTTCTTCATAAAAAAATGTCTTGTTACGTTTTGAAAAGGAAATTTTTTACCTTTTACAGACAAAACACAAATTAAAACTTACTTAGGTGTAATTCCTTTGTTTTTTTTTTGCTTAGTATTTTTCAGTTTTTGTATTTGGTCCCATTTTATCCTTGATTTTCTGTTTATTTGTGCTAAAGACAGCGGAGGTTCTTGGAAAAATAATTGCATATTCTTCACTAACTGAGATTATTTTTTTCTCTTAAACTGTTTTAATATAAAAAAAATAAGAGAAATAGGAAGTAATGGTTAATTTTGAAATACATATGTTTTATGTCGATATTTAATGGTAAAGTTGGATAGAAAATTCAATTTTGAATTTACTTTAAGTTTCAAATTTAAATTTAATTTAAAATTAATCTGATTTAATTAATTAATTTAAATTTAATTTAATTGAATTTAATTTTAGTAAATTTTAAATAGTAAGTGCTAAACATAAAATCTCAAATAGTGAAGTAAAGTAATATTCCCAGTACGGATACAAAATAACACAAAACAATATAAAAAAGAAAATATTTTCACAAAATGTGTGGTTCGGGCGCTTTGGGTTGGACACTCTGAAATAAATGTTTCGTTTTTGTCTTGATGATGTCACCTTATTTTTATTTTTAGATATATTTATTTTTACGATATATTTATTTATATTTTTAATCCCAATTTATTTTTTAAGAAATTTAATAGGCCTTGAGTGGAAACCACAACAACTATTTGGTGAATTATTCGAAAATATACTTCAATGAAAATATCTCGAATTTTTTTTCCACAATCAAAAGGAACAAGAAAATATAGGGGGAGCAACTTCCCTTGCACAGGTGGAATTGGGTGTGAAGCGATTTTTACCTACATTTTAAGACCAATTTAAGAGTTGGATAAGAATTTTGTGGCTTTTTAGGAGAAAGTCTTTATATCTACATTTTTAAGGGCAATTTATGAATCGGAGGAATATTTCGAGAGGGGAAGGGAAGAGTGTTTTACAAGTTGAAGTCTTTTATTTTCGGAACCCTATGGAACGCCTTCTGAAAAATGGAGATGAGCATTTGGAAAACCTTCCAAAAGCCAGACACAGATCTTAACACGCAAAAAGTGTTTAATACTATACGTTACATTATAATTGTTTTTATTTCTATTATATACTTACTTATGATATTTATATTTTTTTAATTATAATACCATATTTTTTTTGTATAATACGTAGAATTAAGAGTTACTGGCTTTAAAATTCGATTTCTATTCTCAATCTGCTGAAAATTTGGTGCTGTTTGTAAAACCTCTTGCAGTTTCAAATACCACCAAGCACGGGTAACAAGGGCGCGTTATCTTCACCGTTTCCTAAAATATTTGCACGGAATATATGTTACCTCACACACAATCCTTAATTGGGAGGAGAGAAAAAGAATCTTTGGCAAAAATTATAGAAGCCCTGGGTCTATCTGTTACAGATTTTGCCTAATTTTGCTATCTTAATCTTTCTGCCCCCTTTCCAAAATATATTTCAGATGCTACTGATGTGCATAATCTAGCGTGTGCATGTTGTCAAAGTTTTTCTTATAGGGATAGGTACTTGCATAGATGGAAAGGGGAACTCTTCGCAGGTATTCCTGGAACCCTATGGAATATATTCACCATTATGTTCCACATAGTTTACTAAATTTGCTTTTTTTTCATGTTTTTCAAGTTTGTGACCCAACCCTCTTCTTACCCCCACTCTCTATTTATAGTATCGAAAAATTGTTTAGTTTTACTACTGATGACGGTCACTGCATATGTGACCACAATATCTGGTATTTTTGTGAATTTCTATCTCTGTTATCATCATCACTGTCTATTAAAAGGATTTTATCCCTATTTGAACTCTTATTAATAGATCTTTCGTAACTTAAAGACTAACCGTTATGTTATTTCAAGTTCGTACCCTCCTGATTTAATATTTTTGGGTATGGGTATAAAAATTAACTCAAATTCAAGGATTAGAAGCTCATACAGCATTGGCAATTGGTGAGATAAGAACTTCGGTAAATAAAAATGGGAAGAAAGAAATAAACTAGCATTCTTTTCTCCCTTATTTTCTTGTATTCCTTGTTTTCTAGTTTGTTTTTTTTTTTTGTTATTATTTTTTAGTTAATTTTAGTTAATTTTGCTATTATTACTATTATTATGACGAGATTTTTTGTTTCGTGTATGTCCTATTATTTACAGACACAACCTTACTAGCTCTGCTCTCTGTGGGGGTTAATGTTTTTTTTTTAAGTATATTAAATAAAGTTAAACTTATCATCGCCATTCATGGGTGTATGTAGCTTCTTCTCTGGGAGGGGGCAGCCGATTCCGTGATGAAGGGCGGGGGTCTGAAGTTATATTGGCCGTTCATAAAACCTTTAAGTTCCAGCAAGTTCTATAATGCCTATGAAATCTTTATTAATAAGTAATCAGAGGCAACGCTGTAGCGTTACCTATAGTAAAGGCCATACGGTTCTAATGTTTTATTTTTTTTTCCCAGAGGCACTTCATATGGAAGGGGTCGTCGTAGAAACTTCAAAGGGGGCTCATTCGATTGGAAATCGAGAGTTCTAGTGCCCTTTTTAACAGTCGAAAATGATTGGAGGGCAACAAGCCCCCCCCCCCACGCCCATCGTTCCCCCAGACATATCCAATCAAAATTTTGAGATAGCCATTTTGTTCAGCGTAGTTGATTTTCAGATAGAAAATATATTTTTGAGGAGGACACTCCCCCAAAAACATCAGGGCAAGGGTTTTAAGTTATGCCCTGGGGGCCTATAAGGTTTTTATAGAAGGCAATGTCGTAGAAACTTCAAAACAGGCTCATTCGATTGGAAATTAAAGGGCTAGTGCCCTTTTTAATAGTTGAAAGTGATTGAAGTGCAACTAGCCCCCCCCCACGCCCATCATTTCCCCAAACACATCCAATCAAAATTTTGAGATAGCCATTTTGTTCAGCGTAGTTGATTTCCATATAGAAAATATATTTTTGAGGAGGACACTCCCCCAAAAACCTCAGGGCAAGGGTTTTAAGTTATGCCATGGGGGCATATAAGGTTTTTTATAGAAGGCGTTGTCGTAGAAACTTCAAAAAAGGCTCATTCGATTAGAAATTCATAGGGCTAATGCCCTTTTTAATATTCGAAAGTGATTGGAGGGCAACTAGCCCCCCCCACACCCATCATTCCCCAAACACATCCAATCAAAAGTTTGAGATAGCCATTTTGTTCAGCGTAGTTGATTTCCAGATAGAAAATATATTTTTGAGGAGGACACTCCCCCACAACCCTCAGGGCAAAGGTTTTAGGTTATGCCCTGGGGGCATATAAGGTTTTTATAGAAGGCGCTGTCGTAGAAACTTCAGAAAAGTCTCATTCGATGTGAAATTCAAAGGGATAGTGCCCTTTTGAATAGTCAAACGTGATTGGAGGGCAACTAACCCCCCTCTCACGCCCACCTTTTCCCCAAACACATTCATTCCACCTTTTCCCCAAATTTTGAGAGAGCCATTTTATAAAACGTAGTTTTAAGGTCTGGAAATTAGGTCTTTGAGGATGATCCTCGAAGACCTAATGACCTTCTGCAGTCCTTAAAGACCTTCTGCAGTGAGGTATCGCCTCACTGCAGAAGCCTAAAACCTACTGCGTCATTGGCACTTTACTGAAACGAATTATACTACAAATGTTTTCCTTTGTACTTAATATTGAAAGTAAATATTAAAATTACAGTAAAATTTTGAACTGATGAGCTTTCAGCAATTAATATCATTATACATCAAATATTCAGTTTAATTTATTAGTTCTTTCCAAGATTGGTCAAGACAAATATAGTTTCACTACAAACAAAATTTGGATACTGCCCCCCTCTTTAACTGCAAAAACCTAAAGCCTTCTGCGTCATTGGCGCTTCACTGAAAACGAATTACTCTTATATTACAAATTTATTCTTTTCCAGTTCTTACAGCATTGAAAATGAAAATAAAAATTACAGTGAAAAAAAAAATCCTGAACTGATGGATCTTTCAACAATTAACATCATTATATATCTAATATTCAATTTGATTTTGTTTATACTTTCCAAGACTGTTCAAGACTCATATAGTTTTCAGTAAGGCGCCAATGACGCAGTAGGTTTTAGGCTTCTGCAGTGAGGCGATACCCAAGCTCTTGTTTGTAGTTATTTTTACTCGATTCAAACTTGATTTGCATATTCAATTTAAGTTTCACTCGTTTTAAGATTTATTTATTCATTTACATTAATATATATTGTATGTTTGTTCGCATTGATTGTTTATTTAATTTCTGTTCGTTTTAAGTTTCATTTATACTTTAATAGCAAACTATTTTTTTTTCATTTTAAGCTTAATTTTCATATTCAATCTAAGCATTAATCGCTTTAAAATCTATTTATTCCTTTATATAATTTCTTGTTGTATGGTTTTTGCTATGATTGTTTATTTAATTTCTGTTCGTTTAGGGTTTCATTTATTCTTTAATAGTAATTTCTGGTCGTTTTGAGTTTGAATTTTAACAGGTATTCATAACTCCTGAGCTTAAGTTTAAAATGGCCTTTACTTTTCTTTGAAAAACTTATTTTTCGGAAATTTTTTTTAATTAATCACAAAAACCATAAATCATTAATAAGCTTCAGCATTAATCTTCTTAGATTAGAGTTGAATTTCTCCAAGACATTATGGATAATTGCTTCTGTTTGACATTTATTCTGTCATTCCAGCTGTTTATTTCCGGCTTTTTCAACCATCTACCTTTTATCAACTACTTTTTTAGCCATCTATTTTTTTCATCTTGATTTTTCAACCATATGTTTTTCAACCATCTGCTTTTTCAGCCATATCTAGTGTAAATTTAAAGTTCTAAGGGGGTACCTTCCCCTTCCCCCCTCTACCCCCTTTCCGTACGCCCATGTCGCCATTTTTACTGTTGAGTTTGGCGACTTTTTTTAAAAGTTTAAAATTCCAAAGTGAATTGTCAATCTGCATTTTTTTTATAGGAAAAAATTTATCTGTGACTAATAAATACCTCAAAAATTATCTTTTTTTAAACTTAACATCAAGTCTGCACAAAGCAGGCCTACGTGTTTGGAAAATCTTGAGTCTAAGAGGACTGGTTGACCTTAAGTTAATGTTGATAGTATAATCTGAAATTGTTTGTCCTCCTCTAAATTGAAAAGTATCCTAAATTGAAAAGCCCCCACTCAAAAAAACTTATTAACGATATTTGTTCCAAAACATAAGAGAGCTGACCCCTTGCCTTCTCTACGTGCCTCCCCCCCCAAAAAAAAAATTAACACTTTTTAACGTCATTTTATTCCAAAAATTATGGCAACTTACCCCTGGCCCTCTAGATTTTTTCGCAGATTTTTAAAGTCGAAATATGGCTAGAAATTTTGGTTTGTAATATGCTCTAAAATATTTTAAGGACAGTCACAGATCAGGGGCTTTTCACTATCTACGAGAGCAGTTAATTTAGAATCAAAAACTTCCATGGATGGTTCTGGAGTCAAAATTATGCCCCAAAAAGGTATGTTCATGCTCAACGGCATTACAACGTTTACCAAAATCAGCAGGCGCGAGATGGTGTTGATGTATTTTCTTTTTTACACTAGCACCGTTTTCTACTCTTACAAATTTTCCATACTCTTTGCTGACATACTATTTGTAAACGTTTTTCTGAACGACCTTACCTTTGTAAGGTAAGACTTTGTCTTTCCTTTTTTCTGAACGACCTTACCACCGGGTATCATTAAACAAGCAATAATCACTTCCTCTATTTTCCAGGCATTAAATATTTCTTTACTTGGTTAGATTAAAAGGAAAATAAAAATCCTTTTAGAATTCTCCTTCACTAGAGAGATACGAATATTTCGTAAGAAAAGAGAAAATTTTCCAAGGAACTTGCGATGTCACGAATATATTTTTTAGTAGCCCATTTCCTTTAGGGATTTAGAAACTTGGTAAACTTTTTCGAAATTTTCAGAAAACAAATAGAACAAGAGTAAAGCGAAATTAAATTGTAAAGAAAAGAAAATATCTTCTTAACACTTGGAAAAAAAAGTTCAATAGGAAATCTGAACAAATAAGCCCTAAAAGAATCGGTAGTTTTTTTGCATATTTTTTCACTTTTTTGTACTTTTAGCTGTTTTAACGAATAAATTAAGTGAAAAATTCTCTAAGAAAGGAGTTTGAGAGTTTTGTTAGTTTTTTTTTTATTTTAATATAAATTATGTATGCTATACGTTTATCTAAGCTTTTTTTTTTATTTTGGTATCTGTGGCCATTATACTTTACTCATATCCATTTTTTATATAGAATATATCCATTCTTTTATATTTAAAATCTCAGTCGTGTAAGTGGGAACTAATCAACGACTTTTAAGTTTAAATTTAAAGAGGGGTTGACCAAAGGCTCCGCAGCTTTGCTTGCTGCAAAGCCTGAGCAAGCTTTACTTGCTGCAAAGCCTGAGTATCGTTTTGGTATAGAATTTTTCTCGTGAGATCAATTTTGTCATAGACCACAAACCTTAGAATAGTAGACCCCAATTAGTGTTTATACCACGCGATATCTATGCGCCCTTTCTTTGTAGGTGTGAATCCCCCTGAAACAAATGTACATAGTTAATAAATGACTTTTGCATAATGCCCGGGCCGCATTATAGTCCTGTTTGTGGATCAAATCAAAATAGCACATGAATACAGATCTGAAAATGCATTCCGTGCGCAATTTGGTGAGTTGGGCTGTGCTCAACTTCCAAGGGTAATCTGTATGATTTAGCAATCAGAATGAATATTTAAGACATACATTTTTGAAATTAGAAAATATGGAACAGCATGTAAATATTTAAAGAATTTAAGACATTTGAAGATTTAAGATTCAAGTAATCTATATGGAACAGCATGATCTTTGTGAAAAAACGAATCAAAGGGAATATTTAGGGTATGATTTTCGAAATTAAAAAACATGGACCAGCATTTGAAGATTTAAGGTGTTTATGGTCTTTGAAGAGTAAAGGCACGGAAGGTTTACAGCATCCATGTGGAATAGCATAACCTTTATGGTTGACGAATCACAGTGAAGATTTAAGGCATAATTTTTTGAAATTAGAAAATATGAAACAGCATTTGAACATTTACGTCCTGTATTGGGGCAGTGGGTTTGACCATAGCTTGATAATACTTACTACTTTGAAGATTTAAGGTTTAAGGCATACATTTTTGAAATTGGAAAATATGGACCAGCATTTGAAGATTTATGGTATTTAAGGCATTTGAAGAGTAAAGGCACGGAAGGTTTACAACATCCATATGGAATAGCACAACCTTTATGGTTGACGAATCACAGTGAAGATTTAAGGCATAATTTTTTGAAATTAGAAAATATGAGACAGCATTTGAAGATTTACGTCCTGTATTGGGGCAGTGGGTTTGACCATAGCTTGATAATACTTACTACTTTGAAGATTTAAGGTTTAAGGCATAAATTTTTTAAATTAGAAAATATAGACCAGCATTTGAAGATTTATGGTATTTATGGCATTTGAAGAGTAAAGGCACGGAAGGTTTACGACATCCATATAGAGTAGCATAACCTTTATGGTTGACGAATCACAGTGAAGATTTAAGGCATAATTTTTTGAAATTAGAAAATATGAAACAGCATTTGAACATTTACGTCCTGTATTGGGGCAGTGGGTTTGACCATAGCTTGGTAATACTTACTACTTTGAAGATTTAAGGTTTAAGGCATACATTTTTGAAATTAGAAAATGTGGAAGAGCATCTGAAGATTTAATGTATCCATATGGAGCAGCATAATCTTTATGATTGACGGATCAAAGTGAAGATTTAAGGTATAATTTTTTGAAAGTAGAAAATTTGAAGATTTAAGCAGACTGAAAAAAAGCAGACTGATTATCAGAGCACCTTAATTTTGTCATGACTGCTACTCAGCTTATTTAATGGAAATTCCATGCCTTTGTTAGCTTACTGTAATTTTCAGTTAATTTTACTAATTATTTACCAAAAAAATGACCTCAAAACCATAACTTAAAAGCAAATAAATTTAAATTTGAAATTTGTCAACGCCTATGACCTTAATTCAAATTACCACGGAATAACCTTGATTGAGAAATTCGCCGAATGTCTAGGTGTTCCACATTTCATGCAAGCTATTTAGACTAGAAAATTAAAAGCTTACCTTTCATTTTTTCTTCTTCAAATGACTTCACATTGGCATCAACTTTCTGAGGAGTAGCTGATTCGACAACTTCTGCTGCTGAATCAATTTGTTCTTTTACTTCCTTAATCGCTTCACTCGATTTATCTGGCAAGAGCTCACTAATTATTTCCTTTTCTTCGGTCGGTTCCTCAATGAGAGGTTTAATGGGAATTTGGCCTTGATTTTCAACGAATGCGTCTCTCGTCTCTGTAAGTTCAAAGAAATATTATTTGAGAAAGAATTTCATCTAACAATGCGGTGTGCAATCAGCGACCCGCGGATTACGTGTGGCCCGCCTTAAATATTTTGCCGGCCCGCAAGATTCATCACACTCTCAAAAAATATAGTAGGCTAAGTATTGGAAATCAATTAAATACTCAGGTTTGCCCGGAACCCGTTTTTCCTGTTTTTCCTATATATTTTTATTCTTTTATTTTTGTTTGTTTTGTTTATTTATTATTTATGGGATGGCGGCGGGAAGTTTTGGAGTATGTGAAGTATTGATTTTTGGTTATTGCGACCAGGAGGCGAGTGACTGTAGGATTTTCATTTTTTCTTCTTTTTTTCTTTCTTTCTTCTTTTTCTCTTTTTTTTTGTCTTCTTTCTCTTTATTATGTTATTATAAGTGTTAATTTTAAGAGGGTAAATACTTCCGAACAAGCGTTAGCTTATGGAAGGTCATTTGTTTTTTTTGTTGTGTTGTTTTTGGAATAAACCCTTATCTTATCTTTATCTTATCTTACCTTATTCTTGTTATATTCAAAATTAACTTTCGAAATTATGAGAAAAAACTTACTTTGGCTTAAAAGCATTTTTGAACCATTATAATACTTCGAAACATCAGAGTCAAAAAATAAGTTTTATAGCACATACATTATGAAAAAGAAATTTTCTAGTTAGAGAAAATCTTGGAAAAAAATTGTTAGCCTTTGGGTTACATCTGCAAATAGTTTTTTTTGTCGAAAATGATATGAATCAAACATAAAATACGCTCAAACACAACGGAAGCTAACCTTCAACAACAGTTTGATGAGCTAACACGCAATATCGAGGATAAAAACGTTAAAAAACCTCCAGGGCCATTGCTGGCACATAGGGCGTAGAATTGACGTTTCAGTTGATGCGTCTTTTTTTACAGGGACAAGTGGCCACCTTGTAGCCCTAACTTTTGTAAAGTCTTGGTAACAAGGAAAACTTTTAAATCTGTTAAAATGTCCATTTACAGGAAAAACTACAGAAATTAAACTCCCCCATGTAAGTGGGTGAAAATAACAACTTGAAAATGACAGCTGTTAACATTTAAGATTTCCGTTGCAACATAGTGGTTGTTTGTTACCAAATTGCCAGATTTTGGTAAACCAAACTACAAAGAATTACCAAAAAATACCAAATTACCAATTACCAAATTGTAATTTGGACAAATATACAGTGTAATCAAACACGCTCTCATGAAGATATAAAAAAAAGAGAAAAGCCAAGGTGCAGGTTTAAAATTGCAATTATAAGAAATTGGAATAAACCGGAATATAAGTCTTAAGACCTGGAGTAGGATAAAGAAAGTTGGAAAGTATGGCTCTGTAACGTAGGACTTCCAAAAGCTTAAGGATCGGTAAATTCTCCCGGGAAATAGTCTAAAGATAGTTTAAGTAACCGTCTGAACAACCATGGATCAAATATTGAGCCCATATGGCATTATGTGACATTATTTGACATTAATATCAAATATAATGACCACATATGACAATTGTGGTTCGAACGCACGGTAAAGGCCTTTAGTGAAAGAAAGTTTAAGATACTCAGGTTAAGCTTAAAGGATTGTGCAGGATTGTGCTTTATGTGCAGCATTGTGCCAACCAAATTATGCTTTCTGGCAATCAAGCTAGGCTCAAGTAAAAACTAGGATGTACTCCAGTTGGGTAGGATAAGATAATAAGAATATATTTCGACCTACAGATATATGGGTCAAGCTTAAATGATAAAGCTTGGGATAAAGGATAAAAGCTTATAAGGGTTAAAACGAGTTACGAATATACAAGTCAAACTTAAACGACAAAGAAAATTGACTTCATGTGGAGAATTGTGCCAACCAAATTGTGCTTTCTGTCAATCAAGCTAGGCTCAAACGAAAATAGGATGTGCTCCAGTTGGGTAGGATAATATAATAGAGTATATTTCGACCTACAGATATATGGGTCAAGGTTAAATGATAAAGCTTGGGATAAAGGATAAAAGCTTATAAGGGTTAAAACGAGTTACGAATATACAGGTCAAACTTAAACGACAAAGAAAATTGACTTCATGTGGAGAATTGTGCCAACCAAATTGTGCTTTCTGTCAATCAAGCTAGGCTCAAACGAAAAATAAGATGTGCTCCAGTTGGGTAGGATAATATAATAAGAATATATTTCGACCTACAGATATATGGGTCAAGGTTAAATGATAAAGCTTGGGATAAAGGATAAAAGCTTATAAGGGTTAAAATGAGTTACGAATATACAGGTCAAACTTAAACGACAAAGAAAATTGACTTCATGTGGAGGATTGTGCCAACCAAATTGTGCTTTCTGTCAATCAAGCTAGGCTCAAACGAAAAATGGGATGTGCTCCAGTTGGGTAGGATAAGATAATAAGAATATATTTCGACCTACAGATATATGGGTCAAGCTTAAATGATAAAGCTTGGGATAAAGGATAAAAGCTTATAAGGGTTAAAACGAGTTAAGAATATACAGGTCAAACTTAAACGACAAAGAAAATTGACTTCATGTGGAGAATTGTGCCAACTAAATTGTGCTTTCTGTCAATCAAGCTAGGCTCAAACGAAAAATAGGATGTGCTCCAGTTGGGTAGGATAATATAATAAGAATATATTTCGACCTACAGATATATGGGTCAAGCTTAAATGATAAAGCTTGGGATAAAGGATAAAAGCTTATAAGGGTTAAAACGAGTTACGAATATACAGGTCAAACTTAAACGACAAAGAAAATTGACTTCATGTGGAGGATTGTGCCAACCAAATTGTGCTTTCTGTCAATCAAGCTAGGCTCAAGTAAAAACTAGGATGTACTCCAGTTGGGTAGGATAAGATAATAAGAATATATTTCGACCTACAGATATATGGGTCAAGCTTAAATGATAAAGCTTGGGATAAAGGATAAAAGCTTATAAGGGTTAAAACGAGTTACGAATATACAGGTCAAACTTAAACGACAAAGAAAATTGACTTCATGTGGAGAATTGTGCCAACCAAATTGTGCTTTCTGTCAATCAGGCTAGGCTCAAACGAAAAATAGGATGTGCTCCAGTTGGGTAGGATAATATAATAAGAATATATTTCGACCTACAGATATATGGGTCAAGGTTAAACGATAAAGCTTGGGATAAAGGATAAAAGCTTATAAGGGTTAAAACGAGTTACGAATATACAGGTCAAACTTAAACGACAAAGAAAATTGACTTCATGTGGAGGATTGTGCCAACCAAATTGTGCTTTCTGTCAATCAAGCTAGGCTCAAACGAAAAATAGGATGTGCTCCAGTTGGGTAGGATAAGATAATAAGAATATATTTCGACCTACAGATATATGGGTCAAGCTTAAATGATAAAGCTTGGGATAAAGGATAAAGCTTATAAGGGTTAAAACGAGCTACGAATATACAGGTCAAACTTAAACGACAAAGAAAATTGACTTCATGTGGAGGATTGTGCCAACCAAATTGTGCTTTCTGTCAATCACGCTAGGCTCAAACGAAAAATAGGATGTGCTCCAGTTGGGTAGGAAAAGATAATAAGAATATATTTTGACCTACAGATATATGGGTCAAGCTTAAATGATAAAGCTTGGGATAAAGGATAAAAGCTTATAAGGGTTAAAACGAGTTACGAATATACAGGTCAAACTTAAACGACAAAGAAAATTGACTTCATGTGGAGAATTGTGCCAACCAAATTGTGCTTTCTGTCAATCAAGCTAGGCTCAAACGAAAAATAGGATGTGCTCCAGTTGGGTAGGATAAGATAATAAGAATATATTTCGACCTACAGATATATGGGTCAAGCTTAAATGATAAAGCTTGGGATAAAGGATAAAAGCTTATAAGGGTTAAAACGAGTTACGAATACACAGGTCAAACTTAAACGACAAAGAAAATTGACTTCATATGGAGGATTGTGCCAACCAAATTGTGCTTTCTGTCAATCAAGCTAGGCTCAAACGAAAAATAGGATGTGCTCCAGTTGGGTAGGATAATATAATAAGAATATATTTCGACCCTCAGATATATGGGTCAAGCTTAAATGATAAAGCTTGGGATAAAGGATAAAAGCTTATAAGGGTTAAAACGAGTTACGAATATACAGGTAAAACTTAAACGACAAAGAAAATTGACTTCATGTGGAGGATTGTGCCAACCAAATTGTGTTTTCTGTCAATCAAGCTAGGCTCAAACGAAAAATAGGATGTGCTCCAGTTGGGTAGGATAAGATAATAAGAATATATTTCGACCTACAGATATATGGGTCAAGCTTAAATGATAAAGCTTGGGATAAGGGATAAAAGCTTATAAGGGTTAAAACAAGTTACGAATATACAGGTCAAACTTAAACGAAAAAGAAAATTGACTTCATGTGGAGAATTGTGCCAACCAAATTGTGCTTTCTGTCAATCAAGCTAGGCTCAAACGAAAAATAGGATGTTCTCCAGTTGGGTAGAATAATATAATAAGAATATATTTTGACCTAAAGATATATGGGTCAAGCTTAATGATAAAGCTTGGGATAAAGGATAAAAGCTTATAAGGGTTAAAACGAGTTACAAATATACAGGTCAAATTTAAACGACAAAGAAAATTGACTTCATGTGGAGAATTGTGCCAACCAAATTGTGCTTTCTGTCAATCAAGCTAGGCTCAAACGAAAAATAGGATGTTCTCCAGTTGGGTAGGATAATATAATAAGAATATATTTCGACCTACAGATATATGGGTCAAGCTTAAATGATAAAGCTTGGGATAAAGGATAAAAGCTTATAAGGGTTAAAACGAGTTACGAATATACAGGTCAAACTTAAACGATAATGAAAACTGGCCTCATGTGGAGGATTGTGCTAACCAAATCGTATTTTCTGGCAATCCAGCTAGGTTCAAATGAAAAATAGGATGCGCTCCAGTTGGGTGGGATAAGAAAATAAGAAAATATTTCGAGTAAATGGTGGCTTCTCTGTACCTTTTCCAGGGGACCCCAGGGATATGTTGACAGTTTTGACAACCAGTGATTATCGTCTAAGCCTGAAATAGATTTTCAATTTCTCAAAAGTGTTTTTTTATGATTTCTCATAGATCTCGTTAGAGAATGACTGTGTTGACTTCATACGTCTTCAAGAAATATTTTGTTCTTTTATGGGAGGGGAAGAGGGTCTTTTATAGGCTTTTGTATCTTAGAACACAAAGAACATTAGAGTCTATGAGACTATAGTACAAAGGCTATTAAGACTATGCCTTAATTTACATGTTCATTAACGATAGTCAGGGTTTCTTGACATGTACCTTCTACACTCAGGACGGAAATAATCGACTTGAAAGTACAATATATTTTTACCTTCAGTTACTACAGCTGCTCCATCGGTGGTAGCTACTGTAGCAAGAACTGGCGCAGCTGCTCCCGGCCTGACTCCGCTTCTTCCTCGAATTCCTTTTGATTTTGGAAGTTCTTCTTCATCAGGTTGTACGACCTCTTTTCCCTTTTGCTTTGATGGTGTTGCTTGTTGCTTCTTCTGTTCTGGTTTCTTCTTTTCTTCTGGTTTTTGTTTTATCTTTCTGACTACCGTTTTTGTTTCAGTTCGAGTGTCTGCTGTTTTTGTTGGTGCCTTAGGGGTCGCTTTTTGTTTTGGCTCCTCTTTTGGCTTGGTTACAGGAGTGCTATCACGAGAAGCCTCTTTGGCTTTTGGCTTTGCAATTGGCTTTGTTTTGGCAGTTGAGACTTCAGTTGAAATACCTCCAATGGGTTTCACGTCAGGTTTCGTGACAGGTTTTGATTTCAAATCCGTTTTCTCAATTGGTTTCTGATCAGTTTTTTCGATAGCTTTTTGTTTTGATTTTGTAGCTAATTTCACAGGTTTGCTTTTCGTTTTTTCACTTATCGATTTCCCTTCAAGCTTTACTTTTTCTGTAACTGTTGGTTTCCCATTCACTTTTTGTTTTTTATTGATTTTTGGCTCCTCTCCTACTTTTGATTTACTGTCCTCGTGTAATTTCTCATCAACTTTTGGTCTTTTATCAACTTCCGCTTTCTCATCTTTTATTTCAAGAACCACCGTAGATTCATCTTGTTCAATGCGTGTTCGGTCTTTTATCTCTGTTTCTTTTAGTGTTAACGCTTGGGGTGTTTCTTCTTTTTCAACTACTTGGTTGACATTTGCAAATCTTTCAACCGATTCTTTTTCCGTCTCCACTTTATGGGCCAGTTGTTCTGCACTAACTCTTAAATCTACTGGTTTTACTACTTCACCCGTTGATTCTCTCGAAGGTTTTGACATATCTGCTACTGCCTCATCTTGTTTTATTTCTTTCTCACCAGTTTTTTTCTCTGATTTCTTAATCGGTTTAGGCACTTTCTCAACCATTTTATGTACGGTTTTCTCCGATCTAGCAGTAGATCCCTCTGTTCTTCTTACAGATGCCATTCGTTTGCTGCTTGCAGCAACAGATCTAGCAGAAGATTCAGTGACAGTTGATTCGGCATCTTGGGAATCAAGCTTGCTGATGTCTACGGCTCTTTTATTAGCCTCGTCTTTTGTTCTTTTATAGGCTGAGGAGGCACGGGTATAAGTCTCCTTTTTAACACTTCTTCCACTTCTTTCACTGGAGCCAGAAGAGATTTTGGCCTTAATAGGGCTTGGGTATGAACCTCACTTCGTTGGATGTTTGATATTTGTTCATTTACAACCTCAGCCACTTCACTAATTAGCATTTTTTCTAAGTCCTTGTTGTCAAGTTCATCAAAACTCTTGATAACTTTTCTTTCGCTCTTTTCTGTTTTGCTTTTAATTCTTGAGTTTGAAACGCTGGACGCAATTTTCTGCTTCACAACTTCAACTGTTTCCGCTTTGGTTTTCTTTTTATGTTCTTTTTCAGTCTCTCCAATTATCTCATGTAGGGACTTGGCAGTGCAAGTAGAATATCTTAAACACGACAAATGCCGCAATTTGGCAAAGCCTTCGAATATCTTCTGTTGTGGGGTGCTTCCAGGCAGAAGAATTCTTGTAATTTTTTCCTTTGGATCAGACGGCTGCCAAACGAGAAGGACGCAAAGGGATACCAAGCTTGTTACTGGAATTTGGACCTCCCTCTGACCTAGTTTCACACTGAATGACCTGCAGCCTAAACCTATTGCATCTCCAGCTTTCCAAAGTCGTAAGAATTCTTTGACTTCCGCACTGTCTCTCGCCGGATTAAGCACATACATGTCTAATGACCCATGGCCGACCTAAAACAAAAAGGAGTTTAGCTTTGAAATGGAAAGCTCAAACAATGGAAAGCTCAACTCTTTCTGGACGGTTTTTTTAATCTAGCCAAAATCTATTAAAAGCCCAACGACAGAGTGAAAAACATTAATTTCCCATGACGGAGAATCAGAAACATCCATGGCTATCCTCAGTAAAAATAATAATCCTTGCACAAATGGAAAATTGTAAAACAACAAATGACATGAAAGGAATGAAAGGAAAAGAAATGAAAGGAAAAGAGGAAAGAAACAGACAATAATGATAATTTCTTTGAAAATACTGAGGAGCTCAATCAAAGAAAAAAAAAGAAATTTAACATAAAAAACGGACCATCGAACCACAAAATCAGTAAAAAGAAAAAACTTGGTTCTAAGATCGCAATCAAAATTACGATTCAGTTTGTAGCATAAACAGGGTTATACACATGATTCAATTCAAAGAAGGGAAAACGCTTGGAGGGACGGGGGCCAGCTATAGAAAATTTATTTTAGGTCAGTTATCCTTAAATGGATACCTTCATTGTCTTCATTTATCCATTAAGCCTTTGTAAAGATTTGTGATTGTATTATTGAATGTCCTTTTAGGCCAACCGTCTAAGGCTAAACGTAAAGCAGGTAGTCCGCGGTTTGAAGTATGTCGTAAGCAAATATTTAAGGGAAATGGGAACTTCCTGGGAGGGTGAAAAGGGAAGGCTTTGGATAGATTGGGATGGAGGAAGAGCGTGCTTGGTGCTGTGGTGAGTTCTTAGCAGTAGTAGTAGTAGCATTATCGAATGATTTTTGTTAATTTTTGGTTAAAATATATCTTATCTTCAAAAAACTGCATATGTATTTTGTATGTCATTTGAAGCATTTCATGATAGGGAGGGGGGTTTAATTTAGACCTCAAGCGTACAGCCCTGAAATTAAACATTATGCCAAAAACCCTGAGTATGCAGTATTATGCCGAATGATGGCAATGATGATGATATTTAACCCTCTGTACGAAAATGAATGTACTTAAAGGAGTACAAAGAACAAAGTGGAAAAAAAGAACAAAGACATTATAGATAACCTTAACAAACCTTATATGCCCTGGGGGCATATAAGGTTTTTATAGAGTCGTCGTAAAAACTTCAAAAAGGGCTGATTCAAATGTAAATTGAGAGGGCTAGTGTCCTTTTTAATAGTAGAAAGTTATTGGAGAGTAACTAACCAACCTCTCACGCGCACCATTCCCCCAAACACATCCAATCAAAATTAGGCAATATTAAAATGACTAGAAATAGAGATAAATCACTAGGGGTGGTAATCCTGATGAACACTCGATGTTCTCCAGGGGCTAACGTTTAGGCCCTAGGGATCATTGATCAGTCCCTGTAGTTGTGTTCTTACTTGTGTGTTTCTTTTTCAATAAAGTCAAATTAAAAAAAAAAAAATCAGACATATACGCCAGAAACGAGAAACGAAAAAGATAAACAAAAACCCAAAGTCCTTAGATGTTTTCTGATTTCTTAAAACTTGTAGTCACAATCGTAGCCTTTTCTATTTGAGGCACACTACAGTTCCTGAAACGTTTACTACAGCTAGCACTTCGACTCACCGGCTATGTAGGAATCAAAGCAATGATCACATCACTAGGTGTCAGGACTATTAAAGTCAAAGATGTACTTGCTCATCACTGATTCATATCTCCTAAGTATTTCAAGGTAGGCTTCTTATTGTTAATATGTCTATCCCCAGACTTAGGTAATATACTAATCAATATATTACTTCAACATACTAAAAGACGAATTTCGGCCAAAATCTATTAAAAGCCCAACGACAGAGTGAAAAACATTAATTTCCCATGACGGAGAATCAGAAACATTCATGGCTATCCTCAGTAAAAATAATAATCCTTGCACAAATGGAAAATTGTAAAACAACAAATGACATGAAAGGAATGAAAGGAAAAGAAATGAAAGGAAAAGAGGAAAGAAACAGACAATAATGATAATTTCTTTGAAAATACTGAGGAGCTCAATCAAAGAAAAAAAAAGAAATTTAACATAAAAAACGGACCATCGAACCACAAAATCAGTAAAAAGAAAGAACTTGGTTCTAAGATCGCAATCAAAATTACGATTCAGTTTGTAGCATAAACAGGGTTATACACATGATTCAATTCAAAGAAGGGAAAACGCTTGGAGGGACGGGGGCCAGCTATAGAAAATTTATTTTAGGTCAGTTATCCTTAAATGGATACCTTCATTGTCTTCATTTATCCATTAAGCCTTTGTAAAGATTTGTGATTGTATTATTGAATGTCCTTTTAGGCCAACCGTCTAAGGCTAAACGTAAAGCAGGTAGTCCGCGGTTTGAAGTATGTCGTAAGCAAATATTTAAGGGAAATGGGAACTTCCTGGGAGGGTGAAAAGGGGAAGGCTTTGGATAGATTGGGATGGAGGAAGAGCGTGCTTGGTGCTGTGGTGAGTTCTTAGCAGTAGTAGTAGTAGCATTATCGAATGATTTTTGTTAATTTTTGGTTTAAATATATCTTATCTTCAAAAAACTGCATATGTATTTTGTATGTCATTTGAAGCATTTCATGATAGGGAGGGGGGTTTAATTTAGACCTCAAGCGTACAGCCCTGAATTTAAACATTATGCCAAAAACCCTGAGTATGCAGTATTATGCCGAATGATGGCAATGATGATGATATTTAACCCTCTGTACGAAAATGAATGTACTTAAAGGAGTACAAAGAACAAAGTGGAAAAAAAGAACAAAGACATTATAGATAAACACTAAAAGGAATACTATAAGATCTCAACTGCTTAAACTGCAACTGCTTTGAAAAAACGTTATATTATGAGAATATACTGACTATGTGTCTGGCAACTGGAGAAGACATTCACAAAGACGAACGAATAAAGATTGAGTTAGTTTATCAGATTGTGTCAAAAAACTAAATAACTTTGAACCCAAAAGATGACATGAAGGGTGAAAAAAAGCGTTAATGAGCCCAAAAAGTTCCTCAGGGATAAACCTACACATATATTTGAGTAAATCAAAAGAGGTTATGTGCACCCAAGTCTTAAAGACACGATGTCTGCAATATCTCAGGAGAGGCAGGCTTGGCGGATCTAGTTGGATTAGAATTTAACTAAGCTTCTTTTCGCTGTCATAAAACATAAGTAAACAGGAAATTATCTTGGGCATTTTTTCCACAAGAACAGCGGTAAACTGAAAACTAGAAAAAATTGTAATAAATTGAATAAACCAAAGAAAACATTCACGAAGACGGATGAATAAACATCGAATTAGTTTACGGTCATATTATGCCTTGAAATTGTCATAAAACTAAAGAAAAAGAAAAAGGCATTGAACGAGAAACAGCAAAAATCACATTGAATTGTAAACATAAATATTGCACAAAGAAGTTTGTGGTTAGAAGACAAAGTAAATTTACAATGGAATGAAGAATGAAGAAACATGTTAGTTTAGAGTGCGTGAGCGGTTAGAAGACAAAGCAAAATTACAATGGAATGAAAGAACATATTAGTTTAGCATGTGCGAGTCTGTGATTGATAAAGAAGAAGGAGAAATAATTTTATTAATGAATTAAGAAATTCTGTCGTGAAGTCAATTCCTCCCTTCTGCTTATCCTTTACTGGTGGTAGAATAACACGTTCCTTATTCAACTTTAATTTTCTGAAATATGTAAATTCCGCAATAGCATAATTATCGTGTTATTCTTTAGTTTTAAGTCACATTTCCGTTTGCAACTAATGGCAAATTTCGCTGTGCAACATTTTCTTTTATGTGATTTGTTGTTGTTCATTCTTCCATGGCTTTTTCATTAGCTGTTCAGAGTCATTTGTCATATTGTGTAATTTTCCACGTGTCATGGATACTAAATATCTATTTGCCTTTTTCTTAGAAATTGTCCTTATCATAAAACACAATTAAATATTAAACATGCTTGGGTTCTATCCACTGGAATAGAACTTTACCACTAGATAGTATTTAATATAACATATTGAATTTTCTTCAATATTTGCTGGTAATATAGATATAATAAATAATAATTAACCTAAACAAATAATCATGCATTCAGTCATGATAGTGATGAGAAAGAGTTAAAATGTTTATCAGATAGGGGCACTGAGATTGAATTATGTCACCTCACTTTATCAAAAAGGAGTAAATTTTTGGAAGCTAGGTTCTGGTAATAGTTAAATTTCATTTTGGCAGCTGCATTTTATATCCATCCAGGGAAATATATGTTTTCACATGGGCGAATGTTCGTTTCGTTTCTTTATTGGACCGGATAGAAGAAAACGTTTTTCGCCAACTGGAAAGTATTCCTTTTGCAATAAAAAAGTTTGCTGTTTATACACTAGTAAAAGTACAATTCTGTTACTCTTTTTTACAAATATAAAATAAAAAATGTATGTTTTTCAGATGATTTCTAGACAGACTTCATAAAATTTCGCTTCAATCTGAGATACTTGCTGAATTTGACATGACAACGTCACTTGGATCTTTTTGATTGATACAATTTACTGCCCTCTTTCCAAACTTAAGGGCTGGACAGACTTAGCGCTTTTTTCCGATGTTTTGCAGAAAGCGTATGGTATTCTCGGAAAATTATTTTAAATTTCTAAAACATGGACCCCCAATATTAGGTGAGCTAGCAGGTAACTGAATGAATCTAATATATAAAAAAACAATCCAACACAGAAAGGTAATCTCTCAAGCTTAACTGAGTCAGCCCAAAAACGCTAACGTTAATCTAGGAATAAATACTAGCTCAAAATTAGGCGTAAAATGCACCCGTATTGTGTGAAAAAAGCTGATTTAACTTAAAAAAACGTTAAATATATCCAGCCTCTTAGGTTAGAAGTTCCTCCAGCTTTTATGCACTTTTTGAGCTTTTTTTAAGTTAATTTAAGCTATATGTCTAAAATAAAACACAAATGTCTCTTTGAAGAGGCAATTTTCTACGAAGGTTTAAGAAGAATTTCACTTCAATAAGATATGCAGGCCGGATTCAACCTGACGACGTCGCTTGTCTGTTTTTGCTCGACAAAATTTACAGCCCTCGGTCTGAACTTAGATAAAAAGTTCCTGTATCACTGGTACACTATTGGAACTAAAATGCACTATTGACACTTTTTTTTGGAAATGTATCAAAGTTATCTATCTAAAATAAAAACTTATACATTTTCAGATGAGGAAATTTTCTAATATGGCTTTAGGGAATTTTACTTAAATCAGACATATTGGCCGGATTTGACAAGATGACGTCACTTGGCTGTTTCCGCTCGACGAAATTTACTGTCCTCTGTGAGAATTTAGCTTATAAGTCCCTCTAGCTTGCTTCACTTATTCCATAAGACTTTCCTTGGTTACAATGCTGGGAAAGTAGATAGAAAAAACAATTCTTTGATAAGAGTTATCACAGTTTGGCCTAACAGACTGTAAAATAGAGCTCATCAAAGAGGAAGCCAATCACTTCAACTCAATCAATGCCTAAATAAGTTCTTCAGGAAAAGTTTGGCATCCAAAAATTTTGTACAGGATCATGAATTGATTTTAGCTTAAGGGAAAGACAACTTTGGGATGATCGGAAGAATTTTTGTGCTCTTATAGCAAAACTTAAGTAGACAAACACTGCTTTTGAATAAAAGCTGTCAACCCTTAAGCAAGCGCTTCTCCAGAATTTTTGTTCGGGGTGGGATAAGAGGCATATTTAGGGGGGGGAGGGGTTACTTGCCCCGGGCACAGAAATTTTATAGGTTGTTATCATTTTGAAATTTTATTTTATTAAAATACAGTAGAGGATGCAGTTGGCAGTAAGTATAAGCAAATTGAATCCAAAATTTCAATTTTTCTCATAATTTCATCACCATTCCTTGAAATTAAAGTAACAGACCGAATTTAGTTTATTTTAATGTTTAGAAAGACTATAGGTTTCAGTCTTGATCAAATTAGATAAAAAAAGTATTATAAACAATTTTTTTTCAACTGAAGGTAAGGAACAACATTAAAGCTTAAAACAAACAGATATTATTCTCAACACCTCAGTCATCACATTAGAGTGTTTTAGAAAAAAAAAAAACTCTTATTCTACGTCATTCTTAAAGAATTGGGTTTACATAAAACACTTAAAGAATTTCATTCTTAAAGAGCTTTAGTGTAAAGAGCCAGGTGTTGAGGAGGGGGTAACACCCCTCATATACGAAATCATTTCGATTCGTCTTAAGTGTTAATGTTGCTCTTACTTCCAGTTGAAAAAAAAACTTGTTTTTTTTTATTTAATTTCCGATCGTTTTTCAAATTATGCTGAGATATCCAGCTTCCCTCCATGGAAAATTCTTTCTTCCCATATGATATTTCTCAAAATAAAGTTCCTCCCATGTAAGATACCCTACCTGGAAACTCTCCCGGGACAATTCCATTCTTGCTAAAAATCCCATAGGAAAATTTCTTGCAGACCATTACACCTGAAAAAATTTCCTTGGCATGCTTTTATTTGAAAGAGACTTTAATCTTTGGCCACTTTTCAAATCATGTCGGAAATCTACCTATATTGAAAACTTTTCCCGAAAAACTCCCAGTGGAAAGTTGCTCTTGCGGAAAATTCCTCCATCGAGAATTTCTCCCGTTAATGATCCCCCTCCATGGAAAAATCCTCCTGGCAACTCCAACCATGCTAAAAAATTTCCCCTGGAAACTTCCGTCCCCAAGGAAAATTCTCACCGTGGAAAACCCCCAAAATTAGAAAATCCCTCCGCCCTGGAAAATGTCTGTATACTTTCCAATAACAAATACTGAACGTAAACAATGAGTAAATTTCGTAACTTACAGTTCTTTCCCCAGGGGCTGTAGGGGGTCGTGTTATCCCCAAAGGCAGAGTTACTGGGCTTTTCAACTATATTGAACAAAATGGCTATCTCAAAATTTTAATCGGACGACCTTCGGAAAAAAGGGCGTGTGACGAGGGCTAGCTGCCTTCCAATCTTTTTGGTCACTTAAAAAAGGCACTAGAACTTCTAATTTCTGATCAAATGGGCCCTTTCCCGATATTCTAGTATTACTGGTTCGATACGACCACCTCTGGAAAAAAAAACAACAAAAAAACCCGAACCTGTGATCTTCCTTCCAGCAAATAATGCAAAATTCCACATTTTGGTATATAGGAGCTTGAAACCTCTAGAATAAGCTTCTTTGATATTCAAATTCTAGTGCTATGATTTCCATCGTTCGACATTTTGGGTATGTTTCCCCCTTTTTCGAAAAATGAGCAAATTTTCTGAGGATCGTAACTTTTGATGAGTAATATTAAATTTAATGAACTTTGCATATTTGAATCCGCATGAAAACTCGATTCTTTCAATGTATCTATTGTCATGGAAGCTGTTTTATTAGAGTTTCGGTTACTGTTAACTCCCGTCGCTCCTTACTTACATTTCGTTACCACGAACTGTTTGATAATTGTAGAAACCAATGACCGATTCAAAAGACTTTCAGATTTGAACACAAATTTTGGGTGTTTACTGAATACTAAAGAGTTATTTCAAGAAGGCACAAATGTTGATGATAATGAAGTCAATTGCCTAAAACTTGAAAAATATTACGATGATTTAGGTCCCATTCAGTCATTCCACGAATCCAAAACATGAAAAAAAATAATTCAGCAGCAATACATTTCCTTGAAGAAACCTATGTATGTGTTAGAACTAATTGTGTAATGGAGATGAAGGTGTCTTCGCAAATGTAATATTCGAGTTGCCTATCGAATATTATTAGCGATTGCAGTGTCGTTGGCCAGCAAAAAAAACGGTCGCTTAGTAAACTTAAATGGTACTTATTTAGTGGCCAGACAAGACGCGAGAAGAACCGCATCGAAATCTCAAAGATGCTATATGAAAAATTTTCTGCAGAAATCAAGAATTTTGCTAAATTTCGGCCAATTTTGCAAAATATCTGCCGAAATTTTCGCCTTCGGCGAAAATTTTCCGAATGCCAGTAAAGTTGGGGGGGACGCCCCTCACCCCCTCGGGACGCCCCCTGCCCATGGATGCTTATTATCAAGATATAATATTTGTATTTTATTGAAAACTTTTATGTTTCGTTGATAACAAATATGTGCTGCAACACAAAACTGGTTTCTTATTTAAATTTTTACTGTAAATCAAACAATTAGGCCAAAAGAATGCCAAAAAGCAATTGAACAATAATTTGAAATTGCGAATCGATTTTAAAATTGCACATCGTGGCGTATTCGCGGTGCAACATGTTTTTATTTATTTAAAAGGGAAAAAGCAGTCAGAAAGAAACTGAGATAAGAACCTGATTCGAACAATAAACGCAAAAAATTATTAATTCTGTTGTTATTTATACGGATTTTCCTTACGATAGGAGGGATTGAACCTGAACATCTTTGAACAGAAAGCCCAGCCATATCCACTGCGCTATCGCAAGGTAGTTACGAAATAAATTTATCTAAGAATCTGTTCACATTCTTTTCATAGAAGAGTTATAATGGTTAATGTATATCCACTTCTTAGTTTAGCTAAAAGATGACTCGAAGCTTTATTTGTATTAAATGGTATTTCAAAATATGAAAAGGTAACATATCGGTAGGACAAAGGTATCAAATAGCGAAAAAGATCAGCATATTGAAAGATATATAATGATATCCAATAATATCAATTTCGTTTCAATACCACCATGCTCCTACAAATCCTTGATATTCCAGGGTAATATGCATAATTTACTAATTTTTAATTTAATTGTTTCAATTTGTAGAGGTAATCAAAGGTTAATTAGAAATAAATGCAAAAAGTGAAAAAAAGGTGCTAAAATCGAAGAGCATTTGAAAATATATTTATTAGGAAAACGTTCGTAGTTTATTTTTATTTGTTCATTATCATTGTTAATGTTCTTACTATAATGATAACATAATATAAATAATAGGCGTATATTATTTATTGTCCTTTATCAAAATTGCTTAACCGAAGTTTATCTTACTATTTTTAATGGTTACAAAATTGAATATCCCTATTTTGTTCTTAATATACTTTCTAAATAAAGAAAGAGAAATAAAATATACACCAACACTTTTAACTTCGTTCAGAAAATTTCAGTCTTATAGTCTGTCCAAAACTGTTAATGCCTTTTGTTTCAAAGCATCAAAATAAACATTTCTAATAAAAAATAGCATCTTCATAATATATAAGGGCTACTTTCACAAGTTCCGAAACATTGTTTACCCTATGTCAAAGCCTTTCGCGGCAGACTTCGTCAATAGTCTTAGAGACAAATAGACCTTGTCTTTTTAAGCGGCCTTGTGAAGGCTTTCCCGGGATCAATAAAAAGGGAAGGTCTTCGTGACTGAGAACAAGACTTTTGGAGAAAAAATCTGGTGAGAGGTATTCTAGAAAGCCTTGGCAAGCACGAATATAATACTGTATCCTTGTCCTAAGAAATGTTGAAGCTTTGAAATAAGGATAGGATGTATGGTGGGATTTCGCTTGGAGCGTTAGCAAGTCACTTTTGTGTTCTGTGGGATGTCCCACTCAGGAATATCTTGCTAAAAGCTTTCTGGAATGTTTTTTTCTTATTTTCGGGAATTTTATATTTTTCTATCAGTGCTTTCTAAAATATTTTTTTTGCCTGTGTTTCTTGGTTTTATTAAATAAATAAAAAAATGTTTCAACTAAAAACAAGAAGCAAAATCAAAACTTAAAACGAATTTAAATTATTCTGTATACGAGGGGGCTTCCTCTTCCTCAGTCCTCCATCTTAAAGAATTTTAACAAAATGTCTAGCTATAGCGTAAAGAGTGAGGGCTGAAGAAGGGGATGCCACCCTCATATACGGAAGAATTTCTGTTCGTCTTATGTTTCAACAATGCTACTTACTTTCAGTTGAAAAAAACTTGTTTTTTTTACATTTAATTTCTGCCTGTTTTTTAAATTATACTAGGAAGTCCACCTCAACGCCCCCCCACGTAAAATTTCACCTCAAAATTCCCCCCAAAAATTTAAAATCCCACCCTCCCCCCCCCCCCAAGAAAATTAGTATATTTCCCAATAACACATATTATGTGCGAACAATGGACAATTTAGGTAACTTGCAACCCTTTCTCCAGGGACAATGGAATGTAATGTTATTCCCAAAGGCGTAATTACTCGTTCTTTCAACTATGCTGAATCAAAAGGCTGTCTCGGAATTTTTGATTGTATGTCTTTGGGAAAAAAGGGCGTGGTAGGGGGCTAGTTTCCCTCCAATCTCTTTAGTCACTTAAAAAGGCCACTAGAACTTTAGATTTCCGCTCGAATCAGCCCTGTCCCATCTTCTAGAACCATTGGTTCAATAAAATTGATTCTAATCCCCCCTCCAAGAAAACAATGAAAAAAGAAAAAAACACGGATCTGTGATCTTTCTCCTGACAAACATTCCAAATTCCACATTTTTGTAGATAGGAGCCTGAAACATTTACAGTAGAGTTCTCTAACATGATGAATCTGATGTTGTGTTTTTCATTATAATAACTTGAATTTTGGGGGGTGTTTCAAAAATCTGGCAAATTTTCTCAGACTCGTAGCTTTTCATTTGTTTGATGTATCTATTGTTATCAAAATTCCGTTTTTTAGAGTTTTGTTTACTATTGAGCCGAGTCACTTTTTACATACAGTTTGTTACCACAAACTGTTTTGATTCACAACTCATTCAAGTTGTGAATCACAAGATCAAAAAACTAATATCTTTGGTGTTCTTGGGACGAGACACTTTCGCCGATATTTTATTCCCTTTTTTTCTTGAATTTTCCATTTTTCTATCAGGACCATCTGCAATAGTTTTTTTTTTTATATCTGTTTTATGGTTTTCTGTTAATAATGTTTTATTTTATATGAGCAATAAAACTTTGGTACTAGGTTAGGATAAATAAAAGACCCGGTTTTGGTGAGATTTTGTTTGGAGCAGAGAGATCGCAATTTTAGCGTTAATTTAGACACTTACTCCAAAATGTCTGAATAGTAGTTTTCTCAAATATTATTGTTTCCTCTTTTTGAAACTTTCAGGCCTTTTACTTTTATTTTTATTTTCGTTCCTTATTTTTCAACAATAATTATTACGGGAATAATCGGAGGAAAGGCAATACACCCTGTCCCAGGAGACTAGTGCAATGTCACTTACAATATGCAAAACTTGCAGCAGAGGAAATAAAGACACAACTTTTTTTAGTATTACAGCTTTTAATTGATCCCTCCCCTCCCCCTACACACACACAAATGATTTCCATAAGTACTTTTGAGTTACCCCCCCCCCCCCCACACACACACACACAAATGATTTCCATAAGTACTTTTGAGTTTCTTGGTCAATACCGGAACAGATTAGAGATATAAAAATAGCTTTTAGATTCATATTTTTTTAGATTTTACTTTTTCCTTTTAAAATGTACCAATTTCAGGCATAAAGGACATTTTTAGACATTGGACATTTTTATTACCAATTCCTAGTCTATCTAAAGGATATTAGAAAAAAGCTATTAAATTCGGAAAGCATATCGTCCTCGGTTGGGGTGGGAGGATGTCGGAAGGAAAGTTTTAAGGGAGCTGGGAACTTCCTGGGAGGATGAAAAGAGGTAGGCATTGAATAGATTGGGATGGAGGAGGAGCTTGCGTAGCTGTGTTGGCCTCGGACGGCTTGGTGCTGCGGTGAGAATCCCACCCCTTTACATATAAGAAATAGGGTAGAAAAATATCAATATTATCTCTTTTTTCTAACGTGTGAACTTTTCTGTAACTTTTTCAACGATGTATTTCCAAGGTCGATTTTGCCAACAGTCGTTCCAGGTCTATTCGTCCAAGTACTTCGGAAAGTTCTCCCATAGAAATCTTAGAATAAAAGCTTAGGTGAAGGTTGTGCGGAAATCCAGGATTAATAGAAATCAGTCCAATACTGATGCTTAAATTAAAAATAATCGTTGCTTACATAAGTTTATGTCCTCATGTCTGGCTGGTCTTAAAGGGAAGCCACAAAAAACTCATATTCGGGCCTCAATTTTGGCCATCTAGGGACAAGCGAAAAGCAGGTTGTCCCAAACGGATTGGGGGGGAGGTCATAAGGAAAGATTTAAGGGAAATTGGAGTTTACTGGGAATGTGCAAAGAGAGTAGTTTGAATAGATTGGGATGGAAGAGGAGCGTGCGTAGCTGTGATGGCCCCAGGCGGTTTGGTGCTGCATTTCTTTTTTAGTAGTAGTAGTAGTAGTATTTTCAGAATTTCTAGGGATGATTTTTGGGTCAAACTTCTAGAAGGGGATTCCTCCCAGAGTCCCCTTGATCCAATGAACGATACCTGAGAGTTTAAAACTGAACCTACAAATATGCCTCTCCATTAGGGTCCCCATAGCTCAAGCAATTAGAGTCCCCATGGCCCAATTTTCAAGTCGTTCAGAAAGTTTTCAGCCCTTTTATGCACCTCGTTGCTGGGGAAAACAATATTTTTTAGCATTTCGGTCCTCCTGGCCCACTCTCTATGCGCAGGCATGAGTTACGAATCAACTTACCTTATGATACAAGTTAATAGGCTCCATTCCATCTTCTCTGAAGACTGCTTGTGGCTCTAACTCCAACTTCCTTGCATCTGATAATAATCGCTGTCCTTCATCTAATAAATGTACTAACAAGGGATCAAAATGTTTATTACCATCTGACAATCGAGATGTAGATGGCTCTGGCAAATTGGCAAACATATATCCTATATGTGGGTGGACAGGCTGGACCACCTTACGATGGATAAGGCTTCCAAGACCAGCTGTAGTGGATGCATTTAATCGGGTCATAACGACTGCATCAAGTCTATAAGAAAACACAAGAATTTAAATCTGGATTAAATTACTAAGTATTCTAAGTATTGCTTCTTAGAATTCTAAGTATTGCTGCAATACTTAGAATATTCCTGCAATGTTCTCAGTATTGCTGCTAAGTATTCTAAGTATCTGCTAAGTATCGCTAAGTATAAATTGCTACATATCCTCGCTTTTACCTTTAAAAGTGGTATTTGACATTTTCACACTTCAAAGGTAATTACCTAAAACTGCTGCTAAGCTGCTCTCAAAGGGAGGGTCTATAGGGCAATATATATACCTTGGTGCTCTTGATCTCTTTTACCCTGCTCATTTTCCCTTTGAGGACTGCTTAGCATTACTTTTCCCTGTTACTAACAGCAAAGACATTTATTTAACCCTGTGGTAGTATAGCGGACTGATGTTCTACTGGCAACGAGGCCTGGAATTCAAATCCAGTTGCTGCATGGTTGGGCAATAGTTTTGCTATCTGTCCCTGTAAAAAAGAGCCGGCAACTGAAACGCCGATTCGACACCCTCAAGGAGGAAGAAAGAGAAACAAAACTCCCAAATAAAAGAACCTCATTAAGCTGTGATTTTTAGAAATGTGGACGCAAGCTTTGTTTGAGAACTTTTTGTGCAGCGATTCAAGTTTAACTATAATATTAGGCAGGGTTGTATCCAGGATTTTTTTTTTTCGGGGGGGGGGGGGGGGGGGGGTACAAAAAAACTTTAAAAATGTATGTAAATTACTTTTGTTATGTTTTTTACGAGTCGGACTAATATTTCAGAGGGGTCAACCCACCCCCCCCCCCCCCCTGAGTACGGCCCTAATATCAGGAAAAAGAAATTTTCTAATACAAACCTGGTTTTCGTCCAAGGCGGAAGAAACAATAAAAAATTAAAAATCTAAAATAATTAACCGGGATTCTCTTTGGTTATTTTTGTTTTAAGAGGGAAAAGAATTCCAGGCGCAAAAAGGATTAAATGGTCACAGAAAATTTAGTAGAGCATGGACAACACACGTCGTCTATATTTTCCTAAGCCAGCATCAATTTTAGCATATCCTAATTTTAATTTCTTACTAATATCTGAGACTTTGAAGAGACAAGCTCTAAAAACTAAAGCTAGATAAAAAGAAAATACTTTTACATCAATGCAAAAGCGAGAAAACTTAATATGTTCTTCAAGTTCAAGTTCAAGTTCTTTATTAATCAATAAAAAAAATTTTTTGACAAAACTATCAAATTAATTACCCACAGTGAGAATAACTCGTGTGTGGGTTTATATACACTCAACAAAAAATAACTAATACTATCTCCAGATACCGTAATAAAAAAATTTCTCTTCAACTCTCCGTACGGTAACAACAAACAAAATCCGCAAAAAATCAAAGTAACCAAATAAATAAAATGAAATGAGGAGCATCCACCCCAAAAAATAAATCAAATTAATAATTACTAATTAAATGATTCATTAATCTAATTTTATTATTAACCAATGAATTATTCAAATCTATAAAACTATGAAATTTATTCCAATTATATATAATACTATGCCTTGGTGAAAAACGGGACCTTTCAGATTTTATTAAAGCCTGACGGACAACAGAACTGCCACGGGTCCAATATGTATGCAAAACCTGATTATCATCCTGAAAAAAATTATTATGCAAATAAAAATACTCAGGCAAAAGACCTTGAACGTGTTTAATCATATAAAGAACAGAATGGAAAGAAGAGAAAAGATCCAGTGGAAGGATATTTAAAATTTGATACATACTTTTTGTTGACGATTTACCAGGGTAAGAAAACGGGCTAGGCAGGAAATTTTTCAATAGACGCAGAGCTTTATTTTGTTGCCTCTGAAGAGGAAGAATATGAGTTTTAAAAGTATTCAAAAAATAATGGGACAGTAATTTATATATGAATGCACTAGAGAATGATAAAGAGATTTCAGTGCAAAAAACGGCAGAATAAATTTCAGATGATTCATCATACCAATATTTCTTGCCAGTTTCATTCGAAGATAAATTGCATGTCTTTTAAATGATAAACTTGAATCCAGTATTATCCCGAGATATTTAATATCATCAACTCTTTCAATTTCAATGGGTAGGCTTTGAATATTAATCATCATAATTTCCGGTGCTGTTTTCCCAGTACGAGAAAAGATGATGAATTTTGTCTTAGTACAATTAATAGTCAATTTATTTCTCGAAAACCATAAGATAAGCCTCGACAGTGCTGATTCCAACCTAAGCTTCAACGATCTAGAGTCGGGGCTGCTGACATTGCATGCCGTGTCATCGGCGAATAATATGTTAAGGCCAATATCATTGATGCTATTACTGATATCATTAACATAGATAAGAAATAGGAGTGGACCCAAAATAGAGCCTTGTGGGACTCCGACTGACTGAGATTGAGATACTGATGAGGAAGAAGTATCACCTCCGTCTACATACTGATTTCGGTTTTTTAGGTAAGACATTACTTACAAATAATAAAACAGATTATCCGCATTAGTTATTACTTATAGATGAACAAAACAAGACACTGAAATCCAGCCATATCTATAAGCGTTCTTAATGGGTTAGAGTAAAAGAAATATTTATAGCTGAGTAGGATAATGCGGGGCTCCCACTGCGTCAATAAAGTTAATTAAGTTTGTCATGAAAGTACGAACCATAAAGTTTGTCCCACTCACACAACGATTTTATCTTTTTGACTTAACAGCAGTTTTTCATAGAAAGTAACTGAAATACTCAGACATGGAGCTGAGAAAACCATCTTTTTAAGAATTTTTTTCCTTTTAATAGCAAATGAAAATAATTTTTGTTTCTTTTACCAAGCTAAATATTTAACCAAGTATACACGATTATATTTGTAGAAACTAATTTGTAAGTTGTTTATTTGAAATTTTCCACACGTCTTCTGCTATTGGTTGAACTTTGCGGACTTTCTTGAAAAAGTTAAATAAAGTTTAACTTCTTTTCGACTGCAAATAAAGTCAACAAAGTTATGCGGGGAAAGCCGTTTATTAACTTTGTTGACAGCTTTATTAACTTTATTGACGCCGTGGGAGCCATGCTTAACTCAACCTGTTCCTAAAGCTGATTACGGATTAAACAAGCTTTTGACGCTTATTACAGCTTAAAATTTTTTATGGACAGAAGACGAAACAAGAGACACAGACAACACTATATACAAAAACTTTTTGGACTAATCAAGAATACCGAAAGGATAAGAGCTCGTTAGAATAACATGATATATTGCTAAGGTTTGTCAAAATTTTAAGCAATATTTTGTAACTTAGCAAGATGATCAGTCTTCAGCAATATGGCAGAACTAGGTTTACCAGAGAAGTCACTGAGCATCCCAGCGCTGAATATTAGATAATTTATTCTTACTTTTTTTCACCCAGACCACGACCCACGTAATGCAGGTAACAACCTTTTGATTCTCTGCCCTCGGAGTGGCTTGGGGCATCATCCGACGCTTCCCGTTTTGTCCCTCAGATTTCTCCAGGTACCCAGTTAGAGCTGGGTGGACTATGGCTGAGCTTACGGAGTCACACGGCTAACCTCTGTTCCAAACCAAATAATTGGTGACACCAGGGCTCGAACTCCTGTCTTTACGGGCACAGGATTGCAAGTTCAGCACGCCAACAACTCGGGTACGTTAGATACAATTAGGACAAATTTTGAACTTTCAGTACGACATTTGCCCTCTGCCTTGTTGAATTGCTTAGATTTTACGATGAAAAAGGGAATTAAGTTTCAATAATCCGCTGAAGCTGCCACTGTTCCAATGTGTCATGGACCGTCACGGTGCAAATGATTGCGTCACGGTTTAATGTAGATTAGGTGGAATAAAGTGTGATTGAATACAAACTTTCCAGCAGACGGTCCTCTCTTGGAGATTACCTTAGAATATAGTTTTTTGTGACTATCTTCGAAGTGTAAAAAAGTGAAATACATCCTTTATACGTTACCGTGAGACGTTATTTAGATGTCGAGACGCATCAACTCATTGCTAATTACGTAATCTTAAGTAGATTCGCACGGCTTAAACAGCAGTTTAACATCCGCTAAACCAGTGCTCTGTAACTAAATTATATAATTCCAGTTTAACGGCATCTCCAGACGATTAAATTCTATCAAAAAAAATGATGATTGAAAAACGGGAAAAGCTCTATCACTTTACATAAAATTCCTTATCAAATTCTCATTAACCAGATTCTTGAATATATTCCAGTCTAGCATTGCCATTCAGATTACTTCGTATTATTCCTACTTCCCATCACTATTATCATTGGTAAAATATGCTAATTTATTACCTACATATTTACCTATGTTGGTAATTCCCGAGTAATCACTAATATTCAGCTGTGAAAACAACTGTATGACGCTATACAACTGATACCTGAAGCCAAATGCGCATTTCTTATCATACGCTTTAACTAATATGGCGATGAATTTTTTTTACATTTTCTGCTTGATTTTGTCTCACACCCACGGGATCGATCTGGGACTTTCAGTGAGTTTTTTTTTTTTTGGGGGGGGGAGGGGGAGAGGACTTCGAATTTTGTATTGGGAAGGGGACAAAATATTTTTTCTGGTCCTCAAAAAAGAGTATACACTACGGTTTTTTATTTATTTGTTATGCCTGTCGTCCGGAAGGCTCTTTGGTATATATTTTAATTACTTTTATATTAGTTTAAACATAATTAGTTTTGCATGACAAAGATGGACGTCATGAGTAGAGCTTGAAAAGCGACCAAAACTCTAAATAACGAAGGCTTAAAATAGTATATACATGAAATAGATACACTTTTCGTGCTGAATTCTGTATATAATTACCAAGGTACAAATTTAAAATCACAGTTTTAACTTTGAACATACAGACCGGGGAGGGGAGGTTGGAGGTTTTAACCTCAATTGCATTAAAGGGTCATTCAAATCCACAATTATGGCTTAACTTTGCTCTTTACTGAAATGCTGAAAAACCGCGTTGAACAAAATTCTCTTTGGGTGAGAGGCATTTCTAAGGGGATTGATTCTGGTATAATTAAGGTGCCGTAAGCCCCACCTCCAAATATATAGTTATATTTGAACTTACGTACCAAATCTGTCAGTATAAGAACATTTTCATGATTTCAGGGAAACGAGGGGAAGACCACCTAAAAATGAGTGCAATCTCAGTGAAAATGCCACCACAAAAGTTGAACGGTTCTGAAAATAATGGAATGGGGGCTTCTATTCCCTTTCTATAAAGATACGGAAGGTCAGATTTCTCCTGAGAAAGACTTAGTGTCACTGTATACTGTAGCGTCTTCTTTTTCCAAACATGAAACACCTTTGATACCACGTCACAACGCTCTGAGCCGTGTCGTCACAACCTTATTTTAGTTAATATTGGTCGTTAAAGAAAAACAGGTTTTTTCATAGGCTTCTCGTAATGTGTACATCGGAATCGCACGTGCGCGAAGGCGAAGTATGAATCTTGTGTGGTTTCAAATGTGTTTCACCTTTGTTTTAACGGAGAGAATAGCCTCTGTCGGTACTGTATTATATTCTCTCTACTGTGGTGTTGACCTAAACAGGGTCAAAACGTTATGATCAAGCTAATGTTCTGAGACAGTCGATTGGTGTACTAATAAGAAGCTGTGAACATAAAGATCTGGGGAGGGAAGGTTGGAGGTTTTAACCTCACTGTTAGCCAACACGATGGCGCATTTGCCCCTAAAAAAAGGTTCCAAAAAATCAGGGTCCTTGCAGGTTTTAGTGTTCCGCAGTCCCTGAATATCAGACAAGCATCATAGATAGGTGTTCATGGAATTTCTTTGGCTAATTTGAATCATTTGAGGTTTCATTCGTTTATATGCAGCAATGTGCAGTAGTACACCTCTAGCAGGGGTAAGTCAATGGAACTTTGTGTGATTGGAAGAGGGAGATTGGTGGCTCAAATTTTCTAAATTTCTATGAGTAGTCCTTCAGGTCATTATAAAGATAGGGGACATTTTACCCCCTAACCTCAAGTTTAAGTTGCGCTTCTGAACTTAATAATTTACCATGGAAAACAAATAAACTCAAATGAGCCAACTCAGCATTTAAGTATTACGATAGAAAAGTGAAAGTCTGACATAAGCGGGGGGGGGGGGTCGCGAAGGTGGTAACCTCGATATTTATTGAACATTATACATGAAATTAATAGCAATCAGATTAAATCAAAATATTGGAAATTAAGTTACACAAAATGATTTTTTGAATTTCTTAGTATTATTCTAGTGATAATTATTTAGTGACAAAGTAATTATTTTAGTTCTCACTACTATGACACGCGTCATGTTAGTGATTTCATTGTCCCACATTGAAGTGAAACCAGGTTCGGCTTCCCTATAAGATTTTCGGGGCCTGGAGTGTGGAACTCTATTCTGGAAAGCATTCAGGATGCTGAGTACCTTGGGTTGTTTAAAAATAGGTTTGAAAAAGTATTTGTTGGTTGAAGTCTATAGAATTTTTCTTAAATTTTTTATACAAGTTGATGAGAGACTAGCCGTTTTTATCCTTTTTTTTCGTGTTTTTTTCATGTCTTTCGTATTTAGTCAATTATTAGTTAGTTGTATGTACCCACCAAGGCCGTATCCAGGGAGGGGTTACCCGGTTTGAACCCCCCCCCCCCGAAATTTTTGACCGATCCAAAAATAAGTCGAAAATTAGTAAAACCTAGGTAAAAATCAGTAAAATTAGTCGAAAACTGAGTCAAAATTAGTAACCCCCCCCCCCCGAAAAAGTCAAAAATTAGTAACCCCCCCCCCCCCGGAAAAAAATCCTGGATCCGCCCTTGGTACCCACCCAGTCGCAAGTGCTTTTTGTAACTTTCTTGGGTGGGTATTGACAGTTTATTTGAATGTATTATTTGGTTCTAAACAGAAGTGAACTGAGCTCAATTGAACTGAACATAAGTTACATCTTCAAATACAAGTTATGAGCAATTGTAAAACTTAGAACAACTAGAAATTACACTGAACACGCATGAGAGAGTTGTCACACCTCCTCACTTTAACCTCCGCTGTTTTAGCTAAAGTTTAAGTTACGTTCCCTGGAAGAGGTTTGAAACGCAACATATTAGTGGTTGGTAATTGCAGATGTTTTATTTGCCTAATTCCTTTCAAAAAGTTGAACTAAAATTGTTTTGTCAAAGCAAACATTGGCAAATGGACCGCTTCATTCTCAAAGCGTTGTGATAATGAATCGGAGTTTCAGCATAAAACCAAGATATAAGGGGAGAAGCTTTTATATATTACACTAAAAACTAGTTTTTTCTAATGAAAGTATGAAGAAATATTAAAACTTAAATCAAACAGAAATCATTCATATATGAGGGGCTGCCCCTTCCACAATCCTCGCTCTTTACGCTAAAGTCTTCAAGTTCTTCAAACTACTTCTCATTCAAATTCAACAGCCCTGTGTTTCAGGAATCGTTCCTAAGGAACTGTGACAAAAAGTCAAAATTTAGCGTACAGAACGAGAATTGAGGAACGGAAGTTCCACCTCATATACGGAATAGTTTTTGTTCGCTTTAAATTTTAATGATTTAAACATTCAGCTCCTTACATTCAGTAGAAAAAATTGTTATTTCCATTTAGTTTCTGACCATTTTCAAATCATGCCAGGATATCCCCCCACTCCCCCTTTCAAAATTTTCCACGAAAGAATATCCCCGTAGATAATCCCCGGAGAAAATCCCCCTCCCATAAAATTCGTATACTTCCAAATAACAAATACTATATGGTATATAAAAACTGGGTAAATTACATGGATTGCAACACCTTTCTCAGGGACAATGGGGGGTCATGCCACCCCCCGAGGCATAGTTATTGGGCCTTCCAACTATGCTGAATCAAATAACTATCTCACATTTTTGATCTGTTGTTTTTGGGGGGAAAATGGGCGAAAGAAAGGGGCTAGCTTCCTTCCAATCTATTTGGTCGCTTAATAAGGGAACTAGAACTTTTGATTTCCGTTCAAATGAGCCCTTTCCCGATCTTATAGGACCATCGGCTCGATACGATCACCCCTGGGAAAAATGAAAAATAAACACGCATCCGTGATCTTTCTTCAGGCAAAAAAAAAAAAATACAAATTCCACATTTTTGCAGATCGGAGCTTGAAACCACTACGGTTGGGTTGTCGGATATGCCAAATCTGATGGCGTGATTTTCATTAAAATCACCTGATTTGTTGGTAATGTTTTCATCCTTTTCCGAAAATCAGGCAAATTTTCAATAGGCTCGTAGGTTTTAATGGGTAACATTAAATCTAAAGAATTTCCTATACTTGGAATCAGCACAAAAAGCCGATTCTTTTGATGTAACTACTGTTATAAAAATTCCCTTTTTTGGAGTTTCGGTTACTACTAGGCTGAGTCACTCCTTCCTTTCAGATCGCTACTACGAACTGTTTGATTAGTTTTAAGTGTTAATTCTTCAATAAAATTAAAAAAAACATATGTTCCGAGTATCTAGGAAACTAACCTCGGTATACTTATTATATATTGTGACATAATTGGCGAAATCTGTTTGCTAAGCTGTTCTCAAAGGGAGGATCAGCAAGGTAATGTAGATCAGAAGAATGAAAGAGTGATTGAAAATACATTAACCTGCTGAAGTGCTTCATCATTTCATTGATTATCAATCACATCCTATCAAGACTATCGTTGGCAAGGTGCAACCACCCTTCGGAAAAAACTGATTTTTATCATTTATACAGAAATTATGTTTAAAACACGTTTCGACAGCTTCATATTTTTTCTAAGTTCAAAGTTTCCTCATATTTCGTTGCTCAATCAATCCAAAACTTTTTGAATTCAGAGGGAAAAAAAAAGTTGGTCAAACTTACAACTCCCATTTTATGTCAAAAAGTTTTGATTCATTTCAGAACTCACAATTTTTCAAAAAGAAAATTTGCAAGCAAGCAGGCTGGTTGTGTGTTTTCCTTATTTAGTTTTTGTTTTATGAATCAAACAAAGAACAAAAACAAACAAGACCGTAATTACAATATTTAACTTTCTGCTGTTAGGAACAATAATTAACAATAATTAATTATATTATAACAATAATTAATTATATAACAATAATTAATTACCGTAATTACAATATTTAACTTTCTGCTGTTAGGAACAATAATTAACAATAATTAATTAATTAAAAATAACAATAATTAACTTTCTGCTGTTAGGAACATCATTGCAACAATTGGCGCCCATAAGGGGAGGCAGGGGGCGCCAGCTCCCCCTGGCTAAATGAACCTGCCTTAAATTTTTATATTTTTGTTTTGAGATTTCTCAAAACAAAAAAGTGCCGATTAGACCAGGTAAGCCCCCCCCCCCCTAAAACTCATCTATGCAACTCTATGCAAATCTATGTCTGCAAATCTGCAAATCTATACCAAGTCTGCAAATCTATGCAACCGACATAGAGACGAGAAGGGGTTCCAAACTTACACATAAAATGCATAGGCAAGTTTTGAGACTTTTTGTAAAGATTTTTTGTACCCCCCCCACCCCCACCACAATCAAGATGAACGTACCCGTAGTCTAAGGGCATGTCCATTGTATGGAAACATACTATTCTAATATAACGATAACTATTCCTCATAGAATTCAAAGATCTCAATTCTCTTCCCTTTTTTTATCAGAATCGACAAAGCTTAAAACGGAAGAAAAAAGTACTTGGCGTCAACAGTTCCTGAGCTCTTAAAACGTGCCAAGTCATCTGTTTGGTCAGGCATCAGATATACCTTTATATTGGTTAGAAACGCTCTTGGAACTTTGCCAACTTGGCTCAACGTATCCTGCAATGCAGGAATTTCCTATTCTCTTCTAATGAGAAAAAATTATCTTTCGACTAACCTTGGACGGCATACTGATTTAAATTTAATGGGGCAAATTTCATTCCTCCTGTCTTAAAAAGAGCACAAGGAGAATTTGAAATGGGGATTAGATAGATAGAAACGGTATTTAAAATTGGTGATATTATACATCTGTAGAATCGAGGCAAGTAAATTTAAAAAGGGAGGAGATCCTAAGAGTAATAATTGAAGATTCTATTAGATGATAATAGTCTAGCAAATACACAGGGCTTCGTGTGCCCCCCCCCCAAAAAAAAACAGCTTAGAGTGTTGGCAGTATTTCCTAAAATCTTCATTTGGTTCAGCCCTTCAACTGCTGTATGGAGGAAACCCCACCCCCAGAAATGTACGTTAATATGCCTCACATAATTGATATTTAAAATATGTCTTCTTAGAGTGATATTTGCAACTGAATAATGTTATTAAACTAAATGGTCAAGCTTCTAGACCCTGACCTGAAAGAATTAGAATGAACGATATTAAAAACGTTGAAAGGATTATTGGCGTCATTATGGAAGAAGGGCAAGATGTAGTGGATAATTCTCCCCCCCCCGCTCACCATAGAAGAATTGATGTCTCTTAGCTCTCCCATTTGAGCAAAAATTATTTTAGAAAATATATTTTGTTCATTTAGTTTGTGTTTGCTTCAACTTCTGTTTTGGAATAGTTTTGCCTTAAAAATGCAGTGAATTTAAAACTTCATTAGGACGGCCATTCAAAAAGTTTTCTAAAGCCGCGTTTTCAGGCTTAGCGGGTTTGAACACGTGTTGTTCTCGTCTAGTTTCAAGTTTCTAGGTTTTCGTCTAATTTTGTCTAGTTTCAAGCGGGTTCCAAGCTTCAACCCCGTGTTTGATACACTAGATGTACTGATGCACAACGCTTAATGCACTAGACGAGAACAACCCGTGTTGAACCCGCTAATCTGTGAACAACCCGTCTTTAAACATGGGTTGTTCGCGTCTAGTGCATCAAGCGTTGTCCATCAGTGTATCCAGTGCATCAAACATAGGGTTTCAAACCCACTGAAACTAGACGAAACTAGACGAAAAACTAAAAACTTGAAACTAGACGAGAACAACCCGTGTTCAAACCCACTGAGCCCGAAAACGCGGCTTAAGTTCCAAATAGCTGATGACCTCCAAAAATTTACGTTATTACAATGGTTTCCCGTAAAGTTTGCAGAAAAAATACGCAAATAGAAAGTGGCTTTGATATGATGTGGCCTTTTCCTTATCAAAAGCCGAGCAAAAGCAGATGGAGCATGTGTATATACTGCATGAAACAAAAATACTAGTTTATTTGAACATGAGACAGGTAGTGTTGTCAACTGGCAGGGGCATGTGCCCCCTAAATTCTTTACTCAACCCCTCATATTATTTAAAATACCATTTTTTGGAGGAGGGGGTATTTTAAGTGATAAATATTTTTTTGGTATTTTCATTGAAAAAATTAGCCCCTCTAGATTTTAAAGAATACATTTGCCCCCCCCCCTAAAATTTCCGCAGATTGACGCCAATGAAGTTAAGGGCATGTATTGAGGACATATAATTTAAGCGCCGGTATATTTCAAAGAATTGTGTCTTTGGGGCCTCTCTAAAGTGCAAACCTAAAAGGAGGTATTGGAGGACTCTTTTCACGAGGAGCCCTGCGGTGGGGTGAAACACTTATAGAAAGCAATTTTTTAGGCCACAATTTTCCCAAGTTATATTCCTCCTTATACTAAACGATTTTGGCTAAAAAAAAGAGCCCTTAGAGAGATATCGAAAAATATTCTTTTTAACTGTACATGACTTAAATTTGGTATTTTTTACCATTTGATTAACTAGAAACTTGCAAAATGAATTCATGTTTTTAGGTCAGAAAATTTCTATGAACCGAGCAAAAGAATTCTGAATAATGAAAACTCCCCAAAAGAAGAATTTTCTAATCTCCTAAAAAGGTACAATAATAAGTGTTTAATCTGCTACCTTATAGAGAGTTATTTCGGTAAATAAACATCAAGGGATTTCCTCTGTAAACTTTCAAGGAAGATATTTGCATTCTACTGAAATTTCTGCGCGTGCATTGTACTAAATTTTATTGAGAAGATTTCAGTGACTTTATTGATAAATTCTTCTTCGAGGAAAGGCTAATTTGATTTTACTTAATAGAATAATAAAAATGCTCTGATGATAAGCTTTTCTGACTTGTTTAAAAGTCTGATCAAAGCAAAAAAGAAGGGAATCAGATTCCTATAATTCCTTATTTATCTACTTTTTAAGAACCGATCGTTCCTAGAATCTCAAATCCGAAATTTTAAGTCAGGAGAAATACCTCATTTTCAGTGTCGGTTCTAGGCCTAGGTAGGAAGGAAGGCAGCTGCCCCAGTTTTTCTGACATCTAAAATTTGATTCCTTTTATTTTATATTTTTGTACTCCTTTCTTATACCCCCCCCCCAGGTTGATCCTTGTTCTCTTTTCACAACTATGCTGATTGTGTTGAAGGTACGAACATACATACATCTTCTCCAAGATTCTAATTTCTAATGGAAATTAGCATGGTACTTCAAGAAGAAGGCACCGAAAATTATGCCCCAGAGTTCTTGTGACAAGAATCGTTTATTCTTGCCCGGTTTGTAATAATACAATAAGCCCTCATCCGTTAGCCCTGCCTTACCTATGGAAAGCTACCACAACATTAGATCTTTAGACCAAACAGAACACATTCTTTAAATATGCCACGTTCCTTCTGCCACTCCCCTTGTGGCAAAAAGATACCAGCATATCTAAGAAGTACCATATCACAGACCCCTTCCCAGTTGATATCAAAAGGTGAATTATGAAATTCAGAGCTTATCTGATCAAGTTTGATCATTCGTACATTAATTTGGTTCCTAGTCTTTCCTTGAAGAGCATTTCATTTCTCTTTTTCTTCGTTTTATATACTTCTTTTTCCTCTATACTCCGTCTTTTATATTTTTGTCTTTTTGACGGATAATTAATTAATAACGTTAATAGTCATTAATAAATGGAACATTTATAATCAAATGCAAATCCAGAGCAAAATCTTCGGGGGGGGGGAGGAATCTGACAAGAGCAACAATAATTGACCAAACTGACAATTATATTTAAAAAAAAGGGGGAAATAAGGGAAATAAGAGAAAAAACATATCAGGGTGCCAGAATAATCATAGGGGGTCAGGGTCCCCCGGCCCCGTTGATCTGCCCCTGCTTATGATTAAAAAAAACTTTACAGAACGAGTTATCTTAAGGGAAAAGAACAATCGATTCAGCTTTTCAAGTTTCACTTAAATATTTGATTCAGAAACCGCCAAATTCTTTAGATTTTTGTGTCATAAGTATTGCCTTTTTTAAGAATAAATAAAAACACAAGTTTTTTTAACTGAAAGTAAAGAACGACGTTATAACTTAAAACGAACAGAAATTATTCCGTATATGAAAGGGACTTTCCCCTCCTAAACGCCTAGCTCTTTACGGTAAAGTTTTTTATTGTTTAAAAAAAACAGAGTTGTGAGAAAGTCAAACTTTAGCGTAAAGAGCGAGACGTTAAACTTCTATATTCATAGATTTTTAATACGTATATTAGGGGGGTTCGCCCCCAAGTCAATACCTTGCTCTTTAAGCTAAACTTCGAATTTTGTTCCAATTCTTTAAAAATGACCCCTTAAATACAAAAGCCGTTAATTAGAATAAATAGCTCTTATGAAAGTACTAAAAAATCTTTGGCTTAAAGAGCGAGGTATTGACTAGGGGGTGAACCCAATCATATACGTAATATTTTCTGTTCGTTTTAAGTTTTGATGCTGCTCCTTAATCAGTTGAAAAACTTTTTTTTTTATTTATTTTCTGATCTTTTTCTTTAATAATGCTGGGAAATCCGGCACCCCTTCATAGCAGTGTCCCTTCCACCATGAAAACTTCCTTCGTGGAAAGATCCTCCCATATAACCCCGGACCCACCCAACCCCCCACCTACCAGAAAAAATCCCCCCTGAAAACCTCTGTATACTTCCCAGTGACCAATACTATATGTTAACATAGGGTAAGTTCATAATTTTCAGCCCTCCCCCCGGGAACTTCGGGGGATTAAGTCATCCTAAAAGACATAGTTATCATATTTTCGACTATGCTGAACAAAATGGATACCTCAACATTTTGATCAGGTGACCTTTGGAAAAAATGAGCGTGGGAGGGGGCCTAGTTGCCCTCCATTTTTTTCGGTCGCACAAAAAGGGCACTAGAACTTTTAATTTCTGTTACAATGAGCTCTCCCACGATATTCTAGGACCACTGGGTCGATACGATCACCCCTGAAAGAAAAAAAAAACACGCATCCGTGATCTTTCTTCTGGCAAAAATGCAAAATTCCACATTTTTGTAGATAGGTGCTTGAAACCTGTACTGTAAGGTTCTCTAATACGCTGAATATTATGCTGTGATTTTCATTAAGGTTCTATACTTTTATGGAGTCTTTCCCCCTTTTTTCTAAAATCAGCCGAATTTTCTCAGGCGCGTTAACTTTCGATTGGTAAGACTTAAAATCAGCATTAAAATCTGATTCTTTTGATGTATCTATTGGTATCAAAATTCCGTTTTTTAGAGTTTCGGTTACCATTGAGCCGGGTCGCTCCAGACTTACAGTTTGTTACCACGAACTGTTTGATTGAGAAACGAGAGAAAAGATTTGCCGCAAAAATCTGATTTTTTAGGGAAAATGCGAATTTTTTTTACATAAAATTCCACGTAGCTATATTCGTAGCCTGGAGCATATGAATCGTTCATAGTTTAAGTTGAGACTGCCTAACAAGGCTGTATCTAGTTTTCATGCTCGGGGGTGGGGGGGTATTTTTTCGGGGAAAGACGGTATTTTTCCGAGAGGAGGTTTACAAAAAAAAAGTTAAAAACGCATCAAAATTTGTTTATATGCAGTTTTGTTACAATTCTACGAGTCGGACAGAAATTTAGGGGGAGGGGGCACGAACCCCCTAACCCCCCTGTATATAACCTCGATGCCTAGTGATCCGTTTGATTGATTGTAGGTAAATATAACGATTTGGTTAGTCAAACAGTTCGTGGTAACGAACTGTAAGTAAGGAGCGACCCGGCTTGATGGTAACCGAAACTCTAGAAAACGGTTTTTGATACCGACATATACATCAAAAGAATTAGATTTCAATGCTAAATTCAAATATACAACTTTCATCAAGTTTAGTCCTACCCATCAAAAGTTACGCGCCTGAGAAAATTCGGCTGATTTTCGAAGAAAGGGGGAAAGACCCCCTAAAAGTTATAGAACCTTAATGAAAATCACACCATCATATTCAGCGTATCAGAGAACCATACTTTAGAGCTTTCAAGCTCCTATCTACAAAAATGTGGAATTTTGCAATTTTGCCAGAAGAAAGATCACGGATACGTGTTTATTTGTTTTTTGTTTGTTTTTTTTTTTGTTTTTTTTTCCAGGGGTGATCGTATCGACCCAGTGGTCCTAGAATATCGTGGGAGGACTCATTGGAACGGAAATTAAAAGTTATAGTGTCCTTTTCTAAGTGACCAAAAAAAATGGAGGGTAACTAGCCCCCATCCACGCTCATTTTTCCCCAAAGTCACCTGATCAAAAATTTGAGATAGCCATTTTGTTCGGTACTGTTGAAAACATGATAACTATGTCCTTTAGGATGACTTAATCCGCCGAAGTCCCCGGGGGGAGGGCTGAAAGTTATGAACTTTACCCAATGTCAACATAGAGTATTGGTTATTAGGAAGTATACAGACGTTTCAGCGGGGATTTTTTGTCTGGTAGTAGGGGGGTGGGTGGGTCGGGGGTTATTTGGGAAGATCTTTCTATGAAGGAAGTTTTCATGGGGAAGGGACGTTTGCTATGAAGGGGGCGCCGGATTTTCCCAGCATTATTTTAAAAAAAAGATCAGAAATTAAATATTAAACAAAACAAGTTTTCCAACTGAAAATAAGGAGTAACATCAAAACTTAAAACGAGCAGAAAATATTACATGTATGATTGGGTTCACCTCCTAGTCAATACCTCGCTCTTTAAGCCATAGATTTTCTAGTAATTTCATAAGAGCTATTTATTCTAATTAACGGCCTTTGTGATTAAGGGGTCATTTTTAAAGAATTGGAACAAAATTCGAACTTTAGCTTAAAGAGCGAGGTATTGACTAGGAGGCGAGCCCCTTAATATACGTAATAAAAATATATGAATATGTATTAAAAAAAAAAACTTCTAGTGCCCTTTTTAAGTGACCAAAAAATGGAGGGCAACTTGGCACCCTCCCAAAGCTCATTTTTTTCCCAAAGTCACCCGATCAAAATTTTGAGATAGCCTTTTTGGTCAGCATAGTCGAAAATATGATAACTACGTCTTTTAGGAAGATTTCCCAGCATTATGTAAAAAAAAGATCAGAAATTAAATAAAAAAAACAAGTTTTTCAACTGAAAGTAAGGAGCAACATCCAAACTTAAAACGAACAAAAAATATTACGTACATAATTGGGTTCGCCCCTAGTCAATACCTTGCTCTTTAAGCCAAAGATTTTTGTACTTTCATAAGAGCTATTTATTCTAAATAACGGCCTTTGTGATTAAGGGGTCATTTTTAAAGAATTGGAACAAAATTCGAACTTTAGCGTAAAGAGCAAGGTATTGACTAGGGTGCGAACCCCCTAATATACGTATTAAAAATATATGAATATAGAATTACGTAAGTTAATTCTTAAGTTGCGTATATTTATTACTAATAAAAACGTTCTGAAATAAAACTAAACAACTTTCAAGAAAGCCATTTAACCAAAAAAAGTAAAATTAATATGCAAATTTCGCTTTAATTATTCATGTACGGTGAACCAAAATCAAAACCTGCATTAATTCAAAAACGTTCAAAAATTAAATAAAAAAACAAGTTTTTTTAACTGAAAGTAAGGAACGACGTTAATACTTAAAACGAACAGAAATTATTCCGTATATTAAAGGGGCTGTCCCCTCCTCAACGCTTCGCTCTTTACGCTAAAGTTTGACTTTCTCACAACTCTTATTTTTTTTAAACAATAAAAAACTTTAGCGTAAAGAGTTCTAAACAACCAGAACAAAATCTTGAATCGCTGTTTCAGTTACATATAGACCTAGGAAGGGTCCAGAGACATTGTTTTTTATTCTGATGCCCTTGGAGCTTTAAGTACTTTCCTCCAAAAAATATCAGTTGCATAATAGTATTTCGAGAAATAAAACACAATACTTAAGTCAATCCAAATACTTTTCGGCCTTACGCAAAGCTCATTCTTCAGATATGATCAACTACTCTTTATAAACAATATTATCAATCAACTCTTATTTATCAGTTATTTATCAATCAATTATTCACATCAGTTATAATTTGTTTTCTCTGAAAGTGCCCATCTTATTTCTCTCATTCCTTTTTCTCTCTTCTATTTTTCTCTCATTTCCCTCTCTCTTTTCCTTTGTATTCTCTTTCCGCAAACAACATTTTTTTTTTTTTTTTTTTTTTAATCGATACCCAGATTTTCTGAGCAATCCTCCTAGCATTGGTGCTACTGTTGCTGGGAAACAAAAAAATAATGGGGGGGGGGTCCTAGGGTTCACGTTCTTCATGGTATTAACCATTGAGGAGCGATAAGAAGTCAAGAAATCATAGGCAGCGCAATCTTGCTGCCTAAGTAAAAAACGATGTTGACACAATGTATTTTTTTTCTTCCTTTAGACCAGGGCACTTCGTATCGAAGGAGTTGTCGAAGAAACTTGGAAAAGGGTTCATTCGATTGGAAATTGGAACGGTTAGTGCCAATTTTAATATTCGAAAGTGGTTGGAAGGCAGCTAACACCCCTTCCACGCCCACTATTTCCCCAAACATATCCAATCAAAATTTTGAGATAGCCATTTTGTTCAGCGTAGTTGATTTATAGATAGAAATTATATTTTGAGGAGGACACTCCCCACACAACCCTCAGGGCAAGGGTTTTAAATTATGCCCTGGGGGGGTCTAAGAACGATGTTGGCACAAATGTAATATTAAATGTAATATTTTTTTTCCTTTCGACCAGGTTACTTAGTATCGAAGAAGTTGTCGTAGAAACTTCGAAAAGGGCTCATTCAACAGGAAATTGGGATGGCCTGTGCCCTTTTTAATAGTCGAAGCGTGAAACTACCAAAAATCAGCATCGATAAATAAATGAAACCCAAAACGAACAGAAATTATAATAAATAACCGAGTCGAACTCAAAACGAGCAGAAATTAACATAAGTTGTGCTCAAAACCCCTATGCCTTTTAATTTGCACTTTCCTGAAAAAATACAAATGAATGTGCATTGTCAGTTTAATATACATATACTGATGTTTAGTAATCAAAATGTTAATATTATTTGATTTATTAAAGTTATAAAAGTAAAAACATTTATATTTTTTCGGTAAAGTGCAAATTATGTTCAGGCCTTGGGAAGGCATAGGGGTTTTGAACTCAACTTATGTTAATTTTTTTATGTTAATTTTTTGGTTAATTTTTTTTGTTAATTATTCTTATGTTAATTTTTTTGGTTTCATTTATTTATCGAAGCTGATTTGTGGTAGTTTAACGCTTGGTAGATTATTTGATTTTAGTTTTGCTCATTTTTGTTTAATGGAGTTCTTTACTTTTCATTGAACAAACTTATTTTGTGGAAAAAGTTTTTTTAGTTAATACTAGAAAACAATGTTATGTCAAAACCATGACTAAAACTGTTTGCTTGATGTTGATACTTGCGGTGTACGTTGGTAACAATCAACAGTTAACAGTGTATAGGTGTGTCTGTCGACATACTCACTCCATGTATGGCCGAAAAATTTGTATTATATTTATGATAATGAAATATTTTTGAAGACGTTTACCAGTCTTGTAAAATACAACAGGATATATTCTTGAAGAAGAAAATATTTAAATTTAAAGAACGATGATGGTTGATGAAATGAGCAGGAAGGCATATGATTTGCTAATTACTACTACCTATCAAGAATTATGGGACGCAGCTACTAAACCGATCCTAAACTTATTAATTGAAAAAACAGTCAAAGTTTTTTTTTTATGGAAGTTATAAGCAAAGTTCAAGCTTAAAACAAACAAAGAATTCGCAGTTCTTGCAGTATCTACAAAACTAAGATCAAATAAACTGACCCAAAGTATTTCCCAATATTTGTAGAATTTTAAAAAGCTAACGCTTTACTGAAAACACAAAACCCACGTGAAAAATCGGATCTTCTCCTATGAGTATGAAAGCTATTAAGTAACCTGCATAAAATAAAAGACTTATAAGACTCTCAATAGTCCTTCACCGACCATGATATTGATAAATTTTTGTAAAAAATTTTAAACTCTCAAAAAAAAGCTCAAGCACACTCAATTTCAGTTAAGGGCTAGTTTTTTCAGAATCTTACAACTATAGCGAAATGTTTTCATGTGAATAGGGAGACAGATTTACGTGAATATTGGATGGTACGTCATAATTATTACCCTTTTTTTAGAAATGCTGGCAAAAACGAGAATTTTTGGAATCAAAAATTTCAAGTAGCTGTTTTTGCTGCTCAGAGTATGTGAAACGTTCATAGTCTAAATTGAGACTGCCTAGTGATCCGTTTGGTCGATTGTGCGTGAATGTAACGCTTAAAGTAGTTTCTAATAGAAGCGCTAGATAAAGTTTGTTCACTCAGTAAGCTACGCGTAGCTGATTTGCCACACCCCATCCTTTGAAAAAAAAAAATATCTAAAGTATAGCGTAAAATATAGCAGTTTTTCATGTTTGGCTTTTGTTTTTATTAGACAGAACATTAAGTACCGAGGACAGTGAAAATTAAATCTGTATTTTCATTTGGTTGTGTGAGAACTTACACAACCAAATTTGTCCCAAAAAATAAGAAAACACAAGGAGTCAATTCTTATGTGAAAAGTACTTCTTTGCAGAACTTTAAAACATACGGCACCTTTTACCTTCAGAAGGTGCAGATTTTTCACTCAGCACACTCAGTTTCAGATAAGTGCTAGTTTTTCAGAATTTTACACAACTATAAGGAAAGAATTAGGAGTTAAGCTTGTTTTGTGGATAACCTATATGTTGAATAGGCTACGAAGCAATATTTTTGTTCACTTTCAGCTTTTCTTAAACATACACATAAACATATAAAGCATAAACACAAGTTTCCATTTGGTCAGATTACAGTAACACCATGCCCTGCACCGCATCCCTACAACGTAACCCCTTGTAAATACGAGAAGAAGTTTCGCCTCGGGTTTTGAATCACTTTGTTTCCTTTGAAATGAATAATAGGTTGTCCTTTTTGGGCCACCGTCTAAAGCTAAACGGAAAACAGGTCGTCCACGGTTGGAGTGGTAGGATGTCATACAGGGATATTTAAAGGAAAAGTGAATTCCTTGGGAGAGTGTAAATAGGGAGGCTTTGAATAGATTGGGCCGGAGGAGGAGCGTGTTGGCCTCAGGTGGCTTAGTGCGGCGGTGAGTTGTTAGTAGTAGTAGTAGTTGAATCTGATACAAAATTATTATTTCTAAAATAGTTACTTCATAGTTACACCATTTTTTGTTTTCTTTCAATTTGGGCCGGCATTCACACTTTACAAGGTTACAACTACTGATGAAACTATGATTCAAGAATTTGCAAGAAAACTTTTAATGTTAGATAAAATGATAGTTATTATTCTTAATCAAATTCAAATGAATTTCTTTTCATTAGGCAATTTTTCAAAACGTATAGTGTGGTCTTCACTCTCTAGGGAACTGGGAGGAGAGTATTGAAGAGAGAGAAATGTAAATCTTTTATAAATAGATTTCAGTCAGTGAAATTTTTATGGCGGGCTCATTATGCTGTCAAGCTTTCCAACTCTATAGATGGCACCAAAAGCACCTTTTTTAATGCCATATACCACTTCACGATTGCGCTATCAGGACGAATTTATAAAAATCACGTAGATAAAAGCATTACTTTCATTTTAGCCCTTGAACACTCTATACGAGGTTCCAGAGCCCGCTAACGCTGGAGAAAAATAAATAAAAAGGGGACAAATCTCAGGCCAAAAAATGCTTTCCTCAAAAACAGGTTTAAAGAAAACTTTTCTTTAACTCTAGGTTTAAAAACCCAAATCAAATGATTTGAGTAGAAATTTTAGCGATCTTACTACAACTGCTACTACTACTACTAACAACTCATTGCAGTGCCAAGCCACCTGAGGCCAACGCAGCTATGTAAGCTTCTCCTCCATCCCAATCTATTAGAGCCTGTCTCGTTACATCCTCCCAAGGAGTTCTTATTTCCCATAAATTCTTCCTTGCGATTTTTTTTTCAAATTTGAGTCACAATTTTCCAAGTTCTTTTAAACCTTAAACCTAGGTTATGAGCTTCAAAACACTTTACTTTAGCTTTGTAAGCATTGTAGATCTATTTCTGATTTTTTTTTTGTTTTATACGACACAGCTTGTGCAAGTTCATCAAAGGTCAGTGCCTTTAGGAGAGGGAGGGGCTATATACTCCAAAAGCCCTTACCGGGGCATACTTTGGCTCTGAAGATATTCCTGAAAGCTCATTTACCTAACTCAACCCCTTTTCAAAATAGCGAAAATCCCTTCACCAGAGGCGGCTCTAGGCCTGGGCAGGGGACAACCACCCCTTCTCCCAGTTTTTCTGACATCTGACATTCAATTCATCATTCATGGCATTCGATTATTTGATATTTTTACACTCCTATTAAAGTGCTTAATTGACAAAAAATTGTCGCAATTGTAATTATTCCCTACCTTGCCCCCCAGTCTATGAGGCCTAAAACCGTCACACTTCGGGAACACTAAAATATTTCAAGATTTTCAGAACTTGTTTTCTGTATTTCCATACAAATCGGCAGATCTGTGGAGTAGGAACAGGGACACCATTTAAAAATAAAGGATCTTTTTGATCTCTGATAATCTACGGATATTCCGAAGACTCAGAACAATCAAGTTAGTATTTTCACATATAAATATTTCCGTAACCTGATTCCCCTCTCTTTTTAATTTTTTTTCGTTAAAATCCGTTATCTGATTCGGATTTTCGTTAAAATACTTTAAATTCCGTTTTTCCAGTAATCTGACCTTCATAGTCATGATGCACGAGAAGTCTCGAATCTTGTAAACATCCGCTTAGAAATACGACTAGAGCTTCTTTTGAGATTAGAAATTTCCACCTTATGTTTGGGATACAATTCCAGTTTGAAATTAGCATTTCGGGTCGTTTTGACACCCATCAATGTTAAAACGAGGAGGTATTTCCTCGCAAAAAGAATATTAATGATGTTTATAATGACGCAAGTGTTTCCCTCATAAACGGAAGGCCCCCTAATATACAAAATAATTTCCGTTCGTTTTAAGTTTTAATGTTGCTCCTTGCCTCCAGTTGAATAGAATATTGTTTTTTATTTAATTTTTGACCGTTTTTTTCCCCCGTGTGAAACTTTCCCCTGAAATCTTTTCCCAGAGACTTTCCTCCCCATAGAAATTATCCCCGTTAAAACGCCCCTGCAGGGGATTCCCGCAAAGGATAGTTACTTTGGTGTTCCCATAGAAGCAGCTCTATTAACTTCTGTGACGCCCAGGCCACAGTAGCAATTGTAAATATAAGAATTGCTTGGTTTTTATTTCTTGGTTTTATTTTATTTGTTTTAAGTTATTTTAATTTTAATCTTTGTTTTTATCAGCGCTGAAGATGCATCGAGTAAATAAATGTCGGTATGTGGAAATAAATTCTTAGCTAGATATAGTAAAGAACGAACCCAAGAGAATCAGTTGGCAGTCACTCAAATATGACACCATGGCCCATATAACATCATCTTGTATACGATGATGCAGTTTTTCACAAAAAAAAAATGCCTTTTATTTAAATATAATGTTTAGTTAATCACAAAAGCCACTAGATGCAGCGATTGCCTTTCAAATGAACCCTTAAACAGCTCCATATTATATTCCAATGTCCCATTAGCAGTGAAGAAGAAGAAAGACATCAATGCTACCTATGCAAAAAAGTGACAGTCCCGTTATTCAAGCTAGGGGATTCTAAGGCCATGTCTTCATTGTGGCTTTTTCTGGCAAAGTCGCCCGTGTTTTTTTTTTTTTTTTTTTACTTTTTCAGGCAGCCCCGGTCCCCACTGGTACTTTTTTAGGCTCAAAAAGGCAAATCAGGCAGATTTGAAGTGGGTTTTTCAGAAAACTCTGTTTTTCGATGAACAAAAAGCTATTTTTTACTCGGCCGACTTCGCCTGAAAAAGCCATAATGAAGACAAGGCTTTCGTCTCCTGTGTAAGGTTTTTGGCCATGGTGATTCTAATATCCATTTTGTCTCGGCCATTTTCAGAGGGTTTCAGGCTATTTTTCAAAATTCCCATAAATTTATTTTTGAAATGGCATTCTACATTTAAGACTAATCGAGATATTAGTTATCATCCCTGAATCAGCTATAAATGGTAAATTTTTCACTAATCATTTTTTTTTAAACGGGTTTTTTCCATTTTTATGCAACTATAGGCCGTGGTTCATTCTTTACTAAATTGCAGCTACCACTGCCATCATGATAAATCTAATCACTCTTTTGTTTAGCTCCTAGATAAAATTACTTATTTATGGTAAATGTTATTTTGGCTTGTCAGGAATTACTTTTCCTGCGTGACCCTGCTTTTACTACTCTATCACGGAAACCGCTTGGGGACAATATCGGAAATTACATGTTTGTTTCAGCTTCGAGAAGGCTATATCTTTGATCGGTTTTGTTGCTGCTAATCAATGTAGATTGCCTAGCAAAATAAATTGATCAATTATGAATAAATAAATCATTTCTATTCAAGCAAATCCTTAAACAGTATAATGATCAAGGTTTCTGGATATGAAAAAAAATTTATTTGCTAAATATATTGCAGTAATTGGGTGCCTAAATTGTATACACTTTTTGAGGAGCTTTTTCATACGGGTAATTATATTTTAGGTGTACTTCCTTATTAATTATAGATTAATTATGTAATAGCTAATTAATAATTATATAATCATATAATACTTTAAAATCACGATGGGCTTGATAGCAGAATAAAATACAATTTCTCATTTTTGTAAAATGTATTTCGTTAAATTTCCACTTCCGTTTCATAACAATCCGGTAAGATTTATATTTCAAGTCGTAGATCAATCTACGCAAGTCGAGCCCCATCTACAATCTTTTAGCGGAAGCCATCTTGGGTTTTGTTATTCTTAGTCCTTTTAGTACTGTCGCTAATTCTTCCTCGTAAAGTAAATCTCCCTTCACATCCAAGGTAAAGCACCAAGGACAGTCGAAGTTAAATCTCTTTGTTTGAACTGGTTAAGTGGAAACTCAAAGAGCTATCTACATATCTTAGAAAAGTTTAAGAAAAACTGAAAATTAAATTTTTAATGAAAATGAAACCCACACGCAGGCATACCGTTTTTGGTATAAAAACTGCAAAAAAAAATAAAAATGCAAAAAAAAAAAAATAAAGAAACATTGGTGAAAAATCAGAAAAAAATAAGCTGAAAATATAAGAAAAGAAACAGCTTAAGGTGTTGTTGTCTCTTGGAATCAACATCCCCCGCTAGATTTTAAAAATTCCACTTTTGGGGTATTTTGATTATAAATGCCTTTTTGTTGGTATTTTCATTGAGCAAATTGAAAAAACGACAAATATGCCCACTCCTAGATGTGAAAAGTAAATTTTACCCCCAACCCTTTAAGTTTTCGTGAATTGTAGACACAAAGATAGTGCAACAAACTTCCTAATTTCGAAACCATTATTGGTAACACACACAGACGACACACACACAGAGACGACACACACAAAGAGACGACACAAACAAAGAGACGAAACACACACTGAGACGATACACACACAGAGACGACTAACACACAGAGGTTATCCGGTATCATACCGGTTCTCCGGCAATTCCGGTTCTCCGCCTCCCGGTAAAATCATACCGGTTCTCCAGTATGAATAAATGTAAAATGGGTCAAAAATGTTCTTTATTTTGATGTTTGGCGTACCTCAAGAATAACATAAATTTAGCAGTAGCATATATGTAGCACATATGTAGCATAATATATTTGGAAAAAACCGATGACTTAAATAGTACGTCACCATATTTTAACTGCAGAATAGTGAGGTATCTGGAAATTATGATCGTTAAATGAAAATCCTAGTTTGTTAAGCAAATTTTGTCTTTCATTTAAGTGTTTTCAGTGTGATATGAATTAGGAAGAGTAGTGATCGCTGATGTACGTCTATACTATATGTACTATTTGTGCTGTGATCTATATTCTGAGTTCTTTATTTAACAATAAGTTTCATAAAGATAAAATTACTTCAACACAATCTCCCATATAAGGCTCCATGGCCGGGAAAGAAAAAGGGAGAAAAAATACCAATACAAAAAAATATAAACAAAATCCGAAAAATTCCAGTCGCCCACCTCATACACAACTGTATTTTTGGCTTTAAAATGCACTCTATCTTATTTTATAGGACAATAATAGACAGCATATTTAACGAGCATCGTTTGTTATTTCAGTAACCTAATTAGTCGCTATGTAAGATGTTTTTAAGGCCCATTCACAATGAGACTTTACTAATACCGAGAATTAGTTAGTGCTATTCACGTGAATCAGCTGAAAACAACAGCCGAACACACACAATATTTAGCTAGCATCCAAAACTGAATTAAGGTAAAACTGAAGTTCAATTGTTTTGAATTTAATTAGGATCGAGCCAATCAAAATACTTCATAGAGATTTCTGATTGGCTAATGCCCCAACCTCACTCAGATAGAGAAAAAACTGCAAACAAGAAACAAATAAATGGAAAAGTGGAATTAGTTAATACCAGACGTTTGGAGTTTAGATATTAACCAAAATTTTATTATGAATGGGCCTTTAGTAAACTTTATCTTTGCCAACTTTCATTTGCCGTCGCAACTATATCTATCTGCGTCACAAATCAAATTATCTGTTTAAGCTGAAATAGATAATCAATAGATCCTTTCCGAATAGGTTCTTAATCAACTCTGTAGCTCTCTAAAAGGATTTTTTAGATCAAGTTCTAGAGAGACGAATGCTCCTGGAAGTTGGCGTAGCCTCGATAATTAAAAGTCGATGAAATTCCGACCTTTATAAAAAAAAATTGAATACAAGGAGACTAGAAATCTGAGTGTTTGAATTGGTTCAAAACACTGTTTAAAAGACTCTAAATTCTGTTGTTTAAAAGAATTTAAACAACAGAATTTCGATAACAATGATACATCAAAAGTATGGGCTTTCTATGCTGATTCCAAATATATATAGTTCATTAATTTGTATAATTTCCTAATTAAAAAATTAGGAAAAAATCAGTCAATTTTATATTGAAAAAAGCATCCACATGAATATTCATTTTTAGAAAAAAGCATCCAAATGAGCCTATACAGTTTTTGGTAGTAGCGGGTGCCAAAATTTAAAAAAAAGAAACGTGGGTGAAAACACAGTAAAAACCATGTTGCACCAAACAGCTCAATAAGATATATCTTTCTTACGAGGGTTTTGTTGTCTTTGGGAATCGAAAGATTGTTAATGTTTGAAATTTTACGGTTGAAAAGCGTTGCCAGATGTAGCCAATTAGTTCCGCTTGTTTATTCTAACAATTGAATGTGGTAACACTGGCAAAAATATGGTAATTTCCTAAAAACATTATTTTGGATCAACCAATCAAATAACTTAGAGAATGTTGATTTTTAGTTATGAATAGATCCAAGATCCGTTCAGGAGGCAAAAAAGTTAAATTTGGATGTCCTTGATACTTTAGGCTTAGCCTATCTATTTGATTTTAATAAAAAAAAAAATTGGAACTTCAATGTTTGGTTATTGGAAAAAAATATAACATGTATATAAGTTGATATAAGGAACTGCAAAATAAATTTGGCTACGATCTCCAATATATTTAAAAAAAGGACATGAGCCACGGTTTCCCAAAGAGTGCTCAGTTAAGCTATTTTCTTTCCAGAGTGACTCAGAGGAGCTCGGATCTTTTCAGTAGAATAATAATTTCAAGACCGTATCCAAACCCCCCCCCCTCTTACTAAACTTTTATCTTACTGACAAAAATGCACATAAACAGACTGTTGATGCGTTTAGTAAACCTTTCTTATAATCATCCCCCCCCCCGGAACAAGAACCCGGGATTCGGCCATGAAATTTTTTTAGAGCTTTATATTAGTATCCAAAATGTATTAATATAAACCATCTTTCATTCAGGGATCCGTAAAACACACAAACACTCAATTTATTAATTTCATCACTGATTTACTGATTCATTGAATCAGCGATTTATTTCATGCCTACAAAAGATCTTTTTATAATTTCGAACGGTATTACATCAGACTGTATTTTTATAATTTTTATAATGTCAGTCTACAACTATTTAGGGTTTTCCCAAAAATACTGATTTTAAATAAATTTAAAATAGGTGTTTATCATAATTTTATCGGTTCAAAAATGTTAATATATTTACAAGTATTATTTTATTTTTCATTAAACTATTTCTGTTTATTTTTCAGATTAAACTAATAAAAAAAAAATGACAGCCAGAATATACTTGGAAGAGAGAAAACTTACTTTAAATTCTACTGGGAGTATGAAAATTCAATTAGAGATAAGTTTTGAAGATGAAGGATACTTCAATTGCATTTGCAGTCAACCAGCTGTATTTTAGAATAATTTTTCATTCTTTGAAGATTGTTTAGCTAAATAATAAAATAAATAAAATAATGCTTATAAGAATTTGCGTATTTGTTAAGTAAATAAAATTATAATAATCACAGATATATTTGACAAATAAAGACATAGAGACATTTGATAAAAATATTTGTCATTTATTGAAATAAAAAAAATGTAACAAAAACCGTGTTTACAATTACATAAAATGTGCATACACTCTTTGGGAATAAGGTTCAATTTTTAGCGTAGCTTCAATCTGAAGTAAAATTTGGGAATAGGTTTAGAGATAATACTGCATAGTATTTTATTTACATCGAAAATCTCATTCTAAATAATACATTCTAAATATAATATAATAAATAATATCTCTACTTGAAAATTCAAGTAGAGATAAGTTTGAAGATGATAGATACTTCAGTAACATTTCAAACTACCAGTTTAACTTTAAAATATTTTTCTTTGAAGCTTATCTATCATTATTTTTTTTCATGGGTTGAATCTGCGAATGAATCTGCGAGAAAAAGTTTAGCTAAACAATAAAATTAATAAAATGTTGCTTATAAATATTTGTTATTTTCTTAAATAAATAAAATTAAAACAAACACTATGTATATAGCTATTTAAAATGTGTAGAAATTCCTTCAGGACACGCTATAAAAGCTTTAATTTCAATTAATATTCGGGAATCGGTTTGGAGATAGTAGTAGGCGATAGGGTATGGAGATTTAAAAAAGAGACTTGGTCATCAGCATTTCAACTTAGGCTGAAACCTCCTCTTTGAGCTGGCTAATGATAATTTCAAAAAGGTCGTTAGAACTTTATACATTTACACAGTACTAATTAATTAAACAAATGCTGTGGCGTAATTGATAGTGATTAATTATTGTTTGCACGCATAGAGAGACAGGAGAGTGGAAAAGGGTGGCTTAAAGTTAGTGCCCTTCTCTGAGTGTCAATGTTCTTACTATCCTTCCGGCAATTTCTCGTATTTCCCAGATGTAATGCCTGTTTTATGAATTTTCGATCCCCTTCCCCGAAAAACAATTTCTTGCATACCTACCTCATTGAAAGAAATGCTACATGAGACAAAGAGCTGGTGGCCCGGCCCCATAGTCCAATCAGGGAACAAAGGGTATAACGGAGAGATGGATTTAACACTTAAAAAAGGGACTTTTAGACTGAAATATGTTTTACTAGGAATAAACCTTGGAGGAGGGGCGTCAAGTTTTCTTCGTATTTGTACCTCTTCGAAATACCCCCTCTGGATCCAAATCTTGCCTATTTACCTATCGTAATTTATACGTTTAATTTGATTTCCCCAAAAAACGAGCAGTGTGAGAGGTTTATTGTAATGTTTAAGAGGTACACCAGTTCAACCATAGCCCTCATGTGCAGTTTTGGCAGATAACGGGAATAATTACGTCCCTAACTTACAACAGCACCTTTCAGATCTTCACCCCCAAGCAATAGCCCAGACAATTTACGATTTATACTGAGTGCAAACAGCCAATGAACCGAAAAAAAAACAGAATTTGCCCAAACAAATTATCATTTACATAATTTGCCTAGAATATTACCATTCAAGATGACTGCAGACCGTCGATCAACCTAACAAAACACTACTACAGTATGGAGCAAAAATAAAGCTTTTGATCAAACCAGACAATAAAAAAGACTTTATTAAATCTTATTTTACAAGAGAGACTAAGTCATGTGTTATATCGTAAAGGCTTTATAGAATAATAAAATAAATATAGGAAATTTTAAATTTAAAAATATTTACTAAACGGTAAAGAAAGGATTTGTTAGGGCAGTTTTCTTTTCTCCTGGAATTAAAAAGGATACAAAATATAAGCCACTATTCAACCGAACAAACGCATTAAGCAGAGCGCAGGGGAGTATTTAACCGAACGAACGCATCAGACAGAACGCAGGGGATTAGCTAAACGAATAAACGCGTTAAATAGAACGTAGGAGATTATTTAACCGAACGAACGCATTAAGCAGAGCGCAGGGGAGTATTTAACCGAACGAACGCATCAGACAGAACGCGGGGGATTAGCTAAACGAATAAACGCGTTAAATAGAACGTAGGAGATTATTTAACCGAACGAACGCATTAAGCAGAACGCAGGGGAGTATTTAACCAAACGAACGCATCAGACAGAACGCAGGGGATTAGCTAAACGAATAAACGCGTTAAATAGAACGTAGGAGATTATTTAACAGAACGAAACGCATAAGCAGAGCGCAGGGGAGTATCTAACCGAACGAACGCATCAGACAGAATGCACGGGATTAGCTAAAACGAATAAACGCGTTAAATAGAACTTAGGAGCTTATTTAACCGAACGAACGCATTAAGCAGAACGCAGGGGAGTATTTAACCGAACGAACGCATCAGACAGAACGCAGGGGATTAGCTAAACGAATAAACGCGTTAAATAGAACGTAGGAGATTATTTAACCGAACGAACGCATTAAGCAGAACGCAGGGGAGTATCTAACCGAACGAACGCATCAGACAGAATGCAGGGGATTAGCTAAACGAATAAACGCGTTTAAATAGAACGTAGGAGATTATTTAATCGAACGAACGCATTAAGCAGAACGCAGGGGAGTATTTAACCAAACGAACGCATCAGACAGAACGCAGGGGATTAGCTAAACGAATAAACGCGTTAAATAGAACGTATGAGATTATTTAACCGAACGAACGCATCAGACAGAACGCAGGGGATTAGCTAAACGAATAAAAGCGTTAAATAGAACGCAGAAGATTATTTAACCAAACGAACGCATTGAACAGAACGCAGGGGAGTATTTAACCAAACGAACGCATCAGACAGAAAGCAGGGGATTAGCTAAACGAATAAACGCGTTAAATAGAACGTAGGAGATTATTTAACCGAACGAACGCATTAAGCAGAACGCAGGGGAGTATTTAACCGAACGAACGCATCAGACAGAACGCAGGGGATTAGCTAAACGAAAAAACGTGTTAAATAGAATGTAGGAGATTATTTAACCGAACGAACGCATTAAGCAGAGCGCAGGGGAGTATTTAAACCGAACGAACGCATCAGACAGAACGCAGGGGATTAGCTAAACGAATAAACGCGTTAAATAGAACGTAGGAGATTATTTAACCGAACGAACGCATTAAGCAGAACGCAGGGGAGTATTTAACCGAACGAACGCATCAGACAGAACGCAGGGGATTAGCTAAACGAATAAACGCGTTAAATAGAACGTAGGAGATTATTTAACCGAACGAACTCATTAAACAGAACCCAGGATATTAATTAACTGAGCGAACGCATTAAACAGAACGCAGGTCATTATTTTAAACAAAAGTATATACAAGTAAAGAGCACTTTAAATTTTAAACAAGCAACTTTTACCAAATATTATAGAGGCAGCTGTTAGTAAAGAAAGCTCTTTCTGCCATCTAGAGTTCCTTCACATAGTTGGTGTTGCACCGTCTGTCAATTGTTAATCTATTTTTAGCCCCACATCACAACAATAATGTATTTACAAACCACCACAAGAAATAAAGAAAGCGGGGTAAGAAAAAGAGAAGAAACGAACACTTCGACGAAGTGTCTTCTTTTCTTTTTTCTTTTCTTTTTCTTTTTTGTTGAATTCTATCCTAATTTATATGTCTATCTTCTCTGCATTTAATATATTTATTGGATTTTAAAATATTTTTCGATTTCATCCTAATTTTTAATCTATTTTCTTCATTTAAATTTTTTTTCAGTTATATGTTAAGTTTCCTTATAAATCCCCTATTTCATATATGTCCAGTGTTTTTTTTTATGTGCTTTACAATAGTTTTTTCTTTTTTTTTGTTGGCCCTTTACAAGCTAAGCTTCTTGGGCGTGTAAAAACCTTATGTTTTGTAATTTTTTTTCTTTTAGTATTAATAAATTGATTGATTGAAAAACAAAAATGAAAAAGAGAAAAAATACACCAAACGAGTCAGTGCGCCGGGGGGGGGCAAATAGCTACTGTGGAGTAGTTTACCAACAAGCTCTGCAAGTTAACGCCGATGTTTTGGAGCCCATAAACAGGTTTGAGTTTGATGAAAATGAGAAATATTCAGGAGCCTCTGGTAGTCTAATCAATACCAAAAATAATTTCCTGGATGGATTCTGAGAATCCTATATCATCGTTTAATTCCGTCGTATATCTTCTAATGCCCAATGTCCTCTTATTGTGTTTATCTTATGTATTATGGCAACTTATGGATTACAACTTTTCTTCTGTTTCTGAAACCCATTTCCAAGGATACACGATAAATAAAAAATCACACCCAGAAAAGTCAATTCAGGACACTCGATTATTGCGCATGCTTACCTGGACATTAATGTCTTAGGCCTAGTCATTATTAACCAATCATAATTTGTTTTCTCTGTTATAAATTAAGGAAAAAATTCAGCTGAAAGTACGGAGTAACATTAAAAATTAAAAAGAACAAAATTTTTCCGTATATGAAAGTTGCTGTTTCTTAACAAATAAACCGTGATCCGTGATCTTTCTTCTCACGAAAAAAATCTCACAAAAAAAAATAATCCGCAACTGTGATCTTTCTTCTCACAAAAAAAAATCTCACAAAAAAAATAATCCGCAACCGTGATCTTTCTTCTCACAAAAAAATCTCACAAAAAAATAATCCGCAACCGTGATCTTTCTTCTCACAAAAAAATAATCCGCAACCGTGATCTTTCTTCTCACAAAAAAAATCTCACAAAAAAAATAATCCGCAACCGTGATCTTTCTTCTCACAAAAAAAATCTCACAAAAAAATAATCCGCAACCGTGATCTTTCTTCTCACAAAAAAAAATCTCACAAAAAAAATAATCCGGAACCGTGATCTTTCTTCTCACAAAAAAAATCCTCACAAAAAAATAATCCGCAACCGTGATCTTTCTTCTCACAAAAAAAAATCTCACAAAAAATAATCCGCAAACCGTGATCTTTCTTCTCACAAAAAAAATCTCACAAAAAAATAATCCGCAACCGTGATCTTTCTTCTCACAAAAAAAATCTCACAAAAAAATAATCCGCAACCGGGATCTTTCTTCTCACAAAAAAAAATCTCACAAAAAAATAATCCGCAACCGTGATCTTTCTTCTCACAAAAAAAAATCTCACAAAAAAATAATCCGCAACCGTGATCTTTCTTCTCACAAAAAAATCTCACAAAAAAATAATCCGCAACCGTGATCTTTCTTCTCACAAAAAAAATCTCACAAAAAAATAATCCGCAACCGTGATCTTTCTTCTCACAAAAAAAATCTCACAAAAAAATAATCCGCAACCGTGATCTTTCTTCTCACAAAAAAAAAATCTCACAAAAATATAATCCGCAACCGTGATCTTTCTTCTCACAAAAAAAAATTCCACATTTTTGCATATAGAAACTTGACACCTCTACAGCAGATTCTCTGATTTGCTGAATCTGGTAGTGTAATTTTCATTAAGATCACTTAACTTGTTTGAAATGTTTCCACCTTTTTCAAAATCAGACACATTTTTGATGGGTAACATTTGGCACAAATTAAAAAAAAAAAAAAAAAAAAAACAGAAAACAGGCGGGTTATAATAAAGCATAATACAAAACTAAAGGCAACATATCACGTTCTCGCTTTCTCAGAGGGCACTGGCACGAATGCCCCCCGCCTTATATACATGCCTGAAACAAATCTCTGAAAAACAACGCAATTGACGGCCACATAGACATTATATTCAAAATTCTCGCCATACCGATCGTCATCACATGGTAATTCAATTTGAAGCGATATTAGTTTTGAAATACTACCAGACTTTTTATTCTCGCTGTTTACCCTTAGCTTTATTGGAAAATAAATTTCCACGCTATGTATCACCTTCAAACAGAACATTTTCCCCTTGGAATACCTTTTTCGTGGGAAAAAGAAGAAATCAGGAAGGATTTATGGTACTTTTAAAAGGATAAAAAGCCCTCAGAATGTCTCATTCCAAGTTCTAAGGTAAATATTTGAGGAAGCAAGAAAGCAGAATAAAAACGCGAGACATTTCCAAATCCAGGGAAAATGTCTAGATGGAAGAAAATCTGTATTTCTTAATAAGATATGTTGAAAGAAGCGTTGTAAGCTGCTTCCAGGTAATATTATTTTCTACTTTTGTGTTAGTCTGTGTTTATTTGTGTTGTTATTTATGGAAATCTGTATTAGCTTCCGAAGGGTGTTATTTTTTGGTACAGGGAGCAACTTCTAAAAAACTCAAAAATGATTTATATTGACAATATTAAGGATTTAAGAGAAGATTTTTAAACCTCGAGAAATCAGAAAGGGGGACAGAAAGGGGGGTTAGAACTACTTAGGCGCCAGTATACACTTTTGACTTCAAGAAGTTTCTTCCAGGTGAAGTTATTGATTTGGTTCAGACGCGTACGTAGAAGTTTATTTTGGAGAGAGATTGACCTTTTTAGGGGATAGGCGCCGTTTTAAAACACGCAAGAAAAGGCAAACTATATTTAGAATTTTGGAGGATATGCCGTAAACCGCAAGTTCACAAAATACAAAATATTTAATAAGTTTGCAGAAATTTACATTTTGGGTGTAAATAGGACTTTTAACTTACTAGGTAATACTAGATGTCGTTAGTTGGTTAAGGGTTTCTTCTTTATTCGCACTTGGTCATTTTGTAACAACATTTTAATGGTTTACCTCACATTCCGCGGTTTAATCAAAGAGAAAAAGACAGATAATCGTCATATAATATCCCGTGTTAAATAGTAAATTATGATTCTATTGTCTAATTTTTGTGACGTATTTTCGTAAACCAATAACATTACTTTTATTTCTTGAGAGAAAAGTAATCCCCGCCTTTCTAAAACCTGATTGGTTTAAAACAATGTTACTATGCAAACTTGCATCCAATGATTTGTTCTCGCTCGAAGAACGTACATTATTCAAAACCTGATTGGTCCTTTTGTGTAAAATTTTACGGCAGTAAAAAGAACGAATAGTTTTGTTGGTCATTTTTATAATAAACTCCCTGGGTGTATTCCAAAACCAACTATAGTGCTACTACTACTACTAACTGCAGCACCAAGCCACCTGAGGCCAACACAGCTACGCACGCTCCTCCTCCATCCTAATCTATTCCAAGCCTGCCTCTTTATACCCTCCCAGGAAGTTCCCATTTCCTTTAAATCTTTCTTTATGACATCCACCCACCCCAACCGCGGACGACCTGCTTTCCGTTCTCACTTGAGGAGGAGTACCCCTTGAGGAAATGAAAGCTTAGTAAACGACACAGCATTCGCACGGGACTCTAACTAATGGATAAAAAACAACTATCATTAAGTATAATTAATTAATATCTATATCCTAAGAGACCGATAACGACAAATTCAACTTCCTATATGTTCATAATCAGTTTCTTCAGTTCTTTCGAACTGATAGGAGCAACATTTCAGTTCTTTTGGCACTTATGATGCTGAACCAAATACAAAACATAACATAAATCAAGCTAAATTTACATAAACCAATAAAATATGGTTAACATAAACAAATTTTGTATTATCCAGTTTTTTAATACGTAAATAATAACAATTATTAATCACCCTTAATCAAGGGCGTATCCAGTTTTTTTCGGGGGGGAGGGGGGTTTATCTGTGAGTGGGGAGGGGGCTTACAAAAAAAATCATATACTTGTTTATATACATTCTCATTAGTTTTTTAAGAGCCAGACAAAATTTCGGAGAGGGCAGTTCAAGCTCAGTAAACCCCTGACCACCCCTGAATAGGGCTTTTCCTTAATGATGATTCTCTTCTGGAACACAGCCTCTGTGGTCTTAACTTCAGACGGCAACAAAACAAAGATTTTACCTATCTAGGTGTCTTGTTAAGTCCCAACTGCAGGCCCTTTTTTCATAGCCTCCATCAATCAACATATTAAAACCATTCACACCAAATAATGCAGAGTCTCCATCTCCTCCTGGGAAGACATAAAGAGTGGGATGGGTAAAGCGAAATGTTACCAACGACATCAGTTGGCACCAATGCTTGGCAAATATCTGTTGTGTGCAGCATATTGCTCACGAATTGGATAAAATCATGTGTTCCATCCGTGAGCAAAGTAGCTCTGTCAGCGGGATTGAGAGTTATCTGAAAATAAATAAATTATTTAAACTAACTAAAAAAAATTGTCCAAAAAGAACTTTGGAACGTGTCCAAAGTATATCATGGTTGCAGCGTCAGATTCCCTGAAACTGCAACCCTAATCCTGATCGCTGTAAAAGATCAACTTGATATTTTGAGTAGATTTCTCAGAATTTACTTGTCTTTGGATTAGTAATTCTATCCCTAAGCCAGGGGCAGATCCAGGATTTTTTTAGGGGGGGCGCAAAATAGATTGATCCGATAAACTTGCGTTAGGAGCAAGTTTAGTTAGCGCAAACTTGCGCTAATGAAGTAAATTACACTACTTTAGACGACGTTAAGGGGGGGCGCGCCCCCTTGCACTCCCCCTGGATCCATCACTGCCCTAAGTAGGACCCTGATACCCTTTAAACTCCATTATTTCGAGAAATGACAGAGGGATACATTTTTTTTAATGCATTTCGAACACGCTTCCGATGTAACAAAATCAAGTAAGAGAAAAATCCTATTTTCTCAACAAGATATTTTCGTAGTGATCTTACCACAATTGCCTATCTTCAAATTTATCATTTAACTTTGTAAGACCAGAGAAAAAAATGTGAATACAACCAGAAATGGAAAACCAGGCCAACATAATCAATCGAAAATAATAGGAACAGGATATATATATATATATAATATATATATATATATATATATATATATATATATATATATATAGATATATATATATATATATATATATATATATATATATATATATATATATATATATTGATATATATATATATATATATATATTATATATATATATATATTATATATATATATATATTATATATATATATATATATATATGATATATATATATATATATCTATAATTATATATATATATATATATATATATATATATATATATATATATATATATATAATATATACATATATATATACTATATATATATATATATAGATATATATATATATAATATTATATATATATATATATATATATATATATATATATATATATATATATTATATAGATATATATATATATATATATATATATATATAGTATATATATATATTATATATATATATATATATATATAATTATATATTATATATATATTATATATATACTATATATATATATATATATATATATATATATATATATATATATATATATATATATATATATATATATTATATATATATATATATATATATATATATATTATATATATATATATATATATATATATATAACTCATCGCAGTATCAAGCCGCATGAGGCCAACACAGCTGCGCACGCTTTCTCCTCCATCCCAATCTATTCAAAGCCTCCCTTTTTACACCCCCTCCCTTTTTACACCCTCCCACGACGTTCCCATTTCCTTTAAATCTTTTTTTATGACGTCCTCCCACCCCAGACAAGAACGACCCGCTTTCCGTTGCTTTAGACGGTTGCCCTGGACGATTGGCCGAAAAGAACAATCTTTGGCAATCTGTCATTTTCTCTGGCAATTTCATTTTCCCGTAGGCAATTTCTCTGGAAAACATCTAGCAAATCTTCATCCGCTTTTCGAAGCGTCCATGCTTTAGAGCCATATTTGACTACTGCCATCACTGTAGCTTCTAATATTCTAATCTTAATTGGTTTTCAAACTTATTTTCCTAGTCTTCCAAATTTTTTTTAACTGTGAAAAAACACCCTGATATATATTATATACATATTAGTTAGTCAGTTTATACATATGTTTATTTATATTATTTAAGATTTAGTTTCTAGTTGTTAGTTTTTTTTTTTTTTTACACTGAAGACGTCTCGTTGTATACTGGCGAAATATTCGTCTGATTCTTTTTTTTTGCTCTTCGTTTCCTTTTACTTACCATCAACCCGTCTGTCACTTCCAGATTCATTTCTTTGTATTGGACAACGAAATATTCCAAAAATCGAATTTTACAAAAATGAGAGTCAGCTCCTTTCAAACAACATTATTTTGAACAATTCGAACAACGATAGACGGATAATACCTTTTTTTTACAAATACAATTTGACAGTCCGAAGCTGTAATACAACGTCATCTATAGTTATCATTTTTGATGGTAACGGCTGAAAAGCTTTCATGGAGTCCACTTTCTGACATTTCTTGATTGTAAGTCACAATACTTTTAATGCCGAGACTACGATAGTCACTGTTAAACAGAAATTTTAAATTTGCATCTGAGATGTTTTGATCTTAAATTTGAGGTTCTTAAATTTCTTAAATTTCATTTGATCTTAAATTTCATTTGAATAGCAAACTAGTCAATATTTATTCAATATATATATATATATATATATATATATATATATATATATAGTATAACTTATTTTATAGCAAAAAAATAAATTTTGTTGGAATTCTCGTTTAAACTCCCCCCCCCTAGAATTTGGAAAACATATTTTTGTGTCTTCATTTTAAAAAAAATGAAAAATTGTTTTCCCCCTCCTGCATTTCCTGAATTGGTGACTATGGATATTTCTCCTTCCTGTTGTTAGAAATCCTATAAAATATCAATTAAAATACAGAAAGGCTGTAAATGCCGACCTTCCACATTATAAAAATTATGTCTTTATACCCTTCGTATTAATCTTTTAGCTTTAAAAATTATACCTATCATATGAATCCTCTTTAATAGCATTAATAAAGCCCGGAACACAAGCCATTTAGAAAGACAGTTTTTTTTGGCGAAATCAAAGGTTTCTTGTTGAGTAATTTAACGCATCTTCCTGATCGCTATGGGAAGAATAATATTATTTCACCTTTCTCGGCGGCATTTCTCGACTTAATTAGTTCTTTTCGTTTATGAGGGCTTCAAGGCTAAAAATATGCTAATTGGAACAATAGAAACTAAAAATTGGAGGGACGGGAAACTCCACTCCACTCCTCAACTCCAACTCAACTCAACTCCTCAACTCCACTACTCAACTCCAGAAACATACACATGGAAGGGTTATTCAAAGCCTATATTATTTTGGAATTTTAAGATTTTCAGGATAAATGAGCACCATCTTTGAAGTCACTATATAGGTAACATACCGATAGGCCTATATGGGGCTACGTTTATATGCATTTTCGTTACCTTTGCGAGTCGGAAAACATTTCAGTAAAGAAGGGGGAGGTTAAAACTTGGTATCCCCACGGATACAGCCTTGATTGGGGCTATTATAAATCCTGAGGAACCGATATATGATTTTTCGGTTTTTAGCTCATCGTTATTTTGTTGGAGTTTTAAGCGAGTTAGATTCTAATTGGCTTCTTTGTTTTAAGAGATACCTCTTTTAATTATTTTATTTTGTGTTACTGAAACGTGAATTCTAGGATATTTTTGTATAAGCTACGCCTAGTGATTAGTACTAGCAATAGAAGTATTACCATTAGAAGCATTGCAGTAGTAGCAATAGAAGTATTACTATTGGCACTATAAAAAATTAAAATTTTGGTGATATCATCTTTATGCTTTTGTAGACGTTTTTCTAATTATGATGGGTTCTACCCACATAGTATTTGCCAAGTCACATGGTATTTGTTAACCCTACTGGTCACCCAAAAGTAGAAAAACCTAGGCAATGTATTGATTTCAAAAATATAGATCTGTTGAAAAAAATTCATAAAAGCAATGAAGAAGCACGTCATAACAGAAGGAAGGCATCCAATTGTTACTGTAGGGCACAGTTTATAGAATTAGCAGTAAGATCATTCTCTATCTCTCCCATTATAAAAACCCGGACAGGGGTGCGAGTGCTCCGGAGAACGTTTTTGCAGATAGAAACATAGGCGTTATCAGATCTTTTCGCGGGTAGACAAGTCAGATTTCTCTTGGACACGAAACAAGTGGAAACCCGCTATTACGAATAATGCACTTGGTAACCATTTCTCAGTGATTGACGATAACAAACTAATCCGCTAAGGCAGAAAACAAGTGGGAGGAGCTTTTTGTTCGCACCGAGACCGAAGACCAGAAATGATCTGCGATAAGCTTATTGTCTATAAACTGTGCTGTAGGGCGACTAGAACTTTTATCTTCCTTGTCAGGAAGAGAGCTCACTAGCCGCTACGCTACAGCAACTGCTAATAAGTAATTAATTATAGGTTTGATGATGTATCTGGACATTCCTTACGCAGTCACATCGGCAGGTTTTCTAAATTTAGTACAAAAAATCATACTCAATTCTATGTTGGGGATGAAAGGTACATAGAAGTATATTGGTCAACTTCTGAGGCGAACCACAATCCATATCAAACAGTTCGTGGTAACGAACTGTATAGTAAGAGAGACTCGTCTCAAAAGTAACCGAAACTCTAAAAAACGGAATTCTAATATCAATAGCTCATCGTTATTTTGTTGAAGAGTTTTAAGCGAGTTAGATTTTAATTGGCTTCTGTTGTTTTAAGAGATACCTCTTTTAATTCTTATATTTTGTCTTACTGAAACGTGAATTCTAGGATATTTTTGTATAAGCTACGCCTAGTGATTAGTACTAGCAATAGAAGTATTACCATTACCACTATTAAAATTTAAAGCTTTGGTGATATCATCTTTATGCTGTTGTAGGCGTTTTTCTAAACTCGGATGGGTTCTACCCACGTAGTATATGCCACAGTCACATGGTATTTGTTAACCCCAATAGTGCTAATACTTCCTTTGATTCTGGTTTAAGCAGCCATGTTTTTGATAACCCCAGCCACTCAATACTTCTTGAAGAATCCGCCCTTATTAGCAATGAAATAGGCACAAAACAGGTTGTTCGAGACAAGGGTGGATCCAGGATTTTTTAGGGGGGGGGGAGGTGCAAAATAGCTTGATCCGATAAAAAAAATTAGGCGTGGGCGCAAAATAGGTTGATCCGATAAACTTGCGTTAGGAGCAAGTTTAATCAACGCAAATTTGAGTTAAGTAAGTAAATTACACTACTTTAGACTACGCTAGGGGAGAGGGCCCCCACCCCTCTCCCTCCCCCCCCCTGGATCCACCACTGGTTCGAGATGCAATTGAAATCAGACTCCAAATAAGTGATAATATTTCCTTAAATAGGGATTTGGGGGAGTACTCACTAAATTCTTTATACACAAATTTAATTAAAACGATTTAACAAAATATATTAGAAAACCAGTAGACACTAACAAAGTACCAGTTACTTAAAGACCTTCGAGGTTAGCTGCCAAAAAGGCAAGATTAACACTGAATGTGTATTTTTAATTAATTTTCTTTCACTTCAATGAATTGCCTTATTTCACCTCACCTTATTTATCAGTCCTGGTTGAAGCTCGCTGAAGTAAGGATGCTGGGACTGATTTAAAAATTTTATTTTAATTTTAATGGTTGTATTTTATTTTAACTATCTTTTCTTTGATATATTTATATTTTGCTGAGCACAGCCCTTCTACATAGGGTCGAAATATTCTTTGGATTATAGAATTTCAATGTCTTGCAAAAAGAATTCCCTATTTTCCTTTGTGTTGTTTATGATGGAAAGGCAATGTGCTCTTTGTCGCTATTTATTGTTGCTAATATTCAGTTGAAAAAAGTTTCTTTTATTTAATTTATTTTATTTAAGCTTACAATAATAATAAAACATACTAATAAAAAATTTAATAAGTTCATATATAATAATCGTTTAAGATAAAATATTTAAAGTTAATATAATAAAAAATAATCAGTTTAATAATAATTTTTTTATTTTATTTAAGTTTATAAAAGACGAGATAGGGAGATCCTTTAAGATACCGGATCACATTAAAAAGAAAAAACATCGACGAAATAATGGTTCCCTGCACGGCTGAAATACAATTAATAACATTATAATATAATGAAACATTGCGATAAATAGGTTCGAGCCAAAAACCTGATTTCCCAACATCAAAGCAGAGTAAAAAAAAAAAAAAAAAAAAAATGTTTACGCCTTTTGCCGTCACAAACAAAAGCCATTTCCTAATCCTGAATGAAAACAAATGCTTAATGGTATCTGTCACTTTAAATTCCCGAACCTCATTTCTTTGTGATTGATCAATCCCTTAATGTTTCCCGAAACAAAGTACGGGGTAAATGGATTTATAGTATGACCAGTGAGTAATGACAGCGTCAGTATTCCCACATTGGGATAGGGAGGGATACTGAATATATTCCGAAGTAGACAATGAAACTTATTGGAAGATAGAATAATTGAAGTTTTCTTACAAAAGGGTGGAATAATAATCTTATTCATAGAAGAAACATCTGATGAAAGGGAAATGAGTTATGACGCAGACTTGTTGCAATAATAGATGCATCGTTCTCTTCAAGTATTAAATAAAAAATAAGTTTTTTTAACTGAAAAAAACTTAAAACGAACAGAAATTATTCCGTATGTGAAAGGGGCTGTCCCCTCCTCAACGCCTCGCTTTTTACGCTAAAGTTTTTTTTATCATTTTAAAAAATAAAGTTGTGAGGACAGAGTTCAAACTTTAGCGCAAGGAGCAAGGCGTTGAGGAGGGGACAGCCCCTTTCATATACGGAAGAATTTCTGTTCGTTTTAAGTTTTATTGTCGCTCCTTACTTCCAGTTAAAAAAAAACTTTTTTTTCTTTAATTTCTTAACGTTTTTGAATTAATTCAGCTTTGATTTTGGCTCACCGTACATGAATAATTAAAAAGAAATTTGTTTATTAATTTTCCTTTTTTTTTGGCTAAATGGCTTTCTCGAAATTTTGTTCTGACGTAACTTACGAATTAACTTACGTGACGAACTTCTACATTCTATATTTTTATTACGTATATTAGGGGGTTCGCCCCCTAGTCAATACCTCACTCTTTATGATAATGTTCAGATTTTGTTCCAATTCTTTAAGAATGACCCCTTAATCACAAAGGCCGTTAATTAGAATAAATAGCTCTGATGAAAGTACAAAAAAAAACTTTAGCGTAAAGAGCGAGTTAATGACTAGGGGGGAACCCAATCATATACGTAATAATTTCTGTTCATTTTAAGTTTGTGTTGTTCATTCATGTTGTTCCTTACTTACAGTTGAATTTTTTTTTTATTATTTAATTTCTGATCGTTTTTTAAATAATGCTGGGAAATCTGGCACCCCCTTCACAGCAATGTCCCTTCCCCAATGAAAACTTCCTCCATGGAAAGATCCTCCCACGTAACCTCTAACCCCCCCCCCCAACTACCAGACAAAATCCCCCTGAAAACTTCTATATACTTCCCAATAACCAATACTATATATAAACATTGGACAAAGTTCATAACTTGCAGACCTTCCCCCGGGAACTGTGGGGGATTAAGTCATCCTCAAAGACATAGTTATTGTCTTTTTCGACCATGCTGAACAAAATGGCTATCTCAAAATTTTGATCGGATGACTTTGGGAAAAAAAGCGCTTGGAGGGGGCTTAGTTGCCATCAATTTTTTTTAGTCACTTAAAAAAGGACACTAGAACTTTTAAATTCCGTTCGAATGAAGTCCTCCCGCGATATTCTAGGACCACTGGTTCAAAACGAAGTTTTATGACTTTTAGGGGGTGTTTTCCTTCTTTTTTCGAAAATATCGCAAAATTTTCTCAGGTGCTTAACTTTGATAGGTGAGACTAAACTTGATGAAACTTATATATTTGAAATCAGCATAAAAATCAGATTCTTTTGATGAGTCTATTGGTAAAATTCCGTTTTTTAGAGTTTTGATTACTATTGAGCCGGGTCGCTCCTTACTTGCAGTTCGTTACCACGAACTGTTTGATTAATAAAAAACAAGTTTTTTTCAATTGAAAGTAAGGAGCAACATTAAAACTTAAAACGAACAGAAATTATGACGTATATGAGCGGGTTCGCTTCTTGTCAATACCTTGCTCTTGATGCTTCTTTAAAGTACCAAGGACACCAAAATGAAAACATATTTAGCCCTCTTAATCTATTTGAGGTCTATTCATACCTGAAAATCCGGGTTTCCTACGAGTTTTTGTTTAACTGCTATAAGCATTTTTAGTTTAAATAAATTCGCAAAACAGTGTTGTCAATAATAAAACAATGATAAATTGCACAAATGAAAAATATTAGCGGAAACTATTTCCTGTGAATCCGACAGTGTTTTTCATTTGTGAAAATTCAAATTTACAAAATCTGTTGATTGTTATATATATTAGTGAAAATACATTTTGTGAAAAAATATGACTTCAAGTTCAGAAAGTGACTATTCTGATGTGTCAGAAAATATTTTTGGTGATGACCAAGCGCTAGATGGTATGCAAGATACCATTTCAGGATATTTGTTCCAGCCTCTTGTGACACCTAATGTAGCTTCTCTTGCTGTCCAAGATCATAGCGCAATTCCCGAGGAACCGAGAAGTTCATTTGAAGATTCATCATCATGGTAAGCAATAAAATAAAAAAAAATGCTTCATTTTATGTAGATTAGCCTATGCCTAGCCTATAGAAATGTAGGTAACCAAGGCCTATTTCACAATTAGATTCATTAGCTTACAAAGGAAAGGCTATAGTTTTAGAACATCTTTGTGTTATTTTTGTGCTTTCACCCTTTATAAAGAAACACTATAAGATTCTTTAGACTAGGCCATTTCAAAAGAGATAAATTTTCTGATTAGCCTAACCTCATATTAAGATGGGTAAAGTTCTACCAAATCATATTATTGAGTTAGGAATAAAGTGAATACACCATTTGATGCCTTTTTTTATGCTGATTACAAATATAATAATTATTTCTATTGGAAATGAATTTCAGCCCCCCCCCCTTTATATACCTAACCTAACCCTGAATTGGCATATAGAGGGGGGGGGGCTGAAATTCATTTCCGATAGAAATGATAAATATATTCATAATCTGCATAAAAAAAGGCATCGAATGGTGTATTCACTTTAGTCCTAACTCAATAATATGATTGGGTAGAACTTTACCTTAAGATGGTCTGGCCTAAAAAATAGACACACATATAGTCAGAATTGGATTGTGAATCCATATATAGCTAAATTTATCAAGAACCCCCTCCCTCCCTCCATAATGATGAAAAATATACCCTGAATTATAAATCAACACCATATTTTTGGTACATAGCCTAGACTGCAGTTTTCAACAAAATTTAGCTTTTCAGCACAATTCAATAATGAGTATTTTTCATGCTCTTTTACAATTAAATACTCACTTGACAGGGACTATTAATTTTTTTAGCCCTGAAGGGCCTAGAAGGCTCAGAACAGCCCATAGAAACCTAGTAACCCTATGCTCAAAAATTTGCTTCTTTAAATAACTGGCTAGGGAGAAAAATAGGTCATTTGTAGCTGACTAATGATTGAAGCTGACTTAAGCTATATATTTCCATATTAGGGGGGGGGGGAGTAAAGTATAGGCTCATGGTATCAACTTCAGAGTCTATTAACTATAATAATTTATTTATTATGAAGTAACTAAGTAAGAGTCTTTTATTCAGGCTCCTCACTAAACAAAATATAACCCAGTTGTGCTGATGATTTGTATCTAGTAATTATGTCAGTGATTCCAATTCTCAAAATGTAAAAAGGGCAAAAATAACCAGTTAGCCATGATAAAATGAAAAGTAGCAAAATAGAAATAAGAAGGTATTTTTCAAAGTCTAACTGAGGCAACTGCTCCCCCTCCCCCTTACCAAATTGGCACCCCAAAATTATATGGCCTAATGCTGAATTAGAATAAAAAGTGTACATTGGCAAGTACAAACAATACAATAATATATTGTATATGATTCATAATACACATATAGTGTATATATATTACATAGTAACAATGACAGATAATGATCTAATAGTATTGCTTTATTTTATCAACATTTGTCATTCAGAGAAGCCATGACTCTCTAATTTTGTTCTTAATATAATTCCTGTTTTTGTTCCATTAAATTTTTTTGGTACTGTTCTAATATCTGGGCAATGTGCAAGAATGCAACTTGAGAAAAGCAAAGATCAGATAACAATACCCAGTAGTTTCCTATCTTATGCTCTATAAACAAGGGGATTCTCACTCCAGGAACTATATTTAAGCTTTAGTTTTTTTGGGGTTTAGGAGGAAAAAAGGTACCTAGGTTAGTTTAGGTTATGTATTTATTATATGCTATGCTTTACCACCACCCCCCTAATGTGCAAATATATAGCCAAAATTTGTTTCTACACTATTATATTTTTATCCTATTTTGTTTTATTTCACTAGCATTAACCAAACTTCACTTCTTGCATGTTCCCCAGATATTAGAACAGTACCTTTTTTTCTTGTGTTGCTCTAGTATAACAGTGTGACATCCTTTTCACTAGTAAATACCCATAATTTTTAGAAGGCCTATAGGATATATATTCTGAAAATCCAATCCATTATTATTACGGTTGCTGGTTTGCCTGTGAGTCCAGGCAATTTGATGTTCATATGTTAATCCTAAAACTCAGCTGCCCTTGCCTGAGACTATAGGCAGGCAGACCTTATGTCACTTGTTCACCTGAAGAAGGATCCAAGTAGGGGGTACGCAAAACTGTAGTCCAGGGAATTTCAATTTCTGGGTGTGAGATCTATTATAAACACTAAGCTTAAGTTCCAAGAGACACTAGGTTGGAATAGGGATGCAAAAAAGCTCTTATAGCTTTTACTCCTTGTTTTAGGTTTTTTTTTTCACCTAAACCTTAGGCTATTCAAAGCTTATTCCACAAATTTTATATTTTTGGGAAGGTCATTGGAGTTCTTAAATTTAATTACTCTTAGATTATTTTATTCTTTAATAAATTTTATCCTTTATTTAGACAGACCCAGCCTTACTAAAACGAAATATACAGACAAAACTATGAGACCAACCACCAAATAGGATAAATTCTAACAAAATCTTGAGTTATTTACAAGGGTGATCTCAGCCCTTTTCTATCCTCTTATCAATTTTAATTAGATCATGTATCTCTTAATTAATCAGAAAGGATCCAAGGGTTACCTCGAACCATCTGTAAGGCTCAAACCTTTGAAAAATCAACTGGCAAGTTGGGATTCCAGCAAAGGGGATTATTACTTTTACTGAAATTGAGTTACTAAATTTACACAAAAATAAGGCCTCCTTACAACTTGAAAAAGTCAGGAACACATGGAGTAATTGCTACTAGTAAATAAACCCCTACTAGTAATGGATTTTTAGATTTGTGAAAGAGTAGTTGTATTTCCTTTTTCTCTTTTTTTAGACGGATGAGGTACATTGCCTACAGGCAATTTGTCAGGACTGTATATACTTATCTTGGAGAAAGGATCAGAGTTCCCCTTCCATCCTGTGTTTACATGAAGATTAGAGAGAAATTCCCTGAGTCAAGTGGCCTCTATACTGGGTTCCTTGATGCATAGAAGTTGTTTTTTATAAATGTTTCTTTAATTGATTTCTTTGTGTTTATAAGTATTTAATTAGTTGATGAGTGTTTTTTATGCATAGAAGTCGTTTTGTAAGTGCCTCTTTACTTAATACAATTGATGTAACAACAAAATCTTTCATGCATTTTAAAGTTAATCACTAGAATATTTTTTCATATTTTTCAGAAAAGGAGTTAAACTCCTCTAATACAGGTTGTTAACTTGATGGAAATTTTATATTTTATAGGGCTTGGACTTCTTCTGAAACTATATTGATCAAGGTTGAGTAAAACAACAGAAAATATTGAAATTAGGGCAAAATATATATATATATATATATAATATATAGATATATATATATATATATATATATATATATATATATATAATATATATATATATATATATATATATATATATATATATATATATATATATATATATATATATATATATATATATATATATATATATATATAGATATATAATATATATATTATATATATATATATATATAAAGTTGGACAAAAATTTTGGTATTTAGCCAAAAAAAAACCTGAAAAGGAAAATATTCTGATTATTCACAATGAGTATTCATTTTTCAAATTTGTTGGCCTTGAAAAAGACCTTTGGTTCTACAGATAGGAGAAGTAGGTAGATGTAGATGAATCCATTCTGTGAATCCATTTCCCAATTCCAAGATGATTGTCAGTTGTGACTTCTGCAATCTCAAGGCCTTCATTAGACGTAGCTTTCTCTTGACAAAAATTGAATCAAATAGCTCACACACACTACATAATTGGTTAAGAAATCCAGCCATGTATAGAGGCATTGCAGATGAGTATGCCAATATTCAGAAGAAGTTCCCCATACCAGCAAAGTTTATTGCACCCACTTTCCCCCGATCCCTCCCATGGAATTGGTCAAGTCCCATAATAAATAATGAGTTCTCAAAGTGGAATAAAGATTTAACCCCCATTGCTTTTGTCCAGAAAAAATTTGCAGAACTTAATACAATTACCTATAAAAATCACTTCCAAATATTTGTTGATGGGTCAAAAATGAATGAGAAGGTTGTAAGTGGTGTTTTCCTTCCTCACCTGAAAATTGCAATGGGCGAGAGATTATATAATAATTTATCTATAATGTCTGCTGAGTTAAATGCCATAATCATGGCATTAGAACACCTTAAGGAAAACCAACCTTTGATTGCAAATTCAAATAATATTATCATATATTCCGACTCTCTATCAAGCCTTGAGTTGCTGGCCTCAGCTCCTCAATATAAGTTGGACATTGACACTTATCATTGTCTCAGTATTATAGATAATCTTGCTTCAAGTGGCATAAAAACTTATTTTCAGTACATTCCTAGCCACTCTGGCATAAGTGGTAATCATCAGGTTGATGAAATAGCAAAAAATGCTATAAATATTGACCAGCCAAGTGGGAGACCAATTCCAATTAGAGATATTTACCAATGGAGGCTATCAGATATTAAGTTTAATAAGATTAATACTATCCTTTCCCCCTTTCCCAATAAGTATCTTTCTAAAATTTATCATAGAATTCGTTCTGGAACAAATGGACTAAATTTCCTTGCATTCTCATATAAGTTTTCTAATTCAAGTGGTTCAATTCCCCTGTCCCCTCTTTGCAGGCATTGTAATATGAATAATGAAACAATTGACCATTGCCTATTTGAATGTAATATGCTGATGTCTGCACAACATACCTTGCTCTGTAAACTGTTAAAATGCTTCAAACACCACAAAATCTCACTATCAGCCAAGAGCCTAGCCAACTATACCTGCACACAGAGCACAGAAATCGATATCTATCATCTTATATTTGAACTCCTTGAGTCAAAAGATCTACTGAAAGATATCTGAGAATATCTAATAAATAAGAGACAACCAAGCCAGTAGCTCTGTAGCCCACAGAGTGAAGCAAAAAGAAAAGGGCTAAATAGTACCAACTGAATAGCCCATCTGCTGTGAATTAGAAGAAGAAGAAGGGAGACAAGTATTTGTTCTTGGCTAGTCCATAATGCTCACTCACCAATCTTGCCCACTCTTCAAACCCCTTTTTGGGTATACAAACTAATGGGATTGATTCTCTTTTGCTGCAACAATCAGGAAATCAACACTTCCTAAGGTTATATGCTGATTTATTGTTTTTGCTCATTTCCTGCTGTTTATCACCCCACGTTTTTTATTTTTGAAATTGGCTACGAACTTATGTATTGGAATACATTATGTAAACTGGTGATCTATCTCCTTAAAAAATGAATTATCGGTTTTTCATACTAATTTAAGACGTATATGGCTGTGTAAGTTTGCACTTGACCAATTTAATGAATTAGTTTTCATTTTAGGTGTCCTTGGTACTTTAAGGAATAAACCCTGAATCACAAAGGATTTAATTAGAATAAATTGCTCTTATGAAAGTATTTAAAAAAAAAACTCTAGCGTAAAGAGCTAGGTATTGATGGGGGGGGCCTCATATACGTAATAATTTCTGTTTGTTTTCAGTTTTAATGTTGCTCCTTACTTTCAGTTGAAAAAATTGTTCGTTTTTATTCAGTTTCTGATCGTTATTTAAATAGCTCTGCGAAATCTGGCGCCCCCTTCGAGGAAAATTCCTTTTCCCCATGAGAAATTCTTCCATTAACAGATCCTCCCGCGTAACATTCTCCCCCTGACACCCCCACCAGAAAAAATCCCCTGTGAAAAACGTCTGTATACTTCCAAATAACCAATAGTATATGTAAACAATGGGCAAAGTTCACAACTTGCAGCCCTCCCCCCGGGGACTGTGGGGTGTTAAGTCATTCTCAACGACATAGTTATTAGATACTTCGACTATGATGAACAAAATGGCTATCTCGAAATTTTGATCGGGTGACTTTGGGAAAAATGAGCGTGGGAGGGGGTCTAGTTGCACTCAATTTTTTTGGTCACTTGAAAAGAGCACTAGAACTTTTGATTTCCGTTTGAATGAGCCCTCTCCCAATATTCTGGGACCATCGATACGATCACCTCTGGAGAAAAAAATAAATACGCACCCGTGATCTTTCTTGTAGCAAAAAATACAAAATTCCAGATTTTTGCAGATAGGAGCTTGAAATCTCTAAAGTAGGGTTCTCTGATACGCTAAATTTGATGGTTTGCTTTGCATTAAGATTCATTAAGATCTTTTACAGGGTGGCTCGTAACTTTTGATGTTTTTTTTTTAATCCGTTTTTTAGTTTCAGTTACTAGTGAGCCGGGTCGTTCCTTACCACGAACTGTTTGAAATGGTTCTACATCAAATTAAATAAAAAAAAAGTTTTTTCAACTAAAACTAAGAGGCAACAGGAAAAAGAACATAAATTATTCCGTGTATGAAGAGGGCTTCCTCAACCTTCGCACTTTACGCTAAGGTCTCACAGTTCTTAAAAATACTTCCCACTCAAATTCAATGGCCCTTGTGCTTAAGCAGTCTTTCTTAAGGATTTTTTTACAAAAGGTCCAACTTTAGCGTAAAGAGCAAAGGTTGAGGAAGGGACATTCTCTCCTAAGTTTCGTTTATTTCCCAATAAGAAATGCTATGTGCAAGGAATAAGCAAATAGCATAGCTTACAATCTTTTCCCCGAGGACTGTGGAGGGTGTTTTCATCCCCAAAGGCATAGTTATTGGATCTTTCAACTATGCTGAATCAAATGGACAATCTCAAAATTTTTGTCAGATGTCTTTTGGGAAAAAGGAGCGTAAAAAGGGGTATTTGCCCTCCAATCTTTTCGGTCATTTAAAAGACACTAGAACTTCCAATTTCAGTTTGAATAAGAATTCTCCGAATCTTCTAAGACTGTTGGTTCAATACGGTCATCCCTGGTTAAAAAAAAAAAAAATAAATAAATAAACATGGATCCGTGATCTTTCTTCGGGCAAAAAAATATAAAATTGTATGCATTTGTTAATAGGAGCTTAAAACCACTACATTACGGTTTTCTGATATGTTGAATCTCGTAGCGCAATTTTCGTTAAGCTCACTCGATTTCTTGAAGGAGGAGGGGCGTCCTCCTTTTTCGAAAGTCAGGGAAATTTTCTCCGGCTCTTAGCATTTGATGGATATAACATTAAACTTAATTAATTTTATATATTTGGAATCATCATAAAAAAGCCAATGGTTTTCATATATAAAATTTTATCAAAATTCCATTTTTTACAGTTTTTGTTACCATTGGGCCGAGTCATTCTTTACTTACTGCTCGTTACAACGAACTGTTTGAAAATATAGAAATACAAATTTTAAGTTGACAAAATTCATTAGGATTGATTTGCATTATTCTACTGACAGTGAAGTATATTTGTCTAAAAGTAAGAAAGTCGAATAAATCAATAAAAGTTTTAATTAGCAGGTAAATTTATATGATTGAAGGTTATTCAATCTTTTTTTCCCATTTGCAGCGCTCAAAGTAGCAACAGCTCTAAATACAAAGCAACTCTCATTGAAGTTTTCCGAACTTTACAAAAAACCGTGGAACTAAAGATTTTACTGGATTGCATTGCCTTGGATACGGTGTTCCCACTGGAAATCCCTTAGAAACAGACTAAATGCTATAAGGTTATGTCTGGATGACAAAATAACAGCATGTCTGAACGAATTAGAAGGACCTTGGAGTGAAAAGAGCTGGAAAAAATTGAATGGATTCGCAATTTATGGTAGAAGAGGAATCTTTGAAAATGTTGGCAAAACTCCAAATAAGAGGATCAAACACGTAATCAAGTTGGAAAGGTCTTAAGAAGATGTATTAAGCGTTTTTTGCTTCTAAAATCTAATTAAACTGACCAACAGCCTTTTTTCTGTCAAACCACGATGGGTGAAAAGTTTTTATTTTTGGCATATGGGTAGGATTTATCCTATTGAGCTTACACTGATTACAGAGAAACCTTAAGTGGGAATTTCTTCGTTCCATAGAGCCCCGTTGGAAGCTAAGTCCCCCTCCCCCGTAGGAACGTGTTAAGGGTGTCTTTTGACCAACAGACCCCTTTCCTGTCCTACCAAAGTTTTTACCCATGATGGACTTATTCTTATTAGCTTTTTCTAATAAATTTCGCATCAAAACCTATTTTAGAATTTTTTCATCATACCAAGTTTTTATGGCAACATTTTTTCCATTTTATTTTGTAATCTTGTTTTTCTTAAAAATCAATTTTTGAAGCATCTATCTCAACTATCAAAAATTTCACAAATTCAAAGAAAAACTAACGAAAACTGTGAGAAGTAAAAATACATAATTACTCTTTTTAAGTAGGCATAAAAGAATAAGTTAGAAACACTTTCCTGCACAATCTTTCTAAGTACAAAAAAAACCCCCCCCCCCCAGCAGAACAAAAATAAATAAAACTTCAAACCGTGTGTGCAATAGAAAAATAAAACTTAAACTTAATTTTGTAACCATTGGGTGTAATCTCTTTTTCAATTAGCAGTTTCACAATTAAAAAAATCACCGAGTGTTATTTACTTGATTTTCAGTGGACACAACCATGGTCAAAGAAAATAGAAGTAGGAGGCACTTAGCAAATTATTTTCACCTTTTCAATTTTCTGTTAAACTCTAGGGCACACAAATGTCTCGCCGAGCATCCAAACATGTGTCATTCTTGAAATTTCAAAAACCAGAGGTTATTGTTTATTTTACCACATACATTGTTGACTAAAAGACGCATTGCAGTATTCTTTCAAAGCAGTCAGTTCGCATTAAATATTATGAAAGTGACAAATTCTACATGCAAAATTCGGTACTTGTCAATTAGCTGGAACCCAGGTGATATATTGTATAGGGAAGTTGATTAAGAAAACTAGTCGAACGGGTTTCTTTCAATAGAGAATTGGATTGCAAACGGTGGTTTGTCATTGTGTTTTACAATATTTATACTTTTGTTTTTTTAGGGTTTAGGGGGCAAAAAAGGTGCCTAGGTTAATTTAGGTTACGTATTTAACATGTGCTATGCTTTACCCCCCCCCCCCTCCTAATGAGCAAATATATAGCCCAAATTTGTGTCCAAACTATCATATTTTCTTCATATTTTGTTTTATTTTATTAACATTAACCAAACTTGACTTCTTGCGTGGGTTCCAGATAATTAACAAGTACCCAAAATGCATATAAAAATGTAAGCATGAAGTCATAAAAACATTTGAATAGTAAAATATTTGCGATATAAACTAGGTGGCATACCCGTCGTCCTCAAATTCATCATGTGTAGAAAAGACAGTGAAGTACCATGCAATATGCGACACTCCGCAGGGTCGCTAAAGACCTGTTCAAATAGGCAAGGTTAACACCAATAACGCCAGTAATCTATACTTGAAACCAAACGTTGTAGCTGAAAAAGCGCATAAAAACTCAAATACAGGAGGGGATGATATTGAAAATTTGTTCGCTGACAATTTTTTTTTTTACCGTAAATATGTCAAGGATTTATGTTTTAGACATAAAAGGACTATTGCTTTTTACCAATAAATATGTCCAATAGGGAAATGTTTCATTTTATGTAATACATTTCCAAAAAAATCACTTTTTTTCCATTTATGTCATTGTGTTACAGCACTTGAGAATATGTCTTTCGACAAAAATGTGTCCCGTTGGCAACCCTGGTCTTCGGTATTCGTTTGACTGAACTTATGCCAAGCCGACTCTTCTTACAGTATACAAACCGTCTTCCACCGTTCCGACGTCGACCGTATACTCGTTTGACTGCTCGTATGACAACAAGCGGAGCGAAAAATGTGGCTCGATATCACTTTCTGGGGGAAAGAAGATTGAGATGGCTAGGACAGGTTTTACGGAAGGATGGCTTTGGCAAAAAGAACAGTTTTAAATTATAGAGCTTTTTGGTCATCCATCTGCGGTCAAACGAAAAGCAGGTCGTCTCCGGAGGGATTGGGAAGAAGTCATTGGGAAGCATTTAAAGGAGATAGGAACTTAATGGGAGGGAGTAAAGAGTAAAAATTTGAATAGATTGGGTTGGAGGAAGTGTGTTAGCAGCTTTGATAACCTCAGGTGGTTCGGCACTGCAGTGAGTTGTAAGTAGTAGTATTGGTAGTAGTATTTTGTTGGTTCTATTTCTAAGCTAACCTAGTATGAACAGCCTGGTTTAAGTTTGAGATAAGTTAAGATTAATTTTATTTTCAAAAGCTTTTTATAAGCTCAATAAAGCAAAATTTGCTTCATATGTCCAATAACAGAATGTAAAATAAAGAAACAAATAATACAGCAAGACAAAGGTTAAAAAATAAATCGAGCATAAAAATTGTCAATAAATTTTAACACAAATTAGTAAGATATAACAAAAAATTATATTCAAGAACTAAAATGAGCTTTATTTGATTAATGTAAAAAAAACACAGGGAGGGGTATAAAATGATAATAACGTAACTCGACCACTTAGCAGAAAAAACAACGCACGTAGTGTGAAACCCGCTTGAGTATGATGAGCACGATAAATCTCATTATTGCATGGAGGCAGTAATTATTTTTTTTAAGATTTTTTTTTTAATTCAGCTGTAAAAATTCATTTTAACTGTTTTTTATTTATTTCTATTTAGCAAAAATCGTTGCGAATGCAACCGGTTCAAAGTTAGTCAAGTACTTTCACGCTTAAATCTTAAATAAAAATTAGAAGCAGATTCCATCACTTCGCCTCCTGAGTGGCTCATATATTTTTTGTCAACACGAAATAATTCTGATCAAATTTATTTGGGAGCATTCTCCTCAATAAAAGGTTGGCCCATTGATGCATGATTGCTTTGGCAAAAAGAACAGTTTTAAATACGCCCCTCTTGAAGTCGCAAGAAATTCAGTCACGCTTGGTATTTTTACGATTTTCAAATTGTATACTAAAAAGAAAAAGAACAATCAGTTCCGGATCATGAATCTAATGCTTCGGGCTATCTGATTTTTCTGCCAAAATTGTAAGATGATATATTTAAGAATGACAGATGCAGTTTTAGCGAATTTATTACCTGAGAACAAATCTTTTCTTCTATTAGTATGTTTATTTTGTAAGTGTAAAAAATAAGTACATTTCTGTAAATTGTGAAATCATTTTATATTCCATCTCCCACTTTCAGTGATAAAATTAATACGGTATGAAAGATCCAATTGTGATAATGAATAAGAAAAAAAAAAATCAGTTTGGACGTCGATTACTCATAACACTCTGAAAGTTTACGATTTAAAATAGTTTTATTTGAGATATTTTATAGAATTGCAATATAATAATGTAATATAATATTATTATGTAATATAATTAAATAATTTGCAATATTATGTAATCAATTAAATATGGTATGGATAATTTACGTTTATCGAACCTGATTGCTCAGTATTGATATAGACTGGCCAGTATTTAAATTTGTATATTTTTGTTTTATATTAATTTAAAAAAAAAACTTTCCGAAAAAGAAGCTATCAAAGAAAAGTAAATGATCATAATAAATTTAAGACCAGAAGCAATACATTCCTATACTAATGCAAACTCAAAACGACCAGAAATTAATATTAATCAATAAATAAAACCCATAACGAACAGGAAATCATACGCAGCGCAAGCGCTGCCTAAGTAAAGAACGATGTTGGCACAATGTATTATTTATTTGTTTCTTTCTTGTTTTAGACCACGGCACTTAGTATCGAAGGAGTTGTCGTAGAAACTTCGAAACGGGTTCATTCGATTGGAAATTGGAAGGGTTTGTGCCTTTTTAATAGCCGAAACTGATTGGAAGGCAATTAACATCCCTTCCAAGCCCACCATTTCCCCAAACACATCCAATCAAAATTTTGGGATAGCCATTTTGTTCAACGTAGTTAAAAGATCTGGAAAATACGTCTTTGAGGAGGACAATCCCCCCACAGCCCTCAGGGA
>CM051276.1:49496844-49649344 GCA_027921565.1 Artemia sinica | reverse complement strand
TTATTTGTTTACCTCAACCCCTCCCAAACAACAACTAAAACTCATACTTACGAAAAAATATTTCTATAATTACACTCAAACGAAGAAATATCAATAAGATTTGTTATATTCTGGTAAAGGAATTTCCACCTCCTAACCCCCTATGAAGCACAAAAAACTTCAACCAGGTCGAAACAACCGACGTATTTTGCCCTCCGTAGTTACAGCTAACATGACATCCTACCTTCGAAGTCTAGTTGACTTTTCGTAGCTCCTGCTGCTAAGTAGAGTCAGTACATAATCTGACTTGAACCATCTACATCTACACATTTGCGTCTACTCTATCCATTTTTCATCTAAAATATAGATTGTAGAATTTTTCTAATAAGTATTTGAAAAGGACTCTGTTTAAGCCCTTCTAGCTATTTTTGAATTAATACAAAATAATTAAGTGATAATGGCAGGTAATGATGGTAAATCTCTTAAAGATATTTGTTTTTTAAGCCTCTGTAAGCAATAATTAAAAGCTACCATGAAGCAGGTTGCACTTGTAAGCTAATAAGTCTATATTTAGTAAGTCTATATTAATAAGTCTTATTACGTGCTAATAAGTCTATATTTACATTTTAAATTTGGACTTCTTAGAGAATGGTAATCTTTTTGATTTTCAAACATTTTACCATACTGACAATGGAAAAAAACTTTTGGACCCTGTAAGAACTACAGTCAGAACTACGGTTAACTTAACTACAGTCAAGTCTGCTGTAGTCAACTACCGTATCTGAGGGTCCGAAAAAACTTACACCGTGTTATAGCATCTATACTAGAAAAGGACTATCTTTTTTATTTTTGCCATAATGACAATGACAAAACAATGTTCTGACCTTATAAGAGCGACAGTCAGAACTACGGTTGACTTAACTACAATCAAGTCAACTACCGTATTTCAGGGTTCGAACTCACTTATACTGAAAGTTCTGATTCGCTGACTAATTGGATAAGTACGAGTGACTATGTTTAAGTATTACTACTACTAACAACTCATTGCAGCACTAAGCCACCAGAGGCCAGCACAGCTGCGCAAACTCCTCCTCCATCCTAATCCAGTTAAAGCTTCCCTCATATTACCTTAAGTACTTCCCTTCCCTCTTATTACTTTAAGTATTACCTTAAGTCCTTTAGTCTTAGGGTTCTGATGAAGCGTCTCACCCATCCAGTAACCATCTGGTGAGCATGTAATATCCATTGATATTGAACTTTCATATGCACGGACTATCCTTTGGACATCATAGTCAGAAGCAAGGTCAATAAAGTCGTCAACGGAAAAGGTGCCATCCTAAAAAAAATTGAAAATTTTGTTTTAATAAAAATTGCAAATGAATAAAATAAAATAAATAAGCAAATATAATAAATAAAAATCAAAACAAGAAGAAAGGACGATAGTTTTATGCTCTTCTCTGCTAATACAACTACTACTAACTCACTGCAGCACCCAGTCACCTGAGGCCAACACGGCTACGCACGCTCCTCTTCCATCCCAGTCTATTCAAAGTCTTCCTCTTTACATCCTCCTAAGAAGCAAAAAATCTTAGAAAATGTTTCAAATGTTTTCTAACATCTAAAGTCCTAGTTTGACAGCCACCACAGACATGTCCCCAAATTTTACAGAACAGGTCAATACTGTCCCTGGTACTATGAATGGCCTTCCAGAACATGCTGCACCAAAAATAATTCCCAGTGACAAAATTTAAAAAAGCAGATTGCTAGCCAATGGTGAAGATTCACAAAGTCGGGAGGGGGGGGGGTGTAAGGTTATATTTCAAAACCTACTGGGATTTTTTTATTTTTTAAAATAAAAATACCAATAGAAGGCATTTTCCGATGAAAACACAAAAGAAAGATATTTTTCAAGATCTAAGGGGGAGGGTAAAAAATCTAGGAGTTAACACACCCTCCTGGCACGTTCTCAGAGGGGGGACTCCATGGTGGTAACCGAAACTCTAAAAAACGGAATTTTAATACCCATAGATACATCAAAAGAATCAAATTTTAATTCTGATTTCAAATAAATAAGTTTCACCAAGTTTAATCTTACCTATCAAAAGTTACGCGCCTGAGAAAATTTGGCTGATTTTCGAAAAAAGGGGGAAAGACCCCCTAAAAATTATAGAACCTTAATGAAAATAACACCATCATATTCAGCGTATCAGAGAACCCTAATGTAGGGGTTTCAAGCTCCTATCTACAAAAATGTGGAATTTTCCATTTTTTGCCAGAAGAAAGATCACGGGTGTGTGTGTTTTTTTTTTTTTTTTTTTCTTTTCCCCAGGGGTGATCGTATCGACCCAGTGGTCCTAGAATATCGTGGGAGGACTCAATGGAATGGAAATTAAAAGTTCTAGTGCCCTTTTTAATTGACCAAAAAAATGGAGGGCAACTAGGCCCCCTCCCACGCTCATTTTGTTTCCCAAAGTCACCCGATCAAAATTTTGAGATAGCCATTTTGTTCAGCATGGTCAAAAATATTATAACTATGTCATTTAGGATGACTTAATCCCTCGAAGCCCCCAGGGGGAGGGCTGAAAGTTATTAACTTTACCCAATGTTAACATATAGTATTGGTTATTGGGACCCGGCTCAATGGTAACCGAAACTCTAGAAAACGGTATTTTGATACAAATAGATACATCAAAAGAGTCGGATTTTAATGCTGATTTCAAATATATAGGTTTCATCAAGTTTAATCCTACCCATCAAAAGTTACGTGCCTGAGAAACTTTGGCTGATTTTCGAAAAAAGTGGGAAAGACCCCCTAAAAGTTATAGAACCTTAATGAAAATCACACCATCATATTTCGCTTATCAGAGAACCCTACTTTAGAGGTTTCAAGCTCCTATCTACAAAAATGTGGAATTTTGCATATTTTGCCAGAAGAAAGATCACGGGTGCCTGTTTATTTGTTTGTTTTTTTTCCCAGGGGTGATCGTTTCGACCCAGTGGTCCTAGAATATCGTGGGAGGGCTCATTGGAATGGAAATTAAAAGTTTTAGTGCCCTTTTTAAGTGACCAAAAAAATGGAGGGCAACTAGGCCCCCTCCCACGCTCATTTTTTCCCAAAGTCACCTGATCAAAATTTTGAGATAGCCATTTTGTTCAGCATGTTCGAAAATATTATTAGTATGTCTTTTAGGATGACTTAATCCTCCGAAGTTCCCGGGAGGAGGGCTGAAAGATATGAACTTTACCCAATGTTAACATATAGTATTGGTTATTGGGAAGTATACAGTACAGACGTTTTCAGGGGAAATTTTTCCTGGTAGTGGGGGGGGGGGGTCAGGGGTTATGTGGGAGGATCTTTCCATGAAGGAAGTTTTCATGGGGGAAGGGACATTGCTATGAAGGGGACGCCGGACTTCCCAGCGTTATTTAAAAAAAGATCAGAAACTAAATATAAAAAAACAAGTTTTTCAACTGCAACAGCAGCTAGATCAAAACTTTAAACGAACAGAAAATATTACATATATGATTGGGTTCATCCCCTAGTCAATACCTCACTCTTTAAGCCAGAGATTTTTTAGTACTTTCATAAGAGCTATTTATTCTAATTAACGGCCTTTATGATTAAGCGGTCATTTTTAAAGAATTGGAACAAATTTCGAACTTTCGCTTAAAGAGCAAGGTATTGACTAGGGGGCGAACCCCCTAATATAAGTATTAAAAATATATGAATACAGAAGTTCGTTACGTAAGTTAATTCGTAAGTTACGTATATTTATTACTAATAAAAACGTTCGTAAAAAAAATGAAACAAGTTTAGAGAAAGCCATTGAACCAAATAAAAGTAAATTAATATGAAAATTTTGTTTTAATTATTCATGTACTCTGAGCCAAGATCAAAACCAGCATTTATTCAAAAACGTTCAAAAATTAAATAAAAAAAAACAAGTTTTTTTAACTGAAAGTAAGGAGCGACATTAAAACTTAAAACGAACAGAAATTATTCCGTATATGAAAGGGGCTGTCCCCTCCTCAACGCCTTGCTCTTTACGCTAAAGTTTGACTTTCTCACAACTCTATTTTTTTAAACAATAAAAAACTTTAGCGTAAAGAGCGAGGCGTTGAGGAGGGGACAGACCCTTTCATATACGGAATAATTTCTGTTCGTTTTAAGTTTTAATGTCACTCCTTACTTTCAGTTAAAAAAAACTTGTTTTTTTTATTTAATATTACAAAGGATAGGCCAATCTCTAGTGTCTACAATATTTTAACATATGAGTTAACGCTTTGAAACCTATTTTCTGGACAAAAGAGCCTCCAGATTGTGTATCAAAATAGGGTTTTGTTTTGCAATCTCGAACAGTCAAATGAAAACCAAACTGACAAATGAATTTGCAGGTTTTCACAGAATAAAAAAGGAAGAACTTTGAAACAACTTCGGTCACATAGGCCTGACCCCCGTAAGCTTGCTGTAAATATGTTCTAAGACCACACTGCCTAGATTTGTATTTTAAGGAAATTTAGGGGGAGGGGAAAAGGATTTTTTACTTAAAAAAATAAGATACAAAAATGTATGTTTCAAAGTTTGGGGGGAGGAGGTATGTTTGGCTTTTCAATTGTTTCTAATGAAAATAAGAAAGAGGGTTCGCGAAATTTAGAGGGCATTTGTGTCTCCTCCCCTCCCCCAAAGTGACGTCCCTGGAGGCTATCTGTCTTTGAGACCCCTTGCACGATCTCGCAATTGGATGTAAACTTTGATTTAGCAGAATCAACTACATTTGGATAATTTTTCCGTTTTTTACCCTTATCACATTCTTCGTTTTATATTTGTTGCTAGATTTTAAGAGGAAAGCTGAACAGAATTTTGTAGTCAGTTATATTGAAAGTAAAAACAATAACGGTTTTATTTTTTTGCAAACTGAACATTGTGAAAATGTCTCACACCCAACGGAGTCTTTTAAAAACCAGTCTTGTTTTTCTCTTTTTTTTGCAAATTGTGATAGTGGTTACTAAATTAGCCAATTAGTAATATACCAATTCACTTTCTACTTAAAAACGAATGTATTTTGCATATTTTATCATCAATTATAATTTGGGCAAATGTCCTTTTTCTTATCGATGCATGGACAATGCAGGGAGAACGAGGGAGACGGAATAAGAGATATGGAACCAGATCGTTTGGTTGGATAATATAATATTCATCTCTTACGGAAGGGGAAAATTGGGTTGATGAGTACACCCTAGAAACAGTAACGTCTATTAGGGGGGGGGGGAGTAAGACCTCCCTAGATTTTGAGAAGTAATAATTAGGGATGTTTTCATTGAAAATGCCCTTATTTTTTTTTCATTGGAAAAAATACGAATTGCCCCCCCCCCTATATACTGAAAATATATTTTTCCCCTCCCTTAAAGTTTCGTCAATTGATGCCACTGCCAAGAAATAAGTAATAAAAATTCAGGATTTCGTAGTAAGAGGAAAAGCTTTTAAGAGCTCGCAAAGATTGTGTCTCACAACGGGAAAATCAGATCAATAGCAATTCGTTCCATCTCACTGTTAATAAGAGTCTTTAACAATAATTAAATAAAAAAAAGTTTTTTTTTTAAACTGAAAATAAGGAGCGACATTAAAACTTAAAACGAACATAGATTGTTCCGTATGTGAAAGGGGCCGTCCCCTCCTCAACGCCTCACTCTTTACGCTAAAGTTTTTTACTATTTTAAAAAATAAAGTTGTGAGACATATCAAAGGCAGCGCTAGCGCGCTGCCTATGACATGGTTGAATCTCAACCATTTCCTCGTTTAGATCTCCCTCCAACGTTGATTCGTTGAACACACTTCAAAAGAGAGCTTTGGCGACGTTCTTAGAAATTTCGGTACTTGTTAAGAATCCGGTAGGTACGCGAGAAGTGAAGTTTCGTTAATGCTACTGAACTAAAACAAAATAGGATGAAAATATAATAGTTTTTGAACAAAATTCGGCGAAATTATAACGTTTAACCGTCTTTAAACATAATATGATTGAATCTCAACCATTTTTTGTTTAGATCTTCTCCCAACGTTGATTCGTTGAACTCACTTCAAAAGAGAGCTTTGACGATGTTCTTATAAATTTTGGTACTTGTTAAGAATCCGGTAAGTACGCAAGAAGTGAAGTTTCGTTAATGCTACTGAAATAAAACAAAACAGGATGAAAATATAATAGTTTTTGAACAAAATTCGGCGAAATTATAACGTTTAACCGTCTTTAAACATAATATGGTTGAGTCTCAACCATTTCCTCGTATAGATGTCCTCCCAACGTTGATTCTTTGAACCCCACTTCAAAAGAGAGCTTTGGCGATGTTCTTGGAAATGTTGATATTTGTTAAGAATCCGGTAAGTACGGGAGAAGTGAAGTTTCGTTAATGCTAATTAATAAAACAAAACAGGATGAAAATGTAATAGTTTCTGAACAAAACTGGGCTATATATTTGCACATTAGGGGGGTGAGGGGTAATGCATAGCATATATTAAATACGTAACCTAACCTAGGTACCTTTTGTTCCGCCTAAACCCGAAAAAAATAAAGTTTAAATATAGTTCCCAGAGTGGCAAACCCTTTGTTTATACAGCGTCTCATATAAGTACCGGGTAATGCCTATCTGTTGTCGCAATACAATTTTCGCGTACTTACCGGATTCTTAGCAGGTGCCAAAATTTTTCCATCCATGATTTTCTACCAAAATCATTCCGAGAAGAGAAAGTATCATAAAAAATATTGATGTTTTCTGTTTAAAAACATTATCCTCTAACTCCCCAGCCCAAAATTATTACATTTAACCGTCTTTAAGCATAATATGGCTTAACATGACCTTTCCCTCAGTTAGATCTCCTCCGCGTTGATTCGTTGGACCCATTCGAAACAGAGCTCTGATAACGTTCTTAACAATTTTTCCAACCATTTTCTACCAAAATCATTCCAGAAGAGAAAGTATCATCAACAATGTTAATGGTTTTTGTTTAAAAATATTATCCTTTTAACTTCCTAGCCCAAAATTGTTGCGTTTAACCGTCTCTAAATATATTGTGGTTGAACCAAGACCTCTCCCATCATTCAATCCCCCTCTCGCCTATTGATTTGTTGGACTCACTTCCAAGTAGAACTTTGGCAATGTTCTTGGCAAACTTTTCAACCATAACTTTCTACCAAGATCATTCCAAGAGGAGAAAGTATAATCAGTTTTGGTAATAGCTAAGGTCAAAGGTATTTCTAGCCTCTCGGATTATTGATTTCATCTCCAAGTTATTTGCATGAAATAATCCAAGAATGTTATACCAGGGCTTCTTGTCAAATTAAATTTTTCCAAAGATATGCTCTCGAAAAGCCATTTTCAAATATGAAATTCGATCCATCTTAATTAGTTTTTCCATAATAGCCTGTAATTCAGCTTCATATCCATTAGCAAATCCAGGGATACTTTTAGCAAAAGATCCTTGAGTTTGAGGACCAAACCGAATAAGAAAATTCATTAAATAATAGACGATTCAATAATAATAGATGCTATGTTATAACAATAATAGATAATATAGAATATAATAATATATAACAAAATGACATATATATATATGATATATATTATATATATATATATATATATATATATATATATATATATATAATATATTATATATATATATATATATATATATATATATATATATATATATATATATAATATATATATATATATATATATATATATATATATATATATATATATATATATATATATATATATATATATATATATATATATATATATATATATTATATATATATATATATATATATATATATATATAATATATATATATATATATATATATATATATATATATATATATATATATATATATATATATATATATATATACATATATATATATATATATATATACATATATATATATATATATATATATATATATATATATATATATATATATATATATATATATATATATATATATATATATATATGATATATATATATATATATATATATATATATATATGATTAGTATATATAACATACATATATATACATATACAAATATATATACTAATAATATATATACAATAATATATAATAATAATGGCAATAATAAACAATAGACCATTCAATTCAATAAATAATAGACAGTAAAGAAAACTGATAAAACAGGAAAAAGTTTTTTATAAATATCTTATTGATGGTTTTATTTTTGAGAAAAGTTTCGTTGGAGTATTTATTGAGAAATTCTTGAAAAACGAAAGTTGACAAAATACGTGGCTAACTTCCTTCGGATTTTTTGCCCTCTCCCTTCCCCAAATCCTACTCTGTAAAAAGTATTGGCGATGAAAAAAAAACTTAATATATTCCCACCAAAATTCATAGGCGGTTTTAGAGGGGGGCAGACGGGGATCTTGCCTTGGGCACAGAAATTTTAGGGATGCTGTATTCCAAATAAATAATCTGACGACTATAAACATTTTGAAGTTTGAAATCTATTTTAGAATTCTTCTAGAAAATTTCTATTTTTAGAAAATTCTATTTTTTATTAAATAAAGTAGAGGGCGCACTTGGCAGTAAGTATAAGCAAATTGAATCAGAAATATTCATTTTTCTCATGTCTGCATCACCATTCCTTGACAATAAAAGTAAGTAGACCAAATTTAATTAATTTTGATGTTTTTTGTGTGTTCAATTTCGTAGAGGTCATAGTAAGAAAAGCTAGATTTATAAACGAAAATTTTTTATAGTAAATGAAAACTCTGTTAATAAATGAAAATTTTGTTAAAATTTGGCCTGAAAATTGTTGGGAGACAGAGGGGGGGGGGGGGTGGCTAATCAAGATTTTGCGCCGGGCGCAAGAGAGGCCAGAACCTCCACCTCCAAATTTTCTCTTCTGGGTTGAACGTATTGCGTTCTGAATGTGTAATGTAAAGTTATTGAGGTGGTTTCACATCCCTTTTTGGCCAGAAATATATCATATGTCCAAATATGATTTATCACTGTTATTGTTGAGTTCCTTTGATTTCCACCGTTTTGCTATCCCTCATATTTCTTTTCCTAAAAATCCTATTCTTTACTATTATTATTCACCCCGTGATTCCCCCTTTCTTTTATTTTTTTGGGATATTGATTTTCATCTGATGTCCTATCAATTTGAATAATCATTAATTGTAAACTTCAATTGGATATTACACATGATTTTATTTACTTCAGTTTTAGAAATTCTATCATTTCTACATGTTTTTCATACATCTTGTGGCATTCATCACTTAATACTATTTCAAATTCCTTCAAAGACATGCACCCCTACTTGTATCCCCACATTTTATCTTTTTTTTTGTACTTTATTAATTGTCTCGCTTCTCGAAATAAATTCCTGTATACGTGTCAGGTCGCTGCTTTCTAAGCCTTCTTTCTTTTCAAGCATGTCCAGTAAGTACAGTTTTAGAAATTATTCACAAGAGCAGAGACGTCACGCATGGAGGAAGAGTTTAGAGAAGAACCCCCCCCCTCCCCTCGTCTGTACGTTCAGTCAGAAAAATTGACTTTGAGTACCTAAAATTACAATGTAAAGCTTCGGGGTTTTACCCATTGTCAATATCTACCTAAGTCCCGTTGTAACTTGTTTTTGTGAGGTCAGCCCTTTAAAGAATTTTCTCAAGTGATGATTCTGATGAAAAATAAAATTATAATGCTTAGATCTTTGTACTCTGAAGGCTAAACGTTATTTTTGAAATTGAAGCTAGGCTGTCCCAGCTATAATAAATTTTTTAAGAAGACATATGTCAACCATATCTTTTCTTTTTCGTTTTTGGAAGATATGGGTTATTTTTCTTGAATAGGAATTTTCTGTTTTTCTTTTTTAAAAGTTGATGCCAAAAGGGAGTTGGACTTTAAACAGTTTTGGAAGCCTCATTTCCATATGCTATTTTAAAGTCACGCTAAAGGCTTATTGACGGTGAGATTATATAAATACCGACACTAACGCTAATTTGAGCCAACCCGATTTTACATGGGATTTTCTGATTGACTCAATAATTCTATGAAAAACTTACTAGCGCAAATTAAGACCAGCTAACTTTTGTATTGTGAATGAGCTTTAATACAGCTCACCCCAAGCATAAGTTACACGACAACCTATTTAAGGCAAAACCAGCTGATAAAAATCTGTTCCCTCCTCCCTCCTGAACATTTGGCCTGGGGTAGCGCCACTCAGTAGGCATGAATGTAGTCATAGAGACACAACCAGTGGCATATTACCAAGGGGTTGCCAACTTTGAAGAGCAGATACACCAGGTGGTGGGTGCCTAGTATGGCAAACTTGTGCCAACCCTGGAGAAACTGTGCCAAGCGTTGCGGGACTGTGCCAGGCGTGGCGAAATTTTGCGTCACACGTGACGCTCCGAGATATACGCCAATTACGGAACGTGGGCGTGACCATGTAAACCTACGAAAGACAGACACAATCGGTTGCTTTAGTACAGTCAATCTAAATTAACTTAAATTAATTTAAATTAATTAAGTACAGTCAATCTAAATTAATTTTAAGGGTTGCCACAAACAAATTGCAAAAGTTTCGATTTTAGTATCATTCGAACTGGGAAAAAATTCGTTACGAAATATAAAAAATTGGCCAAGATCGGTCGAGGCAAAATTGACGTTTTTCGTATTTTCTTCTAAAATAATGACTTAAAAAAATAATAACATGCACTTTTAAAAATTCGGTGACTGGAAAATCTGGTACATGTATCGCCAATATGGGCTCAGTTCTGTGTTTGACCATCCCTGAATCGTTTGCCCCCGCCGACCAGACTGACACGCGCGAGATATAGCGTGCATAATGCACGTTGGATATTGCACGAAGTCGGATCCAGGCAGAGAAAATTTACTCTTTTTATGCCGAAATGCTAGGAAAAGTCATATCCTAGTATCTTGCCCCCACCCACCCACGCACACACAATCCAGTAAATGGTTTCGCACACATCTCAAAATGCCGGCATCTGCAATGTTCTTCAACGTTCTTGGTGAAAAATAATTTAATGGATGCGATGCGCAAGAACTAGTGGTTTTTGCCGACATTTGAGTATGAAAGAAGCGGAAGCAGAATGCTTACTGATCAATTTTGGATTCTAATTAACTTCTTAGTTACATTCAAGATCCAAGGAAGGTTTTGCCAATCTGAAATCAGAGCATAGCTAAATAATGAAAGGACATAATGGGTATGTTTTACTATGAGCCATCGAAAGTAAGGATACATTCTATTGTCAATAAATACCGCTTCTCTACTGGAATGATTGAGATGTACGGGGGAGAATCACAACTTTATAACTATACGAACGATATGACAAGAGTGTTTTCTGAATCTGTCAAAAGCATCTGAAGAGACTGGTGTTATTCATGCTTTAAATAGATCAGATTCTAAAGCACTTGCAACCCAGTTTTACATAGGGGAGGTCAGGGTTGAGCCAGATACTCTCAATTATTCATAAACAAACCCTTCGGTAGAAAATTCAACAAAAATTAATAATAATGCCATCTAACCTTCACGTCTCAAAGAAAATTCCTAGTTTGGTTGATTCATCTTTTCAAAAGTTAAACAGCAAAAACTGCTGTAGGTATGTCAATTTCTTCCGGCACCTTTGACCTTTATCGTAACCTTTGACCAGCCGTTGAGGTGGAAGTCCATGAAGATAGAATATATACATATATATATATATATATATATATATATATATATATATATATAATATTATATATATATATTTATATATTATATATATATATATACTATATATATATATATATATATATAATATATAAAATATATATATATATATATATAATATATATATATATTATATAATATAATATATATATTATATATATATATATATACATATATATATATATATATATATATTATATATATATATTATAATATATATATAAATATATATATATATAATATATATATAGATATATTAATATATATATATATATATATATATATATATGAATATATAGATATTTTGTAATTTCAAATTTTCTGCGTTTTTTTTTTTGTTCAAATTAAAATGTAAGTTGCGAGAAGTTCCTTATTACATTCTAAGAATTTGGGTGGTCATGTTCAGAATAGAGGGTAGGGGGTTGGTAAATTGACATGGACATGACTTCTTTTCTACAAAAACAGTCCAATTTTTTTCTGTATAAATTCAACTTCGCGTAATGTTACTCTCAGACCTAAATCGATGCTAGATTTACGGTCGGAGCGGGGGGGGGGGTACTGGACATGAGCGTTCAAAACAAAAAGTGCATATTCGTGGTCTACGTACCCAATTTATCTATTACTGACTTTCTATACGTGCAAATCAAGTTATTTTTTAAAAGCCGTCATTTTAGAAGAAAAGACGAGAAACGATCAATTTCGCTTCGTCCGATTTTTGGCCAATTTTTATATGTTGTAGGCAATTCTTTTGCAGTTCGAATGGTACCAAAACCAAAGCTGTTGCAATTTGTTTGAGGTTAAACCTTTGATTGACTGTACTACTTAACGTGTTCACGGAACTTAGGTTGACAGGTCAACACGTATGGACTGAGTTAACGATTTATTGAACTAAGAAGAGCATTAGACAAAAAGAATTCTTGTCAACAAATAAAACAGTCTTCGTAATACAATATGTTAAGCAGTGTGCCAAAATGACGTCAACATTAAAAACAATTCTTTGCAGTCTCCGTTTAGCGATTGATTCTGAGGGGCAGACTGCTTCAAAAAATTGTATTTACCAGGTGGCGCGCGCCACTTATAGTGGAATTTAGCCATGCATGGTGCGGCATTTGATATATTCAGTACGATTTGGCAGAAGTTCACAACGCGCAGCAGAAGTGGTGCTCGAATATGTACAGTAGATAGTGGAAAGTTGGTGAACTTTCGTTTGACCCTTGTTGCATACTTATAAATGCTCAATCGGACTGCCAAAAACGGCAGGAAACATGAAAAGTGAAAGCAGCACAACTTCCAAATGTTATGGATTAATTTGTTTTTTAAATACAGTTTTCAATCAATATCCCTACCTAGGCACGTGCGCAAGGGGGGAGGGTAGGGGGTTATGAAGCATGCGTCTGTAGGGGATAAACAACGCTTCCTGACCACCAAGGTCCTTGCGTTGGCCCTGTAGCGTATGGCTACAGCTGAGTTCGAACTCTAGCTCCCATATTACCAAGCTGAGATCAAACTCACTGCAGCACGAGTGGGGGGGGGGGGTGAATAATGAAAACGATTTTCACTTGACATTTTTGAATAAAAAACTTCCATAAAGTCGGGAAAGTTTGGTATTTGGGGCGTGGAAGGAGCCCTGGGGACTTTCCCTACGGTACTTCCCTGCTTCTAACATGTCTCTTAAGTATTGGTTAAGGTAAAAAATTACAAGTATGGTTACAATGTGCTATCCAAGTATTCATTAAATTATAGAATAGGGCTTGAACCATGGGCAACTCCAAAAAAAGAACAAGCGGTTAGCTACCCCTTGGGAAAACTAGGAATTCAAACTAGTTGTATACATTTTTGAAATTCTGCATCATGAGCTTTCTGTAAAAAAAAGGACCATAAAAAAAATTCTTCTCCTTAGCAAAAATTCTGCATATTTGCAGGATCGTAGCGATTTTAGCATCGTGATACCCCCAAAAAGATAAGAAAAAGTCAGTCGCCTTATGACCCGCCTTAGTTAAGACTAATTTGAGCCTAACTATACCTTTGATCATTAGATCCCAAGTACTTCATTGGTTATGCATTGATAAATGCTTATTTATCCGTCTAAGTTTTTAATTTAAATTTGTGTTCAAATTTGATTGAAACCCCTACCAGGGTTGCCGAAGGGACACTTCTATTACTCCTTTGGCTCTTTTTAACATTGATTGTAAGCTTCAATTGGATATTGCATATGGTTTCATTTACTTCAGTTTTAGAAATTCTATCATTTCATAATGTTTTTCATACATCTTGTAGCATCTTATTTTGCCTTTACATCACTTAATGTTGTTTCAAATGCTGGGTGACACCGAGTTATAAAAAGACCACTTTTTGAAAAAAACTGCAGTTTTTTACATTTCTCTTAAAAAAACTTCCTTTAATGTTGATTCTTTCTCTTTTAGTGTGAAGTTTTACATGCCCTTTTCTATGTTCGTTATTCTCCTATTAGTTAGTGATTTTTCGCGCATCAATAGCGTTACTGATTTCCCTTAATTTCTGGGAAATGACAACCCTGTCTAAAATTTAACCAGGAAACTTATGACTGGACAGTTAAAAACAACGTATGCAAGTAGCTAGACTTTGATTTCTTGAATGTAAGTTCAGATGAACCTAAGCATCCAGTTTTCTCGAGGGAGACTAAAAGTGTCCCTATTTTACTCTGTTTATACTTCAATCTCAAGAAGTTTCGGCAGCACTGGTTTTGATTTAGAAACCCGAACTCAATGTTATGTTATTCTGTCTTCAGAAATATTAATCGACTACTTCTTTTTGCTAATTGTCTTTTTGTTTCTACTAGATGCTTTGGGTCTAATGCTTTAAAATCAAATACTTCATCTTCCACGTCCTAAATACCCAGAGGCGGTTTTGGCGGACGACAGAGGCTCAACTGCCCCCGGGCGCAAAAATTTTAGGGGAGCCAAATTTTATGCAAACAATCTAACTGTTATAGTCATTTTTAATTTTTAAAATATTTTAAATAAAGTAGATATCGCTGTTAATACATGAAAATAATTAATAATTTTGAAAATAAATAAAAAAAATTAAATAATAATAACTAAAAAGCAATTTAAATTAAAATTGAAGATAATGTTGTTAATAAATGAAAATTTTGTTAAAACCTGAAACATTTGTCGGAGACAGGAAGGTCATATTTTGTCAATTAATATTTTGCCCTGAGCGGAAGAGAGGCAAGAACTTCCACTGTAAATACTCCCTCCAACCTTCGATGAAAACTGTTTTCTACTTTTTTTTTAAATCACTGTTTTTTCCTCCCTCTGTCTCTTGCCCTTGCCGCTCTTTCTCATCGTCCTTTTTCGAAAATACTACCTTTGTTTACTCAATATTTTTTCCTCGCACCCTCCGCCAACTTTTTTTTTACCTCCTTCCAGGGGGTGGTATGTCTTTCCATTTCCAAAGAACTTCCAAAGAACAGGTCAAGACGTATGGACCCAGTCAATGATTTATTGAACTAAGAAGAGTATCAGACAAAAAGAATTCTTGTCAACAAATTAAGCGATTCTTCGTAATAAACTATGTTAAACAATGTGCCAAAATGACGTCAACATTAAAAACAATCCTTGGCAGTCTCCGTTTTGCGATCCCAAATACTAAAGAAATAAACAATAGTCTCATCATTTGGCACACACAGGCAATCCGGTGTCTTGATTGTGAGGGGTAGGCCACTTCAAAAAATTGTGTAACGCCAGGTGGCTCTCGCCATGTGTAGTTGAATTTTGTCGACCATGGGGCGATATTAGATATATCTAGTGTAACGTGGCAGATGTGTGCCACATCCATACACCACACCTGTGGTGCATTAGATATGAACCACACTAGTGGTGCTTGAAGATGTACACTAGATTGCAGAAAGTGGATAACCCCTCGTTAGATCCCTGTCACATACTCTTAAATGCTCAATCGAACTGCCAAAAAAAACAACAGGGAATGTGAAGAGTAAAAGTGGGGGTTTGTAATTTTTGTTATCCTTTTCTTTATATGTTTTGTTTAATTTAGATTAATTATTATTTTTCGTTGATAAAGGCTTCCGGGCATGAAAACGAAATATTCGAATTTCTTTATTATTTAAAGTTTGTTATTTTTTAAGTCCACTGCGTTGTTTAAAATATTATTCCTCTTAGAAATATATTCACATTGGTTCTTCCTTGTTAGCTAGCACCACTGCATATAAATTATATACAGTATAGTCGCGACCCAGTAATATTTGGCTACTATAGTCTTGGCGCGTATAAAGCTCCGCCCATATCCTCGTCCATAAAAATTCAGTGTATATTACCCTGGAACACGTATTTTAGCAGAAAATTTCTCAAAAGCCCTTTGAAACCAACTCGAGATTTTGAAACCTACTTGTAATTTCTAAAAAAATCTAATAATAACAGTACACTACTAATTACCCATGTTTATATGTATATTGGAAAAAATTAATTTAAAATTAGATTCTTTAAAATCTAGTGTTACAAAGGTGAAGTCAAGTTAAAGAGAAATCTGACTTGTCTACCCGTGAAAAAATATAATGTCGCTTATGTTTCTACGTTGTCCGGAGCACTTCATCTTGGTCCGGCTTTGTATAATGGTTGAGATAGGGAATGATTGTACTGTCTAAATGTATATACAGTGGCTAGCACACACTCGAGAATTTGTATCGCGAATGACGCGAATATGAGACATTAACCGGTTTTCATGGTCTTTAAACCAGACCAATTAGCTTCGGCTCGGTGGGAAACTGCATCGTAGCTATATTTTAATTAAATACTTAGTTGGTATTTTTGTTGGGTTAGGTTAGTTTAGATAAATTTAAATTACGTAATTAATAAAATGCGGACACTTCCATAATTCTTTGTTGTAATTTCCATAATTTTGTTACTGAAGTAAAATAGTGTCACCACATTTGTTATATTTCATTATGATTAACCTAACTTCAATTCTTGAGTGTGTACTAGCTAATTGGAAGTACCTTCTCATTTGTTAAATTCTGTAAATGAGTACATAGTTGATTAATAACGCTTCCTGGCTAAGGTCGAGGTCCTTGCGTCGGACCTGCAGTATGTTCCAATTCTGGATCCCGTATAACCAAGCTGAGATAAAATCCCCAGTGCCACCACAGGGAAGGAATAATGATAAAAAATAATGGACAATTTGAATAGAAGGAGTCCATAGATTTGGGAAAACTTGGGGGAGCAGCCCTGAAGCCCTTCCCCTTCTTACTTCCAGCTTCAACCACGTCTCTGAAGATTAAGTTAAGATTATAAATTGTAAACTAGATTATAAATTATTATCAAATATCCATTAAAGTATGTATCAGGGCTTGAAACATGGGCAGATTCGAAGAAGAATAAGCGGTTAGCTATACATTAGGAAGACCAGAAAAACAGACCTAAAAAGGCACCCAAAAAAGGACCAAGACACCTCATGAAATCAGAAGATCCCAGGTGTCTAAGTTTTTATTTTGTATTTGCATGCACATTTAACTGAAATCCACTAATTAATGAACAGAAGGTCCTTGCAGAAGCAAGCGTTTTTTTTTCTAACGCATTGTATCCCTTTATCTATGAGATTATGGTCCCATTGGAAGACATGAGGAAGGCTGTTGATCCCATGTAGAGAGATTTCAGCCCTATTCTTATTTTTAGTAATTTCTGTTCGTTTTAAGGTTGACTTGACTGTTCAGTTCAATCTTTTTTTCGTTTTAGGATTCGTCTAATCATCAACAGCAGTGTCTACTATCATTGTATTTAAGGTGATCAAGCTAGGATTTCTTCTGGGGGGGGGGGTACAAAAAAAAACTTAAAAAACACATCGAATAATTGAAAATACTGTTGCTGAAAATGTAATTTTCAGCAACAGTAGGAGGGGGAATATCACGGTCGAAGTAGTTGATTTGAAAGCATTAGACGCAGAGGTGGTTTTAGGGAATGGAGAGAGGGGACACTTGCCCTGGGCGCAGAAATTTTAGGGGCGCTAATATAACGATTATAATTATTTTGTAATTTCGAAATTTTGTTTTTATTAAAATAAAGTAGAGGGTGCAGTTAATAGATAATAATAATTAATAAATTATTATTTAACAAAATAATAAAATAATTTTGTTAATTAACGAAAATGATCTAAAAATTTGGCCTGAAAATTTTGTGGGAGACATGTGAAGGCGCTAATCAAGGTTTTGCCCCGAGCACAAGAGAGGCCAGGACCATCACTGATTAGACGTAAGACACCTTTCTGGGATAAGCAAAAAGACAAGTAGCAAAACGATGTATTTGATTTACTAATTTTGAAGATAGAATAAACTAGCACTGGATTAGGGTGGCTGAGTCACAACAAGGGTTGTCGAAACTTTTGGGACTGTTGTGTCAAAATGACCAAAACAGACACTTATAGTACCCGCCCAGAAAACTGACGGCTTGGCTTCACTTGAACTCATATCCAAGACCTTTAATTCGAGCTACTTGTATATGTTTTTCTTTACTGTCTAGTCACTTGTTTCTTCCAGTCTAGATTTTAGACAGGGTTTTCATTTCTTAAAAAGCAAAGGAAATGAGTACGCCACTGAAGGGCGAAAAATCCCTAATAAATAGGAGAATAACGGACATGAAAAGCGCATTCGCAGTTTTCATACTAAATAAGGATCAAAAACAACGAGGTTATTTTGGGAGAAATGTAAAGAATTCTTTTCACTCAAAAAAGCGGTATAAGTGTCCCTTTGGGAGCCCTGGCAGAGGTGGTTTTAGAGGCACGTGCAGCCTTCATAAAGTCAAAAGTTGCCCAATTATACGGGTGGAGGGGTGAAAATAATAATGGGGGGGAGTTCAATTTTTGTTGGTACACCGCAGAAACATTAATTACGTATCCACCCCTGAGCCCTCGTCCCAACGTGAGCGGAGTATGCCTATCTAAAGCTTTCCATTATAAGAATAATATTTTAAACGTAATGATTCAGCGAGAAAAAAAAACGGACATGTAAGATTGCGGTTAATAAATGTAAGCCACCATAAACTCAAATAATAAATATAAAATAATTTAAAACTCTTTTTCAAAATGAATTAAAAAGTAAAAAAAAATTGTTTCTCGAAATAGTTTTTACATAACGCGAATTAGTCTAACCCGAAGTAGTATTAGTAATGCAAATACTACTCGTACTACTACTACTACTGTGACTACTATAACAACTATGCTTAAGGGTAGGCTATGAAGGTGAAATTCGAAATTAAAGTAAAAATAATAGGTATAAATTAGTTTGTTTATATTTAGTTTGTTTTCAAAATGGACTAAAAAGTAGAAAATAATTATTTTCTCGATAAAATGTAAACACAAGTGAAACGAGAGGCGCAAAATGGATCGGGTTTTACATAAATTTTGATCTTTTTAACTCGTCTTCGTCAGCTCATCAACTTTTTTAATTTATGCGTTATGTAAAACGAGATAATTACCTCGTCAATCCCTTGCTCTCTACGCTAATTTTTGTCAGTACTTTTAAAAGAACTATTTATTCTAATTAAACGGCCTTTGTGATTCGGGAGTCATCAAACAGTTCGTGGTAACGAACTGTAAGTAAGGAGCGACCCGTCTCAATAGTAGGCTAATCGAAACTCTAAAAACGGAATTTTGACACCAATAGATATATCACAAGAATCAAATTTTTATGCTGATTCCAAATATATAAGTTTCATCAAGTTTAGTCTTACCCATCAAAAGTTACGCGCCTGAGAAAATTTGCCTTATTTTAAAAAAGGGGGAAACAACCCCTAAAAGTCATAGGACTTTAACGAAAATCGCACCATCAGATTCAGCGTATCAGAGAAACCTAATATAAAGGTTTTAAGCTCCTATCTGCAAAAATGTGTAATTTTGTATTTTTTGCCAGAAGAAAGATCACGGCAAGAGCGGATCCAGGATTTTTGTTCGGGGGGGGGGGGTTACCCGATTTTTTCCCATGGACTTTGTGTAACATCCCGTGGTTTTGTCTTTACAGGTATTTTTTAGACTAATTTTCGACTCGGTCAAAATTTCGGGGGGGGGGCCGTACCCCCCCTGGACACGGCCTTGGATCACGGATGCGTGTTTGTTGGTTTTTTGTTGTTTGTTTTTTCCCAGGGGTGATCGTATCGATCCAGTAGTCCTAGAATATCAGGAGAGGGCTCATTCGAACGGAAATTAAAAGTTCTAGTGCCCTTTTTAAGTGACCAAAAAAATGGAGGGCAACTTGGCCCCCTCCCACGCTCATTTTTTTCCTGAAGTCACCCAATCCAAAATTTTGAGATAGCCATTTTGTTCTGCATAGTCAAAAATCTAATTAACATGTCTTTGAGGATGACTTAATCCCCCACAGTTCCCGGGGGAAGGGCTGCAACTTATAAACTTTGCCCATTGTTTAATATAGGCTAGTATTGGTTATTGGGAGGTATACAGGCGTTTTCAGGAGGAATTTTTTAAGGAGCAACATTAAAACTTAAAACGAACAGAAATTATTACGTATATGAGAGGGTTCGCCCCCTAGTCAATACCTCGCTCTTTACGCGAAAGTTTTTTTAGTACTTTCAAAAGAGCTATCTATTCTAATTAACCAACCGGCCTTTGTGATTCAGGGCATGGGCGCCCATATGGGGGGGGGGGGGGGCGAGGGGGGGGGGCTCTTGCCCCCCCCTGGCTGAATGATGCTGCCTTATTTTTATATTTTTGTTCTGAGATTTCTATTATATAGCATTAAAAGTAGCAATTAGACGAAATTTGCCCCCCCCCTGGAATTCAGCTTATGGGCGCCCATGATTCAGGGGTTTGTGATTCGAACAAAATTCGAACTTTGGTGTAAAGAGCGAGGTATTGACTAGGGAGCGAATTCCCTAATATACGTAAAAAAAATATACCAATATAGAAATTCGTTAGGTAAGTTAATTCGTAAGTTACGTCAGAACAAAATTTTGAGAAAGCCAATTAGCCAAAAAAGGAAAATTAATATGTCAATTTCGTTTTAATTATTCATGTACGGTGAGCCAAAATCAAAGCTGCATTAATTCAAAAACGTTCAGAAATTAACTAAAAAAGACAAGTTTTTTTTAACTGAAAGTAAGGAGCGAAATTAAACTTAAAACGAACAGAAATTATTCCGTATATGAAAGGGGTTGTCCCCTCCTCAACGCCTCGCTCTTTACGCTAAAGTTTTATATTGTTTTAAAAAATAAAGCTGTAAGACAGTGTCAAACTTTAGCGTAAAGAGCGAGGCGTTGAGGAGGGGACAGCCCCTTTCATATACGGAATAATTTCTGTTCGTTTTAAGTTTTAATGACGCTCCTTACTTTCAGTTAAAAAAAAAACTTGTTTTTTTTAGTTAATTCTTAAAGAATTGAGATAAAATTATAACTTTAGCGTAAAGAGCGAGGTATTAACGAGAGGACCAACCCCTGATAGGCGTAGTAATTTCTGTTCGTTTTAAGTTTTAATTTTGCTCCTTACTTTCTTACTTTCAGTTGAAAAAACTTTTTATTTAATCCTATTTAAGCTTCGAACCTAAGTTACCACGTCCTTACATAAAGATGATACACAAGGGGGGGGGGGGTGAATTTTGATGATGTACTACTTCACTGGCATTGGAAGTGCATATACTGATAAAATTTGGAAGCAATTGAATATTCGGAAGTGGCGAAAAAATGGCTCATAAATTTAGCAAATTTATTTGAGATAAATATAAGTAGTTGAGTTGAGGAAAGCTAGTTAAGAAATAGAAAAAAAAAAATAAATAAAAGCACCTCAGATCAAATACCTTATTCCCAAGTGACCACCATCAATTAGGGCAAAATATACAATGAGTTTTGGCACTTTAAATTCCTGGCTGGGAAGTAGTGTTGAGCCTACTATATGATGTTAAAATTGGTATCTATATCATAGGCAAGGGCGTATCCAGGTTTTTTGTTTGGGGGGGGGGGGAATACAAAAGAAAATTCAAATGCATCAAACATTCGTAAAATCCATTTTTGTTACGTTTTCTACGAATCAGACACAACTTCGGGGGGGGGGGGAGGGGTAAAACCCTGAACCCCCATCCCTGGATACAGCCTTGATGATAGGTGAACCTTCTGAAATACGAGTACATGCACATTAATATAATCAACAAAAATTTGTAATTAGAAAATGTAGTTAGTAAATGTAAGCCATCATAAACTGAAAAATAAAAGCCCCTCCAATCAATTATGCCTAAGTGATCAAAGTCCATTAGGGCGCATCAGTAGCTTTCAAAGTACGATTACGATTACTTTTTTTTCATTCATGAAAAAAGTGATTCTTTGGCAGGGTTTGGGATACTAAGCGAAGGGGAAAGATTCGCTTTTAATTACTTTTTTAAACTCTCTTTTATTAATTTCTCTTTACTGAATTTCTATTTTGGTTCATGATGAGAGGTGTGGTACTAACCTGCAGGAGCCAATCACCACTTCCGGAAAGCGTGTAACCAACATGAATGATGTGCCGATGTTTTGTGAACGACGCCAAAAGATTCTTGACACACTGACGAACCGTGGACACCAGAGGCTGGATGAGCACCTCGATGACTAAGTTCTCCGTGGCATGTTGAACAAGCCTTTCGCCTGAAAATTAATTCAAAATAAATTGATGTTCTTGGCTTGGAGATGACTGGCATCCAACATAGCTAACGGTAATATCTACGAGGATGTTAAAATCTGGGTAAGGAAGATACTTTCAGAGTTGGTTCAAAACTATGAGAATAAATTTGAACTCAAAATTTAAGGGCGGCAGAGGGTTCAGGAGAAAACAGGTTTGTCCTCGAGACTGAAGGCGGGTGGGTCTATTAAACAATATTTTTCAGGGGAGTTAAAAGCCCCGGAAAATGTATTCTAGGCCTAATTTAAAAACAATGCTGGAAGGCAAGGGCGTATACAGATTTTGTTTCGGGGGGGGGGGGGGGTAAAAAAAAACATAAAATATTCGTTTATTACGTATTTTTGTTACTTTTTTACAAATTGGACAAAAGTAAAAGGAGGGGGTTCAAAAATGGTAAACCCCTGGACATGGCCTTACTGGAGGGTCAGTATTAGGTGAGGGACTTTTTTGATCCCGATTCCCTTTTTGCATGTGGGCTACATAAAATAGGTTGTTTTTATTGTCGTTCTTGTTGAATACACCAATTATGGTAATTAGTCCTTCTGTATCAATTGGTGACATCTGTGACCCTATTAGACCCTATTAGATATCTCCTTGTCGATACCGATTCAAATCACAACTCGTTGCATGTTATTAAAATCAACTTAGCATCATCAAATTAAAATTGTTCCAAGCCTAGACTGTTCAACCACAGACGTCTAGGGGGGGGGGAGAACGCATGATTTTCCCCCACTCTCTCTTGAAAAAGTAAGAATATTCTAAAGTTCAATAATTCAGGAGAAGTTCCTGGATCCTTCAGTAGAATTTCCCCAGAATATGAATTATTGTAATACATCTGTTTTGTTTTGGACGACTAAGTTACTTCAGTTAATTTTGTATTACGAAAAGCCCCTTCAGTGCTTTTTAAAGGTACACTAAAAGACGTAATAAAAAACCGGATTTGAAATGAAACTTTATTTTACGACTCCAGATACAACTCCTAAACAATTTACTAGCTCTATGCAGATACATCTTTTATACGATTATGTCAAGTTTTGGATTTAAAAATCAATCAGATTACGACTCAAAAACCTGCAGAAATAAACAAAAAAAAGTCTAATAAAATGATGAAATGATAAAAATGATGAATCGCTAAATAAGATTAAGTACAGAAATGTAATAGTATAATGAAACAGTTTTTCAAAATGCACATGGCTTTCCTGCACCTTTCGAATCCTCTGCGTATGACGAAAGTGACACCGTGCTTCCTTAAAGTGTTTTACAAGAAATGCGGAAGAAATCAACCTAAGAAAGCCCAGAAACATGGTTTTGAGCGAAAAACCATTTTCTTGAGCCTTCATTTGCTGATTCTCTGTCCGCTTTATCCATAAATGCCAAACGAAAACAAACTTTGTCTAAGGAACACGGCGAAGGATATTGAAGAGTATGGACAGGGTTGCCACAAGTAGCACGAAAGTGCTATTTTAGCACCATTTCATTGTTTTTAGCGCTGTAGCGCGTGCTCAGGGTTGCCACATGTACCACAAAAGTGCTATTTTTTAGCACAATTACAGTCAACTTTTGACTGTAGCACCAAAAATCGCTATGCAGTACACAAATCTGGGCAATTGTTAGGAACGGATCGTGGTGGCAACCCTGAGTATGGAACCAACTGGGAAGGTGAAACCCTACTAGACTCTAATTATTCCGACGATTTGACTGTCCTAGATAAAAAAAGTTAGTAAACTGAATGAATTTTTGAAGTTTTGAGAGTACAGGATTCAAGAAAGATTTGAAAATTAATGATAAGAAGACTAATTTGCTAAGACTATGAAAAATTGGAGTTGAAGAGGTGACTTTGGGTAACTATAACATCAGTCAAGTGGATAGCTTCACTTACATGGGTAGTGATATTATTAAAGATCGTGGATGCAGTGAAGGTGTAAAAAGTAGAATAGCCAAGGCCCATGGTGTTTCTTCACAACTAAACAAAGTTTGGAAGAACAGGAGGATAAGTCTGCAAACCGCGACTAGAATACATTGGAAGCTATAGTGACGACACTGATCGAGTATCGTTCTAAAACGCAGGTGCTTCGGAAGACTGAGAAGGATTTGTTCGATGTTTTGCAAAGGAATTGTATACGGATTGTTTCGGGAATCCGATCGACTGGCCGTATATCAAACGACAGCCTGCACGAAAATGTGGTTCTATCCCACTTTCCCAGGGCAATAATGAGAGAAAGATTGAGGTGGCTAGCAGTGGCGTAATTTCGTCAAAAATCCTAGGGGGTGGGGGGGCAAAGTTGGAGCCGATTTTCTCAAATCAAGTGAGAATGACAGTGAAAACTGAAAAAAATTAGCAATATAGTACCATATAGGCAAAGATAGTACTAAAAAGACATACTAAAAAAATGACCCGTTTCTGTGGATGCTTGAATTCTGCAGGCTTATCTTAGTTTTGACGAGATTAATAAGAAACTAAATTTCAGCTGGAGGGTGCAAACTAGGGTCTGAGGGCAGTTGCCCCCTCTGTTTCATGGCAAATTACGTCACTAATGGCTAGGACACATTTAGCGGATGAAGGAGGATAGACTGCCAAAGATCGCTCTTTTTGGCCTTCCGTCTAGGGCCAAGCGAAAAGTAGGTCGATCCAAAATGGGGTATGAAAAGGTCGTAAGAGAGGATTTAAATTAAATGGAAGCTTTTCGAGAGGAGGTAAAAAGAGAAGCTTTAAAATAGATTGTTGTGGAGAAGGAGTGTGTGCAGCTGTGTTAGCCTCAACTGGCTTGGTGGTGCAGTGAGTTGTCAATAGTAGTAGTAATCAGGTGCTAAATCAATTTTTGGTGGCAACTGACCTTTGACAGTAATCCTAAAATGAAATCATATTCGGTGTATCCTTGAGTACTTAAGTTCCTTAAGTCCGTAAGCCCATCTTCCTCTTTCGCATTAACAAGATTAAATCAAAAACATTTTGACAAGAGCTGGAACAATGGTTGCCCTTTGATCACTTTTGACTCAAGAAGACTTAAGAAAAGGAACTAGAACTTTCAAATTTTCAATCAAACGAGTTCCCTCCAAAGTTAATTCGACCATCACTTCCGCAAAACAATGGGTATGTTATCAATGGGCAGCTTGCATAAGTTATAGCCGTTGCCCCAGGGGCTGTGGGGGATTTGTCAACCCCTCAGTTATAGCTACTTGACCTTTGGACTATTTTGAACAAAAAAACTTTCAAAATTTTAATCAGATGCATTTAGGGAAAAGAGGGCGTGAGGAGGGGGCTAGTTACCCTGTTATCACATTCGACTCTTAAAAAGGGCACTAGAACTTTCAATTTTCAATCAAATGAGCCCCCTCCAAAGTTTATACCACCAACTTTTCCATAAAAAAGCTTATATTTTAACAATGGGCAACTAGCATACCATTACCATGGATCAGAACAATTCCATAAGTCAGCATGCCTCTTCTTCTGATTATTAGTTACTCGTGATATTTTGAATATTTTTTACAATTCGGAAAACTAGCGCTGTACTTTTTTTTAAAAGAATTATAATGTATGCTATATATCATAATATACATGTATATTATATTGTATATCATGGCTGGTGATGGATTACTGCGAGCCATGTAGATTGATCTTTTATTTTCTGCTGACTATACTTATGGAATTTTCGTTCCTAAGAGAACATCCTGTTTTTTGCACCGTTGATGAGTACTGTGTTTCGAGAATGGTTTTGCGTTTTCAGTAAAGCGCCAGTTTTTATAATTCTAACAAATATTGGAAAACATGACGAGCCAGTTTAATTCAACTAGTTGCTCCAAATTTGCAATGTAATAATCGAAGTTTGTTTTCAGTTTCAATTTCGCTCCTTAATTCCGTAAGAAAAACCTATCTTTCTTTAAATTAATTTAGCCGAAGAAATTATTTACCACTTAAGCACAAGTAATTAAGCACTTTCAATAGAAAAAGCTTCAATATGTCTCATGATGAGAGGAAAGACTTAAATAAGATCAGAAAAACTGCGTTTTCACCGGAAGATTAACTTGTTTCTTTGGAAGACAATATGTTGAAAGGAGAAATATTGCGAAGAATGACAAAACAAGATTCTAAGAGGCAGACGAACGAAAACCATATCGAAAGAAACAATATTATGACGGCTAAACTAAACAAACAAACAAAAACATACATTTAGCTACGTTCAAGAAACAACTGATGATCAAAAAACAATTGAAGAGAACACCAAAGCAACGAAATCTTCGAAGTAACTCTATTAGCTTCTGTGACCAATGTGGATCAGTTGCGACAATTATGGATATTAATATTGGTTGTTTTTATTCCTTGATTTTGATTTTAAGGTACTTTTATTATATACCCCCTACCACTCAAGTTGTTAATTCATTGACGCATTGTAAAACCGGTTTGTTTCTTTAGTTCTTTCAGCTTAGCGTGAGACAAGACAAAGAGAAGTGACAGAATAGATGGGAAATAATAATTTGGGCTATATGTTTGCATATTAGGGGGAGGGAGGTTAAGTATTTGGACAGTGTAAAGCTAGAAAACAATTCTTACTACATAACATGCAGAATAATTGTACCTAACACGTTAGGCATGCAGACCCGATATACTTTACTCCCACCTCCCCCACCCCTGATGTGCAAATATGTAGACCCACTTTGTTTCTAAAGTATTATATTCTTATCATATTTAGGTATATTCCAGGATTGAGCGTCAGAGAAACAGGTTCTACTTAGAAGAAAAATGTTAGGTCGGGCGTATATCATACAAGTACCGGTTGTTATTTCTTTTTAGGTTAATATAGTTTATATCTTTGTTTCATCAGCGTTGAAGACGCCTCGTTTAATGCAGGCAAAATATCCGCGTTGTTTTGGTTTTTATCCTTTCTTTCTATTGCCCGTATTCCCGTTTGTCTGTTTCTTCATTGAGATTTCTCTCTTTGTTTGTTCTTTGAATCGAACTGTCGAACGAATCGAACTTGAGTTGAACTGTTGTTAAAAGGCTGCGTAGCGAGACTTTCTAGTGACTTAGAAAGAATCAGAAAATTGGAAAGCCCCAGAGATTTCGATAGTGAAAATGGAGGTTGTTCATCCAAATGGGGAGTAAGTAAGTCCTTTTAATGATGATAATCAAATAACGTTGCCTGACGTTGCCTAATGTTGCTCTGATAATTTAGCAAAGGCTTTAATGTTTGCAATACTTAATTAAATTAGCAAAGTACATTTTGCGAAATGAGACTCCGTTCGTGAGAAAAACAAAGAGATAGGTTCGATTACCATCAGACTAAACCAAGAACTTGTTATTGCGAAATTTATTCTTGTTCTCAGTAGAATCAGTCTAAGTAAGACTATTTTCCAATAGCGTCCGTTGCCAAGACATGACCGTTGACATTTTCCAAATACGTACTAAGGTCTTTTTGACACAAAAGTGAAATATAAATGAGAATAATAGATAAGCATCGTCCAGAATACGGCGTAGTCGACGAGAATATAGAATCGACGCTTCACTGCTTAGGGTAGTAATGCAGCCAGAGTCGGGAGGATGGTGGGTCCATAATCCATCTTCTCACAGATTTTTACGACAAAATTTTTAGTATTTTTATTTATTTTTTTTTAGTCCGGCCCTCTTCCCAAACAGAAATATTTTATTCTTCCTTTAAATATTACTCGTGTGCGTAAAATAAAAAGCCATTCGACTTACAATCTTTTTTGGTACTTATGCATTATAACTAAACCATCACTATAGACTGTACAGGGAAACCACACACGAAACCAGACAAACGGATATTTGCTAGATAAATTGATGACAAAGCGTGGTTTCTCATTGATTTTAAAATATTTAAACGATTGTTTTTTTAGGTTTAGAGGGGAGAAGGTACCTAGGTTAGGTTACGTATTTAATATTTGCTATGCTTACTCCCCCCCCCCCTAATGTGTAAATATATAGCCCAAATTTGTTTCTAAACTACTATATACTCATCCTCTTTTATTTTATTTCATTAGCATTAACCAAACTTGACTTCTTTCGTGTATAGCGCTGGTTCAGTTATAATACACAAGTACCCTTTTTTTAACAAATCTTTAAATTCTAGGAAGAATTAGGGAAAAGGGGGAAAATTCTAGGGGGAATATTTGATCTTTGAGAGCATCGAAAGTAAGTTTTCAAATCAAGAGCCCAACACGCATAAAACAATGTTAAATCGGGTAATCGGTCCATGAATTTCTTGTCATCAAGTAAAAGATACTATCAGATCCGTTCTTAGGGGGGGGGGCAACCCGAGGAAGTTGTCCCGGGCACCGTAGCTTTGAAGGGGCACCGCGGCCGGGGAACTGCCCAGTTTGATCCAATTTTTACTTTGATTCGGCTTTTTTGCTTGTATTTGAGCGAAGAGGGACACTGTAATTAGCCTAGTTTTACCCCGGGCACCACCCGGGCACCGGGCACCCTATACACCGCTCTGAATACAATACAGACAAAAATTATGCGTGTACAAAATACGGTCGAAACATAGTGTCAAGAGAAAGAGATAGAGAGATAGAGAGAGAGAGGGAGAAAGAAGGAAGAGAGAGTGAGTGAGAGAGATGGAGCGTGAGAAAGAGAGGGGGAGAGAAAGAAAGAAAGTGAGAGACTGTTAGTGTTTGTGTGTTCCAGAAGCGTTCGCTCGAGACATGATCTTCTAGACTGACAGTCATGAAGACATGCAACGATAAATTCCAATAATGAACCAAAGAAAAGGGTACGACTTAATGGTGTCGTATCTACATACAAAGCTTCAAAAGAAAGTTTTGTTATGAAGGGAAATCCATACGTTGTCGCTTTCCCCAGAGAAAAAGGAGTACTTGTTTAGTATCCGGACAATACGCGATAAGTGAAGTTTGGCTGATGCTAATGAATAAGATAAAGTATGATAAAAAATATAATAGTTTAGTAACAAATTTGGGCTATATATTTGGACATTCGGGGGGGAAGGGGTAAAGCAAAGCATACATTAAATACTTAACATAACCTAGGTACCTTTTTTGCCCCTTTAACCCCCAAAAACTAAAGTTTAAATCTTTGTCACGGAGTGAGCAATAACTGACTAGGCAGCGGAAACCTGTTTTTCATATAGCATTTTTGAGATTCTATATGCGGTTCTTCTCACGTGTTGCCCGGATTCTAAACAAGTACCAAAAAAGGCCTATATGAAACGACGACTGCCTATAATGGTAAGACGTTCAAATAATTCCATTTTTCTTCGGATTGCATAAACATTATTCTATTTCTTGGGTTACCAAACTTCAAGGCTGCACCCAGGATTTTTTTCGGAGGAGGTTTTACTCAAAGAAATATTTTCGGTTGGGGGGTTACACAAAAAAAATAAAAAACACGTACAAAATTTGTTTATATCAATTTTTGTTATGTTTTTACGAGTCAGACAATCATTTCGGGGGGGGGGGGGGTCAAACTGGGTACCCCTCCCCCCTGGATACGGCCCAGCCAAACTTAGGTTAAAAATACAAAAAGCCAGGGGTTCTCAAATTTTCATATTTTGCACTAAACAATTTTGCATCAAAATTTGAAACAAATTATATGCATCACCAGAAATTGAACACCAACAATATTCCTTTTTCTGTTGACCCATGCCCCAAATATACAATTGTAGTATTGTAGAAAAAAATATATAAAAACCTAAGCAGTTTTTTTTCCTTAAAGAGGTATCAACACAAATTCATCCAGGAAATACTATTCCGATAAAACTGGACTGCACATATTAAAGAGTATAGGTAACTTACAAGAAAGGAAAGTGGCGCCAGTGTCGGAAAATTTTCCAGCACCATCTAGTGCATGGCGTTTATTGGTATTTTTTCAGCCCTCGTAGTTGCGTTTATTTTCAGAGACCAAGATCAGATACTTATTACTACATTAACGGTACTGTCCTATTAGCTGGAAAACACGCGAGAAGACAAGTTTGGTTCGTGCAAGTGAAATAAAACCAAATAGGATAAAAATATAATAGTTTAGAAACAAGTTTCGGCTATATATTTGCACATTAGGGGGGTGGGGTAAGCATAGCATATATTAAATACGTAACATAACCTAACCTAGGTACCTTTTTCCCCATAAACCCCAAAAAACTAAAGTTTAGATATAGTTCCCGGAGTGAGACCCCCTTGTTTATACAGCGTCAGATAGGAAATCGCCGGGTAATGCCTATTTGATCTTTACTTTTCTCGAGTGGCTGTCTCGCGTGTTTTCCAGCTAATAGAACAGTACCACAATAACTTTACCAATTACACTAATTGGTCTTATTATTAGACTAGTAAATGCCAGGAACCCCAAACGCTAGATGGTATTGGCGCTTTTTTTTCAACGCCAGTGTCAGTTTTCACTCTTATAAGTTACTCATACACACTGGTCTTCACCTCATTGTCAGAAGCTTGATATAAATATAAGGAACTGTTCTATTAGCTACAAGAGACGCGATATGCCAAGTTTGGTTAATGCTAATGAAATAAAACAAAATATGATGAAAATGTAATAGTTTAGAAAGAAATTTCGGCTATATATTTGCAAATTAGGGGGTGGGGGCAAAACATAGGACATATTAAATACGTAACCTAACCTAGGTACCATTTTTTCCCCTAAACCCCCAAAAATTAAAGTTTAAATGGTACTCTTGTATTATGCGGGCCTTTCGGGTTAACCGCTATAGAGTAGGCAATGATAAAACCCGTTTTTGACGTGTTAACCACTATAAAGTAGGCAATGCTAGCGTGGTTTTCGTTGCGTATACGATATTAAACTGTGTTTTTTTGGGGTTTAGGGGGGGAGGTACGTAGGTTAGGTTACGTATTTAATATATGCTATGCTTTACCCCCCCCCTCCCTAATTTGCAAATATATAGCCCAAATTTGTTTCCAAACTATTATATATTCATTCTATTTTATTTCATTAGCATTAACCAAACTTGACTTTTTAGAAAGGCCCGCATAATGCAAGAGTACCGTTTAAATATTGTAAACGCAGTGAGAAACCACTGTTTGCAATTCAATTCGCCGTTGAAAGACCCTGTTTGACTAGTTTCTTTTATGTCTCTCGAGAGCTAATAGAGCAGTACCGAATATAATAATTGCTGGATATAGGCCTACTTCTTTTTTGTAGTTAGCGATGGAATTAGCAATTCAAGCAAAATAATTGAAAAAAGCCAATTATCCCCCTTAAAATATTGCATGCAGTAAATATTGATTTATGCAGATGTACATAATCATGCCAAACACTAATTATGTCACACGACAATTTTTCCCTCCCGTTTATTTTAGTATTTCGACAACTCGTCTAGTCACGAAAAGGGGGAGATATTCTAAAATTGATTTTGCCATCTGTTTTCGCATTTCTTGTCTCTCCCAGGAGAAAAAAGGAAGCAGCTCAAATTCCATCCTTTTTCCGTTTCGTCTGAACGTAATAAATCTGTCTTCACTTGAGTCATACATGGATGTGATTTAAGTTTCACTTCGACAATTGCGGTTTAAAAGGGGATTTGGGGCGCTGAAGTAACTGTGTGCATAGAATGTTTTTTCTTCTTTTTTTTTTAAAGTCATCAAACAGCCAAACTGCTTTTGTACCCAATAAACAAAATAATTTAAAAATAATTTTCAATAATCTCAAAATAATTTAGAGATTTACTACTTCAAGGTTGGAACTTTCAAAGCAATCCCCTTAGGAAGATTGTACAACTCAGACGCAAATAGCGAAAATACATTTAAAATACATGCTTACTGGAAGGTTTCTTAAGAGGAAGGTCTCCCCCCCCCCGCCCCTAAAAAGAAGAATTTTGTGAATTAACATCACTGGAAGTTAGAATCATTAATAGATTCTAATTCACACAATTTAAAGGTCAGGCAGGTCAAGTAACCTGAATCCAGCCCCCTTCAACGTATAAATATAGTAATTTGGCACTTCTTTCAATTCCTCGTTATTTAGGGACCAGGGAAGGCGTTATTCAGGGCTTAACACGAGTGAAGGCGTTATTCAGGGTTCAGAAAAGTTGTCTTAATTGATCAAGTGACTGTCCCAAATAAAATTATGGAAAAAATATATTTTAGATATGATGCTGATTGCCGCCGAAATTGGCATTTATAGCATTTTAAAGTCTTTAACTGCAAATATGGAAGCACAATTATAATTTTAGCCACATACTTTACCGCAGCCGCTGATCCCCAAAATATGAAAAAATTGAAAAAGAGACTGCATAGATACGATCTAGAATAACGATGGACAAGTCTTACCTTGTCGAAATGATATATTGCGCATATCTACATAAACACAAAGTCTTAGGGCCTGAGGCCCCTTCTCCCCAACTTTGTAAGCACGCATGTTGCCCCTATTTTACTCTAGATTGTTAAGGGATTCATTTGAAAAAGATCTAAAAATGATCCGATGACTATTCCACATCCCAAACAAAAACAGGGTAAATAAATAGTTAACACGTGGTGGTTAAGGAATGAAATTATATCCGATTCAACGAATGGACGGATTCTTAAGTCTGTATATTTTATTGTGTATAATTGGAGTACTTAAAGAAATGCTTAGGGGATAGACCCCATTCCCCCCCCACCCTAAAAAAGAAGAAAAAATCAATGGCATAGAGATTTTTAACCTCTTTGCAGCTTTTGATTGTTTTCGCATAAAACCCTTTTAATTTCTATAAAAGCAGAGAGGGGGGGGGTCAAGGATGCAGTAATAAGTTACTGTTAAACAAGTTGAAGTCATTAGAAACTAAGATTTTGGACTCCGACTATGAATGATAACGCATTACTGTAGAACAATCACCTTTGCAGGGACTCTCAGAAAATATGTCACTATTTTTCCCTATAGTTCAGTGTATTTTCCTTTAAATTTCTTTATTTCGTAATTTTCTAGATACAGCCCCTCCTTCTATTATTAAAAAATACTGGGTAGGTATCTGATGTAGATAAATATTGATAGTGCAACAAAATAGCAAAAAAATAAATAAATAAGTAATCTGAATTTGGCATCTGAAACTGGAGAAGTGCAGTCACCGTGGTCATACCACACTTTACAAATTTGAAGCCAAAGTAAGAGTAAAAAATCCCGAAATTCTACAAGCCACAGTGAAAAATAGTCGCTGCCATTTGCGGGAGTTGAACCCACTACTTCCTATTAAGTCACCCCTAAGATACGACAGCCCATAAAGAAATACTCCATTGCGGGGATGCCAACTTGGGGGGGGGGGGGTTAGGGTGTCCGTTGCCCCGTAGATGCCAAGGTTTAAGAAATTATCTTAAAAATCAAAAGAAAAACCAAATCCCCCCCCCCTAAATTTTTGTGAATTGACTACCCTAATCCATAGCAAGTGCAACATTATTAATGCAACTTCACCACTCATTTTCTGTGCATTAAATTCATTTCAGTTCTTTTTTCAGAAATAAGTATTTGAAATTATTATTTTTAGATTTACAGAAAAAAATTAAAAATACGTAGATTGTTTATGCCTTGACCATGAACAAATTAATATTTAATACTTCCTCGCTGTTTAATTTTGGAAATCCATCAGATTTGATTAATTCTTCCGCTTTAGTAGCTAAGGAAATGTGGCCACAAAGAATAACGCGCCCACGAAAAATTTGAAGGTTAAATTAACAATTTTCGTTTTGTAACAAATAATATGCAAAATTAAACATTCGCGGTGGAATGCGGTTGCAAGTTAAGTACCGTAGTGGAATAATTTATTCGCCAAAAATAATTGAGTACCTTTAAGAATAAGCGTGCGAATAACATAAATAAGATTTATCTTATACAGGGGGTGCGGATTCATGAGAATGTGGAGGAGACAAAATGCGCTTGTCAAAATATTGAAGGGGCAAGTTTGTTGTTTTTTTTACAGCCAAAATACCAAAGAAGGTATCTTTAAAAACCTAGGGTGGAGGCAAAAACCTAGGGGAAAATTCCCCCACCCTCAGATTAACACCCTAATTACATTTAACAAATATGAGATATTTGAGGTGTTTGTCTAAAAAATCTTAATTCTAACTGAATTTATGCATTAACTAATTAGGCCATTTTTCTTTTTATCCTTTGTTAAAATGTCGAATAACGATTTTTCGCGAAGTCTAGAAATGTGTACTACGCGTCTAACATTTGATGACTGGATTTGACGGTCTGATTACGAATCAAGAGGGGTATTTCCAGCTTAAAGAACACCCCCTCCCCAAAGGAGTGGCTCCTCATAAATTAGGGATATTGCTACGCTACGTATCTGTATACTTTAGAGAATGGATCTAAGACCTGAATTAGGACATGGGAGATGAATTTCAAGCACTTATCCCGACTACTTCCCTATTTTTAGGGCTTAGAAGTTTCTATGAAAATAGCTTCTAACTTTAAAAGGACACAAAAATGAAATTTAGTATCCGACTCAAGTTCTGGGAACTATCTTGCCTCTGATCAGTGACGTCAATTGGAGGACGGTGATGCAGCATGAGTATTTTTCCCCCCAGATTTTTTACCCCCCCCCCCCCCCCGATTCTTAAAGTACGCTTTTGTGTTTTCATTGAAAGGGACTTTTATAGTGTTCTTACTGAGCAAATTGGATAGAAACCAAATTGCCCTCTAGATTTTGAAAAACAAATTTTGGCATATCGTTTAATTTTCGTGAATTGACAACACTGCCCAAAGTGTGGGAGAAGTAAACCTCAGCCCAAATCAAAGAAGCCAGAACTCATCATTATTTTTTTTACAGAATTTTATGAATGAAAATATAGATAGAAAACGGGTATAATACGTATACCCGTATTTACATAAAGCAGTGGAACAAAACAGAAAAAAAAACCACAAAATTAAATAATAAAATTCCAAATATTTCGGTTCGACATCCAAGAGCCTTTATCAAGAAGAAAAAAATGGATGGAAAAAAAATAGTTAAGATAAATTCAACACAGCATATAAAGAAAAAGAAAACAAATAAATAAAACTTACATCTTGATAAATTCCAAATCTCTGCAATCACTGCAGTCACTGCAAATGAGCAGCACAGAATGACATAGGCTACAGATCGTTTGTGGTATAACTTCAATTTGGAACTGACATCTACCAAAAATATATTTTGGTACATATGCCCTAGGTTATGACCCACGATTGAAAATCAAACAGTTCGTGGTAACGAACTGTAAGAAAGGAGCGACCCGGCTCAATAGTAACCGAAACTCTATAAAACGGAATTTTGATACCAAGAGATACATCACAAGAATCAGATTTTTATGCTGGTTTCAAATATATAAGTTTCATCAACATTAGTCTTACTCATCAAAAGCTACTCGCCTGAGAAAATTTGCCTTATTTTCGAAAAAAGGGGGAAACACCCCCTAAAAGTCATAGAACTCTAATGAAAATCACACCATCAGATTCAGCGTATCACAGAACCCTGCTATAGAAGTTTCAAGATCATATCTGCAAAAATGTGGAATTTTGCATTTTTTGCCAGAAGAAAGATCACGGATGCGTGTTCATTTTTTTTTTTTTTTTTTTTTTTTTTGTTTGTTTGTTTGTTTTCTGATTTTCCGAGGGGTGATCGTATCGATCCATAGTCCTAGAATATTGCGAGAGGGCTCATTCGAATGGAAATTAAAAGTTCTAGTGCCCTTTTTAAGTGACCAAAAAAATTGGAGGGCAACTTGACCCCCTCCCACGCTCATTTTTTTCCCGAAGTCACCCGATCAAAATTTTGAGATAGCAATTTTGTTCAACATAGTCAAAAACCTAATTAATATGTGTTTGAGGATGACTTAATCCCCCACAGTTCCCGGGGGAAGGGCTGCAAGTTATAGACTTTGCCCATCGTTTACATATAGTATTGGTTATTGGGAAGTATACAGGTGTTTTCAGGAGGAATTTTTTCTATTGGGGGGTCGGGGTCGGAGTAGGGGTTACGGGGGAGGATCTTTCCATGGAGGATATTTCCTTGGGGGAAGGAACATTTCCATGAAGGGGGCGCCAGATTTCCCATGATTATTTAAAAAACGATCAGAAATTAAATAAAAAAAAACAAGTTTTTGTCAACTGAAAATAACGAGCAACATTAAAACTTAAAACAAACGGAAATTATTATGTATATGAGAGGGTTCGCCCCCTAGTCAATACCTCGCTCTTTACGCTAAAGTTTTTTGGTACTTTCAAAAGAGCTATCTATTCTAATTAACCGGCCTTTGTGATTCAGGGGCTTGTGATTCGAACAAAATTCGAACTTTAGTGTAAAGAGCGAGGTATTGACTAGGGAGCGAACTCCCTAATATACGTAATAAAAACATACGAATATAGAAATTCGTTGCGTAAATTAATTCGTAAGTTACGTCAGAACAAAATTTCGAGAAAGCCAATTAGCCAAAAAAAGGAAAATTAATATGCGAATTTCGTTTAAATATTCATGTACGGTGAGCCAAAATCAAAGCTGCATTAATTCAAAAAAACAATCAAACTGAAAGTAAGGAGCGACATTAAAACTTAAAACGAACAGAAATTATTCAGTATATGAAAGGGGCTGTCCCCCTCCTCAACGCCTCGCTCTTTACGCTCAAGTTTGACTCACAGCTTTATCTTTTAAAACAATAAAAATCTTTAGCGTAAAGAGCGAGGCGTTGAGGAGGGGGCAGCCCCTTTCATATACGGAATAATTTCTTTTCGTTTTAAGTTTTAATGTCGCTCTTTACTTTCATGTAAAAAAACCTTGTTTTTTTTAGTTAATAAAAGTTTATGATCAAGTGAACTATAGAGGAAAACCGAGGCAACAGGTCAGGAAAACTTATGCATTGAAACTGAATAGATTTTTGTATTTGCTAACTGGATTGCATCTGTAGTTCAATAGATCTCGAACTTATACGTTCAATCATGGGTCATAACCTATCCCCATATATGCCCGTTTGTCCAACCTATGGCAGTCGTCGTTTCATATAGGCCTTTTTCTATTAGAAAAGCGACAGCTTATGGATTTCCCTTCATAATAAAACTTTCTTCTTGACCTTTGTATTTTCAGATACGACACCATTGAGTTGTAGCATTTTCTTTGGTTCATTATTTGATATTAAAATCTTTTTAAATAAATATAGTATTTCATTTCTGTTAGATCTCATTCTAAATCGAAATTATAGCCTACCAGTAACAATCTTTGTACCCGAGACAATCTGTAGCCTATGTCTTTCTGTGTTGCTTATTTGCAGTGATATTTGGAATTTATCAAGATGTGAGTTTCATTTTTTTGTTTTTCTTTTTCTTTATAGGTTTTGCTACCTTTAACTAACTTTTTTTATCATTCGTTTTTTCTCCGTTGATAAAGGCTCCCGGACGTGGAATCGACATATTCAGAATTTGATTATTTAACGTTTGTTGTTGCTGTTTTTGCTTTGTTCCCCTGCCTTATGTAAATATTTTACCCATTTTTTCATCTATATTTTCATTTTTTAAATTATGTAAATGGAAAGTCAGTATGGTCTAAGAAATTATTTCCTTATTTTTCCTCCTCCTTTTCAAAGTAAAAATAGGTTAATCATAATTTTTCCAGCACTACACAGTGGCGGATTCAGGATTTGTTTTAGGGGGGGGGCAAAATAGGTTGATCCGATAAACTTGCGTTAAGAACAAGTTTAATTAATGCAAACTTGCGTTAATTAAATAAATTACACTACTTTAGACTATGTTAGGGGGGCACCCCTCCCCCCTCTCGCCCCGCCACTGGCACTACAAGTAGGGGTGTCAAATGGGAGGGGGAGATTATCCGAGGACAGGGGGACAATTAACTGCACAATTATACCCCTAGATACGCACCCTTGTATTTTGAAAATGTCTTTTTGATATTTTTATTAAAAAAACAAAAAATTGCCCTCTACCACCCTTCATTTTCGTGAACTGGCGCTCCTGACAACTGAAAAATGGTAGAACTAGGAACTCGACGTATTCAGGCGATAAATATATTTCCGAAACTTCCATTCCCCTATCGCAGCAATTTTCTGTGTTTAAAGGAAGTCGTAATCACACGGTTTTATCATACAGGGTCGTATCCAGGATTTTTTTTTCGGGGTGGGAGAGTTACAAAAAAAAACTTCAAAAACGCATCAAAAATTTGTTTGTTATCATTTTTGTTACGCCTTTACAAGTCAAACAAACATTTCGGCGGGGGGAGGATCTAACCCCCAAGCCCCCTCCCTGGATACGACCTTGTTATCATACCTTCTAGTGTTTTTCAGTAAGATAATGTTAGAAGTTATATTTTGAAAATTCATTATTGGAGGGATCTCTTCAAACTACAAGTCAAAACTAAGAATGAATATACTATAGGCCTTCCCAAGTGTTAAACGTGGAAATATTTAATTTTGGACTTACCAAAGGAAAGTGTTTAAAATTCATAGCAGAAGACCTATTAGTTACAGCAAGGTCTTGCTTCATTTTCTTGGCAAGTTAAATTTATTTTAATATTTTTATTAATCAAGTATTATCACGCATACAAAATGAAATTATGTACCTTTTCAAAGTCTGTCTAAGGCGCGAGACAAAACTTAGTCTTATAGTATCCTGTTTCAAATAAAACTGTAGAATTACCAGATTATAAGAAAAGCTGAATGCCATGATTTTTAAAAGCTTACGAGATGTAAAACCTTTCTTAACGAAAGAAAAATTTTATTCTATCATCACTTAAGGTAAATTTTCAACAAATTGACTATAATAACCAGCCATTTGTTAAATTCAAATTTAATACGATGTACTTAATTGCACTAGAGAAAATAATGTCGTAATTGTCAGGCAAAGGTCTTATCTGACGCTTCGTACTTCTGAGATAATCCCAAAAGTCATTTGCTACACTGTTCTCTAAGTGAGGATCAGAGGGGAAATTTAGATCGGGAGAATCAAGTTTTAATTAACAATGTTGCCCTGCTGAAACACCCTTTGAGAACAGCTTAGCAAATGGTCTAAAGCATTCATTTCAATAGTATTTAGATACGACCTTTAAGCCTTATGACAACGATGTACCAGCACAGATTATCTATTAGGTTTCACCAGACATCTCTTCAACATTATTGCAAACCTCAAAAACCATCCGATCAAATAATTACCTTCCTAAAGATAGACGATATCCAATGACATTGCACGGTTGGAATGTTATCCACTCCAATCTAAGCATGGGTGGAGCGTTATACAATCTAACCAGATGACAATGCGCGAAATCTCCCGGGCGGGTGAGTTTTGTCAGATAGCCAATGTAATTGAGGATCACTTTGGCCCATGTATTTTGCTGGGAGTGAGATATCTGTGTCAGGATCAATAATCTATGGTAACAGAAGCCAGCAGTACAAAATCAAGAAAGAACAACTAAGTTGGCCTGAGTATCGACTCCCCAAATCCTGTCCCCAAATCTCATTTCTTCAAATACCATGGCTTTATAAGAAATCTCCTGTACTTGATATATTTTTGATCGTAGCCCCCCCCCCCCGTAGAGTCAAAAACAAAAGTAGCAAGAATGCTTCAGGAAAACTTTATGACAAAATCAAAAAACTGAATTTAACATGAGCACCTCCAAGCCCCCCTCCCATCAACAACGGCTATTTCGGCTATTTCTATATGTTTTCCGAATCAGAGCAGTCCTAAGACTGAGTTATAAAATTGAATCAGAGGGAGCCTAAGAGATCCTTTTATGGTACAGGAAGCTTCCAAAGACTTTATCAAAGATTTTATCAAGAACTTGAATTCCAAAGTCAATACAACTCATAGTATTATGAGGGGGCATGACGCATTTTAAACATTCAGCTGTACAAAACATGTTGTTCTGTTCCGTTTTCTAGGGCTATAATGAGAGAAAGGTTGATATGGTTACGCCGCGTTCGGTGAATGAAGGATGACATATCACCAAATATAGTTCTTTTTGGTCAATCATCTAGGCCCAAATGACAAGATGGTCGTCCCCGAATGGGCTGAAAGGAGGTTCCAAGGAAGGATTTAAGGGAAATGATAATAATAGTTTAGTTTTGACCCACTAACATGGTAATAAAGTTGAGTAACAAAACGGAACTTCCCGGAAAAATTGGAACATTCTGGGAGGATAGAAGAAGGGAAGCTTTGAATAGATTGGGATTGAGGAGGGACGTGTGTGGCTGTGTTGGCCTCAGGTGACATGGCGCTTCAGTTAGTAGTAGTAGTAGTAGTAGCAATATGTGGGGCTGAAAAGAACTTCCAAGCCCTGGTTTCTAACAGGACTATTTGCTCCGATGTGAAAAAGTGCTCTCTCAGCCCCAAGTTCAACCTCTATTTTTAGTAACTCTGATCCCTTTGATGGTATATTCAATTTCAATTTTGACTTCATCCTTTTCACTTACGCTAGGAATACTCCTTACTTTGACGAAATGTAATAGGTGATGAGGCCGGAGAATGCGGAAACAGAATGATGAAGCCGGAGAAAACTTTCGGAAAAGTTGATTTCACGAATCAAATCTAAACCACTGAGCCCAGAACAATTCACGCACGGGAAACTTTAAGAGTATTCGGTGATTAAGCAATGGAGGATAGGGGTTAAAAGCCACCAGCACCACTTAAAGTGCAGCGTCTGGCGACTTCATGAAAACAGTAGATATTCTTATATTTGATATGGTTAATCTAAAATGCAAAAGCATTAAAGCTGCAATTTCTCTGCAAGTGATAATTAATTAACAATTTTTATTTTCAAAAATTATTTAATGTCAACATCTATTCTACATTAATTATGCCTAGGTTAGCTTAAGGATATCTAGGAAGGTTAAGTGGGCTACTTGATTTCAAGCTGGTAAGCCTAAAGGGGACACAATATTTTCTCATTTACCCTTTTCTCCATTTTAAAGTACCTGAATAAACAAGTATGGAGCAGTTTTATCAATTGTATATGTGCATATATATATATATATATATATATATATATATATATATATATATATATATATATATATATATATATATATATATATATATATATATATATATATATATATATATAATATATATATATATATATATATATATATATATATATATATATATATATATTTATATATACTTAATAGGACACTTAATAAAAGGAACTGCAAGACATGCAATAACGATTATAATAATAACAAGACAGAGTTCTCTGAGCTGTATCCAACTGGAAAATTCCAATTCTTAAAATACCCTAAAATATGCACTTATTTTTATATTTCAAATTCCTTACGTAGAAATTCCCTGTTTCACTTTGTTCTCGTGGGAGAAAAATTAAAAACTATATAATAATTCAAACGGGTCTTTAATTTTCTAAGTTGAAATTTTCTGGTGTAATATTTAGATAGATTTTTGATTTGTATAAACAAAATGTGGCCAAAATCCATGGCACCAAATCGCGACAATGTAGAGTTAAGGAATTTTTTTTTTCCTATTTAAAGTAAAGATACAGAACAAGTATTCTTTAAAATCCAGTTTGGGCCTCTGCCTTTTTAAATAGAGATGAAAAAAAGATAAAAAAAAGTCTAGGTAGGGCAAACGGGGAACCCCCTTGTCCCAATTGGCAACCCTGGACAAAAGACAATGATTTTGATAATAACTAGAATATTTATTCGCACTTTAAATGAAGATACAAAAAAGACATTTTCCAAATCTAGGGGTAATTGATCCCTCACCCATCCCCCTTATTTACGGAACCTTTGTTAGTTGTAATCTAACATAAATTAATGTCAACGTTTATTACAAATGTTAATGAGTTTCGATTCTCACATGAAGCATGATCATCAGCAGAGTATAGCTTTTCTATTACTAGCCATGTGAATAAAATATAATATTAATTATTTGTAATATTTATTATATTGTTATTTTTAATATTTATAATATTATTATTTGTAATATTTATCATATTATTTCCAGTTTCTGGTCTGGCACATTAACAGCCTCGTGCACTTGCTTTAGGAAATGCAAACATTAGTGGCATAAATCGTGGGAGGGGGAGGTAGTAGAGGACATGTGCCTTTAGAATGTTAGTCTTTCCTGCTACATTTTGAAAAATGCCTTTTCTGTGGGATATTTTCATTAAAATTATTTTTTTCCGGCATTTTCACCGGAAAATAGAAACAAACAAATTGCACCCTCCGAATTTTCCCTTCTCCCCTAAAGTTCTTTGAGTTGATGCTACTGATGATGCTACTGATGTTGCTATGGCTACTGACGAACAGACTAAGATCAGGAATACCATCATCAATTACTTGATTGTTAATTTAAGCTAATGAGGTATAACTCTTTTTCGGTTTTTGTGGGTAGGAATGTAACATTTGTAGGGGTACCCAAAACCTTTTATGGTCAAAATATTTATACTTACTGAAACTGAAGATAAAAAAAATATTTAAGAAAAAGAAGGAAAAAAGATGGATGCAAATAAAAAGAATTATTTTTTGTTCTAGTTTTTGAACATTTTGTTATTGTCAAAAGATGCAATGATATATAATTCAGATATGGCAACTTCAAATTGACTGAGCCCAAAAATACTGTGGAATATCTATGCTATCTGCTAAGCATTTTGGTCACACAAATCTGGCATAAATTTTAGAACCCCCCCACCCTCCTAATTGGCACCCTTGCTACAAATTGGTAAAGACCACACCAAGTAGAATGATGCGCCGCTATTGTGTGGTTTCAGTATTGTTGATATCATATGTAATTGTTAATACAACAAAAATAGCTGGGCATAAAAAAAAGAAGAAAAAAGGAAAAAAAAAGAGAAAATAAAAAAAGAAGAAGAAAAGGGGGTGCGAGGATATATAACGCCTTGTAAAAGAGCATATTAAACTTAAAAAAAATTAAGCAGAATTAAAAAAAAAAATAAACGCAACTTAAGGGACATATGTTATCAATCAGGCTCAGTAGTGTCCACATTATCTCATAATATATTATTGCGAAAAATACAAGGGTGTAAGACATAGACGTCCACAAGGAGGGGATGATAGGGACCCAGAATCCCCGAAATTTTAAATGTCCTTTTATTTCTAGCACTTCTCACTCAAATTATCAATTTAAATATTTTTTTGGTTATTCTCATCCCTCCATCCCAAAAAAAAGTAGAAAAATTATCCCTAAGAAAAAAAATTGAATACGTGCCTGATGTTAAATTATAAAAACAGGCCAAAAATTCCTGTTGCTGCTAAGGTTTATTTGTTGTTGAAGAGTAAACTCCAAGAACCGCACTTTCCAATGGAGTGGTATTAAAATATTTTATTATTTTTAAAGGCTGTAAAATATCACATTTATTTGCCTTTATTACTAATAGGAATTTAGGTTTTAGCCAATTATAGCTTAATTCAAACAAAAATTTGGTTTGTAATAAGGGCGTTAATTCATAAGAATGTACGAGGGGGAGGGGACAAAATGTATTTTTTTAACATAGGGGAAAGAAGGCAGCTTTGTTGTTTTATTGATATTTTCAATGAAAACTTAAAAAAATATGTATTTTTCATTTGAAATACCAAAAAAATATTTTCAAAACTTAGGGGGGGGGGTCGACTTTGTCTTTGCATTGATTTTTTTCAATGAAAATACAAAAATTAAGGTATTTTCAGCAAGAATATAAAAAAAATCAATATTGGAGAGGGGACCATTGCCACCCTGTCCTCCTTAAAAGACGCGTTTCTTTGCACTAACCAGGATCATAGGACTGTAAACAGAAAAAGACCAAGATAGTTGGGAACAGTTTTACGGATGAAGATTGATAGTCGGTCACATATCGTGTTTTTTGGTATGCCGGCTAGGGGACATAAGAAAAAACCAAATGAAAATGAAAATTCAACAGGAGGGAGCGAATATCAGAATAGAGTAGGATTGAGGAGGAGCGTGCGAGTTTTTGTTTACCTTCAAAGGCCTGTTGTGCAGCTTGACAGTAGTCGTAATCAAAGAGTATGGGCAACTGATAAGGATCAGATCTCCCGCGATTTAACGTGGAAAGACAGGTATTGAAAACTACTAGCGCCAAACGCAGCGTAGTGGCTGGCGAAAGAATTAAAAGTGTCCCTAAATAAGTACAGAATTTCAAACAGAACTGGATAACTGATATGATAGTGATACAGGCCTGACCTATTCTGTATAATTATAGTATTTAAAGGTGAAGTCTTTGTATAAGTAATAAATAGCCCGTACTGGTTTTGTCTCAATAATTAATTTAATTCAATAGGCATATTCAGCCTGTGCAGGCTTAGCTGCACAAAGCAGGCTTAGGTTTAAACTGGTAGACCTACTAGTTAAATAGGTCTGGGCTCTTTACCCTCACCTGCATTTCAAACTGCCTAAACAGGAAATAATTTTGCTGTTTAAGGTAGGCTAATCGGTGCTTGTGAGATAAACGTCCTGTTGCCCAAGTTGTTCATTCATTGACGCATTATAGGACCGGCTTTTTTTTAGCTTAGCGTGAGACAAGACAAAGAGAAGTGACAAAAGAGATGGGTATATATAATTTGGGCTATATATTTGCACAATAGGGGTGGGGGAGGGTAAAGTATTTGGACTGGGTAAAGTATTTGGAAGTTAGAAGACAATTCTTACTACATAATATACAAAATGGATCCACTTTACTTTACCTCCATTCCCCCCTAATGTGCAAATATTTAGCCCAAATTTGTTTCTAAAATATTATATTTTTATCTTACTTTGGTATATTTCATTAGGATTGTGTGTCAGAGAAATATTTTAGAAGAACATTAGGTGGAGTAGATCATATAATTACCAGCTAGTCTTCTGTTGAAAACACATATACTAGGCCTAACCTTATAATTTCGCCAGACGCTAGATGGCTTTGGCGTTTTTGTGGGCACTAGCTTGAGTTTCCACTCTGATCGGTTACCAGTACTCTTTTAAGTCGTAATGTTCAATAAAAGGAATAAGGGTACTTGTCAACAATCCGATAAACACACGAGAAGAACCGCCAATAGAACTTCAAGATCCAATGAAAAAACAGGTTTCCGCTGGGTTTCCGCTGGCTTGTGCGATTGCTCACTCTGGGAAATATGTTTTACCTTTAGTTTTTTTGGGGTTTTAGGGGCAAAAAAAGGTACCTAGGTTAGGTTAGGTTACGCGTTTAATATATGGTATGCTTTACCCCCACCCCCACCCTAATGTGCAAATATATAACCCAAATTTGTTCATAAGCTATTATATTTTCACCTATTGTGTTTTATTTCAGAAGCATTAACCAAACTTCACTTCTCGCGTGCTTATCTGATTCTTAACAAGTACCGGAACAAGCAATAAGAAAATAGAAATACTCTACAACAGAAGAATAGAAGGAGAAAACGAAACGAGAAACATTATAATATGATGTTTGGCGGAAAATAAAGATGCAAAAATCGACAACGACAAAAAGGAAAAAGATCATCTGGAATAACAAATGAGAAAATATAAGCAAGGGGAGAACTGAATTACTGTAAAGCAAAAAAGAAGAAAGGTATAATACTATCTCAAAAATAGAGGAAAAACAGAAATACAAAAATTTCGACATGCAAATTACAGCGAGGGAAATTCAACATATCACTTTTCAGTATCAAAAGCGCAAAAAAAGCCCCCGGGACTAACTGCAAATATCTGTACAGCAACTACATATTCATATATCAAAGGAGAAAGGCCAGAACAAAACAAAAACCTAAAAAACAATTATTAAAGCTAAAATAGATGAATCCAGTGATGTGTATCTCCCCGATTTTAGAAATGGAGCCAGAAAAATGAATCATGAGAGGCCAAACATTCATAATAACTTACTTAAGTCCTTCTGCCAAAAATTAACCTGTTGGGATTGAGATCATCATAAGCTGACGTCAGAGAGCATTGTCAATTAGAAAGGTCATCATAATTTTAGTTAAATAATAACAATAAATAGCGTGAAATTTTAAGGTGGCAAATGAAGTTAATAATTACATACGTACAACAGTCTAAAATATGTGGGATTATTTCACAACACTGAACAGTATTGCAAAAACAGGCGCAAAAAGAAACACAAAATTATCCTGGGCGACAAAAAAGATACAAATAGGAAGCAAAAAGTGGAAGAAAGCGAACATGGAACAATTACTGCAACTACAATGGGTAGTAAAAAAAAACAAAAAAAAAACTAAAACTAAAAATTATTTCATAGAACCTTTCACACTAGCAAAATCTTTGTTATTATTTTTTTGTTTCACAGACTTCACGGCTCCATCACAAATGATGATATGCCCCTAGTCCAGGTAGTTACCATACTTTATATTTTTGAAACATTGATTATACCTTCTCTTGAAGTCTTCGAGAGACAGATTTTCGAGGATTACCTCTGCTGGGAAGCCATCGCATGCGGTAGGGGATCGTCGAGCGAAACTCACTTTAAAGTATTCCCGGCGGGTATACGTAAGACTACCCTGAACAAGGTAGTCTTAGGGAGCTGTACTTTGGCTAGTTGATCATAAAGTCTTTACTCTGCCTAGGACGAGTTTTGATACCATCTCAGATGGAAGGCAATGCATGTATTCGTACAAGACCAAAATACAAGACCACGTGGCGTACAAGACGCCACGTCAAAACGATCAAAACTGCAGGGGTTCAGCATAAGAGTTCCTAGAAATTGCTGCACGAACTGCTCTGTTTGGGACATGTTGAACAAGAGCCATGGTGACTAATTAGAGCACCAGCAAAGAGAGGACATATAAATTACATGACTTAAATAGTGTTAAAATGGACTGGTGAGGGAGGAGGCCTAGTAGTCAGGTGACTCCTAGCTTCCAGGAGCAGGAGCATCCAACTTTGCTGAGGTGTTCGGCCCACGTGAGACCCGACGAGAAACGAGCTCCAAGAAGGCGTTGTGTGTCTACTCTTGCTACTGCCTCTCCTTCGAAAATGAAAACAGGGTGATCCTTCACATTTCGCACCTTCGAACTTAATACCTTACGTACGTTGTGTAAGTCTTACTTACGGAGCAAATATTGTCCATAACTCAGGCAGTGCCAAGTAGACTCGACTGAATTTTACGCTGCGTAAAGCCTTGTCTTTAGTATGGCTATTTCAGGCGAAGTCGACCGAGTAAAAATAGCTTTTGGTTTATCAAAAAACACCTTTTTCTGAATAACCACTTAAAATCTGCCAGATTTGCTTTCTTGAGCCTTAAAAAGTACCAATGGGGACCGGTGCTGCCTGAAAAAGTAAAAAAACACGGGCGACTTGGCCTGAAAAAGCCATAATGAAGACATGGCCTAATTTCATGTTCACGGCTGCAGGGATAGCTGCAACTTAGTAAAGAATATCTAAGAGAGTACTTCTTAGTATTATGGTGCTTTCACACTACGCCTTTGAGCCTTTTACACTTTCAAAACTTAAGGCCTTACGTTACGTTATGTAACCTTATGGAACGAATTTTGTCCTTAAGTCAGGCAGAGCCAAATAGACTCGAGCTCATCACAAAACTTTACGCTGCAAAAGTTTTTATTCATTTTTGCAGAGATAGCTGCAGGTTTTCGCTGCCTTGTGGCGTATTGCTCACTCCGTGACAAAGATTTAAACTTTAGTTTTCTGGGGCTGAAGGGGCAAAAAAAGTACCTAGGTTAGGTTAGGTCACGTATTTAATATATTCTATGCTTTACCCCCACCCCATTGATGTGCAATTATATAGCCCAAGTTTGTTCATAAACTGTTTTATTTTCACCCTATTTTGTTTGTATTTTTATTATCATTAATGAAACTTCACTTCTCGCGTGTTAACCGAATTTTAATAAGTACCAAATAAAGATAGGAAAGCCCAAGTTTCGTTGGTGCCCAACTTAAACATTAATTCTGTACTTGCCCTGTACGAACTAACTCTCATCAAAACTTATTGTTTTTTTTTAAATAAATAATTATCTCTTGAAGTTCATCTGTGTCCTCAAACCACAAAAGGATGTGTGACTCAAACACAAAAGGATAAAAAAAATCATATAATAATAAAGACTTGAAAAAATCCCACGTTTTGCGTTTTTATTCGGATATTTTAAGTAAATACGACTAATAAATGCAAACTATAAACTACAAATGCAAATTATATTCTACTACATTAAACCAGGTAAAAAAAATTGAAATATGACATTCGGAGTTTATGCTTGGGGAGGAAGAATCAGAGAGGTGGGATCTGGAAATTCACTTGAACTCCAAGCCTAGCTCTAGGCACAATTACATTACAGCATATGGGACATGGGGCGAGATTGTCATGGTACTGACAATAGTATTTGGATATGGTGTTCATACCTCTGGGTATATTCTTGTACTTTTGATGTGTACTAAACAATAATTCATAGCCTCTTAGAATAAGGAGTAACCCGAAGCTACAATTTACGGTACTGAAGCCCAATTATATCAATAATCAATAAATAACTAATAAACTATATAAATAAACATGAGAAATATAAAAAAAACACTACTATTGTAAAGAGCTTTTTTATAAAAAAAAATGGCGGTGAAAGGGTCCTTGAGCTTTGCATGATTTCTTTGGGCTTGTCTATCCACCTAATTGGCGCCACATTTAAAAATATATATCTGTCATTAGATTATATCACAGGAAGGCTGTGTGAAAGCACAGAATGGCTGGCCCCCAGCCCCCCATGCATTTCCTGACTGAAGAGCCACGAAATGGGGATCAACATCGCCGGTTTGGACCTTAGAGTCTAGTGCCAAATCCTTCCTTCCTAGTAGCTTATGGCAGAAATATAATTCCAAATATGTGGCACAAAAGTCATCCTTGTGGCAAAAAGATGTAAGTATATTAATACAATGTAATACAATGTAGTTTAACATCTTATAAGTACAAAATCTGCCTTTCTTGCCCTGTTTTCAAATTCTGCTCCAGACAAAGTCGTTTCTTTCAAGTGTCGGTGCCCTCTGAGAAAAGTCGCTGCCCTCTAAGGAGATGGGCTAACCATGATTTTGTCTGTCCTTGGAATTCGTAGAAGGGCAATTTGTAAAAGGGCATATAGAATGTGTAAAATGGCAACTCTTATAAGAGAAAAATCTTTCATTGAACAAATCAGTTCATAAGGACTTTTGTAATAATAATTTGCAGTTGCCTATATTTGATACTTAACAAAGTACGAATAAAAGTACGACTAAAATATTTTTAGGGACTGACCTTTCCTGTACTTAAATTAGACAATTCTGGTCCGATTGATAGAACAGACAGAATTCATACTTACTGATGATGCAAGTCTCATCAAAACTGAATATCTCTGTATCAGGCCCAAAGTGAAAGAAATTAAATGGTTTTTCTAAGATATCTGGGAAATTCGGTGTCGGCATTTAGTTTTTTCTCGTTTATTTAAATCTATTATCTAAATTCTACAAGTTATATCAAGGCCGCCGAAATAATTCTAAATAGTTTGAGCACACAAACAAAACGTTTATAATAGACGAGATAGGGCAAGTCTTTATCGTACTACATCCCTTTAACTCGCAGTGTAGGGCATATAGGCTATACCATATACCATATCCATGGATGGTAAGACCATATCCAGGAAAGGGGGCTCCGGGTTTGACCCCCCCCCAATTGTTGTCTGACTCATATTAATGTAACAAAAATTGATATAAACAAATTTTTGATGCGTTTTCAAAAGTTGTTTGTGTAACCCCCCCCCCCTCAACGAACAAGAATACCCCCTCTGAACAAAAATCCTGGATACACCCTTGATGGACGGTTTACTTTTGATTTGATTTTGACGTTGTGTTTGAGGTTTCAGGCTCTGTTTAAAATTCTAAAAGATTGAGCTTTTAGTTACTATCAATCCGAGTTTATCCTTTACTAGTTGGCCCCCAAAATAGTTGGGACTCATAAAAATCCGTCTTAAATGGCACTCTAAGAAACATAGACAAATCTGAACTTTCTTTGCTGCGAAACACTGAAATTGCAATAATTGCATACGATTATTATCGTAGTTGTGATAGTAGCTTCAACAAGTAATTAAAAGAAAAAAAAGCATAGAAAAAACACCTTCAAAAAGTTTTAAAAAATATTTAATTTATGAAATTAGAATATAAAACTACAACGGAACACTGTTTTACGCCATTAAAAGCTACAAAAAAAGAAGAAAATCTGACAGCATTGACAATTCAGCGGGAAAAAGTTCAAATCACATATCATATTTCATGAGCAAAAAAACTATCTCAATTTTATTTGCCTTTGTAATGGTGACTCCCCTCGGATAGAAAATGAATGTCCGTGTTTCTTTCATAAGAATCTGAGACATTGTTTTCTATAATTTTGACAAATTTGTTCAGAAATGTTTAAAACTAAATGTTTTCAAAAATCTATTATTTAATTAATTAAACCGAAAGTGGTTTGTCAAATGCGAATATGGCACGCGGGTTCTATGTGGGAGTGCTAAGTGTCGCGGAAGGAAACTAATTATGTTTTTAATTTATTTAATTTGTTTATCTTGTATGAATCATACTTTTATTCGAAATAGAAAGTAAATCTTCTTTTGGAAATAAATAAAATGGAGATATTTTTTTCTGTTTAAAACAAAAGTATTTCAACTTAAAAAAAAGTTTCTTTAAGATTAAAAAAAAATTGCAAACCAAGAGGACAGATTTTGATTCAAAAGTTTGGGAGAAAGGGTCAAGAATACCCTTGACACAATATTTAGTTGTTTTTTTTTTATCTCTCCAAGGAGAGTTAAAAGTGTTCAAAAAGAATGAAAATGTAACATACATACATTCAATCAAATTCAAATTGACGGTCTCCAGTCCATGGATACCGGAAGACAGCGGGGGAGGGCAACGCCCTCATCCCCTGGGAAACAAGTAGACATTAAAAACTGAATACAAATATTGAAATGTGAAATATTCTCGTTTGAATCTTGGCTAAAATAAAGATCCTGGTAGCAGTTGGCCCACCCTCTGAGAAATTTCCTGGTGACACTCGTGCTCAGGATTGCTAACTGGACACATTTTATATCAAAAGGACACATTCCAATGTGCCGGGACACAATGACATAAAAGAGCAAACAAATGACACAATTTAAAAAATTTGGGACATAAAAGGACAAAAAAAAGATATATATATTTACAGATATATATATATATATATATATATATATATATATATTAATATATATATATATATTATATATATATATATATTATATATATATATATATAGTATATATATATATATATATATATATATATATATATATATATATATATATATATAATATATATATATATATATATATATATATATATATATTATATATATATTATATTAATATAATATATTAGGCCTATATTGGTAACAAAAAATTTCGCTTTTTTAGCTTCCAAATATTGCCAGAGATATCAAAAGTAAAGTATCTTCTCCAAAGTAAGGGATTTACAAGTTTATATGAGTCTCGTGCTTTCACACTAGTCATTTTGCATGAATGTTTTATACGGATTTTTTCTTTTTCATTATATTTGATGTTAAATCGCCGCTTTGAAATAGGTTAACGAAGCGTCTTTTGGTCAATAATACAACTGGTAAAAAAAATAACCTATAGTTTTTGAGATTTCAAGATGGACACATTTTAGCTAAGAATTTTTGGATACTCAGGGGACACATTCATGGACCAAATAATTGGCAACCCTGCTCGTGCCGCGGTCCCCTTTTCAAAATCAAAACTTGGCGCCTATAAATATAACATCAAAGCATGAGTCGACAGCCTGAGTCAAGTAACTGTGGTGAAGAAGAGAGGTCACGCATGACTGATCTTACCACAACTATGAGATGCTTGGAGGGACTGTTTTGTTGCGGTTTCAAGTCTTGATGGCTGAAATAAATACGAAACTTGGAGGGTATTGCTTTCCCATGACATTGCATAGTATGTTTTTACTTATTAAAAGATATGATGTAACAAAAAAAAATAAAAATTAAAATAATTACTAAAAATCCTACTCATTGCCTTCTGGAAAACTTTTTACGAAAAAATTCTAAAACAAGGAGGGGAGACTTTCCGGTTTGAGCTTCCCCAAAAACATAAAAATTAGGTAAGAATATGAGCTTTTTAGTTGGCTAATCACTTATAATAAGTTTTTTTTCAATACATGGATCCCCAAAAATGGGCTGAAGCTTCTCCTAATCACAATGGCGCAGCCCACTTGAAAACAGAGGACCAATCAGGTCCAACACAGGGACTTATTTCTGGAAGGTGGCCAAGTTTGAAAAAATATAAACTATGCAAAAATAAATTTAAAAAAAAAACATGAAATCTTCAGAATTTGGAGGTGGCAGTCCCAAACCCCCAACCCTCCTCCATAATTAACTGGGACCAATTGATCCATTGTGTTTAGTGTAGTTGAAAGGAGAGAACTATAAATCCAAACCCGAAAAAAGTCGAAAAACCTCTTTTGATATACTGAAGACGAATCGCTCATAGTAAGAAAGATGTTTTTAATATTTGACAGAAAACGCTGACAAAAAAAGTAAATATCCAGAAGTTAGAATTTCCAAACTTCCAGATTTCCCAACTTCGTTGATTTTTTTAGTAACTTCCAATAATTGCGACATAATTTGGCAATTTTTTCCTGTTTCGAAAAATTATCCCCTCCCCCTTATAAAGAAGCCTATATAAAGCTGGGTTCAGGGGGGAGGGTTAGGGGGTTTGAATGCCCCCCCCCCCCCGAAATGTTTGCCTGACTCGTGAAAACGTAACAAAAATGAACAAAAACAAATTTTGTATGCTTTTTTTGAGGTTTTTTGTGTCCCCCCCCAATTTTCTTTTGAGTAAAACAGCCTCCGAGAAAATATCCCGGGTACGGCCTTGAGACAATATGTGGATGCTCGGTCGACAAGTATTTTCAGAATAAATTTCCAGCTCGAAAATTATGTAAAATATTGAAAGTTACTCCATGGGAGCCGAAACTTTTCCTCCAATTTAGAAGAATCTAATTTTTATAAGCAGGTCTATTCCTGGCTTGCTCCCAATATTAAGAAGTAGCTTACAAATCAGTTACTTTTACCTAATCTAGAAGAATAATTGAGTTATGTTTCGGTTTGATTGAACAGACATCGGACAACTGCGATGATTCCCCCTATAAACCCTGTTCGTTGGGTCAAGGAGAGAATAGGAAGCATAATCAAAGGCGGTTTTAGGGGAAGGACAGAGGGGGCACTTGCCTAGGGCGCAGAAATGTAGGGGTGTAAAATTTCAAATCAATAATTTAACGGTAATAATCATTTTATGATTTTCGGCATTTACTTTTATTAAATTAAAGTAGAGGGCACAGTTAATAAATAAAAATAACTAATAAGTTATTCATTAATTAATAAAATTAGAAAATAAATAATAATAATTAAAATAATTAAATAATTAAAATAATAAAAAAATTAAATTAAAACATGAATTATTAATTTATTAATAAATTGAGAATAATTTTGTTAATAAATGAAATTTTTTTCTTTAATTTTGGCATGAAAATTTTGTGGGAGACGCAGGGGCGGTTATCAAATTTTGCCCCGGACGCAAGAGAGGAAAGGGCCACCATTGAGCATAATAATGTTCATGGAATGAGTTATGTTAATATATGAGCCTTTCAGAGGTCAATCTGACTAAGTTCATTCTTTTAGGCTTTACGGCCAAAGCCCCAGATATATGAACTCTCAGTCATGAGAGATATTCCCTTAAGGGTACAGAAAACGACAAAAAACTATTTTCTCATCGAACGGCAAAACAATTTTATTTCAGAGGTCAATTCGACTAAATCGATTTCAAAATGCAGTTATAAGAACTTGCTACATTCGAGCGCACAAGAATTTATTGAAAATTCCAAAAATATTTTGAACTAAGTGATCATTGTATCGGAATTGAATAATATTTTTCTCGGCTTTCTCTGCTGTTTGTTATATGGACTTGGTCAAATGGCTTCTGAATAAGTCAAATTCATGAAAGGATTAACCGTATATCAAACAGCAGGTTGTAAAAAAATATGGTTCGTTCCACTTTCTATGGGTAAAATAAATAGAAAATTAAGATGCCTAGGTTACGGTACACAGATGAAGGGCAACAGATTGCCAAAGACCTTTTTGGCCTTCCTTCTATCTACAAAGGAAAAGCAGGTTGTCCCCAAGTGTGTCGACAATAGGTCTTCAGAAAAAATTTGAATGAAATTAGAACTACGCGGGAAAGGTTACAGAATGAAGCTCTGGGTTGATTGGGCTAGAGGAGGAGGGTAAGCGGCTGTGTTGGCTTGAGTCGTATTTATGCAGCACTGGCTTGTTTGTAGTCGTAGTAGTAGAAGTCAATAACTATGTCTGGATTATTTTCTGTTGATCAATTCTTGGTGCAAATCTCAATAGCAAATTGAAACATACCCTTGAGAGCCTCCCCAAGTCTATGTTTTTTCTGAATTTCTTATATTTTTCTTGTACTTCGCCTATTTGCCTTTTTTTATTGACAAATTCGGGACTTTCCTCAGTATTGAAAAAATTCTCTCCCTGTGCCTGATTAACACCATTCTTTCTTGATAAACGATTTACTTCTTATGTTGTGCAAATACACCCACATTTGAAGTGATAGACAGTCATTTTCTTGACAGTCACATTTAAAAATACTTTTTTATTAAAATACAAAATACAATAGAATTGCTGTTAATATTAACAGGGCAGGGTTATTATATGCTTTATCGGACAATATAAATAATAATATTATAGGATAATAATAAATATTTCAACAGTAAGACAAAATAAAGCTTCATTTCTACATATTGGCAACCACATATTAAGTGGATAGTCATTCACTGTTTCGGAAGACACATTTTCTGTTGATTTTTTTGTGTTTTTTGGGGGGAGGGGGGAGGAACTCTTTGGGAGCTATCCCCCATTCCGACGAATATAATTTTAACTCACAGTTCCCATGTTTAACCTAAGCCACGTTTTCAGGCTCAGCGGGTTCGGACGCGGGTTGATCTCGTCTAGTGCATCAAGCGTTTTCACAAAGCGGGTTCTCGAGGAAAACACGGGGTTGAAACTTCGAACCCGCTGAAACTAGACGAAAAACAAGAAACTTGAAACTAGACGAGAACAGCCCGTCTTCGAAGGCGGATTGTTCACGGCTCAGCGGGTTCGAACACGGGTTGATCTCGTCTAGTGCATCCAGCGTTTTCACAAAGCGGGTTCTCGAGGAAAACACGGGGTTGAAACTTCGAACCCGCTGAAACTAGACGAAAAACAAGAAACTTGAAACTAGACGAGAACAACCCGTCTTCGAAGGCGGGTTGTTCACGGGTCAGCGGGTTCGGACACGGGTTGTTCTCGTCTAGTGCATCAAGCGTTTTCACAAAGCGGGTTCTCGAGGAAAACACGGGGTTGAAACTTCGAACCCGCTGAAACTAGACGAAAAACAAGAAACTTGAAACTAGACGAGAACAACCCGTATTCGAAGGCGGGTTGTTCACGGGTCAGCGGGTTCGGACACGGGTTGTTCTCGTCTAGTGCATCAAGCGTTTTCACAAAGCGGGTTCTCGAGGAAAACACGGGGTTGAATACTTCGAACCCGCTGAAACTAGACGAAAAACAAGAAACTTGAAACTAGACGAGAACAACCCTTGTTCGCAGAGGCGGGTTGTTTCACCGCTCAACGGGTTCTCGGACACGGGTTGTTGTCTCGTTCTAGTGCATCAAGCGTCGTTTTCACAAAGCGGGTTCTCGAGGAAAACACGGGGTTGAAACTTCGAACCCGCTGAAACTAGACGAAAAACAATAAACTTGAAACTAGACGAGAACAACCCGTGTTCGAAGACGGGTTGTTCACGACTCATCGTGTTCGAACACGGGTTGTTCTCTTCTAGTGCATCAAGCGTTTTCACAAAGCGGGTTCTCGAGGAAAACACGGGGTTGAAACTTCGAACCCGCTGAAACTAGACGAAAAACAAGAAACTTGAAACTAGACGAGAACAACCCGTGTTCGAAGGGGGGTTGTTCACGGCTCGGCGGGTTCGGACACGGGTTGTTCTCGTCTAGTGCATCAAGTGTTTTCACAAAGCGGGTTCTCGAGAAAAACACGGGGCTGAAACTTCGAACCCGCTGGAACTAGACGAAAAACAAGAAACTTGAAACTAGACGAGAACAACCCGTGTTCGAAGACGGGTTGTTCACGGCTCAGCGGGTTCGAACACGGGTTGTTCTCGTCTAGTGCATCAAGCGTTTTCACAAAGCGGGTTCTCGAGGAAAACACGGGTTGAAACTTCAAACCCGCTGAAACTAGACGAAAAACAAGAAACTTGAAATTAGACGAGAACAACCCGTGTTGTTCTCGTCTAGTGCATCAAGCGTTTTCACGAAGTGGGTTCTCGAGGAAAACACGGGGCTGAAACTTCGAACCCGCTGGAACTAGACGAAAAACAAGAAACTTGAAACTAGACGAGAACAACCCGTGTTCGAAGACCCGCTGAGCCTGAAAACACGGCTCTATATTGCATCGTATCTTACGATAAGATCAAGTAGTGGGTGACCGGGTGACCATCTTAGGCGCAAGAGTCCAATCGTACGTTCCATCATGAGGATGTAGAGCACGAAATAGTCAATTAATTTGGTCAAGAAATCAATGATAAATGTCAAGGTCAAATAGTTAATGCATTTTTAGAAAAATGTCAGTGAATTTATTTAATCAATTTCTAGAATCATTTTTCTGACATGTCTGTCACAAGGATTTTAAGTTCTTTCAAAAGCAGTAAACTTCTTAATTGCCGGAGTAGAATCCCCAGGACTGAGGGGCGAAACAGCTGAGTAGTACAACATTTGAACAGGGGAGAAATAATAAATCCAGGTTGAATGTGCTAAAATTTGTGTGGACTTTATTCTTACATTTATAACCAAGAAATCATTTTAATTTTAAAGAAACTTAAGTTAATTTAAGTTTTGCCGTTGATTTTTGAATCATCAACTTGGTGGAAGTGATGAAAGACTTGAGAGCCAGGGCTAATTGGAGTAAAGCCAAGACAGATAGTCCCTGTGAGAGGCAAAGCTGGCATAACTTTTTCAGAGTTGTATAAAAATGATTGTTTTCACTTGTTGTCTATCGTCCAGTCCCACCCTTCCGAGATAATGCAACTAAAAATAGAAGAAGAACACAAGCTATGTCATAAATTGTCATAAGACAGATAGTCATAAGACAGATAGTCCCTGTGAGAGGCAAAGCTGGCATAACTTTTTCAGGGTTGTATAAAAATGATTGTTTTCAATTGTTGTCTGTCATACAGTCCCACCCTTCCGAGATTGTGCAACTAAAAATGGAGGATGAACACAAGCTATGTCATAAATTGTCATAAGACAGATAGTCATAAGACAGATAGTCCCTGTGAGAGGCAAAGCTGGCATAACTTTTTCAGATTTGTATAAAAATGATTGTTTTCACTTGTTGTCTGTCATCCAGTCCCACTCTTCCGAGATAGTGCAACTAAAAATAGAGGAAGAAAACAAGCTATGTCATAAATTGTCATAAGACAGATAGTCATAAGACAGCTATGTCATAAGACAGATAGTCCCTGTGAGAGGCAAAGCTGGCATAACTTTTTCAGGGTTGTATAAAAATGTTTGTTTTCACTTGTTGTCTGTCATCCAGTCCCACCCTTCCGAGATAGTGCAACTAAAAATAGAGGGGAGATCAAGCTATGTCATAAATTCTTTTTTTGCAGTTACAGGCTTCATTCTAATCTCTTAATTTTAAGCATTACAGGAAGTGCGGTGTTAGAAGTAGATGACAATAATGCAAGATTTGCTAAAAAAAAAACAATTCTTTCAATAGACGATTTTATTTAATTACTACTTAATTTAACATTTGGATTAATTTAACATTAATTAATTTAGCCAGAGAATAAGAATCCAGAAGCAAACTTTAAGCCAGGTAAAAAAAAATGTTAATGTTAGCAATATTCGGTTCACTTCTGTTTTGGATCAGAGACCAAATTCGGCAGGCAAACTTTACATTGCAGAAACATCATTTTTTCAAGGCTGGTGAAACTGCACATAAAATAAATAAAAATTTACTTTAAAGCAAATATTTGGGTCGCTTTATTTTGGATACGAGTTTCAAATTTGGCAGATGAATTTTACATTAAAGGAACATTATAATTTCCGGCCGTCAAATTAGGTGTAAAATAAGCAAAATCTTCCTGTTTTAGAAAATATTCGGCTCTGTCTGCTGGGAATCAGTTATAAATTTGGCATGCGGAAAAATTATTTTCTCCAGCCGATAAAATTCTAAAAAAAAAATCTGAAATAAAATAAATGGAAGCTTCCTATTTAAACTTTCAGACTTCACCGATTGAAGACTTCACCCGATTTCGTCTTCAATCGCACTTACCAGCTGAAACTCACAAAGCGACAGTGCTACGTCACTTTCTATTCGCTGACTTATTCATCTATGTCATGTCATACTTATTACTTTTTGTCATATTGATCGAGTGACATTCTTATCAAAGATTATCTATTAAGCTTCATCGGATATCTCACTCCTTACAAAATACACGGGGTGACGCGTTCCTCAATTACACTGGCTATCTAACAAAACTTGCCCGCACGCACAATGTCATTGGATTGGATAACGCTCCGCCCACATTTGAATTATATAACACTCTGCCCACTGAATGTAAACCGATATCATCAATCGTTAGGAAGCCAAATCATCTGATAAGATGGCTTTTGAGGTTTGCAAAAATATTGAAGTGAGAATTCTGTGTAAGCATAAATAGTCGAGGGGAAGGGCTGCAAGTCATGAAGTTTGCCCATTGTTTACACATAGTATTGGTTACTGGGAAGTATACAGGCGTTCAGGAGGGATTTTTTTGGTGAGAGGGGGGATTGTAGTAGAGGGTTAAGGGGGACGATCTTTCCATGGAGGAAGTTTCCGTGGGGGAAAGGACTTTTATATGAAGGGGACGCCGGATTTCCCAGCATCATTTAAAAAACGATCAGAAATTAAATAAAAAAACAAGTTTTTTTCAACTGAAAGTAAGGAGCAGCATTAAAAATTAAACTGGACAGATATTATTACGTGTATGAGGGGAATTGCCCCCATGTCAATACCTTGCTCTTTCCGATAAAGGTTATTTTAGTACTTTCAAAAGATCTATCTATTCTAAATAACCGGCCTTTATGATATAGAAGTTCGAATATAGAAAAAGAAAATAGAAGTTCGATACGTAAGTTAATTCGTAAGTTACGTCAGAACAAAATTTCGAGAAAGCCATTTAGCCAAAAAAAAAAAAAAGTAAAATTGATATGCAAATTTTGTTTCAATTATTCATGTAGGCTACGGTGAGCCAAAATCAAAGCTGCATTAATTCAAAAACGTTCAGAAATTAAATAAACAAAACAAGTGTTTTTTTTAACTGAAAGTAAGGAGCGACATTAAAACTAAAAACGAACAGAAATTATTCCGCATATGAAAGGGGCTGTCCCCTCTTCAATGCCTCGCTCTTTACGCTAAAGTTTGACTCTGTCTCAAAACTTTATTTGTTAAAACGATAAAAAAAAACTTTAGCGTAAAGAGCGAGGCGTTGAGGAGGGGACAGCCCCTTTCATATACCGAATAAATTATGTTCGTTTTTAGTTTTAATGTCGCTCCTTACTTTCAGTTAAAAAAAACTTATTTTTTTTTATTTATCATCCATAAAATGCGGCAGGGCCATTTTAGTTTTTCTTTTACTATAGCTCTAGAAAGTGGTATCAAACCACAACTCTCGTACAGTAGCTACTAAATAAAAGCAATTCGAGAGTTGAAAAATGATTAATCCCTAATTTTCCTCAGCGATATTTTATTAACATATAATATTTATTATTTTATTTTGTCAATAAACAATGAAAGTACAACGATGCAGCTTCTAGCTGTAGATGCCAAGAATTAAAAAACTATGTTGATAACTGATGTCATTATTAAGTCATATGCATAATATATTGTGACCAATGAGGATATTTCTGGTCAGGTCAAAGCCTCTCACTTGATTTTATTTCAGCTAGAAAAGGTTGAGACCATTTTAGTGAGGTTCAACGATGGAAAGGATGTTTTAGCCATTACCACATACAAGGCCGTACCCAAAGGGTGGGTTAGGGGGGTTTAACCCCCCCCCCCTTCCGAAATGTTTGTCTGAATCGTGAAAACGTAACAAAAATGGATATAATCTAATTTGTATGCGTTTAAAATTTTACAATAGAGTAGGGGGGTACAATCCGCTTGCGATGTAGGGGACCCCCGCCCAAGATTTTTCTGGTGCCCTCATTCCTTTTTTCTGTTTTTTTCACTCTTTTTTCAAAATAAATTTCTCACTATGGTCAATTATTGACACCTTTGTCACATTGTCCCACCCCCAAGATTCTGATTATTGGTACCCTTGTTACATTGCCTCCCCTCAAGATTTTACTCTAGATCCACCCCTGGGACAATCCAATATATGTCATTCCCTTGAAAAGAAGTATTAGTTCCCCTAAAAGTGAAATGAGACTCCATGGCGCGGTACGAATCACTAGCGATGTGATTAAAAAAATTTCTCTTCTAAAAAAATTATTGCCAAAGACCATATGACTGTCTTTCAAATTTCTCCGTCAAAGTTAAACTGGATGTCAAATGAAGTATTGCCATACCAGACGAGCAGGGAAAAAGCTTTTCCTGAAAGTCTTGCCGAATAACGAAGAATAAAAACCCTGTTTGTTTTTGTTTTAGTTCTTCTGAATCCGTACATGTCAATATTTTTGCTTAAAAATTCGGTGCGGCTTTGTGAAAAAATTTTCATATCCAATTATTGCTTTAGATGTAGTCTCATTCCTGGAGTCACTTACAAATACATCTATTTGGACAACTGTTTGCAGATGATTTGCGAAAATGCATTGTTAGCAATTCTATCAAACAGTTCGTGGTAACAAACTGCAAGTAAGGAGCGACCCGGCTCAATAGTAATCGAAACTCTAAAAAACGGGATTTTGATACCAATAGATACATAACAAAATTAGATTTTAATGCTGATTCCAAATATATAAGTTTCATTAAGTTTAGTCCTACCCACCAAAGGTTACGCGCCTGAGAAAATTTGGTGGATTTTCAAAAAAGGGGGTAAGACCCCCTAAAAATTATAGAACCTTAATGAAAATCACACCATCAGATTCAGCGTATCAGAGAACCCTACTGTAGAAGTTTCAAGCTCCTATCGGCAAAAATGTGGAATTTTGTATTTTTTGTCAGAAGAAAGATCACGGATGCGTGTTTATTTGTTTTTTTTTCCAAGGGGTGATCGTATCGACCCAGTGGTCGTAGAATATAATGGGAGGGCTCATTGGAACGGAAATGAAAAGTTCTAGAGCCCTTTTTAAGTGGCCAAAAAAAATGGAGGGCAACTAGGCCCCCTCCCACGCTCATTTTTTCCCAAAGTCACCTGATCCAAATTTTGAGATAGCCATTTTGTTCAGCATGGTCGAAAATATGATAACTATGTCTTTTAGGATGACTTAATCCCCCCAAAGGCCGCGGGGGGGGGCTGAAAGTTAAGAACTTTACCCAATGTTAACATATAGTGTTGGTTATTGGTAAGTATACAGACGTTTTCAGGGGAGATTTTTTCTGGTAGTGGGGGGAGGGGGGAGGGTGGGTCGCGGGTTATGTAGGAGGATCTTTTCATGAAAGAAGTTTTCATGGGGGAAGGGACATTGCTATGAAGGGGTGCTGGATTTCCCAGCATTATTAAAAAAAATCAGAAATTAAATAAAAAAAACAAGTTTTTCAAACTGAAAGTAAGGAACAGCATCAAAACTTAAAACGAACAGAAGATATTACGCATATGATTGGGTTCACCCTCTAGTCAATACCTCGCTCTTTAAGCCAAAGACTCTTTAGTACTTTCATAAGAGCTATTTATTCTAATTAACGGCCTTTGTTATTAAGGTGTCATTTTGAAAGAATTGGAACAAAATTCGAACTTTAGCGTAAAGAGCGAGGTATTGACTAGGAGGCGAACCCCTAATATACGTATTAAAAATCTATGAATATAGAAGTTCGTTACGTAAGTTAATTCGTAAGTTACGTATATTTATTACTAATAAAAACGTTCGTAAATAAATTAAGCAACTTTCGAGAAAGCCATTTAACCAAATAAAAGTAAAATTAATGTGCAAATTTTGTTTTAATTATTCATGTAGCCTACGGTGTGCCAAAATCAAAACCTGCATTTATTCAAAAACGTTCATAAATTAAATTAAAAAAACAAGTTTTTTTAACTGAAAGTAAGGAGCGATGTTAAAACTTAAAAAGAACAGAAATTATTCTTCATATGAAAGGGGCTGTCCCCTCCTCAACGCCTCGCTCTTTACGCTAAAGTTTGACTTTCTCACAACTCTATTTTTTTTAAACAATGAAAAACTTTAGCGTAAAGAGCGAGGCGTTGAGGAGGGGGCAGCCCCTTTCATATACGGAATAATTTCTGTTCGTTTTAAGTTTTAACATCGCTCCTTTACTTTCAGTTTAAAATAACTTGTTTTTTTTATTTAATCCTTATACATAAGGTTTAAAGTAACATAGTTAAACAACAAACTGTTTGTTGTTCGTTTTTCATTCATAACTAGAAAATAAACACACAGATCACAAAGCCATTTATGTAGGAGTAGTGGCATAATTTTAGCAAAATCCTGAAGGGTGGGGGCAAAGTTGGAACCGATTTTCCCAAGTCAAGTGAAAACTGATAAATGAGCCATATAGTACCATAAAGGCAAAGATATTAAAAAAATTGACCCGTTTCTGTAGATGCTGGAAATATACACGCTTATTTTAGTTTTGACAAGACTTTTGAAGAAACTAAATGTCAGCTTGGGGGGGGGGGATCGCGATCTGAGGAGGGGACAGTTGCTCCATTTGTCCTATAGCAAATTACGCCCCTGTGTAGGAGGGGGGGGTCCAGATGAATTGGATCCAGGGGGTTTAAACTGGGAGGGGAGCGGAGGGCAATTCTCCCTCCGCCCAAATTATGAAAAATACCCTTTTCTGGTACTCTCATTGAAAAAACAACAACAAAAGTATCCCCCTAAAAGATTTTGAAAAATACATTTTCTTTGCGGCTTTATAAAAATAAAATCGAAAAAAAATGCCTCCCCTCCCCAAAGATTGTCTCTTCCCTAAATAAGTCCAGCGAATTGTCTCATATTCTTTTAAAATTGTCACATAATTAGCCGTATATGACGGAATATCCCCTTCTTCTCCCCAGCAAAATCAATGTCTGCTTTACATGCCTTGCATCAAGCAACATTATTTGATTTGCACAAACTTCAGTGTCATTTGCTGTATGGAAAAGTTTTAATGCAAATAGCGAAGATATATAGGGTAAACATTTTAATGGATTAAAGGGCAAAAGATGGAAATTCTTTGCTTCTCCTTTCTTTACAGCACGTACGAAAAAAACTTTTTTTTGACAAGTCTTTCGTGTTCCTTCTTACCCGGAGGGGGTTCTAGGGGAAGTATAGAGGGGGGATTTTAGGGGCACAAAATTTCAAACAAATAATCTAACGGTTATAATCATTTTGTAATTTTTGATTTTTTTTTTTTTTTACTGAAAGTAAGTAGAGGGTGCTCTTAATAAATGAAAATAATTAATAGATTATTAATTAATTAATAAAATGAAAATAATGAAAAAAGATTATAATAAACATAATTAAAATAAAATAATTAAAAAATAACTTATTAATTAATTAATAAATTGAAAATAATTTTGTTAATAAAAGAAACTTTTGAACTTTTGACAAAATTTTACCCGAAAATTTTGCCGGGGACAGGGGGAGGGGCTTCAATCAATATTTTGTCCCTGGCACAAGAGAGGCCAGAACCGCCACTGTTCTTACATGGAAGTTGAAATCCCAAGAAGAGTTGTAATTCAAATCAGTAGCAAGGGACGTTTTAACTGCTGTTGCAAAATCCATCAAGTCTTTCAAATGGCATCGGAAATGATAAGAGGAAAAAAACAACTACTTCTCTGAAAACAAAAATAGTCCATGCCATCTAATATTACCATGAAAATTTTATAAAACCTATGTAAAAATATCGGCTGCATTTTCTTTTCTTTATGTGTTCCTTTAACAGTCGAAGATAAAAGGAACACATTTGCTAAAAAAAAAAAAATAAAATAATTATGTATGTTACATTGTATTTTTTCTTTTGTGATATTGGGAATAGCCTATATTCTGCATACTAACCTAACCCTTACTTTTTACATCCAACAGGATTTGCCGTACGTACAGGGCTGCTACAATCAGATCTTTTAAAACCGGGGGAACTAATACGAAGGAACCACTCTAGTGACAGACGAGAAAATGCATTTTCTGCATACATTAAAAGCCCCGTCTTCTTAAAACCTGATTGGCTCTTTTGTGGGAAATATTAAGCCAGTAAAAAGAACGACAAGCTTTCGTGGTACATCCCTTTTTTATAAGTAAAAACCTTCTAAATACAAGCAATGTGTCTTAACTTTTTGGCGGCCAATTTGCACTATCGAAAGTTGAGCTAAACCATAATTTTAATCTCAATCAGGGCCGGGTCGAGCCCCCCCCCCCCACCCCCCTTGAAAATTGTTGTCCAACTGGTGCAAAAGAAACAAAATACAAATAATATAATTTTTGTTGCATTTTGTAAAGTTTTTTTTATCCCTCCGCCCAAGCAAAATACCCCCTCCTCCACGATTAACATCCTGGATACGACTCTGATCCAAATATGGGAAGATCCTTTTATATTAATAGTACATATTCATATTTGGTGCATCATTAGATTTCAGTTGATAAATCAAGGACATACCTATAGCAAAATCCATAATTACTACATTACCATAACAAAAAGTCATGACAAATAAGCCGTAATGCCATAATTACGCAATTGACTTTTTAAAAAACGTAAAAAATATGTATTAATAAATTTAATATTAATAGCTAGAAATTCAAAGAACTAATTAATGTCAAGCGAGGTATAAGACAAAATCATGATAATGAAAAAAGATAAAATAGAAATAAAGATCAAATAAAAAAACTATAACAATAAAGGGATTGCTTACATCCAACCGTTAAATAGTTTAGTTAAGATACAAATAATTCAATTATTGTTACATAATATAATTTAATTGAGATCAGGGCCGTATCTAGGGGGGAAGGTACCAGGTCTGATCCCCCTCCCCACCCCAATTCGACATTTTTGTCTGACTAGGTACAAAAGTAACAAAAATACATGTTGCAATGAACAACTTTTTCTTGTGTTTTGTAAAGTTTTTCGTCATCCCCCCACCGAACCAAAATATGCCCCTTCCCCGAGCCAAATCCTGGATACGGCTCTGGCTGAGAGGTCAATTCTTCGTGGGCTGCTGGGAATCACTGCCTTGGATGCTATGACATACGATTGCCTTTATTTGCTTGACTTTACTTTATTGAATAAAAAACACACAAATAAGAACTCAGCTCCAGGGACTGAAAAATGATGCTTAGGGCCTAAATTTTAGCCCTTGGAGAAAGTCGAGCATTCATAGTTGTATTTTTTTTTTTTTTTTTTTTTTTTTTTTTTTTTTTTTTTTTTTTTTGGTTGTGTCTCAAGTATTTTTGTTTATATTTGATTAGCTGTATAAGCCTGCACTTTATCTTTAACATCGCTATGATATTTTATGTTATTTATATTTACTTTATACTTGAAGGCTCATGTTCAAGCCCAAATATTGGCCTTCCCGATATTTTTTTTTTTGTCAAGTGCCACTTTACTTTTCATTTAATAAAACTAATTAACTGGAATATTAATTAACTCCAATGGCTAATTAACTCCAAGGAGCAGTAACCGTAAAGCTCTTGTCAGTGACAGTGAGGGGTTTTAGATTAAACAATTATTTTTAACAGAAACCATAAGAATGGAGTTTTTCTTCAGAACAATAAGTTCTTATTGACTCTTACTTAGGCTGCACGCAGACAATTTTTCGTAGAAAAAAGGGAGGGGGGTCGTGAACCTATAAACAATTGACTAAGAAGGCTAAAGTTTGAAAAAAGATGTATCATTCGCCAAAAATGTATTATTTTTCTTAATTTTTAGCTATCCCCTTTTTGGTACATTCTAAATCTTCTATGGAGAGAGAACTGAAAATCCTGCCCTCTCGTGAGGGTACTTTTGATTCTTATTCCCTTTTCCTCAAATAAACAGCCAATGTATGGTTGCAATGAGCACGCAAGACTATTGCAAGGATTCTAGTTTAGTTGAAGGGAGGGGTTTCAAATTAATATATCGCCGTGGACTTCATCTTACGTTTAAGATTAGGGCCTCAACTGCTTAAATATGCTATCTGACTCTTTCGTTTTCATTAAGAGGGTAACAATAGAGGGCTTTTTGTATTTTTTTTTAAGACCGATGCATTCACGTTTAAGATTAGGGCCTCAACTGATTAAATATGCTATCTGACTCTTTTATTTTCATTAAGAGGGTAAAAATACAGGGATTTTTGTATTTTTTAAGAGCCATGTATAGTTCAGATATAATTTTTGAGCAAGAAGCGGTGATCTAGCCGAGTATCCCTTGGATAAGACCCTGTTTGTAAGGAACTACTTTAAATTTCATTCCATACATAGGTAAGGATCCTCAGTTCTTGGCTCCTCCATAAGAGAGGAGCTAATTGGGGGCTAATCATGAGCTAATTGGCTCCTCCCTAAACCTGGGTGATTTAAACAAAATTTGATTTTAATTCAAGAGGTTTTGTACTTGTATACGAGACAAAGTAACGTACAAGAAAGGAGTTGTCATAAATCTTTTATTTTCAAGTCGTGACTGTTAAAATGCCAAGAACACTAAAATAAAAACATTCTTGTCCCCGGACTCATTTTATGCCTATATGTTCAACAGCCACGATTTTTAAGATTGTTCTTTTGGTCATTTCAAAATAGTGAAATTTTTTGGATGTATCCCATCTTCGTCAGTGTTGTCACATCGAAGTGTTGCCTTTTCCCTCAAAGCTCTCTTGATCTTTCTATTTTTTTCGCACTGATAAAAAATACAACTAATTAGTCTAATTAGTCAAATTATTCAAAAAAAATAACTAGTAAACCTTGTCAACGCTTTTTATCAGTTCAAGTTCAAACAATAACAATCTTTACATTGTCAAAAACAACTACACATACAAAGGGAAGCTATGCCTTGTTGAGCTCTTTGAAACCATACGCTTCGAGCTTAATTTCCACTTAAGTTTCCAAATTTTATTTAGCATCCACTGCCATCAAAACTGACTAACTCATTAAAAATTGAATTCTCGTTTCTATTTCTAATATATATATATATATATATATATATATATATATATATATATATATATATATATATATATATATATATATATATATATATATATATATATATATATATATATATATATATATATATATATATATAATATATATATATATATATATTATATATATATATATATATATATATATATATATATATATATTATAATATATATATATATATATATATATATATATATATATATATATATATATATATATATATATATATATATATATATATATATATGATCTCCAAAGACCCTGAAATAGTAGAGGCACCAGATAAGTTAACACTAGATTAAGTTTCCACTTAACCAATTAAAATATTCAGATTTCATTTTGTCGTCAGTACTTCGAGTAAAAACTGTAGAATACTAGAAACACCAGATACCAGAAACAAGATAATTTAACGCCAGGTTAAGTTTCCAATTAATCAATTATACTACTACTACTACTAACAACAATTCACCGCAGCACCAAGACGCCTGAGGCCAACACAGCTATGCACGCTCCTCCTACATCCTAATCCATTAACCCCGGACGACTTGCTTTCTGTTTAGCCCTAGATGGTTGGCCGAAAAGGACAATCTTTGGTAATCTGTCATCTTTCATCTGCAGAACGTGCCCTAGCCATCTCTACCTTTCTCTCATTATAGCCTTAAAAAGCGGGATTCAACCACACTTTTCGCACAGCCTACTATTCGAAATACGGCCAGTCAGCCGGGTACCCAGAACAGTCCTTAAGCAATTTCTCTAGCAAATCTTCATCCGCTTTTCGGAGCGTCCATGCTTCAGAGCCATATTTGACCACTGTCATCACTGTAGCTTCCAATATTCTAATCTTGGTTTGCAGACTTATCTTCCTATTCTTCCAAACTTTTTTTAACTGTGAAAAAACACCCTGAGCCTTGAATATTTTACTTTTAAAATCTTCACTGCTCCCACCGTCTTTACTACTAATAGGTATATCCATACAATGCCAATTACTCTCAGCCTACCTGCTCTGTTTAGAATTTATGTATCATGGAAGGTCATTATAAAATCCTCGTCCTGAATAAATGTATCATAAGTTATCGATTCCACGCTAGAAAAGCTTTTAAGGAAGAATGAGAAATTCTTTTCAACTACCATCAATAATGAACTGGCAGTGAATAATTTGAAATTCAGTGACAAATGGAGTCAGGAAATTTAAGTCAATTCCTATCACTTTGAGAAATGGGATCCCCGATATCATTTTGTCAGGTAGGTTTTTTTTTCAGCTAGCTGGCAGTCAATTTTTGTATGTGCAAAAACACCTGACTTAGTATTTTAGGAACTAAACACATGAAAAAAAAATTGAAGGATACTAATATTACAGAGAAAAAAAAGTTTATTTAAAAAAAAAAAATTTAATCAAAAACTTTTTTCTTACTAGCTTATAATTTTAGACAAAAGAATTAATTTGTTTTTGTGTTCTTGTCATTGGCTCAAAATTTGACAGAGTAACAACGGATAAACAAAAGGGATGTTATTTGGCATCCCTTTCTGACATGTGCTTAAAGAGCATTTTGATTGGCCTACGAAAATATGTCACAAAAATAAACCAATGAAATTAAAGAACACTTTTAACACGAAGGAATAAGACAGCAATTTTGTCTTTTTCTCCTTGTAAAAACTGGGTCCTGATGTCAGTTTGACATTTGTCAGATACTTTGAATGCTCAAAATTTAATTCTTAAGTGCTCAAACTTTAAAATGAATACATAGAACTTATTAAACACTTAATTACTCTGAATCTTTATATATTTAAGAAGTATCTAAACTCTATTTGACTAATCTATTAAAACTTATTAGAAGATGTTCTAATATCAATAAATGTCTTTAGTTTCTAATAAAGACATTTATTCTAATATATATATATATAAGAATAGACCTAATAAACAACACTTTTTGTAGAACTATAGTAAATAATACTATAATAAATCTAATCAAAAGACATCTTCTATTCATAGAATTCAGTCTGTGTATCCTGTATGTATTACTACACTGTTCATCCAATCTCTAAAAAACTTTTAAGAAGTTTTGAGTATACTCTTGCGAAGGCCTTATGATAATTTCCCTGCCCGCTCAAGGCCCTCTTGATCTTTCTAATACTTTCTTCACTGACTGAAATTAGAGATCCCCTGAAAACAAATACTGAATGGTTACTTCCGCCCACATTAGTCACATTTTGGGATATCAATTATCCAACAACGCCCAACGGTTAAGTTAATAGCCCAAACCTAATTTTTCAAATACTTTTAAACTTAAATATGATTGTTGTTTTGCACGTGAGGGAAGTTTCCCAGGGAGAAATTGTCCGCGAGGGGGGAAATTTCCCAAAGGTAAATTGTCCGAGAGGGGGGAAATTTCTGTGTTAATTTTTAAGGGACATTTTCTACGGGGAGAACTTTCTCAGGAGAGGATTTTCCACGGGGGCGTTTTCTGGTGGGATAATTGTCCACAGGAAGAGTTTTCCCCGGGGGAATGTCCCAAATACTTTAAAATTTAAAAATATGATCATTATGAAAACGCGAGAGGAATTTTGTGTGCAGGATAATTTTACAGGGGGAATTTTCCGCGGAGGGCGAGTTCTTTGCAAGGCGGAATGTTCCACGGGTGAATTTTCCTTCAATTTCAATATTTTTAGATCGCAGCAACCCCATGACAGGTAAGCTCGTTTAATTACATTCAAGACAATATTCTAAAGAAGACATCTATCTTTATATCTATTGTATTTATATTCGACTTTCAAATGTCGAATCGATCGGGATGGAGAATTCGAGTAGAGAATAGGGGAAATAATTAGGGGAAAACTTACCATTTCTCGTTTCTTCTCCAATGGCAGCATCTTGTTCCAAATTTTTCAATTCAAAATCGAGATTAGCTTGCGTTTCTTCTAAATTCCATGTCAATAAGGCTATAAAACAAAATTTATCGGTTAATTTATTGAAAAATCGCCTTGTATGAATAAGTTACCTGATTATATCTATCTGAATAATGCAAAAGTATCTAACAATTAAATAAAATATGAATTTCGGAGAACAAATGTCGAATGAAGCTCTTTTCTATAGAATCATTCAGGGATGAAATTTGATCCAGGACAAATTATAAAGACATTTATAAAATAAACTTTTACATTACGTCGCAAAGGAGTTGTTTAAAGAGAATGGAAATTTGACTATAGGAGTAATTTAAGATTTGGACTGAAATCTAGTTAAATATATTATAGGCCGGGTTGCCATCCAAGATAAATATTTTGAGAGTTTGGTGCTAACTGACAACCTGACTTTTTCAAATAAAAACCTGTATTTTTTTTGGTAAGTATTTCAGTTGTGTAAACATGATGTAAAAAATAAAAACTTCAAGCTTCAAGGCCGGTTTAACGATTAAATCTCTAGTAATTGAACATTTCAGTATTGAAAGCATTAAGTACTCATTAAGTCATTTTTTAAATATTACTATTATTCACCATGTAATATTCACCAATTGATTCGCCATTAATTCATTATTAATTATTGTCATTATTATGTCATTTTTCAATTAGTTTTGCTAAGTTTAGCTCTTTCTAAAAAACTAAAAAAAATTAATAACATCACAAAAATTAAAATACTTAAAATACAAATACATTTTTAAAACATTTGAAAATGGGCGCTAGCCAAGGAACAGTTTTTAGGTTGAAACTACTACTAAATTACTAATTACTAAATTATTAATTACTCTTACTAACAATTCACTGAAGCACCAAACCACAAGAAGCACACTCCTTCTTCACTCCAATCTATTCAAAGCTTCTCTGTTTACCCCCTCACACGAAATTACAACCTCTTCCCAATCCATCTGGGGACGACCTACTTTTTGCTTGATCCCAGATGGTGGGTCAAAAATTAACCTGGCGATCTGTTATCCTCTATCCGTACAACGTTGCCTACCCTTTATTTCAACGTTGCTTACCCTTTATTTGAACGTTACCTTATCCATTACGTCATTAAATCCCTCGAAAGAGGGGTCAAAACGTATTTTTGTACCTAATTAAATAAGAAAGAACAAGTTTTTTCAACTGAAAGTAAGGAGCAACATCAAAACTGAAAACGAACAGAATCTATTAGGTATATGAGGGGGTTCGTCCCCTACCTCGCTCTTTGCGCTAAAGTTCGAATTTTGTTCCAATTCTTTAAGAATGACCCATGAATCCCAAAGGCCGTTTAATTGGAATAATTAGCTCTTTTGAAAGTACTAAAAAAACTTTAGTGTAAAGAGCGAGGTATTGACTAGGGGGTGAACCCCCTCATATACGTAATAATTTCTGTTCGTTTAAAGTTTTAATGTTGCTCCTTACTTTCAGTTGAAAAAAACTTGTTTTTTTATTTAATTTCTGATCGTTTTTTAAATAATGTTGGGAAATCCGGTGCACCCTTCATTGAAATGTCCCCCATGAAAACTTCCTCCATTGAAAGATTCTCCCACGCAACCTCCCTCGTAACTCGTAACTAGATTCTCCCTCGTAACTTTTGATGAGTAAAACTAAACTTGATGAAACTAAAAATCCGATTCTTTTGATGTGTCTATTGGTGTCAAAACTCCGTTTTTTAGAGTTTCGGTTACTATTGACCGGGTCGCTCCTTACTTATAGATCGCTACCACGAACTGTTTGAAAAAATTATCCTAGGCATTTTCTTGGGAGAATGTTCGAGAATTTTCCTCAACCTTTCGTAGCACCAATATCAGAGAGCTAAACTTGATCCCCGGTATTACCATAGCTCCCAATGTTCTAATTAGTTCGCAGACTTATAATCCTATTCTTCCCGAAGTTCTTCGAAGTTCTTCGAAAAACTTCTTCGAAGTTTTTCAACTTTGCAAAACACCCTGCACCTTGGGTGTTTTACTTTTTACACCTTCATAGCTTCCATCATCTTTACTAACCATACTACCCAGGTAAATGGAGCTATTCACTTGATCGACTGTCTTGGTGCAGAACATCACATTTTTATCCTCATTTGCTTCTAGTCTAAGCGACTCGGTCTTCTTAACATTAATTGTTAAGCTTATGCTTGAGCACGGAACTCAAAAATCCCCAAAAATTCAGTCATTTCGACAACATATTTATCTAGAACACTGAGATCTGGTTGATTTTGAAAATAATACGCTTACTATTCAGTTCGTTGTCTTTTTTCTTCGTTTGCATTATCTGTTGTTTTTTCTTCGTATTTTTGTATTTATTCCTGATTTATTTTTGTGTGAGTTTACATTTATTGTAGATGTGAAATACCGGCTTTTCAGTTCAGTATCTATCTGTCTATACGCCACAGCATAAACTTATATATTTATGTTTTGCTATACACTCCGATCAGCTATATAGTATGAATCTACGACAGTTTCACATTCTCATCTAAACGAATTCCTCTCCCATAGCCTTTTCCGTGTTCCACAGGACAAGTCAATCAAAATAACAGAGGAGGAAGGACACAACCCAGCATAGCCCTTGATTCCACACCGAACCGATTAGTGACCTCCATGGGCATATGCAGTATTTTTGTTGGGGGGGGGGGGGTATTTTTTCGAAGGTTTTCTTACAAAACATTCTTTAAAAAAAACATATATAATTTTGTTTGGTACTTGTATGGAATAGGCCCTGCCTAATATTCTTCTAATATATTTCTCTGACGCTCAATCCTATAGAGATATACCAAAGTAAGATAAAATTATAACACTTTAGAAATAAATTTGGGCTATGTATTTGCACATTAGGGGGGGGGGGGGGGGGTAAAGCATAGCGGGTCTGCATGCCTAAAGTGTTAGGTACAATTATAAGGTGATTAGGTAAGATCTTTCATAGGTACAATTATTCTGCACATTATGTTGTAAAAATTGTATTCTAATTTCATACTGTCCAAATACTTCCCCCCCCATTCCCTAATGTGCAAATATATAGCCCAAATTATATATTTTCCATCGATTCTGTCAATTCTCTTTGTCATGTCTCACGCTAAGCTGAAAAAAACTAACAAAGAAACCGGTTCTATAATGCGTCAATGAATGAACAACTTGAGCGGTAGGGCGTACATCATACAAGTGCCATTTTTATATGCATTTTTGTTATGTTTTTAAAAGTCGGAAAAATAATTCAGGTGGGAGGGGGTCAAACGCGGAAATCCCATTAGATACGGCCTTGCTAACCCCACTTCCAACCTTAACCATAGCAATATTATTCTCGCTCATAGCACTAGTCACTTTGATATACTTAACAGTAAATTATAAAGGGATAGGACCTTCCCTAATGCTTTTTTATCGACTGAAGTAAACCCCTGGTAATAATCTATAAAACTGGAGATATGGATCTGATAATTTAAACACTTCTCAATCATTATGTAAGAGTGAAAACATGGTCGAAACATCCTCTCCCCTTTCTATCCCTACCCCTTCATTCTCCCAAAACCTTTTCTACAGCATGTCTAATCAGTATAATCAAGGTAAATAATTATGCTTCCGATAAATCCGTGGCGTTCTGCAAAGAGGGCCGCTTTCTCCCAAAAATGAGTTAAGCCTATGTTTCTAAGAGCTTGGAGAGATCTATTGATAAGGTCTATTCAAACTGGATTTATCCTTAATTCTGACCTGGTTGTAAATTGTTCAAAAAGGGCGTAAAAAGAGCGTAAGTCCCTTATCTTCTAAGTAACGAGTAATTCAGCAATTTGGACAATCCCATTGGATTCCGATCAAAAAGTTCACTTGGAATCAGGCTTTAAAGCTTCAAGTTTCTTAAGTTCTGTTTGGTAAGAAAGAATTGTCATTGTGTGCTTTTATTTTCATTTCGCTCTCTTTTAAAATTAGGAAAAGTGAAGTTGGGCCCTTATTGCAAAACGAAAAGGAACTATCAAGCTAAAGCCTCTGTAATTCCCACGCTCACTTTTATCATCTATCTTATCAAGCAGTTTAACTAACGTTTTCCTAAGACCACTTGGCGCGTCACCTTTTTGAAAAACACTATTAACAACATTCCGTAATTTATCTTTAACTTGATAACCACCATATTTCAAAAACTTGCTTACAAAACTATCAACATCAGAGGTCTTACTATTTTTCTAAACTTTAAGCACTGTCTCTAACTTCTCCCAAAATAAATCTTCCTTCAGTTTCAATTTATTAAATATTTCCCTGCAAAAAGCGCGTAATTTTTTTATGTGCGCCAAAATACGAGCAAAACTGGTAAAAAAACAATACGGCAGGTTCTAGCTTGAAAAACGCCACCGCCGTTCATCCCTTGGTAAATTTGGAGCAGCTTAAAAACTGGACTGATCTGATTTATCGTGCCAGGCACACTGCCTGGCACAAAGTGCCAGGTCACTTATATAGCTAAAAATAAGAGAAAAGGTATCAACTTTGAGTTCCATATTGGGCTTGAAATTGAATTTGCAAACAAAGCAATTATTATATTCAGAAAGAGCATAAAAAAGGCATTGAGGGGTATGTTCACCTTAGTAGAGATGGGGGTACCAGCCGTGACAGGACATAATTTATGCATGCTTTTATGGTTTTTGTCAGTGAGAATTTGAAAAAACAGGAATTTTGTCACATTTATGGATGGTTTTATGGACTTTCTCAGTGAGAATGAAAAAACAGGAACTTTGTCACATTTATGGTTGTTTTCATGGATGGTTATGTGTGTTGATTATTTGATGGTTTTATGGATTTTGTCAGTGAGAATAGAAAAACAGGAACTTCGTCACTTCCTTCTTGTTGTTGTTCAATGCAGATGTTATGAGTTTCCGGGAAACAGTATTTGTTATTGTTGTTCAAGCCAAATGTTATGAGTTTCCATGGTAACAGTATTTGTTGTTGTTTTGGGCACGCTCTCAGCGAATGCCAAGGTCAATGTTGTTGTTGTTTTGGGCACGCGATAGAGTCATTTGGGAGAACACGTGGTTAATTAAAGCGATTGGGAATTTGGAACACCTGTGCTGTCGACCTCAATTCACCTATCGTGAATCAATAATTCCCCTTAGAAACAACAAATTAATTCCCCTTTCTTGACAGATCAATCAACCAATGACATCATCTGTCAGACTTTAAAAATTTTCGCATAGAAACAATTCTCCAGGAATAGATCCAAGTCATTAATGTCTTTGCCTCGGAAACAACTCTTTTGGTCGAACTCCAAAGGATATTAATAACCAAACGCCATGGAAAACAATTCTCCAAGAAACATCTTAGCGATGAATTGTTTTAGCGCGGGAATCAGGTTTCTTATTAATTTGAAATGCATTAGCACAGAGATGCCAAAAACAAAAGGAACACGCTGAATTACGTTTAGGGATTATTTGGGCGAAACTGTTTTAGACAGGTCATGGAATTATTTCGGCGAAACATTTAGAGACATTTCAAAAGATGATTTATGAAGAACTTGCGGTTGAGGTTTTGAGTGTGGTCGTTATAATACACAAGTTCTATTTGAACAGTGTTGTGAGGTCCTCTACCACAACCCAAAGGGTTCCGATCCCCCTACCCCAACCCCAAATGGTTCCAATCCCTCTACCCGAACCCCAAAGGTCCACCGGGCTCCCAAAGGGCCACCCGGCCCTCACGTGCCGCCCAGACCCCCAAAGGCCCTCCCCAGACTCCCAAAGGCCCTCCCCCGATCCCCAAAGGTCCACCGGGCTCCCAAAGGACCAATCGGTGCTCAAGGGTCCCCTCAGACCCCCAAAGGCCCTCCCTGGGCCCCCAAAGGCCCTCCCCCGGTCCTCAAAGGTCCCCCGGGCTCCCAAAAGACCACTCAATCCTCAAGGGCCCCCGGATCCCCAAACGCCCTCCCCGGGCCCCCCAAAGAGTCCTCTCTCCATTTTTTTAATACTTTTTTTATGGCTTTATTATATCTTTTCTTAACAAGTTCCTTTCATAATGTCATTCCTAAACCCATTTTCCAACCTCAAAGAGTCCCCTCCCCACTTCGTAAATACTTTCTTGAATTTTTTAACATGGTATTTTTTTAACTTTTTTACGAATCTTAAAATGACATAAACATAAAAAAACTCACGCACACACACACACACACAAAAACATACACACACACACACACACAAAACTTACACACACACACGAAAACTTACACACACACGCCAAAACTTACACACACACAAAAACTTACACACACACACACAAACTTACACACACACACACACAAAACTTACACCCACATACAAAAGCTTACACACAAAAAAACTTACACACACACACACAAAAACTTACACCCACACGCAAAAACTTACATGCACACAAAAACTTACATGCACACAAAAACTTACACACACACAAAAACTTACACACACACACACAAAAACTTACACACACACACACAAAAACTTACACACACGCACAAAAACTTACACACACACACAAAAACTTACACACACACACGAAAACTTACACACACACACGAAAACTTACACACACACGCCAAAACTTACACACACTCAAAAACTTACACACACACACACACAAAAACTTACACATGCACACGAAAACTTACATGCACACAAAAACTTACATGCACACAAAACTTACACACACACAATTAGACAAAAAAATTGTGATATTTATGCACAGTTATGTTTAAGCAATAAATATCTTAAGCCTCAACCGTTTTTATTCTTTAGAATAGTCCATCGCCATGAAAATTATACTTTCAGGTTCAGCATGTAAGAGAACCCTAAATGCTCATCCCAAAAAAAGGTAAGTTAACCCTAAACGCTCAAAGAATTTCTCTGAAATTACACTTTCAGGTTCAGCATGTAAGAGAACCCTAAATGCTCATCCCAAAAAAAGGTAAGTTAACCCTAAACGCTTAAAGAATTTCGTCACAAAACTTACACACACACACGAAAACTTACACACACACGTCAAAACTTACACACACAAAAACTTACACACACACACACAAACTTACACACACACACACAAAAACTTACACCCACACGCAAAAACTTACATGCACACAAAAACTTACATGCACACAAAAACTTACACACACACAAAAACTTACACACACACACAAAAACTTACACACACACACACAAAAACTTACACACACGCACAAAAACTTACACACACACACAAAAACTTACACACACACACACGAAAACTTACACACACACACACGAAAACTTACACACACACGCCAAAACTTACACACACTCAAAAACTTACACACACACACACACAAAAACTTACACATGCACACGAAAACTTACATGCACACAAAAACTTACATGCACACAAAACTTACACACACACACAATTAGACAAAAAAATTGTGATATTTATGCACAGTTATGTTTAAGCAATAAATATCTTAAGCCTCAACCGTTTTTATTCTTTAGAATAGTCCATCGCCATGAAAATTATACTTTCAGATTCAACATGTCAGGGAACAAACTTTCAGGTTCAGCATGTAAGAGAACCCCAAATGCTCATCCCAAAAAAAGGTAAGTTAACCCTAAACACTCAAAGAATTTCTCTGAAATTACACTTTCAGGTTCAGCATGTAAGAGAACCATAAATGCTCATCCCAAAAAAAAGGTAAGTTAACCCTAAACGCTCAAAGAATTTCTCTGAAATCGCACTTTCAGGTTCAACATGTAAGAGAACCCTAAATGCTCATCCCTAAAAAGGTAAGTTAACCCTAAACGCTTAAAGAATTTCGTCACAAAACTTACGCACACACACGAAAACTTACACACACACGCCAAAACTTACACACACAAAAACTTACACACACACACACACACACAAACTTACACACACACACACAAAAAAACTAACACCCACACACAAAAGCTTACACACACAAAAACTTACACACACACACACATAAAAACTTACACCCACACGCAAAAACTTACATGCACACAAAAACTTACATGCACACAAAAACTTACACACACACAAAAACTTACACACACACACAAAAAAACTTACACACACACACAAAAACTTACACACACGCACAAAAACTTACACACACACACACACACACACAAAAACTTACACACACACACGAAAACTTACACACACACACACACACGAAAACTTACACACACATGCCAAAACTTACACACACACAAAAACTTACACACACACACACACACACAAAAACTTACACATGCACACGAAAACTTACATGCACACAAAAACTTACATGCACACAAAAACTTACACACACACACAATTAGACAAAAAAATTACGATATTTATGCACAGTTTCAACTAACTACGGCTAAGCATGTTAAAGGCGAGCCATTTTCTTGCGAGAAAACAAAAATCAGAACACACACACACCTTAGAAAATATAGCCTCCTTTGAAGTTGCAATCGTCTTTAAGAATCGACAGATTGTTAATGCTTAAACTTTTACGTTTCTTATAAAGTAATAAACAGGATTACTTAATATTTTTCAATATAACCATAATTTTCCTGTATAAAATTCATCAATTAGCCGGATATGGTTTTTTTTTACATACGGGCAGAGATTTAATGTCCATGCTAGAAGTCTATACAAGATTTAATGTCCTTGGTAAAAGCTTAAATGAGATTTAATGTTCTTGGTAAAAGCCTGTACGGAATTTAATGTCCAGTTTTTATAAAGGGGGGAGGGGGGAATTATGTGTTATTTATGAAAATGACGACACATCAACCGAAAACCGTCAACGCGAACTCCGATTAACCATCACCAAAGTGTCACAATACCATCAGTGCACCAACACCTCTCGGAAAATAGGGGGGTAAAGGTCAACTGCGAAGATATTTAGCCTACAGAAAAAATTGCTCATTGTTCCTTTAGTAGCCACACAATTAGACTAAAAATTACGATATTTATGCACAGTTTCAACTAACTACGGCTAAGCATGTTAAAGGCGACCTAAAAAGGTAAGTTAGCCCTAAACGCTTAAAGAATTTCACCGAAATCACACTTTCAGGTTAGGATAGGTAGGACCCCGACCCCACTACCCCAACCCCGATTTAATGTCCTTGGTAGAAGTCTATACAAGATTTAATGTCCTTGGTAAAAGCATATATGAGATTCAGAATTGATATTTTTATAGTCATAGAATAACTAGACACAAACATTCAGATTTTCCCACAGTTAAGGGGGGGATTTTGAAAGATACTTATTGACTGCATTCTGCTTGAAAAATAACTTTTTGGTATTTTCACCGAAAAATTCAAAATTACCCATTGTTCCCCTTAAGCTTTAAGAAATATATCTGAACCTCCCCTCTAACTTTTCATGAATTGATACCACTGCTTATACGTAAATCAAAACAAGACGAAATCTGATCTGGAAGCTTCAAGCTATAGAATCCATAAGACAATTATTAAACCAAGTAAGACAGGGCTTTAAAGACTTTAAACAGTAAGTCTTTAAAAAAAGCTGAATGATCATTGAGAACAACACTATTAATAAAAAAAAAGATGCAGAAAATGTAGTGTAAGATAAGCGCTGATAATTTCAAACACCCAGCATAGGAAAGGAGTTTAAAGAAATATAGGAACGTCATGGGAGTCAGTAAATAGTGAAGCTTTTATCATATTAGGGCGAAGGACGAGCGTGTGCAGTTGTGTTGCCCTTTACAGCGTGGTGTTGCCCTTTGGAGCTGTAAGTAGTTGTATTTATAAAGGTCTACAAAAGAAGTAAGCCTATGTCCAATCTCCCCTTTGAAAAATATAGAACTGTTTTGACACTCCTGGTCATTGGTGAACAGTTCTGGATAATCAGTTTATATACTGAAATCAGCCGAAGTTTTGTAACACAGGTCCATAGCCTCTGACGTAAGTCTTTATGATCATTGGTGAAATTATGATAACAGCTAATGAGGTCTATTTGTCTGTGTTGCACAAAGAAATTACACAACACAATTAAAAACATGCATTCGTTTAGGTTCCTATTTATATTTTTTTACTAAGGAAGCTTCAACTAATTTGTTATTTCCGAGAACTCTGATGAGGAGGCTATATAAAGCAAAAGGGTTACAAGTATATTAAAAGGTAATGAGTGTTTGCTAATGAAGAATTTGCTGTCGTTGGGGGCCCAAATTCACAAGGACTTAGTGATATCTTCCTTGTTCCTATGAATTTCAGAGTATAATGGTCAATATCAGTGATGAGCACAGAGAGGAGGGGGCCTCAAGGCCCAGACTCCCCCAGAATCCTATTTTGTCTGAATTTTCGGGTACTTTTTATTCAAACTATCCAATAGATTTTTTATTCCCTTCCCCGAAAAGAAACATTTTGCATATGTGTCTCATCTTTTTTATACTGGGTCCACTCATTTGGTTTACTTTAACCTGTAGAATGCACATTAATGGTACAATTCAGTAGCTTTACAAACATTGTCAATCAATACAGAAAGGTCGTTAAATATTAAAAGTTCATAACTGCAAAAATTCCAAATAACGTAAATGATTATGGATGGCCGAGCTAAGATAGTCCTTAACCTTTGCATAGTTATAAGTAAAAAGGAAGCATATAAAAAAGCATTAAGTCCTTAAAATACTTTTCTGTAAGAAGCAAATGAACGGAAAGCATAGAGACATCACTTACAGCGTGCAAATTGATCGTTCCCCATTGATCAAGAGGTCTCTCCCTAATTGGAGCATAACGGTCAACATACCCGTCCCATGACCCATGTAAATCATAGGTCACGTACTAGCTACCACAGACCCAGAAGGGCTGAATTCACATTTTAGAGACAAAAAGTGCACACCGAAAAGCCATATTAAGAGCTATATTTGTGAGTTTTTCTCTGAAAATTCCTATTTCTTGCCAAGCCTTGACCTCCCTAATTAAAGGATATGAATTAGAACCATGGGGACGTAATTTCGTCGTATTTTGCCTATTTTCGTTGGAAAAAACACTGAAAAGCCATATTAAGAGCTATATTTTTGAGTTTTTCACTGAAAATTCCCTTTTTTGCCAAGCCATGACCTCCCTAATTGAAGGATATGAATTAGAACCGAGGAAACGTAATTTCATTGTATTTTGCATATTTCCATTGGAAAAAACACTGAAAAGCCATATTAAGAGCTATATTTCATCGTATTTTGCATATTTCCGTTGGAAAAAACACTGAAAAGCCATATTAAGGGCTAATTTGTGAGTTTTTCACCGACAATTCCTTTCTAGCCAGGCCTTTATAATCAATGGAACTTAGTTCATTGTATTTTACATATTTTTGATTGGAAAACACACCGAAAGGTCATATTATATGAACTTACATCAAGCATTGGAGAGCTTACATTTGAAGAACTATCCATTATTTGCATATATTCTTCTATATTTCAGACTATACTGTTTTCAAAAACCTCAAAACCCAGAAATATACTCACTTAACGGTTAACTATTCACGAAAATCGTACTAGGTCACGCTATTAGAACAATAATTACCGCTCTATCTGTCGTTCACAGGGAACAGATTCAAAACCTTTACTTCCTACATCATTTGGTTTAATTACGACAAACGTGGCATGTCCAATACAGATTAAAACCAGAAAAGACCAGAAACACATAAAAATAAGAAAAAAGGGAATCGCAATCAATCTTGTGTCGAAGCGCTAGCGATCTAAGTGAAGAATGATGTGGGACACAACATGTTGTTTAGGTTTTTCTACATAGCCGGACACTTCATATAGAAGGTGTTATCGTAGAAACTTCAAAACAGGCTCATTTGATTTGAAATTAAAGTGGATAATGTCCAATTCACAGGAGGGGTATGAAAACTATGGTTTTAACAACGATATGCAAGACTAGAAAGAAAAGTCTTTAGGAGTTACCCCCCCCCCCTCCCCTTCCGCCTCAACCGTCGCTCTTGAAATCACCACACCCCTGCCCCCAAAACTCAAATTTTCCAGAGGATTTTAAAATCCCCCCCCCAAACACAAAATTTCTAGGAACGTATCCTCATCATATTTAAATATTTTCGCTGGAAAACCTGCTTACCGAAGCGTTAGTGCTACCTAAGTAAAGAACTATGTGACTACAATATGTTGTTTTTGTTTTTTTCATCATAGCCAGGGAACTTCGTATAGAAGGACTCATCGCAAAAACTTTGAAAAGGACTCATTTGATTTGAAATTAAAGTGGATAGTGACCAATTCACAGGAGGGGGGAGCGTGAAAACTATGGTTTTTAACTATGATATACAAGACTAGAAAGAAACGTCTTTAGGAGTGGGGCTGCCCATCACCTCAACCCTCGCTCTTGACATCCCCCCCTCCCCCCCCCCTAAAGTTGAAATCTAATCTAAACTAGCATAACCACAAAATTACACAATATTGCATAGAAATACCAAAACCATAGGTTAGGCTATGTCAGGTTAGGTTAGAAGTTAGGTTTCTCCACGTTTAAGTCAGGTTAGATTAGGTTAGCTTATCATGAGTGCTCACGATAAGCTAACCTAATCTAACCTGACTTAAACGTGGAGAAACCTAACTTCTAACCTAACCTGACATAGCCTAACCTATGGTTTTGGTATTTCTATGCAATATTGTGTAATTTTGTGGTTATGCTAGTTTAGATTAGATTTCAACTTTAGGGGGGGAGGGGGATGTCAAGAGCGAGGGTTGAGGTGATGGGCAGCCCCACTCCTAAAGACTTTTCTTTCTAGTCTTGTATATCATAGTTAAAAACCATAGTTTTCACGCTCCCCCCTCCTGTGAATTGGTCACTATCCACTTTAATTTCAAATCAAATGAGTCCTTTTCAAAGTTTTTGCGATGAGTCCTTCTATACGAAGTTCCCTGGCTATGATGAAAAAAACAAAAACAACATATTGTAGTCACATAGTTCTTTACTTAGGTAGCACTAGCGCTTCGGTAAAGAGGTTTTCCAGCGAAAATATTTAAATATGATGAGGATACGTTCCTAGAAATTTTGTGTTTGGGGGGGGGGATTTTAAAATCCTCTGGAAAATTTGAGTTTTGGGGGCAGGGGTGTGGTGATTTCAAGAGCGACGGTTGAGGCGGAAGGGGAGGGGGGGTGGGGTAACTCCTAAAGACTTTTCTTTCTAGTCTTGCATATCGTTGTTAAAACCATAGTTTTCATACCCCTCCTGTGAATTGGACATTATCCACTTTAATTTCAAATCAAATGAGCCTGTTTTGAAGTTTCTACGATAACACCTTCTATATGAAGTGTCCGGCTATGTAGAAAAACCTAAACAACATGTTGTGTCCCACATCATTCTTCACTTAGATCGCTAGCGCTTCGACACAAGATTGATTGCGATTCCCTTTTTTCTTATTTTTATGTGTTTCTGGTCTTTTCTGGTTTTAATCTGTATTGGACATGCCACGTTTGTCGTAATTAAACCAAATGATGTAGGAAGTAAAGGTTTTGAATCTGTTCCCTGTGAACGACAGATAGAGCGGTAATTATTGTTCTAATAGCGTGACCTAGTACGATTTTCGTGAATAGTTAACCGTTAAGTGAGTATATTTCTGGGTTTTGAGGTTTTTGAAAACAGTATAGTCTGAAATATAGAAGAATATATGCAAATAATGGATAGTTCTTCAAATGTAAGCTCTCCAATGCTTGATGTAAGTTCATATAATATGACCTTTCGGTGTGTTTTCCAATCAAAAATATGTAAAATACAATGAACTAAGTTCCATTGATTATAAAGGCCTGGCTAGAAAGGAATTGTCGGTGAAAAACTCACAAATTAGCCCTTAATATGGCTTTTCAGTGTTTTTTCCAACGGAAATATGCAAAATACGATGAAATATAGCTCTTAATATGGCTTTTCAGTGTTTTTTCCAATGGAAATATGCAAAATACAATGAAATTACGTTTCCTCGGTTCTAATTCATATCCTTCAATTAGGGAGGTCATGGCTTGGCAAAAAAGGGAATTTTCAGTGAAAAACTCAAAAATATAGCTCTTAATATGGCTTTTCAGTGTTTTTTCCAACGAAAATAGGCAAAATACGACGAAATTACGTCCCCATGGTTCTAATTCATATCCTTTAATTAGGGAGGTCAAGGCTTGGCAAGAAATAGGAATTTTCAGAGAAAAACTCACAAATATAGCTCTTAATATGGCTTTTCGGTGTGCACTTTTTGTCTCTAAAATGTGAATTCAGCCCTTCTGGGTCTGTGGTAGCTAGTACGTGACCTATGATTTACATGGGTCATGGGACGGGTATGTTGACCGTTATGCTCCAATTAGGGAGAGACCTCTTGATCAATGGGGAACGATCAATTTGCACGCTGTAAGTGATGTCTCTATGCTTTCCGTTCATTTGCTTCTTACAGAAAAGTATTTTAAGGACTTAATGCTTTTTTATATGCTTCCTTTTTACTTATAACTATGCAAAGGTTAAGGACTATCTTAGCTCGGCCATCCATAATCATTTACGTTATTTGGAATTTTTGCAGTTATGAACCTTTAATATTTAACGACCTTTCTGTATTGATCGACAATGTTTGTAAAGCTACTGAATTGTACCATTAATGTGCATTCTACAGGTTAAAGTAAACCAAATGAGTGGACCCAGTATAAAAAAGATGAGACACATATGCAAAATGTTTCTTTTCGGGGAAGGGAATAAAAAATCTATTGGATAGTTTGAATAAAAAGTACCCGAAATTTCAGACAAAATAGGATTCTGGGGGAGTCTGGGCCTTGAGGCCCCCTCCTCTCTGTGCTCATCACTGATATTGACCATTATACTCTGAAATTCATAGGAACAAGGAAGATATCACTAAGTCCTTGTGAATTTGGGCCCCCAACGACAGCAAATTCTTCATTAGCAAACACTCATTACCTTTTAATATACTTGTAACCCTTTTGCTTTATATAGCCTCCTCATCAGAGTTCTCGGAAATAACAAATTAGTTGAAGCTTCCTTAGTAAAAAAATATAAATAGGAACCTAAACGAATGCATGTTTTTAATTGTGTTGTGTAATTTCTTTGTGCAACACAGACAAATAGACCTCATTAGCTGTTATCATAATTTCACCAATGATCATAAAGACTTACGTCAGAGGCTATGGACCTGTGTTACAAAACTTCGGCTGATTTCAGTATATAAACTGATTATCCAGAACTGTTCACCAATGACCAGGAGTGTCAAAACAGTTCTATATTTTTCAAAGGGGAGATTGGACATAGGCTTACTTCTTTTGTAGACCTTTATAAATACAACTACTTACAGCTCCAAAGGGCAACACCACGCTGTAAAGGGCAACACAACTGCACACGCTCGTCCTTCGCCCTAATATGATAAAAGCTTCACTATTTACTGACTCCCATGACGTTCCTATATTTCTTTAAACTCCTTTCCTATGCTGGGTGTTTGAAATTATCAGCGCTTATCTTACACTACATTTTCTGCATCTTTTTTTTTATTAATAGTGTTGTTCTCAATGATCATTCAGCTTTTTTTAAAGACTTACTGTTTAAAGTCTTTAAAGCCCTGTCTTACTTGGTTTAATAATTGTCTTATGGATTCTATAGCTTGAAGCTTCCAGATCAGATTTCGTCTTGTTTTGATTTACGTATAAGCAGTGGTATCAATTCATGAAAAGTTAGAAGGGAGGGTCAGATATATTTCTTAAAGCTTAAGGGGAACAATGGGTAATTTTGAATTTTTCGGTGAAAATACCAAAAAGTTATTTTTCAAGCAGAATGCAGTCAATAAGTATTTTTCAAAATCCCCCCCCTTAACTGTGGGAAAATCTGAATGTTTGTGTCTAGTTATTCTATGACTATAAAAATATCAATTCTGAATCTCATATATGCTTTTACCAAGGACATTAAATCTTGTATAGACTTCTACCAAGGACATTAAATCGGGGTTGGGGTAGTGGGGTCGGGGTCCTACCTAACCTAACCTGAAAGTGTGATTTCGGTGAAATTCTTTAAGCGTTTAGGGCTAACTTACCTTTTTAGGTCGCCTTTAACATGCTTAGCCGTAGTTAGTTGAAACTGTGCATAAATATCGTAATTTTTAGTCTAATTGTGTGGCTACTAAAGGAACAATGAGCAATTTTTTCTGTAGGCTAAATATCTTCGCAGTTGACCTTTACCCCCCTATTTTCCGAGAGGTGTTGGTGCACTGATGGTATTGTGACACTTTGGTGATGGTTAATCGGAGTTCGCGTTGACGGTTTTCGGTTGATGTGTCGTCATTTTCATAAATAACACATAATTCCCCCCTCCCCCCTTTATAAAAACTGGACATTAAATTCCGTACAGGCTTTTACCAAGAACATTAAATCTCATTTAAGCTTTTACCAAGGACATTAAATCTTGTATAGACTTCTAGCATGGACATTAAATCTCTGCCCGTATGTAAAAAAAAAAACATATCCGGCTAATTGATGAATTTTATACAGGAAAATTATGGTTATATTGAAAAATATTAGGTAATCCTGTTTATTACTTTATAAGAAACGTAAAAGTTTAAGCATTAACAATCTGTCGATTCTTAAAGACGATTGCAACTTCAAAGGAGGCTATATTTTCTAAGGTGTGTGTGTGTTCTGATTTTTGTTTTCTCGCAAGAAAATGGCTCGCCTTTAACATGCTTAGCCGTAGTTAGTTGAAACTGTGCATAAATATCGTAATTTTTTTGTCTAATTGTGTGTGTGTGTAAGTTTTTGTGTGCATGTAAGTTTTTGTGTGCATGTAAGTTTTCGTGTGCATGTGTAAGTTTTTGTGTGTGTGTGTGTGTGTGTGTAAGTTTTTGTGTGTGTGTAAGTTTTGGCATGTGCGTGTAAGTTTTCGTGTGTGTGTGTGTGTGTAAGTTTTCGTGTGTGTGTGTAAGTTTTTGTGTGTGTGTGTGTGTGTAAGTTTTTGTGCGTGTGTGTAAGTTTTTGTGTGTGTGTGTGTAAGTTTTTGTGTGTGTGTGTGTAAGTTTTTGTGTGCGTGTAAGTTTTTGTGTGCATGTAAGTTTTTGTGTGCATGTAAGTTTTTGCGTGTGGGTGTAAGTTTTTATGTGTGTGTGTGTGTAAGTTTTTGTGTGTGTAAGCTTTTGTGTGTGGGTGTTAGTTTTTTTGTGTGTGTGTGTGTAAGTTTGTGTGTGTGTGTGTGTGTAAGTTTTTGTGTGTGTAAGTTTTGGCGTGTGTGTGTAAGTTTTAGTGTGTGTTCGTAAGTTTTGTGACGAAATTCTTTAAGCGTTTAGGGTTAACTTACCTTTTTAGGGATGAGCATTTAGGGTTCTCTTACATGTTGAACCTGAAAGTGCGATTTCAGAGAAATTCTTTGAGCGTTTAGGGTTAACTTACCTTTTTTTTGGGATGAGCATTTATGGTTCTCTTACATGCTGAACCTGAAAGTGTAATTTCAGAGAAATTCTTTGAGTGTTTAGGGTTAACTTACCTTTTTTTGGGATGAGCATTTGGGGTTCTCTTACATGCTGAACCTGAAAGTTTGTTCCCTGACATGTTGAATCTGAAAGTATAATTTTCATGGCGATGGACTATTCTAAAGAATAAAAACGGTTGAGGCTTAAGATATTTATTGCTTAAACATAACTGTGCATAAATATCACAATTTTTTTGTCTAATTGTGTGTGTGTGTAAGTTTTGTGTGCATGTAAGTTTTTGTGTGCATGTAAGTTTTCGTGTGCATGTGTAAGTTTTTGTGTGTGTGTGTGTGTAAGTTTTTGTGTGTGTGTAAGTTTTGGCGTGTGTGTGTAAGTTTTCGTGTGTGTGTGTGTAAGTTTTCGTGTGTGTGTGTGTAAGTTTTTGTGTGTGTGTGTAAGTTTTTGTGCGTGTGTGTAAGTTTTTGTGTGTGTGTGTGTAAGTTTTTGTGTGTGTGTGTAAGTTTTTGTGTGTGTGTAAGTTTTTGTGTGCATGTAAGTTTTTGTGTGCATGTAAGTTTTTGCGTGTGGGTGTAAGTTTTTGTGTGTGTGTGTGTAAGTTTGTGTGTGTGTGTGTAAGTTTTTGTGTGTGTAAGTTTTGACGTGTGTGTGTAAGTTTTCGTGTGTGTGTGTAAGTTTTGTGACGAAATTCTTTAAGCGTTTAGGGTTAACTTACCTTTTTTTGGGATGAGCATTTAGGGTTCTCTTACATGCTGAACCTGAAAGTGTAATTTCAGAGAAATTCTTTGAGCGTTTAGGGTTAACTTACCTTTTTTTGGGATGAGCATTTAGGGTTCTCTTACATGCTGAACCTGAAAGTATAATTTTCATGGCGATGGACTATTCTAAAGAATAAAAACGGTTGAGGCTTAAGATATTTATTGCTTAAACATAACTGTGCATAAATATCACAATTTTTTTGTCTAATTGTGTGTGTGTAAGTTTTGTGTGCATGTAAGTTTTTGTGTGCATGTAAGTTTTCGTGTGCATGTGTAAGTTTTCGTGTGTGTGTGTGTAAGTTTTTGAGTGTGTGTAAGTTTTGGCGTGTGTGTGTAAGTTTTCGTGTGTGTGTGTAAGTTTTCGTGTGTGTGTGTAAGTTTTTGTGTGTGTGTGTAAGTTTTTGTGCGTGTGTGTAAGTTTTTGTGTGTGTGTGTGTAAGTTTTTGTGTGTGTGTGTAAGTTTTTGTGTGTGTGTAAGTTTTTGTGTGCATGTAAGTTTTTGTGTGCATGTAAGTTTTTGCGTGTGGGTGTAAGTTTTTGTGTGTGTGTGTGTAAGTTTTTTTGTGTGTAAGCTTTTGTATGTGGGTGTAAGTTTTGTGTGTGTGTGTGTGTAAGTTTGTGTGTGTGTGTGTGTAAGTTTTTGTGTGTGTGTAAGTTTTGGCGTGTGTGTGTAAGTTTTCGTGTGTGTGTGTAAGTTTTGTGTGTGTGTGTGTGTATGTTTTTGTGTGTGTGTGTGTGTGCGTGAGTTTTTTTATGTTTATGTCATTTTAAGATTCGTAAAAAAGTTAAAAAAAATACCATGTTAAAAAATTCAAGAAAGTATTTACGAAATGGGGAGGGGACTCTTTGAGGTTGGAAAATGGGTTTAGGAATGACATTATGAAAGGAACTTGTTAAGAAAAGATATAATAAAGCCATAAAAAAAGTATTAAAAAAATGGAGAGAGGACTCTTTGGGGGGCCCGGGGAGGGCGTTTGGGGATCCGGGGGCCCTTGAGGATTGAGTGGTCTTTTGGGAGCCCGGGGGACCTTTGGGGACCGGGGGAGGGCCTTTGGGGGCCCAGGGAGGGCCTTTGGGGGTCTGAGGGGACCCTTGAGCACCGATTGGTCCTTTGGGAGCCCGGTGGACCTTTGGGGATCGGGGGAGGGCCTTTGGGAGTCTGGGGAGGACCTTTGGGGGTATGGGCGGCACTTGAGGGCCGGGTGGCCCTTTGGGAGCCCGGTGGACCTTTGGGGTTTGGGTAGAGGGATTGGAACCATTTGGGGTTGGGGTAGGGGGATCGGAACCCTTTGGGTTGTGGTAGAGGACCTCACAACACTGTTCAAATAGAACTTGTGTATTATAACGACCACACTCAAAACCTCAACCGCAAGTTCTTCATAAATCATCTTTTAAAATGTCTCTAAATGTTTCGCCGAAATAATTCCATGACCTGTCTAAAACAGTTTCCCTAAACGTAATTCAGCGTGTTCCTTTTGTTTTTGGTATCTCTGTGCTAATGCATTTCAAATTAATAAGAAACCTGATTCCCGCGCTAAAACAATTCATCGCTAAGATGTTTCTTGGAGAATTGTTTTCCATGGCGTTTGGTTATTAATATCCTTTGGAGTTCGACCAAAAGAGTTGTTTCCGAGGCAAAGACATTAATGACTTGGATCTATTCCTGGAGAATTGTTTCTATGCGAAAATTTTTAAAGTCTGACAGATGATGTCATTGGTTGATTGATCTGTCAAGAAAGGGGAATTAATTTGTTGTTTCTAAGGGGAATTATTGATTCACGATAGGTGAATTGAGGTCGACAGCACAGGTGTTCCAAATTCCCGATCGCTTTAATTAACCACGTGTTCTCCCAAATGACTCTATCGCGTGCCCAAAACAACAACAACATTGACCTTGGCATTCGCTGAGAGCGTGCCCAAAACAACAACAAATACTGTTACCATGGAAACTCATAACATTTGGCTTGAACAACAATAACAAATACTGTTTCCCGGAAACTCATAACATCTGCATTGAACAACAACAAGAAGGAAGTGACAAAGTTCCTGTTTTTCCATTCTCACTGACAAAATCCATAAAACCATCAAATAATCAACACACATAACCATCCATGAAAACAACCATAAATGTGACAAAGTTCCTGTTTTTCATTCTCACTGAGAAAGTCCATAAAACCATCCATAAATGTGACAAAATTCCTGTTTTTTCAAATTCTCACTGACAAAAACCATAAAAACATGCATAAATTATGTCCTGTCACGGCTGGTACCCCCATCTCTACTCACCTTACTGCTAGGTTAGTAATTTAAACTGTTTCAAATTTACCCATCCCTTAGCACTAGGCTTACATAAAACTAAAATTATTCTTATTTCCTTTGATGTTTTGGCACGTGTTCGCTAATTTAATAAAACTTAAACTTAGTAAAACTAAAGTAAAAGTTAATAGTCATCAAAGTTCAGAGCTTTTGCAATATATTTTTTTTATCTGGGACATTTCATTGTGGGACAGACTGCGACCCGATATTGAGAAACGATGCACTAAAAAGCAGAGGCTATTTTTAGGGGGAACAGACGGGGCACTTGCCCTGGGTGCAGAAATTTTACGGGCTAAAATTTTCAAATAAAAATCTAACGGTCATAGTCATTTTTGTAATTTTTGAAATTTTATTTTTATTAGAATGAAGTAGAGGGCGCAGTTAATAAATTAAAATAATTAATAAACTATTGATTATTTAATGAAATAAAACAACAACTAAATAATGATAACTAAATATTTTAAATAATAAATTAAAAAATGGTTGAAAAAAATCATTAATTAATTAATTAATTTTAAATAGTTTCGTCAATAAATGAAAATTTTGTTAGAATTTGAACTGAGATTTTTGTGGGAGACAGGGAGGGGCTTCTAATCAAGATTTTCCCCGGGCAAAACAGAAGCCAGAACCCCCACTGCTAAAATGTAAAGGCTGGAATCCAGAATGAAACTTTGAATACTTTAGTCAAACAGTTCGTTGTAACCAATAGATATATCAAAAGAATCGGCTTTTATGCTGATTTCAATATATATATATTTTATTAAGTTTAATCTTAACCCATCAAAAGTTACGAGCCTGAGAAAATTTTCCTGATTTTCGAAAAAAGGGCAAAACAGGCCCTAAAAGTCAAGTGATCTCAATGAAAATCACACCATCAGATTCAGCGCATCAGAGAACCCTACTGTATAGGTTTCAAGTTCCTATCTGCAAAAATCTGGAATTTCGTATTTTTTGCCAGAAGAAAGATCGCGGATGCGTGTTTATTTGTTTTTCCCCCCAGGGGTGATCGTATCGACCATGTGGTCCTGGAATATCGGGAGAGGGTTCATTCAAACGAAAATTAAAAGTTCTAGCGCTCTTTTTAAGTGACCAAAAAATTGCAGGGCAACTAGGCCCCTACCCCGCCTCTTTTTCCCAAAATCGTCCGACCAAAATTTTGAGATAGCCATTTTGTTCATCATAGTTGAAAGGCCGAATAACTATGCCTTTGGGTATAACATGACCCCCTCCTACACAGCCCGAGGGGAAAAGTCTTTAAGTTATAAAATTTTCCCCTTCTTTGCGCATAGTATTTGTTATTGGGATGTAGGCATACATTTTCGAGTGGGGGGGGGCACATTTTCTGCTGGGGGTTTTTCCACAGGTAATTTCCCATGGGGAGGGAAGTTTCCAGGGATTGAACTTGTCAGGGGAAATTATACACTTGGGAAATTTGCCAGAATTCTTATACAAAAATGTTTTTATATGTCTTGCTTTTTCTTTTCCGTCTCAATTTTACGCGCAGAGTGGTTAAAAGTAATTGTCCGGGATAAATTTTCACCAGTATTTAATTGTCTAAATGATATTTCCGTGGGGAGGGGGTTTCTGCGCGGGGGTAGGGCCACATATCCTGGTATTCTTTAAAAAATGATCAGAAATTAAATAAACAAACAAGTTTTCACAAGTGACAGTAAGGAGCAACATTAAAACTTAAAGCGAACAGAAACTATTATGTATATAAAGGGGTTTGCCACCTCCTCAACACCTCGGTCTTTACGCTAAAGTTTGAATTTTGTCCCAGTCGTTTAATAACGACTCCTGAAACACAAGGGCCGTTTAATTAGAACAATAAGACACTTTTTTAAAAGTACTAAAAATCTAACTGAAACTAAACTAAAGTTTTAACTTAACTTAAAAACTAAAATTACTAAAAAGAGCGATGTGTTGAGGAGGGGCAGCCCCCTTTATATGCGTAATAATTTCTGTTCGTCTTAAGTTTTAATGTTGCTCCTTACTTTCAGTTGAAAAACTTGTTTGTTTTTTTATTTAATTCATTTCAGCTCAAGTTTAAAGGCACACTGAAGATATTTAGATATTTTTTTAGGGGGGGGGGGTAAATATATGAGAAACCGACTACAAAATCCTACTTAAACTAAAAAGTAAACTAAAAAATATTAATACAAATATAAAGTATATCATAATTTAAATCACTCATTATTAATCAGTCATTTACTTGTTACTTTTATCAAAATGTAATTTACTCAACGAAGACCAAAGCAATAAGCGAACAAATAAAGGAAATCATAAGACTAATCACAGGAGCGTGGCTTGCCGAAGAACAGAGTTGTCAGTCGTAAAAAACGTCGTAAAACTGCCAAAATAAATATGTTAGCCTGGATAGCTAACTGGAAAAACAAGGAGGCAGCTACTTTCAGAAATCAAGTGCAGCAGGTGGCACGTCCCGAGCGTGGCGGAAACTGTGCTAAGGGTACTGAAAACTGTGCCAAGCGTGACGGAAACTACCTAGCGGGGCGGAACTGTTTGGAACATGTGGCGCTCCTAGAAGGACACTGGGTGGAGGAAAATCGGCGCCCCGTCGGAAAAAAATAGAAAAAAAGTAGGATTCTGTTTGATCCCTTATGTATGTATAAACGAGTTTGGTAAAAATTCTGAAAAATCAACTGAGTTTTTAAAAATGATCTAGATATTCAGACGCTGCGCTTACACTTGAATATAGTAGTTTTTAAATAAATATTGATAAATATTTAAATAAAATTTAAATAAATATTAAGCTTTTAGACAAAAACTTGCTCTCCATGAGCATCTCCGTTTTAAAAATGTGTACTTATGTATTATCCCGAGCACACTCAAGAAGTTTGCTTTGTTTGATCTGAGTAAAATCGGGTTTTCTCTCGCTTTCGGTTATAATTAGCTTATTTTTTCGTGAAATAAACTCCAATTCAGGTATTGTAATTAAATATTTAATATGTAGACGTGGTTGGGATAGGTATTTAATATGCTTTCCATAATTCTTTGTTGTAGTTTCCGTAATTTTGTGACTAAAGCATTATGTTTGAATCATATTTTGATATGTTTCATTATGATTAACCTAACTTTACTTCTTGAGTGTGCTGGGGATAATGCAAAAAAACACATTCATAAATTTAGTACGATAATATCAAATCATGGGCAGCAAGCTAGTGCTGCCTAAGTAAAGAACAAAGTGGGCACAATGTGTTTTTTTTCTCCATACCTGGGCACTTCGTATCGAAGGAGTTGTCGTAGAAACTTTCGAAAATGGCTCATTCGATTGGAAATTGGAGTGGCTAGTGCCCTTTTTAATAGTCACAAGTGATTGGAGGGCAACTAGCCCCCCCCCACGCCCATCATTCCCCCAAACACATCCAATCAAAATTTTGAGATGGCCATTTTGTTCAGCGTAGTTGATTTCCAGATAGAAACTATGTTTTTGAGGAGGACACTCCCCCACAACCCTCGGGACACGGATTTTAAGTTATGCCCTGAGGGCATATAAGAACGATGTTGGCACTATGTACTATTTATTATTTTTTTCCTTTAGAGCAGGGCACTTCATATGAAAGGGGCCGTCGTAGAAACTTCAAAAGGGGCTCATTCGATTGGAAATTGAGATTTCTAGTGCCATTTTCAATAGTCGAAAGTGAGTGGAGAGCAATTAACCCCTCTTACGCCCACCATTTCCCCAAAAACATTCAATCAAAGTTTAGAGATAGACATTTTGTTCAACGTAGTTGAAAGTTCTGGAAATTATGAATTTAAGGATGGCAAACCCCCCAGAGCCCCAAGGGCAAAGGTTGTAAGTTCTGCCCTGGGGGCATATAAGGTTCTTATATATAGAGTTGTCGTAAAACTTCAAATGGGGCTTATTCAATTCGAATTGAGAGGGCTAGTGTCCTTTGTAATAGTCGAAAGTGATTGGAGGGTAACTAACCCCCCTCTCAAGCCTACCACTCCTCAAAATACATCCAATCAATTTTCAGATACCCATTTTGTTCAACGTAGTAGAAAGTTCTGGAAATTAGGTCTTTGGGAATGACACCCCCCCCCCATCACTCAGGGCAAGGGTTGTAATTTATGCCCTGGGGGCATATAAGATTTTTATTGAAAGTTTTGTCGTAGAAACTTCAAAAGGGCTCATTTGATTGGAAATTGAAAGGGCTAGGGCCATTTTTAATAGTTGAAAGTGATGGGAGAGTGACTACCGCCCCTCTCACGTCCACCATTTCCCAAAACACATCCAATCAAGATTTTGAGATAGCCCTTTTATTTAACGCAGTTGACAAGTTCTGGAACGCAGTTTAACGCAGTTGAAAGTTCTGGAAATTTGGGCTTAAAGGATGACAGCCACCCTAACAGACCTTAGGGTAAGGGTTGTAATTTATGCCCTGGGGGCATATAAGGTGTTTATAGAAAGCGTTGGTGTTTTCCAAAAGGGCTCATTCGATTGGAAATCGAAAGGCCTAGGGCCCTTTTTAATAGTCGAAAGTGATTGGAAGGCTTGACATTTCATAGGCAGCGCGCTAGCGCTGACTAAGTAAAGAACGATGTGGGCACAACGTGTTTTTTTTTCTCCGTACCAGGGAACTTCGTATCGAAGGAGTTGTCGTAGAAATTTCGAAAAGGGCTCATTCGATTGTAAATTGGAGTGGCTAGTGCCCTTTTTAATAGTCGAAAGTGATTGGAGGGCAACTAGCCCCCTTCTACGCCCATCATTCCCCCAAACACATCCAATCAAAATTTTGAGATAGCCATTTTGTTCAGCGTAGTTGATTTCCAGATAGAAAATATCTTTTTGAGGAGGAAACTCCCCCACAACCCTCGGGGCAAGGGTTTTAAGTTATGCCCTTGGGGCATATAAGGTTTTTATAGAAGGTGTTGTCGTAGAAACTTCAAAAAAGGCTCATTCGATTGGAAATTCAAAGGGCTAGTGCCCTTTTTAATAGTCGAAAGTTATTGGAGGGCAACTAGCCCCCCCCCCCCACGCTCATCATTCCCCCAAACACATCCAATCAAAATTTTGAGATAGCCATTTTGTTCAGCGTAGTTGATTTCCAGATAGAAAATATCTTTTTGAGGAGGATACCCCCCTACAACCCTCGGGGCAAGGGTTTTAAGTTATGCCCTGGGGCATATAAGGTTTTCATAGAAGGCGTTGTCGTAGAAACTTCAAAAAGGCTCATTCGACGTTGCCTCAAGATTAAATCAAAATGCACTGTGATAATGCTAATTCCCAAAAAGGCATCTCAGCAGTATCCCGAGAACGACTGAGGGTATTATGTTCAAACTTTCGAGGCTACTTCTGCTCTTATAATTTAACCAAATCAAAATAGTGTAAGTGTATCAAAGCTATCAAAGAAAGTAAACAGATTTTTTTTGCGAATGGTATCAAGTTTTCCATTTCAGGTCAACTAGAGGAGGTATGAAACTAAGTTAAGCAGTACTATTTGTGTCCAGATTTTTAAAATGTTTATGTTGTTAAAAATTGCTGAAAATTTTTCTCCAGCATACAAATAGCAGGCGAAACTATAAAGTCTTAAAAAATGAAAAGATTTAAAGTCTTATTTTCTTTTTCCCTAAAAAGACTATGTCAATATAAAACGAACAGAAATTAATTAAAAGAATTTTTTCCACAAAATAAGATTTTAAAAGAAAAGTAAAGAACTCCATTAAACAAAAAATGAGCAAAAATAAAATCAAATAATCTACCAAGCTCGAAACTACCACAAATCAGCATCGATAAATAAATGAAACCCAAAACGAACAGAAACTACAATAATCAACCGACTCAAACTCAAAACGAGCAGAAATTAGCATAAGATGGGCGCAAAACCCCTATGCCTTCCCAAGGCCAGAAGAAAATTTGCACTTTACTGAAAAAATACGAATGAATGTGCATTGTCAGTTTAATATACATATACTGATATTTAGTAATCAAACTGTTAATAATATTTGACTTATTAAAGTTATAAAAGTAAAAACATTTATATTTTTTCAGTAAAGTGCAAATTTCGTTCTGGCCTTGGGAAGGCATAGGGGTTTTGCGCCCAACTTATGTTAATTTCTGCTCGTTTTGGGTTATTTATTGTAATTTCTGTTCGTTTTGGGTTTCATTTATTTATCGATGCTGATTTGTGGTAGTTTCGAGCTTGGTAGATTATTTGATTTTATTTTTGCTCATTTTTTGTTTAATGGAGTTCTTTACTTTTCTTTGAAAAATTTATTTTGTGGAAAAAGTATTTTGAATTAATTTCTTAATTTTGTGGAAAAGGTTTTTTTTAATTAATCATTAAAAACACGCAGGATTTCAACAGTTTAAGTGAGAAATCCACTTGATCTGAGGCAAGATTCGTACCCCACCCCAAAATATCAATACCCTTACAAATTTTCTAATAATTTTCCAGTGATTTACCTCTTTTATAAAACCCTCCCCTCCAAAAAATCCCATGTACATAGCCAAAAAGGATTCATACTTCTTAGAGTTCAGTTTCGTTGCAAGTTCTAACGTAGCTATGACAACAGGTTCCATCAATAACATGGAGGAGTCTTCATTAAATCTCTCTGTACACCATTGACGGAAGCAAGAGACTCATTTTCGAGCGATACATCAATTTGGCAAAGGTATTGTACTGCTTTAGTTTTGAAGAGTTTTACATAATATTAATGAAGTTATGCCTAAGGTATTTTTCCTGGTAACATAACAGATTGCCAACTTTTCTTTAAAGATTCTAAGTTAAAAATATCGGTTTCAAGCTAGATTTTTGACAACTAAAAAAGTCTTAAGGACGTTAGATACCTAAAATGTCATTTTAGGCCGTATCCAGGGGCTTTTCCGGGTCCCTCCAACTTTTTGTCCGACTTGTAAAAACGCAACAAAATGAATATAAACAAATTTGCTATGGTCTCTGTTCTAAAACACCCTCCGAAAACATAACCCCCTCGAAAAGAAAATACTGGATACGGCTGACAGTTTGAAAGACAAAGGGCCCATTAGTAAATTTTCCCAGCCACACAAGGGGCTCCCGAACACAGGGGGCTAGTTTTTAAAAAAGGAAACCTGTAATCCCCTACTAATTATTAAGCAAAACGCTGTCTAATCAATGTATGTGCAACATAAGTAATTCGCATCCTGTGTCCGCAAAGAATTCAACCAAGGCAGATAGAACAAAAGGAAAATCCAAAACTGTAAAATTATTCAAAGATACATTTTTTTAAGCTGATTTTTAATTTTTTTTTTTTTCAAGCAGATATACTAGAATATTCTTAGAGACTGCCCTTTCCTGAACTCAAGAAAATTCTGCTCCATTCAATCAAAAAAACAAATTTACACTTTTTAACGATGCAAGTTTCCTTAAATCTGAATATCTCTTTCTTAAAAGACAATTTAGTGTGACGCCAAGGCCGTAGGGGGATTGGGGGGTTTGAACCAACTCCCCGTAACTAAAAAAAACAAAATCACAAAAGGATTTTCGGGGCGGGGGATACAAAAACTTTAAAAAACTTTTTTAGTTACATTTTTTACGAGTCTGACAATCGAAAAGGGTTAAAACCCCCTAACCCCCTTGATACGGTCTTGGTTTGACTCGTCGAAACGTAACAAAAATGGATATAAATACATTTTAGATGCGATTTTTTGTAGCCTCCATCCCAAAAAAAATCTTTTTGCAACCCCCCCACCCTGAAAAAAATACTGCATACGGTCCTGTGTGACACCATAACAATTATTGAGCTTAGTTTTCTAATTCTTATAGTTTTCTGCAGTTGATACCCTAAGTAAACAAAGAAAAAGATGCAAAAGATATGCACTCATAAACATCAAGCGTAAATGTTAAATGTTTAACACCAAGATTGACACTAGGTTTAATATTATCTGCAGGGGCTAATCTCCAGCATCTTTATTGTGGGGGGGGGAGGGCAAGAGTGATCCATATCCGGATAGTCGATGGACATGGAATACATAATAATTTTTTTCTTTACATTATTGGGAAAGGAGAGGGGGGCAACTGACCCCCTTGCCCCAGCCCCAAAAGACGCTCCTGATTATCTGTTTAACACCAAGAGTCAGGAGCGAATCCATAATTAATGATACGGGGGGGGGGGCACATAAGAAATTTGGCTCTCCATCGGTATTTTTAACCCTCATAACCTGGAATTCCTGCAATTTTCGATCTTCTGAGTAAGGTTGGCATGTACCCCTAAAATCACCCCCTGTCCAAAGTATGTGTCTACAACATTCATAATCTAGGGGACAATTTTGGTGTTTTTTTTTATATAAATGAAAATACCAAAAGATATTTTTCAATTAAAGAGCCAACCAGATGAATTTTTCAGAATCTAGGGCGGAGGGCCAAGCAAAAATTAGGGGGCTTTTGACCCTTCCCCCTAATTAACATACCTGGTGAAGAAATAACAAAGGCAAAATTAAACACAAAGACCCCTTACTAAAGTTGTATAGTCCTCAAAATTAACTTCGAACATTTTGTTTCACCACTAAGGAGGGGTACTTTTATTTACCCTAGAATGACCTAAGAATGACCTATTTCCATGACCTAAAGTAGTGTCAACTGGGAGGAGGCAGTTGGGGAAGCACTTATTCCCTTTAGATTCTTCCCCAGCCCCACTCCCCCTATATTTCGAAATATTTACATTGTAAAAATTCCTTTTTAGGTATTAAAAAAAAAAAAGATATTTGTTTTAAAAAAAAGGTAAAGGTATTTTTAGGAAAAAATCCCCCTCGCGATTTTGACTAATAAGTTTTATCTCATCCCCCCAACATTCTTTTGAATTGGTGCTGATTTACTGATGACTTAGTACAATTTCGAGTGAAGAGCCTAAATTCTTTTCCAACACAGCATATCAGTTGGTTATTTTTATTTAACGAGACATAAATCAAAATCTATTATGTTCCAAAATATTTATATTCCTAGAAACCTATTCCAGATTTATTTCATGATCTTGATAAAATCGTAGTAAGTCCTTGGGACACACCTACTTCTGAAAAGAAGTGGTATGCGCTAATGTTAACTAGTATTTACTTCAGCAGTTATTCAGGCGTAGAAAAGAAACATATTTTTAGGCAGAATCCCAATATTTCTATTCCTAGAAACCTATTCCAGATTTACTCTATGGTCTTGATAAAATCATATCAAGTCCTTAGGACACACCTACTTCTGAAAAGAAGTGGCATGCGCTAATGTTAACTAGTATTTTACTTCAGCAGTTATTCAGGCGTAGAAAAGAAACATATTTTTAGGCAGAATCCCAATATTTCTATTCCTAGAAACCTATTCCAGATTTACTCCATGATCTTGATAAAATCGTATCAAGTTCTTGGGACACACCTACTTCTGAAAAGAAGTGGCATGCGCTAATGATAACTAGTATTTACTTCAGCAGTTATTCAGGCGTAGGAAAGAAACATATTTTTAGGCAGAATCCCAATATTTCTATTACTAGAAACTTAATCCATATTTATTTCATGATCTTGATAAAATCGTATCAAGTCCTTAGGACACACCTACTTCTGAAAAGAAGTGGCATGCGCTAATGTTAACTAGTATTTTACTTCAGCAGTTATTCAGGCGTAGGAAAGAAACACCTTTTTAGGCAGAATCCCAATTCAATAAAAAAAAAAAAAAAAATCGGTTTCCACACGTTCTAAACCAGCTAAATCAAACAAGACGAGTTCCATTGATCCCAGGAAACATACAAGAAACAAGTCAAGGTAAAAAAAGGAAGTGAAGCAGGACAAAAAGCCGTTGATTGTTAATTACGTTTCGCTCATAACGAAATTGACTACTTTTGGAGGGGTTCTTATCAAAGCTCTATTTAAACAAGAATTTAATCGAGCAGGAACAGTTTGATCTATTTTGATATTTCGAAAATGGAATATGATGAAGCATAAAAAGAAGAAACACAAAGGACAGAAGAAGAAGAAGAAGAATCGGAAGATGAACAGTAGAAGAAAAAAAAATTACAGAGGAAGAAGAAAAAGACTGCAGAAGGACAGAAGAAGAAGAAGAAAAAGAAGAAGAAGTGCAGAGGAGAAGAAGAAGGACAGAAGAATAAAAAGAAAAAAAAGAAGAAGGACAAAGAACAACGAAATTGTTCTTGTTGTTGTTTGTCCTTCAGTTTCTTTTTTTCCATCCATCATGTATAACCAGTGTAGTCTTAGAACCTGCTCTCAGATTTTATTTTCAATCTCACGAAGGAGGTTAAGACACAGCTTAAAATATCAGCATAATTTGGAAAAGGGGAGATTGATAACTCAGCAACCCGTCGCGAACCCTGTTATAATTTTCTAATTTGTGTTAAATTTTCACTGACCAATTTTATGTTTGATGGACTTCTCGTTTGATTAATTTAAACTTTTGTTTTGATGTCTTGGTTTCTTCTCGTTCTCTTTCGTTCTATACTTGATTGATTTTATGTTTGATTGATTTCTCGTTTGATTAATTCTTAACTTTTGTTTTGATGTCTTGGTTGCTTCTCGTTCTCTCTCGTTTTATGTTTGATTGTTTTATGTTTGATTGACTTCTCGTTTGATTAAATTAAACTTTTGTTTTTATGTCTTGGTTATTTCTCGTTCTCTTTCCTTTTATGTTTGATTGATTTTATGTTTGATTGATTTCTCGTTTGATTAATTTAAACTTTTGTTTCGATTTCTTGGTTGCTTCTCGTTCTCTTTCGTTTTATGTTTGATTGATTTTATGTTTGATTGATTTCTCGTTTGATTAATTCTTAACTTTTGTTTTGATGTCTTGGTTGCTTCTCGTTCTCTTTCGTTTTATATTTGATTGATTTCTTGTTTGATTAATTCTTAACTTTTGTTTTGATGTCTTGGTTGCTTCTCGTTTTCTTTCGTTTTATGTTTGATTGATTTTATGTTTGATTGATTTCTCGTTTGATTAATTCTTAACTTTTGTTTTGATGTCTTGGTTGCTTCTCGTTCTCTTTCGTTTTATGTTTGATTGATTTCTCGTTTGATTAATTCTTAACTTTTGTTTTGATGTCTTGGTTGCTTCTCGTTCTCTTTCGTTTTATATTTGATTGATTTCTTGTTTGATTAATTCTTAACTTTTGTTTTGATGTCTTGGTTGCTTCTCGTTCTCTTTCGTTTTATGTTTGATTGATTTCTCGTTTGATTAATTCTTAACTTTTGTTTTGATGTCTTGGTTGCTTCTCGTTCTCTTTCGTTTTATGTTTGATTGATTTTATGTTTGATTGATTTCTCGTTTGTTTAATTTAAACTTTTTTTTCGATGTCTTGGTTGCTTCTCGTTCTCTTTCGTTTTATGTTTTTGGTTGATTTCTCGTTAGATTAATTTTAACTTTTGTTTTGATGTCTTGGTTGCTTCTCGTTCTCTTTCGTTTTATGTTTGATTGATTTTATGTTTGATTGATTTCTCGTTTGTTTAATTTAAACTTTTTTTTCGATGTCTTGGTTGCTTCTCGTTCTCTTTCGTATTATGTTTTTGATTGATTTCTCGTTAGATTAATTTTTAACTTTTGTTTTGATGTCTTGGTTGCTTCTCGTTCTTTTTCGTTTTATGTTTGATTGATTTTATGTTTGATTGATTTCTCGTTTGTTTAATTTAAACTTTTGTTTTGATGTCTTGGTTGTTTCTCGTTCTCTTTCCTTTTATGTTTAATTGATTTTATGTTTGATTGATTTCTCGTTTGATTAATTTTTAACTTTTGTTTTGATGTCTTGGTTAATTCTTGTTCTGTTTCGTTTTACTTGAGCACATGAAGTAAAATCGACTCTTTTGGAGCTTGGGATAGTCTTTGGACAATAAATATTATCTTATCCTTCAGTACCTCACAGTCAGGCGCATGACTCGAAGGGTCAGGGGGATACCTTGTTTTTGGTTAGATATCCTGTTTTTTTTACCTTGTTTGGGGATAACTTGTTTTTCATTGAAGAAATCGATACAACAAAAAAATTGCCACCACCGCATAGATTTTGAAAAATAAATTTATCACCTTTCCTTGTTATTTGTTTTCTTTTTTGTTTTTCTTTTTTGTTTAGCACTGAGGACGACTTGGCTGAGGTACTTGTCAAAATTATTTGCTTGTTCTTCGTCTTCATGTTTTGCCACTGGCCAACAAAATCCTCATTTTCTCACCCTTTTTTTATTTTATTTTTCATTTATTATTTCCTTTCCTCTCTTAGCTTCATATGTCGCCTTTCCTATTTCCGTGAATTGACACCCCTGCTACCAGCCTGTTTTCATATTCTAATTTCATCCATCCGATCATGTCTTCATAGCTACATGTATAGGGCGCGACAAGGTTAGTAACCTCTGGAATACAGTTTGCTTTCACAAAAATAACCCCAACAAGCTTTAAAGTTATTCCAACCCAACGTCCAGCACGTATACATCTTTTGCGGAGATTGAAAATTTAAAAAATATGTTCCTATAATCGTCATAATTTGCCTGTTTTGTTTGGAGAATTCACCCTCTCCCACCCTTCTGAATATATGCCATCCCGGCAAGGCTGTATCCAGAATTTTTGTTCGGGGTAGTGGGTCCTAGTTTTTTTTTTTGGGGGGGGGGGAGGGGGGGGTAGCCTACTAAAAACACAAAACGCATCAAAAATGTGTTTATATGAATTTTCGCTACTTTTTCACCGGTCAGACAAAAAAATTTGAAGGGAGGGTGAGGGTTCAGACCCGGTAGCTCCCACCCCCAGTTACGCCTTTGTATCGCGTCGTTTTATTTTTATGATAGCTCGAACTACGGTGATTCAACAATTCTGAAATTAATTCTGAGAACATGAAATTATAAATTTACTGCATTCCTTAAATTATTCTAAGGGGTCAGATGCAGCAGGTTTGTATCCAGGATTTTCATTCGGGGGGGGGGGGGGGGGGCTTACCCCCTTGGATACAGCCTTGAGATATAGGAGTGCTCTTCACAGTAACATGAGGAATCATTACATCAGCAATCTTTATTTTTGCCGCAAGTAATCAATAAAACAGAAACCTAGTTTGCAAAAGAGCTGTCTAATTTTTGAAGATACATAGGCAGTTGCAAGGCTTCGCAAATATAGCTTCAACATTTTATTTTCCAAAAATGGTGGCCATCTAGGTGAAGTCAGAAATTAAGTACAATGAGCGAGGCTTGTAGGGAGAAGGGGCTTTAGATAGAATCGTGTAGGCGCATGCATTCATATTATCATAAAAGTTGGTGTGTTTTGTCAAAATTTCGACGCACAATCCCGCTCCACAGTCCGAAGCACTAGCAGCCCCCCAAAATACCTTTTTTGGCCCGAAACATTCCAAATTAACACAATGAGAGGGAGTCTTGTCGCTCCTTACTTTTTAGTAGCGGTATGTAAACTTCCCTAAGTCATCTGTACACCTAATCAACAGAATTCGTTGTACTTAGATACAAGAAAAAAAAGATTAGAAAAAAAGTCAATTTTGAGCGATTGAGTAACAGGAGAAATATGTAATTTTTGATTATTTGAGAGGCAGCTTTCAAATGGTGAAAATAAATTTGAAGACAGTCAATTCCCTAACATAAATTTTTATAGATATACAATTAAGTATCTCGGGTATTTTAACCCCCTCCCCATTTTTCAGCATTTGGGGACTTTTTGATGCAAGTTAGTCGGTGCAGATAACTCCAAACACTAAAAAGAAAGTTTTAGTATTTGAAATCAATGCAAATCATGAAATCAATCAATGCAATCAATGAAATCAATCAATTGAAATCAATGCAAATCATGTGTTGCAGCACTAGCAAGCTTGCTCGAGTTTTTAAATGATTTAAACTTTATACTGATATCATGGGCGGTGATACACTGTTGAGAGTCTTATATATTAGTATTTTATTATCTGGATTTCAAGGTCAAGGATTTCAAGGATAGTCAAGGATTTCCCTACTACTCAGAGAATATCCTGTTTTTTGGGGTGGGTCTTGGGTTTTCGGAAAAGCGTTCGTTTTTCAGAATTAAAAAAAAAACACAGAAATATTGTGAATCAGTTTATTTGTAGATAGCCTATATGCGGCATAGACTGCGAAGGAACATTTTTAGTCGCTTCAAGTTTCAGCCTCGCTCTCTATTTCCATCAGAAAAATTCAGGTACTTGTCTAGAACCCGGTAAGTGCGCAATAAGTGAAGTTTCGTTAATGGTAATGTAATAAAGCAAAATAGGAGAAAAATATAATAGTTTAGAAACAAATTTGGGCTATATATTTGCACATTAGGGGGGTGGGTAAGCATAGCATATACTTAATACGTAACCTAGCCTAACCTACCTTTTAGTCCCCCTAAACCCCAAAAACTAAATTTTAAGTCTTTTTCACAGAGTGACCAACACCTCACGAACCCGTTAATCAATAGCAGCTTTGAGATTTCAATGCGATCTTTCATCGCGCACTTACCGGATTCAAGACAACTACCAAAATTTATTTTTGTTTTTTAATTACTGTAGTTTTAGAACGATCAAGGTGCTATAAAAAAATATTACCCCTCCCTATATTCTCTGATTCTTTCAAAACTTATTCCGTTTGGGGGACATTCCCCTCTAGATTTTGAAAAAAATTTCTCCCCTACATTTTGGTGAATTGACACCACTGCCAAGATGTAGTGACCCCTAGGTCTTGAATGTAGCCTTGAACTTGTTAGCCTTGAATGCCGATAAAGTCTCCTACAGTAATTGATGCATTAAGCTATTATTCAAACAGATGACTCTTTCAATCCGGTGACCGAGGAGCCCTCTGCCCCACAACAGGCCGTCCATAAGACTTCCCACCTTATAACTCTTTATCCACAGATCACTCCACCCACTCAACTCCTCACCAATACAACACCCGACCACACCACACGGCTCCACATAATGTAAAGTCTGCCCCGTCACGACTTTGCAACGGGCATCAATATAATGATTAAAACAATAATATTTTTAGAGCTTTTGAGTCAGAGTTTTTTTTTGCTCAGCTTCTTGTTTAATACCAGCGGCGCAAATTCAAGAACATGTAAGGGTACAAGGACGTGCTCATTGGACCTCGGACCTCGGACCATATGGACCTTGGGGTCCATATGCCATAAAATCCCAAATTTCCCTGAATTTCAAAGCACATTTTGTTCAAAATGTCTAAAAAGTGTTTTTTCATTATTTGGCCTCCTGCGAAAATCCTGCGTTTGTGGCGGAGGAGGGGGGGGGAGATTTATTAGTTTAAAAAATAAAGCTGGAAAAAAAGGTTTTTTTCAAAATTAAGATGGGGACAGGTGGGATTAACAACCATTTATTTATTACCTGAAAGCATAGAAAAATCAAACCAAATAACATTGAACAACCATTGCAATGCAAGCAGGTAAGGAGGCACCTCTCAGCAGCTACGCTTGATTCTTATCCACCAATCCGACTTGGACTTCCAGCAAATCTGACTTTGGACTGAACCAAAGTGCAGAGGTAACTTATAAGAGCAAAAACAGGCAGTAGTGTCAACAAAACACCGACCCCATCTAGCGTTTGGCCTTTCTTAGCATTTTTTTTTTTCAAGCTTCGTAATTTTTTTTTTCAGAAACTAGGATTACACACTTATTACTAAACTGATTTCGCCAGCTAAACTAATATTATCTTATTGTCAAACTGAAAAAGGCCGAGAAACGCCAAACACTAGATGACGTTGGTGTTTTTTCTCCACACTAGCGCAAGCTACCATTCTTATAAGCTATCCATACTTTTTGGTCCGAGCTTCAGCAAAATAGTGTTTATAATCAGTTAAAAAAACGGTTTTCTACATTAGCAATTTCAATAGATGGGTACTTAAACGAGGCCTTGACCTTACCCACCCACCCAAACACTTTGGACAACAGTATACTCAAATACACTCAACCAGCCCAGAGGCTGCACGGATATTCAGGATTGCAGTTAGTAAATGCGACTCGTCCTAAACTCAAAGAACAAGAAGCAATTGTTATCCACTTCGCAAAAATGCTAGTTGTAAAAAAGTTACGCTTTTTAAGATGTACATTCTAGGCTTAGAAAGGAAGTGAAACAAAAAAGCCAGAATAAAGACTTGAAAATATAAAATACACTGCACAGCAGGCGGTCTGATTTTTATTTTTGACATGTCTGATAAATTAATAACAGATTGAGCCGTTTTTCTTCAGAGTCATTGTACCTTTACCAAAAATAAAAAGGCTTGCATCTATGGTACGCAATTGGTAATTTTGTGTGTAAAAATTCACATCGCATTGAACATATGAACAAAATCTGTCAAGTGGAACTCCGTCCATGACTAAGTTACCATGAATTCAAGGTTTAGAGCATATATTTTCTTAACTGCTTGGTTTCTGACAAATAATAACCGAATGATATTATTTTTTAAATCATTTTTTCCTTGAGGCCCTTTGGGCGCGGCCCGATAAACGGGCCAGAGGTTCTCGCTTCAATTGATTGGGCAACTTGGGTCTTCACTCCTCAAGACAACATAAGGCCGACTTCTACAGGCGCACAAGCGAATAGATTCCAATCAGCATTAGTAGAAATGCCATGCATCTTTCGAGAAGAAGAAGCATATAGAACAATACATTATTATTCCTTGGCAAGTTCCAAAAATTTGGGTTTTTACCGACCCCCCCCCCCCTCCCCCCCAAAAAAAGAGCAGGTTTCAGCAAGAAAGAATAAAATGACAGAGGAAATTATTCCAGACACATATTATCATCCGCGAGTTTAAAAAGTTTAGCTCATGTTTAATTAATTTAATGTGTTTATTATTAGTATATTTAATAAGAGGAGAAATGTCAAACTTGTAGCAACTGCTACGGAGTTGTTGACTTGTTGGTAAAGAGATCAGTCGAGTAATTTCTTTCGTTCTTACTAAGGATCTTGGCAGGTGATTGCACACAGATTTATTTGGGGGAGGGGCCAAATTTGGCAATAAATCAAAATCCAGGAGGATTGTTGACAAAAATATGACATAACACCATTTAAATTATTGTGGCAAAAATCAACCGGGTGACAGAATTGATCCTTCGTAACAGATTACTTGGTTGTAATTTCATAGTCCAGTGATTACATGACAGTTATTTTAAACTCTGCGACAAAAAAAAGTACAAGCCTGGGCTTTTTGCTGCATATTTGTGAAGAAAAATGATTTCCCAGCAGGTTTAACCAAGATTAAGCGAGAACAAACCCACACAAACCAAGTCCTAAGTGAAAATAGAACATCGAAGAATCCTTTTTTCTGCAAGATTCTAAAGGAGGCCCTAGACGGTCAATCATTTTGATCAATAGCTTCCGTCAATCAACTGACTCAAGCATGATTGACCGTCTAGGAACCTGTTTGACGCTTGATTGACGCTTGGTGATTGATGTAAAGTTTGAATGAATCAATCATTTTGATCAAAAGCAGTGTGTTAGATTAGCTTTGGTCAAGCTTGAAGGGTTCATTGAAGGGTCGATTGAAGGTGGATTAAAGCACGGGTCAATCGATTGACGGAAACTTTTGATCAAAATGATTGACCGTCTAGGGCTTCCTTAAGAAATGCTTGGACGCGGTTTCATCAATTTATCTAAAAAGTTATAATTACCCAGTATAGCGCAGAAAGCACATAATATTTTGAATGTTGTCATTTCAGTTTCACCAATTTTTAAAAAAGGGAAGAAAAAAAAACGCATAAGAACTGACATCCTACAAAATGTAAACTAGTTAAATTAAAAGATTGTCTTTTTAAGAGGACGAAGGAAAACTTAGCACAGAACGCAACTGTCATTAAATGAAAAAGAGTTTTTCTCAACTGAAAGGAAGAAGCGACACTGAAAACCAAAATTAAAAGAAAATACTCCTAAATTTGAGTTGATACCCCCACCCCCTCAACCTCCCATTCTGTACGTAATAGTTGTGCTTTACTGAAAACGTCTTTTGTAATAAGAAGGGAAAGAGGTTTGGCAAATACATAAAACTGATTTAACCGTCACAAAATAGTATCATGAAATTATATCACATTTATTTTTAGGGAGGAGTTAATTCCAATCTTTTAACTCTTTAAGCATGGTTATTAGATCACAATTTATCACAATTTATTTAGATCACAATTATAATTAGATCAAAATTTATTTTTAGGGAGGAGGTAATTCCAATGTTTTAATTCTTTAAGTATGGTTATTAGATCACAATTTATTTAGATCACAATTATAATTAGATCACAATTTATTTTTAGGGAGGAGTTAATTCCAAACTTTTAATTCTTTAAGTATGGCTATTGTATAGATCACAATTTATTTAGATCACAATTATAATTATATCACAATTTATTTTTAGGGAGGAGTTAATTCCAATCTTTTAATTCTCAAAGTATGGTTATTAGATCACAATTTATCACAATTTATTTAGATCACAATTATAATTAGATCAAAATTTATTTTTAGGGAGGAGGTAATTCCAATGTTTTAATTCTTTAAGTATGGTTATTAGATCACAATTTATTTAGATCACAATTATAATTAGATCACAATTTATTTTTAGGGAGGAGTTAATTCCAAACTTTTAATTCTTTAAGTATGGCTATTGTATAGATCACAATTTATTTAGATCACAATTATAATTAGATCACAATTTATTTTTAGGGATGAGTTAATTCCAATCTTTTAATTCTTTAACTATGGCTATTAGATCACAATTATAATTAGATCACAATTTATTTTTAGGGAGGAGTTAATTCCAATCTTTTAATTCTTTAAGTATGGTTACTTTAAATAAAAACCATTAACATTGGTTACAAAATTAAAAACTTAAATAAGTAGCATTGACAAGAGGAGGACGAGGAGGAGAGATAAGGAGAGGGATAGAGAGAGAGAATGACTGAGAGGAGGAAAGAAAAATGGTATTTTTATACGAACAAATTTTTTCAGATAGATAAGAGTCAAGGTAGCAGCGTTAACTAAGTTAAGAGCGAAGTGTCTCCCACATATTTTTCTCGGTCACTTTGTAGGCTGTTGGTCTTTGTAACATGAGAGTAATTTATTTAATAGAGAAGCAGAAACTTTATTCATTCTTTTTAGGACAGCTTCTTTGGAGCGCAATCATCCCTCATACCATTCCTTTTTTTGTTCCTAGCATCCCGTAGCGCGCATAGTGTCTGACAAAATCCCCCACGCAACCACCCCTCATACTTTTCCCTTTTTTTCCCAATAGCCAATAGCCTGAATAGTGTTTGAGACAACTATGTCACTTAGAATGATCCGAAGGCCTTAAAAACAGCCCCAGTGGAACATAACCAGAGCTCTGACGACGAGGGCCAACAACTATGCAAATGACCCATTCTTCACAAATACATTTTAGTATAAAGTTTGGACATTTTACATCTTGATAAAACCGGAATTTGGCTAAGGAGGGACTAAGGAGAGGCCAAGAAAAGGATTGCAGGCACAAATTGGGCTAGTAAAACTTCACACACCCCTCACTGCCAGATTTTTGCAGCAATATGGGCATGCGTCACCTTGTCTAAACCAAAATCAAGTAAGAATTACCACTGTCAGTGGAAAACAAAGTACTTCCAAGACACAGACCGATTCGGTGCAAAAATTAGCGAAGTCCTGACTCGCTGCAGAGAGAAGGCTGTGATTGGGTGAAAAACTAGCTTAAGGCAAGGTACCACTGCAAGCTTTGGATTTTAAATTTGGCAGTGTAGAATACCCCCTCCCCAAAATTCTAAGTGTTTCTGATTTACGCCGCCCTTTGAATCTCCCAAGCACATCAAATGGAAAAGGGCTAGAAGAATGCGCCCCCCTCAAACACTAAAAAAGCAAGGTACACAAACAAAAAATTAAGGCTAAAAAGAGAAGCATTTTTGCAAGCTCAGAATCTTGTGCTGTCCGGTAGATGAAAACTTTCAGGAATATCTGCAAAGGCTTTGTGAGACCCAAGTGCTTCCGTAATTGCGACACAAGGGTCCGAGTTGCGGAGCAATACAAGTAATAATACCTAATGGATTGAGACCCGATCCTATTATATTTCGTGGCACAATTAGAGCATTTGAAGATATTTCAAGATTCCATCTCCACCCTCTCCCCACTCCTAAGCCTCTGGAGATTGTGCGAACACCTGTTACAACATTGGAACTTTCCCGGTGATTTGAGTGAGATTATAAGCCAAAATTGAGTTTTTCGAGCTTATAAAGTTATAGGCCTTATAAAGTTCCAAGAAACATAGGCCTTATAGGCCTTATAAAGTTCCAAAGGCCTTATAAAGTTCCAAGATTTTGGGTTGGTTTCTCTGACCAGGTTGGTTTCTCAACCCAGGTTTTGGGTTGGAGCCCTCGGCCTTTAGAAAGGCCTTATAAATTTCCCAGGTTTTGGGTTGGTTTCTCTGACCAGGTTGGTTTTGGGTTGGTTGCTCAACCCAGGTTTTGGGTTGGAGCTCTAGGCCTTTATAAGAAAGACCTTATAAAGTTCCCAGATTTTGGGTTGGTTTCTCTCACCAGGTTGGTTTCTCAACCCAGATTTTGGGTAGGAGCTCTAGGCCTTTATAAGAAGGGCATTATAAAGTTCCCAGGTTTTGAGTTAATTTCTAAGCCAAATTTGATTCTTTACCTCTTTTTTTGTTAGAACCTATTTTCACACAGCCTTTAAAAGTGGAATATGACCTTGAAACACCTTTCTGGACCATAATCTAGGCCGAAGGATATCTGAATACTTTATTTCCTTAGAACAAGAATTTTCTAAGTGAGTCAGAAGGCAGTGTCCTAGAAAGAGGAAGGTATGGAGGCAAAAACTTTATACTCGTAGCACCTTTCCATACCTATGTCAATTCTGGGTCCATTTTTTCTAGTTTTATACCCGTAGAAGATTTGAGTTTAGTGAAGCAATACACCCTCAGGAATGGGATTAGTAAGTATTTACGATAAAGTAGTTTTCAAGATTTTTTAGTGTTTCTTTCAAAAGGTCCCATTGTTTTAAATATTACACCCCACGTTTATATCTTTATTCTAACCCCATTGTTGTAAGCCTTGGGAAGATCAAGAACGATTTCATAACCCTCTTCCTCTGAGCTAGTGGTCTAATTCATGACTTTTTGGGGGGAGGGGTAAAATGTATTTTTTTTTCAAAAACAAAGGTGGAGGACAATTTTTCCAGTGAAAATACTAGTAAGTTCTAACACTGCAGTGAACAAGAACTCGCATCACCAATTCTCGCTTCCTAAATCGAGTTTTGGGTAACACTGGAGAGTTACAGAGCTTTTGTAGGCTCGTTATAATAAAATATAATAACGAGCTTGTTACAAGTTCGTTATGATAAAACAAAAGTAGTAGCATTAGATTTCTTATTTTGCGCAATCGCTTTTCTGACAATGCACCCCCTTCCCCTTATGGTCCCAGATATAGGGCTGAATAACATATTTCTCTGTTAGTTTTTATCTCGTGATTGGTCATTTGTCATTCGGTGTTTCGTCATTTTGTCATTGTTTGTGTTATTTTGTCATTGTATTTTATCATTTCGTCACTTCGGTGTTTTTGTCATTCTTGGCCTGTGAATAGCATTCGGTCTAAGTAATGACAATACAATATTTGGATAAAATATTTTTAAGCGATTGTAAAATGTGGATAATAATTGAAGGAATAAAGATAATTTGCTTAATAAAAACCTACTGCATATAATAAAGTAAGAATTTCATTGATTTAGGGTTTTCTTTCAGTGTTCTATATACCCTAGGGCTATATCTAACATCATCAGGGCTGGGGTTGCGTTGCGTTGTCAGATAGGCGACTATGGTATTTGTAAAGGGCATAAAATAAGGAATCTAATGGTACTAAATGTATTTCGTTAAGATGTTTCCTTCAGAAGAGCCATAACTCTACAGTGTCACCATGTTCCATTATTAATTGGTGTATATTTTTTGGGTAAATACATACAAGATTTCATAACTGACATATTCAACTGCAACAGCACCCCCTCCCTTTTAATGGTCCTATACCCTATATAGTTCTAATAATGTGTTTCTTCGTAACACCAATGCAATCACGCCGTCTAGCTCAGTGGTTCCCAACCGATTTTGGGCCGTCCCCAGCCTATATATTTCTAAAAACCTCATGCCCCCTCGTAATGTTTAATTTTTGTTATTCAAAACGTGCTTTCGCCTGAAGGAAACTTAATAGACCATTAACTTGATATCTTTTTTTAGGTTCTTCCTCTAGCATATTTTATACAAATGAAAAATATATCTTTTTGCTCTTTAAATACATAGGAATGTGACGTCATTCACATAATTTTTTTTTCGTAATTAAGACTGTGAAGTATAGCCAGCCAAAGGGTGCATGCCCTGTGTATGACCCACCAAAATATTGTCATGCCCCGTCGGTGGGTCCTGTGCCCCACGTAAGGGGTCTATCTCCTATATTAAAACGGTTATCTTCTCAGTTTGCAATTCATATAAGTGTTTGATCGACTGTGTAATTTACCAAAACAATACTTGAAATTATTTTCAAAAATGGAGAATAATAGAAGAAAACATAATAATCCGATTAATAATAATATCCTATATACTATAATGAAGAAACTCACTGTTTTAGTGCTACTATGTATTCATTGGACAAATATGGGACCATCTAGGGGGTAAGAGGATTGCATTTCCGAGTGAACTGATTAATATGTTTAGAAAGAGCATAAATTAGCGCCCCCACCTGCTCCCGTGAGTAAGGCGCCCACCCGCTCCCTATGTCAGTTATGGAGTCCATGTTATCATGTCCATATTGACAGAGTATGTTAGTTGTGTCAGTCCATATTATCCTTTCTAGAGTTTCTTAATCAGAGTATTTATTCGTCAAAAAATTTACAACAAAAACACTTCAAAATAGTCTCCTCCGTAAGGCTCCAATTTTCAATAATTCTTACATGGATTCTGGGACCACAATGGTTGAAAATAGCCCCCCCCCCCTCTTTATAGACCAACGGAAGCGAAAATTACCTTCGAAGTAAAACAATTACTTCTTTTTTCTAATTTACGTATTTTGACGTACCCCCTTAAATAAATAGTTTTCTAGAAACTGGTATCACAGTATCCAAAATTACCTCCCCCCCAACCTCTGTAGACAACTAAATAAATTAATACCTCTACTAATCCCTGCGAGGTTAATAGACAATGAATGACCTGACACGCCACGTAAACATAAAAACAGAACCTATCAACATTTACTTTGATTAATTAAACAAACTTTTTCCACAAAATAAGTTTTTCAAAGAAAAGTAAAGAACTCCATTAAACAAAAAATGAGCAAAAATAAAATCAAATAATCTACCAAGCGTGAAACTATCACATATCAGCATCGATAAATAAATGAAACCCAAAACGAACAGAAATTGCAATAAATAACCGAGTCAAACTCAAAACGAGCAGAAATTAACATAAGTTGGGCGCAAAACCCCTATACCTTCCCAAGGCCAGAATAAAATTTGCAAAAAAATTATATTATTTGATTTATTAAAGTTATAAAAGTAAAAACATTTATATTTTTTCAGTAAAGTGCGAATTTTGTTCGTGCCTTGGGAAGGCATAAGGGTTTTGCGCCTAAATTATGTTAATAACTGTTCGTGTTGAGTTTGACTCGGTTATTTATTGTAATTTCTGTTCGTTTTGGGTTTCATTTATTTATTGATGCTGGTTTGTGGTAGTGTCACGCTTGGTAGATTATCTGATTTTATTTTTGCTCATTTTTTGTTTAATGGAGTTCTTTACTTTTCTTTGAAAAACTTATTTTGTGGCTGTGGCTTATTTTGGGCTAGTGCCCTTTATTAAAATAAATAAAGGGCCCTTTTTAATAAAGGACACTAGTCCTTACAATTTCCAATCGAATGGGCTTTTTTTTATGTTTTTACGACAACGCCTTCTATAAAACCTTATATGCCCCCAGGGCATAACTTAAAACCCTTGCCCTAACGGTTGTGGTGGAGTGTCCTCCTCAAAAACATATTTTCTGTCTGGAAATCAACTACGCTGAACAAAATGGCTATCTCAAAATTTTGATTGGATGTGTTTGGGAGAATGGTGGGAGCGGGGGGGGGCTAGTTGCCCTCCCATCACTTTTGACTATTAAAAAGGACACCAGCCCTTTGAATTTCCAGTCAAAGTAGCCCCTTTTGAAGTTTCTACGACAACGCCTTCTATAAAAACCTTATATGCCCCCAGGGCATAACTTAAAACCCTTGCCCTGAGGGTTGTGGGGGAGTGTTCTCCTCAAAAACATATTTTCTATCTGGAAATCAACTAACCTACGCTGAACAAAATGACTATCTCAAAATTTTTACTGGATGTGTTGGGGGAATGATGGGTGTGGGGGGGGGGAGCTAGGTGCCCTCCAATCACTTTCGAATATTAAAAAGGGCCCTGTCCCTTTGGATTTCTATCGAATGAGCCTGTTTTGAAGTTTCTACGACAACAGCTTCTATAAAAACCTTATATGCCCCCAGGGCATAACTTAAAACCCTTGCCCTGAGGGTTGTGGGGGAGTGTCCTCCTCAAAAACATATTTTCTATCTGGAAATCAACTACGCTGAACAAAATGACCATCTCAAAATTTTGATTAAATGTGTTTGGGGGAATGATAGGCGTGGGAGGGGGGCTAGTTGCCCTCCAATCACTTTCAACTATTAAAAATGGCACTAGCCATTTGAATTTCCAATCGAATGAGCCTGTTTTGAAGTTTCTACGACACCTTCTATAAAAAACCTTATATGCCCCCAGGGCGTAAATTAAAACCCTTGCCCCGAGGGTTGTGGGGGAGTTTCCCCCTCAAAAACATATTTTCTATCTGGAAATCAACAATGCTGAACAAAATGGCTATCTCAAAATTTTGATTGAATGTGTTTGAGGGAAGGATGGGCGTGAGGGGGGGGGGGCTAGTTGCCCTCCAATCACTTTCGACTATTGAAAATGGCACTAGAACTCTCGATTCCAATCGAATGAGCCCCTTTTGAAGTTTCTACGACGACCTTTCCATATGAAGTGCCCTGTTCTAAAGGAAAAATAATAAATGATACAGTGTGCCAACATCGTTCTTATATGCCCTTAGGGCATAACTTAAAACCCTTGCCCCGAGGGTTGTGGGGGAGTGTCCTCCTCAAAATATATTTTCTCTCTGGAAATCAACTACGCTGAAAAAAATGGCTATCTCAAAATTTTGATTGAATGTGTTTGGGGGAATGATGGGCGTGGGGGGGGGCTAGTTGCCCTCCAATCACTTTCGACTATTAAAAAGGGCACTAGCCACTCTAGTTTCTAATCGAATGAGCCATTTTCGAAGTTTCTATGACAACTCCTTCAATACGAAGTGCCTGGGTATGGAGAAGAAAACGAAGAAGAAAAAAGAAAAATAAATATTAGATTGTGCCCACATCGTTCTTTACTTAGGCAGCGCTATTGCGCTGCCTGTGATACCCTTCGCAAAGAGAAATTTACATTTTTTCTGATTTAACCATTTTGTTGCACCCCTTGAAATAAACTCTTAGGCGGATATGTGTAGCGCAGTATACAAAATTACCCCCTTCCCCTATAGACAAACGAAATAGGTTAGTCTTCTGACTTTTGCGCGGTTTGGCGGTTTTTGTGCTACAACTATTTTTATGTACTTCCTGAATGAAATTCTTGCGTCGATAATAGTGACAAAGTATACAAAATTATCCCCCACCCCACCTCCTCTATAGACAAACGAAACGGGTTAATAATCCCCTGATGACCCTTGCGCGGTTCATAGGTTATGAATGACCTGACATGCCCCGTGTTGGCCTACATAATACCAGGGCCTAAGGCGTATCCAGAATTTTTTTTCTGGAGGGATTTTATAAATAAAAAACTTGAAAAAACACCAAAAATTTGGTTATATTCATTTTTGTAGCGTTTTTACGAATCTGACAACAATTTCGCGGGAGGAAGGTTCAAACACGCCCCCCCCCCAGGATATGGCCTGGACCAAGGGTTATCGACGTTGAATTTGATACTCTTGACCAAGAGATAATATGAAATATGAGCTAAAAAAACTAGTAATGGGCAGTAATTTACCATTATACAGAGGGGGGAGGAGCGGAGGTAGGTACTTCAAAGTACCTTCCCGAGACATACCTTAGCATGTAGATCCATCCCAAAAAGTTTCATTTTCCTAACCCAACCCCTTTCCAAGATAGCCAAAAGTAACTAAAGTAGAATTTTACCAATTTAAATTTTAGTTGTTACTTATGTATTATACGAGAAACACTCGAGAACTTGTATCGCGAACATGAGACATTACCCGTTTTTCACGGTATTAATACCAGACAATTACTTTCGGCTCGGTGGAAAAATACATTGTAGCTATATCTTAATTAAATATTTAGTTGGTAGTTTGGTTAGGTTAGGTTATTTTAGGTTACATATTTAATATAATGCGCTCTGGGCGGCCCCCCTTCCATAATTCTTTGTTGTAGTTTTCACAGCCGAAGCTAATTGTCTGGTATTAACACCGTGAAAAACGGGTAATGTCTCATGTTCCGCGATACAAGTTCTCGAGTGTGTTTCTCGTATAATAGATAAGTAACAACTAAAATTTAAATTAAATATTTAACAGTTGTGAGGTAAAGGGGGGGGGGGGTATCTCATATATTTAACATGCTTACTATGTAGGGGACGAAAGTCCTTCTATACATTTCAGTTCACAGTTTTATTGGAATAAGAAGGAGGATTTTTGCTGAAGCAGAGCCCTATAACAAGGGAAAATTACCCCCCCCCCCCTCGCTCGCTAGGGCCATAGACAGGATTTTATTTCGGGGGGTATTCTTGTCGTGGGGTAAAAAAAACATCAAAATGTGTTTTTTATGAATTTTTCATACGTTTTTACGACAGATATTTAAAAGGGGTTCAAACCCCTCCCCCGAATACGGTCTTGCCCCTTACCCTCCTTAGACAACGAAATATGCTACATACCTTTAGAAAGCCTATTTATAATTTCTAGTTTATGATCCTCTTGTTGCGGTTGAGCAACAACAATTAGCAAATATCCACCAGAAAGGGGTGATAGCGACTCAGGTGCGAACATAATATTTTCAACTTCTTCAGAAGGTTCATGGGATAACTTCAGTGAAGTATCTGGTGTATCACTGCCACCATCGTCCGCCATGGCTGCAGCGACTGAACTGTTTTCTCGCTCTGGGAGATGGGATGCCGAAGGTGCAGTCCGACTCTGTCGGAGGCGTCTATCGATCTAACAAATCTCATTGGACGAAAAGTTGGCAACATGTTTGGAGACGGATCGATAAACCCGCAACTACAGAACCATCTAGCTAAAATCACTTACATAAGTCTGCAGAGGAATTAAAAGAATATTAGCGAAGGAGGAAATTTAGAAAATACATGCTTGTTAATATACATTAATTTATTGGTAAATTTTAGATTAACTTACTAATAAAAACAACTTAACTTTTTTGCATGCTGACCTATAGTCTACGTAGCGCAGGCAGGGCTGCCAACTATACACATTTTATGTCAAAAGGAGACAATCCCATATGCCGGTACACAATGACATAAAAGGGTCAAAAAGCGATATATTTAAAAATCTGGCAAAATGGGCAAAAAAGCAGACAAAAAGGGCAAAAGACAAAAAAATTTCTTATTTTAGAAATTTGGGATGTTAAGGGCAAAAAAGGGAGACATTTTGTAATTTTATGACATAAGACAATACATTTCCCAACGGGATATGTGTTTTGGTAAAAAAAAGTCACTTTTCACTTAAGTGGTGCCTTTCCTCGTTTTTTTGCCATCCAGGTTTTACCAGATATTTCGTTAGTATAGAATTTTATCCAAAGTAAGGGATTTTTATGTTTATATGAGTTTCGTGCTTTCAATTTAAATCCTTTTGTATGAATGTTTTATATGAATTTTTCTCGTTTTTATTATATTTGATGTTAACTGGCTACTTTAAAAGAGGTTTACAAAGCGTCTTTTGGTCAAAAATATCACTGGTAAAAAAACTAACCTGTAGTTTTTGAAACTTCAAGATGGACATATTTTAGCTAAAAATGACACATTTGTGGATGCTCGGGGATTCATGGACCAAGAAGTTAGCAATCCTAAGCTCAGGTACCAATCTCCTGATTTTCTGCCTTCGACCGGGAGTGCAATGTGTGGTTTGGGGTAAATCATCCGACGCTTCCCGTGTTTTTCCCCATGTTTCTCCAGGTACTATCTAGCTACCTTAGCTACCTCTAATGAGATAGCTAAGAAATAGATACACTATTAGAATCAGAATTTCATCCTTAATCGAAATATAACATTCTTTTCGTTGAAAATTAATTTTACCTCGCCTCACCCTTAATAAGCAAATATATATCGGTACTTATCAATTATATCGACCCCACCCAAGCAGTCAAGTTTGTTTAATGCTAATGATAAAACAAAATACTGCTACTAATACCAATAAAAACGCACCGCAGCACAAAGCCGCCTGAGGCCAACACAGCTACGTACGCTCCTCCTCCATCCCCTCCATCCGCTCCTCCTCCATGAAACTATAATAGTTTAGAAACAAATTTGGGCTATATATTTGCAAATCAGGGGGTGGGGGGTAAAGCATAGCATATATTAAATACGTAACCTAACCTAATATATGAGATATGAGATATACATTTATTAAAAAAGAAAACAAACCCTATTCGCCTTTCGCCTGCCAAGAAAGGCAATAAGCTTGAAAGGGCAAGCGAGGTTATCACTCTCAGCTAATTAAAACAACATTCATACCGAGCTACTCAACACACAAGAAGCTTATCTGATGAAGGAATAAAGGAAAAAAAGAGAGAAAGAGGAAAAGACAAGAAGTAGATAGAAAAAAAACAAAGTAAATCGGAGAAACACCTTAAATAGAATGACAACCTGGAGTGGGCTTGACACCAAATTCACTCACGAGATAAAAGAAACTTCTGTGCCCGTGACTTGAAAGCCGGAAGACTAGGCGCATTTTTCACACACTCGGGCAATATATTCCAAACATGGGGACCATAATGGCGAATCACAAAAGATGCCCGAGTGGTGCTCCTAAACTCATGAGTTAAGTTATCAGCTTTTCTTGTATTATGATCATGACGGTCTCTATTAAAAGTAAAAAGATTTTCAAAAGCAGGGGTGAGCAGCTGATTCAAATATTTATACGAGAAAATCGCAACTTGGTAATCTCGAATTTGGGATACATCCATTAACTTATTCTTTTTAAAATGCTCATGAGCAGGAACCTCATCAGAATCATCAAATTCAGATAATAATTTTACAGCTCTATTCTGAAGTTTTTGTACTCTTTTGAAAGATGTTACAAAATTACTTGCCCATATAGAGCATCCGTAGCTAATATATGGGTAAAATATAGAAAAATAAATAATTTTCAGGATCTTTTTTGGGACTAGGTTTTTAATAATATAAATGACCAGTACCACTATGCTTTACCCCCCCCCCCCCCTAATGTGCAAAGATATAGCCGAAATTTGTTTCTAAACTATTATAGTTTCATCCTATTTTGTTTTATTTCATTAGCATTAACCAAACTTGACTTCGTGGGGTCGATATCATTTACAAGTACCTATATACCCTGTGTTGTATTTGTATATATGCAATGCATTTTCCGTTATTTTGAGAATCACTTTGAAGAAAAGAATGCGTAACAGATAAAATACTACATATATACAACCCGTGGTATATATTTGCACATTAAAGGGAGGGACAGGGTTGACAAATGAATGTTATATTTGGATTCAGGATGGAATTCTGACGCTACAGGGATTTTTTTTCAGACAGTCAGAAAATTCGCTTTTTTTCAAAAATTTATATTTTTTCTTTTTATTTTTGCTAATATTTTTTTTTCCTCTTTTGTATGTTCTGTTTTTAAATATTAATAAACTTATTCGGTACTCTTGTATTATCTGTAACACACGCGAGAAGTGAAGTTTGGTTAATACTTATGAAATAAAACAAATTTCGGCTATATATTGGCACATTAGGGGGTTGAGGGGTAAAGTATAGCATATATGAAATACGTAACCTAACCTAGGTACCTTTTTTTGCCCCTAAACCCCCAAAAAACGAAAGTCTAAATATTGTAAACGCAGTGATAAATCACTGTTTGCAATGCTCAGCATAGGAATTGTCCGTTGAAAGAAACCTGTTTGACTAGTTCCCTTAGCATATTCGCTTCATAATATCGCGCGTGTGTTACAGAAAATACAACAGTACCACGTTTTTTTTTTTTAAATAATAATTTAGTTTTTGTTATATTTTTTGGACAATTTGAAGTTAAACGATGGTTTGAAAATACAGCCAACCACAAAACCTTTGTCTTTTATGCGATCGTTTAGTTTTTTTTTTTGTAAAATTTAATTATGTCGATTCTTTTTTGTTATATTGTTTCTTAACCCCCTCCCCCTGCCAGTTTCCATGACATCTAACATAAAATTCCATTTTTTGAAACTATTTTACGCTCCTTTTAAAGTATTTGATTGACTAAAAAATTAATTTGTATACCTCTCTCCCAGTGACGTATTTTTTTTTTTTGGGGGGGGGGGCAATGGGGGCAGTGGCCCCCAATAATGTGGAGAAAAAATAAATAATATATATCTTATGCCCCCTGACTATCCAGATATGGATCCCTCTTCCCCTCCCCCCCATAAGAATGCGGAAGATTCACCCCTGCTCCCTTTTCCCCCCAGTTTATGATTATGAAACCGTCACTGCATAGCCTAAATGATTACTTAGGAAGTGATTTTGAAGTACCCATTTATATCCATTCCCACTCCAAAGGGCACTCACATTTAACAATACATGAGTTATTAAGGTGAAACTTGCGATCTTTTGCTTAAATGAGGTGCAAGGAGGTGCAAATGAAGCTCAAATGAGCCTTGTGTCTTTGCTCAGTCCCAATATGTAGGGTTTTTAAGATATGTAAAGTTATTTCTTAACTTTAGGGAGCAGTTCCTAATATGGTTTGAAATTCTACTAAAGTAACAGGAATTGCATAAAAAAAGAACTAAAGCCAATATAAAAAGAAATTAAAAACTCACAAATAAGGTAAATATTTTATTGTTAGCATTCAAATAGGCTACGATAGGTCTGATAGGTCACCTGTCATATATGGAATCTTCTAATCCCTAGAAATAAGAAATGGGTAGACATAGTTTAACAATGTCTTCCCAGGGTAAATTTTAACCTTGATTTCATTCACCAAACTCCACTACTTTCCAAGATAGCAAGAACTAAACTAGAATTTTACTCCGGTCTAGTTTAATAGGTGGCCCCCTTAGAAGAAGATACTACAAAGTTCTCAAAACTACTTTGAACAATCAAAAATACTTACATCATTCCCGAACTCGCATCACTTCTCTTCCCTTACCCCATTCCTCTAAAAGTGAAAATATGTAGCTCAAATTATAAATGCTCAATTAACTTTCCCGCTGCCTATTGCCATTGACGTTACTTGTTTTGCCGGTACATTCATTTATGTTATGAATTTGAAAAAAAGAGTCAGCCTATGAAAATTCATGGATTATATTACCACCTATGTTTTATTCACCTAATATGATTTTTTTTTTGTTGAGTTTGTTTTCAAAACTAATGATGTTTGGTTATTGGAATGATATATTTCACAAGTAGCTGTATAAAAACATATCAAAATTAAATAAAGAAAAAAGTACTTTATTTTAAATTTTAAAAGACCTGCCGTACAAATACGGCGCTGTATAACAGCACTTGCCGGGTACGCACTTACGATTTTTCTCGGGGCGGGGGAGGGGGCTATCTAGAAAAATTCAAAGGGGGCTTTAATAATTCAAACTTTACTGGATAATATGAATAAGAAACGCCAGAAATTGAAGTAAATTTGGGATTACAGGGGGGCCGGCGAGAGGCCACCCTTATCTTTACCAGGAAACTTCTTGTGTTTTTTAAATTTTAAGTCCAAGAATATCGAAAAGAAGTAAAACTGGTGAATACCAAGATATGGTGAGGGAGGGGGAGGGCAAGAAATTAAAAATAATTTGTCTTGGTTTACAATATTTAGGATATATTTGTAGCCTAATCTAACGTGGACTTGGTATGGACTGGAGAAAGAAAAGATATGTTTGCTTCACATCTAATATATAAACTATATTAGATAATATATTATTATCTAATATAGATTTTCCCTCCTGTTTCCCTTTTGTAAGCTATACATTTTGCCTGTTGTTAAATATAGTAATGGATACTAGGAAACAAGCAGGTATCCATGATTTTTGTTCGGGAGAGGGGGGGGGGTTACCCGGTTTTGTCTTTAAAGGTATTTTTTAGACTAATTTTTGACTCGGTCAAAAAGGGGTTCAAACCGGGTAACTCCCCCCTGGATACGGCCTTGTTAGGAAATATAAGGAACTGTTTTTTTTTTTTTGGGGGGGGGGTGGAGGGGGATTTTCCATGGGAAGATTATTCTTCAGGGAGGATATTTTCAGGGAAAATTCTACACAGGGGGGGGATTCATATACCAATTTTTTTTTTGTTTTTTCTTTTTGATTACTCAACTATACATGCAGAAAGAATGTTCCGGGAAAATCTTCAGCTGGAAAGATGTTGTGTCCTGGGGAGTTTCCAGGGGAGGAATTTTCCGTGTGGAAATTTTTCATGGGAAGAATTTTGAAGGGGGAAATTTTCTAAAGATCTATGGGGAGATTTTCAGCACAGTTTGAAAAACAATCAGAAAGTAAACAAAAAAAAGTTTTTCCATGTCCAGATAAGGAGAATTTCCAGGGAGAATTGCCCTGGGTGAATTTTTAGCGAAGAGAGAATTTTACAAAGAAAGGATTTTCCAAGGATGACTTTTCAATTGGAGGAATTTTTCGTAGGAAACAGGATGTTCCACAGAGGATGTAGGCGAATTTCCCAACATGATTTGAAAAGCGAACAGAAATAAAGTAAAAAATAAAAAAATTAAATGAAACCAAGTAGTATTAAACTTAAAATGAATGGAAAATATTTCCTATACGAGGGGGTCACCTCCTTTTCAATTCCTCGCTCCTTACACTAAAAACCGGCTTTTGTCTAAATTCTATAAAATAACTTCTGAAACGTAAGGGACCGTTTAATTGGAATAAGAAGCTTCTTTAAAGCCTTAAAACTAATTACCGTAAAGAGAGAGGGATTGAGAAGGTGGCAATCACTTTCATAAACGGATTAGTTTTGTTCATATTTCGTTTTAATCTTGTTCCTTACTTTCAGTTGAAAAACAAAACCGTTCTTCTATTAAAAATCTAGTGATTTTCCTTTCGTCTGGTCGCAACTCAGCTTTTAGGTTATCCCCTTAAAATTACAAGAAAACCCAGATTTTTTATGTTTAATGTTAATTTTTAATTTAGAGACACCTATCGGGGTGGGGCCCATCCCCCCCCCCCGGGTGTAGAATGACAATTTTATAAAAGAAGAATACTTTTTTTTTAGTCATTTAAAAAAGGTCCTTTACTAGTAGAGATGACCCTAAAGCTCCCACCCCTCACCCCTGCTGCCACCTACAGCTTTTTTTACATAATTTATGTCTGTTTGTTGTCAGTGAGAATGAAAAAACAGGAATTTTGTCACTTTTATGGATGTTTCTATGGATGGTTATGTGTGTAGGTCAATTTATTTGATGTTTTTCATGGATGTCAACAGTAATTTATGGATGTTTTTATGGTATTTGTCAGTGAGAATTTGAAAAACAGGAACTTTCTCACTTTTATGGATGTTTTTATGGTTTTTGTCAGTGAGAATTTGAAAAACAGGAACTTTCTCACATTTATGTATGTTTTATGGTTTTTGTCAGTGAGAATGGAAAAACAGGAACTTTCTCACTTTGATGGATTATTGAGTCTAATGGGGCAGGTCAATGACACTTCCTCCATGTTGTTGTTGTTTCTCGAGGCAAATGTTATGAATTTCCAGGAAACAGTTAGATCACGTGTTTCCTTCTCAGCCAATCAGCGAGTCGGTTACATCCCCCTTCTCAGCCAATCAGAGGGCTGGTTACATATTAGCGGCGGATGGAATATAAGGAAAGGGTTTTTTGCTAAAGTTTTATTAGTCTGTGAATAGAATTCAAAGGAGTGAGAACAGTTTTGACTTTACTCATTTGGATATATATTTGTGTTGAAGGCGATGAGTGGAATGTTTACCCTCTTAGAAGTTGATAGTGGAGTTGAAGGTAATAATACAAGAGCACCGAACATTGCGGTGGAAATCACGAAAGGATTACGTCTTTGTCTGGAATGGGATGCAGTATATGCAAGATATGTGATATCCTTGAGCAAATTTAAAATGGAGGATCAATTATGTTTTGCCGCTAAAGTTGATATAGCACATGTGAATAGACTTCAATGTGCTTTAAGTGCATTAGTGAAACAAATCGAAGACAATAAACTCTATCGCTAATTGTACATGCTCTGTAATATTGATGTTGTTGTAATTATTCAATAAAATTGTTTCGAAATCGAAAATGTTTTCTTTCTTTTCTGGTTAGGTTAGGCTTGGGGCTAACGAATCAGGGTCAGTCTAGAGTCAGCAGTCGGAGTGAAAGGATTGAAAAATGAATAAATTTAAGAAAGAGAGAATTAGATCAAATCTAGTGTTTATGGAAAAACATTTGATTTTGGATGACGATTTTCTCGAGTTATCTCTTAAAAGTAGGATATTCTCTTGTCAGGGAACACTTGACAATATAACGAGGAGTGATTCTCCCCCATTGGACTATTGTATGAAACTTTTAAAATGTGACTCAAGTGCTTATAGTCAATTTATTGATATATTAATTGAAACAAGGAAGAATCATATCGTGGATATACTTTTGAAAACATTGCCAATGGATTCAATGTAGATGGCTCCTCCTTCGAAAGAGGTAACGTTACAGAGCTACTCCTCTCCCCCATTTCCCCTCACTGAATTTATGGAGTGAGGACGATCAGTTTCGTTTTAGCTGTGAGAGAGTTGACATCGGAAACCGAAAAATGTTCTATATATGTCCATTGTGCATGTACACTCTTGGCAGTTGGACTCAATGTGAGAATTGTACAATTATAGATGACTATAGTGAAAAGTGTAAATTATGTAATCCTTGTAAATTACATAGAGGCTATGCAGTACAAATTAAAGGATGTAATTCATGTCTTGAAGAGGTGTGTGACTCTCACCCTAGAGGGCACCTCTGCTCCAATTGTCACTATGATAAATGTGATCAGTGGGAGAATACTTACCCCGCTATGATTGGAAAGAATCCCAAACGTGATTTTAGTTTATTTCTACGAGATTGGTATCGTCGTGGATTTAAATTATTCTGGGAAGAGGAATCTGGTCTACGATTCAACTGTTGGGGTAACAAGACAATTTGGTTTCTACGTCATCGTTGTGATGACACTGCCTACTATGACTATAAACCAAGTGATTTTTATTTGGCAGTTACCGAATGTGATTCACCATTTGGAAACACTGTATGTGATATTGCTTCAAATAGACAGATTGAAACTCGTGAATTTCATAATATGAATGCAAATAGTATCATTGACTATACAAAGCGATATGACAAGAGTGAAGTTACATTGTACTGTAGAAAATGTGACCCTGACTTTGCAGTCAATCAAGATCAATATACAGTGAATCCAAATGATTTACCAGCATTAGTGGTTCACGACAGTTGCCTATACATCGAAGAAGAAATCTAAAGTGAAGATTTAAAGACATTGTTGTATATATATGCATTTTATTAATAAACAAATTCACAAACATTTTTTAAGCACTTTACTCTTAGGGCACTGAAATCAATACTATATAGGTCTGAGAGGATATTTTCCACTAGAAAGTCATTCAGACGTGGATTGTCAACATAAATGTGGAGAAACTGCTTGTAAGTATAGTCGCGACATCGGAACACAAAATATAGTAGTGCATGGAAGCCACAGCTTTTAGTCTTAGATCCTGCACCCTCTTCCGATTTTGAATAATAGTTTTCCCACTGCTCTCAATATAGTTGCTGATGTGAGGTGTGTAGAATGTATAGGGTAGACCAAGAGGATCAAAAAATTCAATCGTCCTCATTGTTTGAAAGATGCACAGCCAATGACCCGTCAGCACAGTCGACGGACTGCTATTAACAATAATCAAGGTATTGTTGACACTTTGAATTTTTCCAAGAAAGTCCGAGGGTAGACAATAGGATTTGTACTGGGACATGTAGGGGTCCATATCGAATACATTGATTATTTGACTGGTGTTCATGGCGCCAAGTCTAGTAGAACACTGCCTTCGGGAGTGATTTCCCAATAGGTTTCATATTGATTTAGTGAGATTAGTGCAATACTCTCAGCCAATGGGTCGGCAAATGTACACTCTAAACGCACACTCCCCGTACGTACTATACTCATATCCTGTGTACCAGACAAATCCAGTACAATGATACCATGTGTTTTAGCAAACATATCTTCGGTTATACCATTTTCAAATAGTTGCGAATCATGATCTAGGGTTTGCATGGTCAACTCGTACAATGTTCTATAGGATTTATCAAAAGATAGATTGTAGAGTGGGATACCGTTTACTTTACACACAAGAGATGAAAGTCCAAACATCTCGAATTTATGTGGGCATTCAGTCCATGATCCTATTGCACTGGCGCTTTTTACAAATGCCAAAGCGAGTTTTGACGGATTTTCACCATTGATAAAGGATGAATCGGTGAAGGTGCGTGAACCCATTGCAATATGACGTTGATTGGTGATTGTATGAGGAACAAGTAGTTTAATATTGTTGCCATTGGCTCTCAGTTTTTCCACTGCCAAAGCAACAGAACTCATGACCTGTTGTTTTCGTACATGAAGTATTGCCGAGGTGAGGGAGAGACTTACATCAGGATTGACAGCAAGTTCTTTTCTCAATATAAAATTGGAGGGTGCAAGCGTCAATTTTATATCCGCTTTAACATTGGGTGGCAGCCATTGGGGTATATTAAATATTTCATGATATATTTTTCCAACTAGATGTAATTCACTAGTTGTAGCATTTTTAAGTGCATCTGTACTATCAGTATTAGTAATATATTCATATCCATTGGAGGTGCCTCTCAATTCCTTGTATGACTTGGGTGTCATCAGCATGAATTGCATATAGCTTGTATAATTTGAGAGATTGTTGCTTGTGCTCACCAGCGTGCCAAAGATGTAGACACTAATTTGACGAAATAAATTATGTAATATACAATTTTCATAGGATATTCCATCGGCCCGAATTGGCATTGTATTATCAGATTTCCGGACTTTCATTTGCAAATCTATAAATGTTGAAGACATGTCCATAAAGTAGTCTTCATTGGAATAAATTTGAAAGTGGATATTATCGGAGAGGGGTTGTTGTGGATAAAATTGTTCATAGTATCCATGCTTGACACTCACATCAACATTTTCAGCATTGAATAGATTCAATGAGGCGGTGATTGAAGGTTGAGAATCCTTATGCGGTAGGTAGGACATTTTAGGAGAAGAAATCTAGTTTCGATCTAAGTATTTTCTTCCTGGGACTTCTTCTTCTGTTTACAGCACGTGTCGGCTTTTTCCTTCTTTTCTTTGACAAGAGGGATGATGTCTTTCGTTTCCGACCTGAGTGGAGACTGATGAGTGATGCATTGTTTCTTGACCTTTTTAAGCCTTTACCATTTTGTTTTAATCTCTCGCCAAGGGTTCACGCACTGGACCTAAGATTTTCCGAAGCACTTTTTTTAAAATCCTTGCCAGAGCCCCAATCGTTTAGTGTAGAGGATGCAAAATCTGTCGCAGCCGGTACAAGATATTTTCTAGCCAGTGGTAGTGAAGAGCGAAAGAGCTTAGCAAACCAACTGCCAAGACCGTAGCCAGACATTGACGAGCGACCTTTGTAATAGTCCATTCCATTGCCCTGTTGCCTTGGGCCAAGAGTATTAACATAGCAGTCAATATCAGGACAAGTGAATACCACTTTTTTATTAGACATCTTGCTTTTGAATGATGGGACGAAAATGGCATGTAATCACAGCCAAACCTTTTGAAATTACTATGGGATCGCCCAATTCAGTTCTTAGTGTTAACTGACAGAGTTCCAAATAGGAAGTGTTTACGGGAATATACTGAAGATGCTTTATATTGTAGTGGTGAATATGTTCTTGATTGGTTTTTCGTTCAAGAACTCGTAGGAGGGGAACATTTGAATTACCAACCCGAGATGTTTCCACAAATGAAGCATAGAGAAATATACAAGTGTCTGTGGAGAAGGCAGGCGGATAGTCAGCAAAATGAAATTAGTGTTTCCGGCACTTTTACCATTGATTATATTGAGCTTAAAGCCAAGAACATCCTTTAGATTATCATTGAGAATAACCTTTTCACTGGCAATAGGTGAACTAATGTAGATCTTACCCTCCTCCTTTGAATAGTTGAAATGAAAAGCTCCCTTTTTACGAGCGGAAATTCTTTTATTAATAGAACGACATAAATCGTTCATACAGGTGAGTTCCTCATAGGGTAATTCAATGTATGGATAATCCATCCAATTGATTTTTTGAATTTGTTCTTGATCACCTGGTGGTGGCGGCCAATCATAGGGTCTAATTTTTAAATCATATTTACGATCTTTTCTCAGGATGTCGTAGGTATTTTTGAGAATACAGTCGACAAGAGCCACTTCATACTTTCCGTCGAATTTGATGGTGGGGGAGAGTTTCGTCCAAAAATCACTTGTTCTATTCAAGTCATTGTAGAGAGGATCGGAAACATTGGACATGAAAGTCACATAGAAATCATTGGGCATTGTTAATATCTTCAGCACTGACCCAAAAATCAAAATCTGAGTTGCATCCTAGCCAGCGAACAAGCAACTGTCTCTTGCCCCTACGAGTACGACTCTTTAATATCTATTCAATTTGATAAATTTCGCTAGTGTTTCTAACTTTTTGCAGCTCATATTCATAAAAGCCGCCGAGAATCTCATCATCTTTGGTATCTCGCAAACGATAAGTTATGGGTTTGGTGTCTAGGATTTTGGACACTTTAAAAAGTTCGGTGCTCCATAAATAATTCCCCTTTTCAAAAATATTGGTGGTTCTATTAATTCGAACAGTATCACCAACATTGAATTTCTTCTTCACATTTTTTTTCTTTTTCACCATTGGAGTATTGCTTTAGAAAAGCATCAAATGTATTTTCACTGTAATGAACATCCCGAGGGCTTGAGTTGGACAATGATCGATGAGGTCGTTGATTATAAATCAACATGATTTTATCTAAATCATGAATAAAAGCCGGTGTATTTTTCAGGGTACAATATCTTGAAATTAATAGACGAATCGTTCTTATTAATCGTTCAGCCAATGCAGCCTTTATCGAGCTGTGACTATGATAAAGTGTTGTATTATATTTCAAAAGAACCTTTTGCACATGGGGATTAACAAATTCACTGCCACGATCCGATTGAATTTTTCTATACGAATCCTGTTCAAGAATACTTTCAATGGCCTGAGCAACTTCAACACCTCTCTTTGATCGCAGTGGAATGGCATAGGCATAGCGACTAAGGACACTGATTGCCACCAGAATATATTTGTAGGGTGCATTGTGACGTTGTTGAACTGCGTCTAAAGTTAAAAGATCCGTTTGCATTATATGCAGAGGGAAAAAGGCTTTAGTTTGTCGATATTGTTTGCCGCGAAGCCTGTGATTCTGATGCAGTGTGTAACTCGGTTCATTCTCTAGATACTCTTTTGCTTTTTTCAATGTGATGGTGCCGGAGACAGCTTTAGAAAGCGTTTTGGGAGAACTTAAACTTCCCGCTTCACCAATATTTTCATAGACACCTTTCAGAACTTCATCCATTTTGAACGTAAACACGTAGTGTAATGTCCACTCCCCTTTTGCACACTGGAGGGTGAATCAATTCGTCTTCGCTTTTGACTAGCAGCCACAGGTGTTGTAAAATCAGTGGTGCTAGTATTTTCAAATATTGAATCTTCTTCTTCTTTTTTAAATGGTGGTGTTGGTGTTGGTGTTGTTGGAGGACTATATTCTCTTAGTTTCTTTAGAATTTGCTTATTGCCAATAAGACTTTTGGGAAAGTTTGATACACTTAGAAAGGTGTATAGATTATTGTCAAAGGATAAAAGTCCTTTACGATTCGTCACCATATCACAAATTAAATCAACTAGATTATAACTTTTTCCCTGAATTATAATTCAGTTTCCCTGTGCTATCGACTTGAACTTGATGTTCATCAGCAGTTTCCAACATGAGATATGATAATACTCGATAGGGAAAATGTTCTCGATAGGTCACTGGCAATAGGTTTCCAATTTTCGATACAATTGAATTCAATTCCTTCTCCTTTGATTGCAGTGCTGCAGAATCTTGAGATGATGTTTCCTGTTTAGAGGGATCAGTGGCGGCGGCGACGGTGGGTCTCTCACGATAAGGTTTATGTTTGTCCACACGTCGCAATGCATCTTGAAGTAAAAGCAGTTTTTTGTCATCGGAAATATTCTCATCATTAATGAATTTACTTAGATTGTCTTCAAAATGTTCGACGGGCGAGAGGACAAGTTCAAATGGTGTCAATTTATAGGGTTTAGCCATTCTCTCTCTCTAGAGAAAACTGTTTACAAGTCCTGCAATTATTGGCAGTAAAAGTGTGAAAAAGCTACCACCCGCTTGAAGGAGCCGTTTTCTTTTAAAAATTTTTCCCTTGTTTTTACAAGCCAAGGCGCGTACAGTGGAACGATGTTGCTTTGTCTGTTGTCTAACACCTTCTGGCAGTTGAACATTGCCCTCAGTTAAATTTAAACAAAGTTCAGATATTAGATTAATGAAATCATTGTCAACACCATGTTTGAGTATGGCCTTCCTAAGCAAGGGTTTTGAAGTGCTTAAAACGGAAAATAAATGCCGTTGTTCGTGTAGTTTCTTCAGTGTCATAATGGCAACTAATAGCCTTTTCTACTGTTCACCGGAAGATATACTGTAATTTCATTGTTGAAAATGTCGGTGACTACACGTAGATCCTCGGGTGTGCTCTGATTAAGATCCAGCAAAATGTAACCGTAGGGCTTGCTAGTCGCCTGAGTGTACGCTGACAACAGAAATTTTGGAGCGCCGGGGTATATCTGTTTATTAAGAGTTATGAGCGAGCTAGAATCACGAACAACTCGATAGATAATATAGACGGTGCAATTCAAAGCAAGGGTTCGCATACATTTGCTCTGATGAAACAGATTGTGTAGAACTAGGGTTATGGAAATGTGTTCATGATGGGAGCGAACAGTGAACAGTTGTAGCATTTCCTGTGAGAACTGTTCAATGGATTCAGCCAAATCATCAATAATCAACCAAGAGTTCGATTCAATACTATTGAAAACATCAAGTCCCCGTATGAATTGTATTGGTATGGTTGTGGCAATTGCTTTTATTTGATCATAGGACTCCTGCCAAATACTATAGCAATAGTAGATTTTTTTCGGTTTTTTCCAAAAACATTTTATCGCAATTTTTAATTATTTTAGTTAAGAGTTTTGTTTTCCCCGACATTGAGGGCCCCCACAGAAACGATCTGAAGGGTGTTTTAAATTGATACATGCCGTTGACAACAGTCGGACTACAACTAACTGTAAATCATACGTGTTCCATGAATAAGTAGTAATTTTCCCATTGATCTATCTATTCAAGAACAACAAAAAACAATATTTTATGGCAGCATTTATTTCGGCACTGCATGAAAACAAATATTTGTTCAACGTGAACTGCAACGATAAGAATAACACTTGTTCAACAAGAACAGTTGACAAAATTTCATGGCAGCATTTATTTCGACACTGCATGAAAACTCTATTTGTTCAACATGAACTGCAATGATAAAAATGACACTTTATGTACAACATAAATAAAAAACACTTTCTGTCCATAAAGAGCAACACTTATTGTCTTTAAAAAAACACTTTTTGTCCATCATCAACACTTTTCTGTACAACATCAGCACTTATTGTCTTTAAACACTTTTCTATACAACAAAAACAACAAGAGCCCTTGAAAAAACAACACTTGAAAAAAAAACACACTTGAAAATCACGGTATAGCACAGCTGAACATTACAGTGAATTTAAAGGTGGGATCCCCCCCAGGGCCGCGGGGCCGAAGGCCGGTCGGCCGCGGGCGGGACCCCCCATCCCCCGGGGGGGCCGGCCGTGGGAAGGGCCCCCCACCCCTGGGGGCGGCCGCGGGAAGGGCTCCCCCCACCCCCCGGGAGCCGCGATGGGAAAACAATAGTTGTCGTCACTGCTACAGGTTAGTGGTTGGATTAGTTGGGTCAGTGGTGGTGGTGGTGGTTAGTTGGTTAGTTGGTTAGTCAGATTAGGTTAATTTATCCAGACCAAGTTGATTGCGATAGTCTATGCATTCAACTCGGTCTGAAATACGATAGTGGCCATGAGGCAGGACACTCACACCATTCTCGAGCACATAGACTTTGTCAGATATACATGACATTGCATTCTTTTCCACTCTCACAGTATAATTTCTATACTGTAGAGAACGAATTGCAAGCACTTGTGCTCTCGGCACTAGGCTACTTTCTACACAGTCTCTGTACACGCTCATGTTGAAATTGCTCTTTACAAAATGTGTAGGCACCCCTTTACACGCCTTCTTTTCATCCCCACTATGTGTTTCAACACAATAAACTTTGGGACCCGGGAACACCCCCCTGGATATCAAATCACTCCCCGTCTCTGATTTTAACATTAATAGTTGGTTGGGGGCTTGACGTTTCACCAACTCGGGGTAGAGGGATGGATTCCAGTTGGTGAAATCCATCCGCGAGCTGATGTGTTCCCCCTTTTCTAAATCACCCAATAAATTTTCAGTCCCATTTACCTTTAACAGCAAAGAATCTGTATCCCCATAGTAAACTTGAACCTCCCCCTCCCGTGGCCATTGCACCTTGCACACATTGTAAAAGAACGACAACATGAGCTTTTTGGAAATTTCTAGTACTGAACTACCGTCTGCTATATTCTTGTTCAGTACCACATTCGCTTTTTCCTGTTTAGAAGAACCATGCCAGCCTCTATGCTCGTGAATGATGTAAAATTGGGATCGGCAATAATTCGTGCACACTCTAGAGGGTCAGTCACAACGTCGCAGCGAGATCTGTTACGTACGCTTTCACACATTTTGCCAAACGCTGAATTTAGAATGAGCTTGTACAATTCCTTCTCTACCTTGGAGTTTGCCCTAGAGCGTTTATCGACAAAAGTATCGATAAACGTTTTTAAATGTGGTCGCTGATTGAACTGCAGGACCCTATGTATTTTGGTGATCTTGAAACCATTGTTCACCATCCAGTGCAAAAGCACATGGTGAACAACGATATTCTCCTTAGGGTCCAAATCAGCAATCAGTTTTTGTTTAGAGGGGGTCCAATGCATCCCCATATCCTCAACCAAGGATCGATTGTAGGGGCTCAGCGAGTCCCTGGTCACTGGTCGATTGATACAGGGAAAAACAAAATCTTTGACTGAGTCGTGAAGCGCCAGCGGAATGTGACCATCAATGTCAAAGAACCATCCTTGTGGCCCGTTGTCCTCGACGGTGGTAATGTCGGGGAACTCACAAGGATTCTCAAGCCATTGATAGTTCCCATACGGCAAAGAGTAGTGGGACATTGCCGAGGGGTATAACGAGTTCATGTCCAAGAACACTGCATTTGACTTTACACCGGTGCTTTGTCCGCTCGGATCGGTTGATAAGACGCGGTCCCCATGAAAAACATACCCTCCCCTCATTGAACGCTCTACAAAAAGGTGTTGATCTACATCTGTGATTAGGCCTATTTCCTCCCTACTAATTTTTAAAATTAAATCCATCACTAAATGGGGCGTTGAAAAATAATATCCTATATCTAACCCGAACTCTGAATAGATTTGGTCTGTATTCTTACAGACTATATCCAACAGAGTTAAAACGTCACTGGCCAAGTACAGTCTACAATAATCCCACCCATTTTTACAATTCCCCTTAGCCCACACCTTCTTGGCAAACTCATACTCCTCGGCTGTGCATTCACTGTTGGTCAGTGAATTGTAAAAAGCTTCAATTGGAGGTAGTTTCACCTCGCTTAAGCGAGCGCCAGAACAGTAATAGTCGTATGCGTATACACCTTTGCTGGTTAATAAGTCATACATTTCACTGTCTGGAAAGTGCTGTTTAAGCAAGGGAAAGCTATCAAAATTGTCGCTTTTCTGCATTTGAATCAATTGACTCAATGCCTTGGGAAAAAAACTAAAAGAATCTAAAAACCTGATTTTATTCCAGCACGTACGTCCATTATCCACTACCTGCCATTTCAATTCGAGAAGCAACAACTTCTCGGCCGATTTGGGAGTAATGTTATAGGTAAATGAATTATTTACCCATGGACTGTCTACTCCCCCTCCCTCCCTGTGCATACGTGCCAGTGCCGGTAAAATAAATTTTAAGTCATAATTAGAGTTGTGGATAAAAACAGGGATAAAAAACTGTTGGCTAACATTTAAATTACACGATTGATGTGCTACCCCCTAAAATTACTACCCCCAGATGATATTTCCTGCCACAAGTGATCATGGTCTCTGACTTTCCCCCTCCCCCCTCTTTTCCCTTTAGTCCCCTTATCCCCCTCTACAAACTCCCCTTTACAAACCCAACATATTTTTTGATTTTTAATCGCGAGACGATCCTCTGCAGACAGCACCATTGGATAATGGGTATTTCTCAAACGAGAAATAGCGCCATTAGCCGTGCCAATTAGTTTAGTCAGTGCCTTTACCATACACTCGTCCCCCTCATCCAATGTTTCTACTATTTCTAACAACCGCATGGTGTTAGAACTATCTCTTTGCGCATGAGCATAGGACACTGCAATAGCTTGGTGTTCTTTGATACGGTTTGGATATTGGGGATCATTCACCTCCACCAGCTTAGCTTCACAGTCTAAAGATATTTTGTTGCATTGGAGAAGGGTGTTTTGGAAATTTTTAAAGCGTAGAATGGCCCTATCCCCTGAAACCGTTTCCACTGTCTGATATCCATGCCGTCTACAGTGTCTCATATGATTTCGCAACTTTAATTCAGTCCAAAATCTAGAGAGGCATGTTGGACAGTAGAAACGCTCCCCCCTTTTCTTACCCTCCCTCAGAACTCTACTAATATCTGTAATCGGATTAAAATGGCCAATTGCATTCGGTTGACTAGGTGGTGTATATAACAACCAAACCCAGTGTTTAACAAAATCAACTGACGGGCCCCTTACGGGGAAGACCACCCCCTTCTTTTTAGAACGAACCCCATCTTCAAATTCAGTTTCATACTGTACCACAGTAACGCCGATATTCAAATGGGCATTAGCCCTTTCAAAAATGTCAATGGATCGTAGCGTTACTGGGTATTTTCCTTCTAAACAAGAGAAATCTACAACTGGGAAATTGGACCCGTCCTTCCCATGTACAGCCCAGTGATCTAAATTCGTCTTTGTAGCGTCATCTGCTAGAGGCTGAAATGCTGATATGAGGAAAGCATACCTGAAACATTTTTGATCTGTTTCAAAACAAATCTTCTGGACACAACGACAACCTACTAGATTTGGATTATAATTTAAAACTGTATCCCTTTCATACCCCCCACCTGCCCCCCCTCTTAAAATAAAATCTTTCTTAAATTTACAAATATTTACACTTAAATTTTCAATAAATAAAACTACAGACCCGCTCCCATTTTCGTTATAGTTCTCGAGATGCGCTATAGTTTGCCCTACCCACTCGGAAAAAACACCCTCAAAATTTTCTAAATTTGGATAAATTACGCGCATCTCGGAATGTATATAATGATAATAAACTTCACTTTTCCCCTCATTTAAATAAAAAACCTTTAAAACAACAGAAACCTTAATTGAATCCCTACCTCCCCATAACTGAATTTGATTCTCCAGTAGTGCACGAATTTTATCTACATAGGCATGCACAATTTCTACAGGATCAAACACAAAATTTCCCCCCATTAGAGAATTAAAGGGATCCCCAAACGTCGCAGTGAAAACAACTATGTTATTTAAAATTGTATTCGACAATAGAAAATCGGGAAAAGTTGTAACCTCCTCTTGTATATTACCCCCTCCCCCAAGTTGTTCAACAATATTTGGGCTATGTTCCACTTCACTTGTTTGAAGTGGAAGTAGGTAATCAGTGGGAGGAGGGTTCCCAGTTAATTCGTTTGTGAAATCCTCTAAAATTTGTAGGGTATTTGGACTCAAGTCCACCTCTGAACTAGGAACATTACCTTGCTCAACTGTGCTAGGTTCTACATTGAAATAATTACATAGAAACTCATCAATATTAAAAGGTATTTAAATAGAATTAATAATACCATGCCAGTCATTAATAGCTGATGTTTCATTGTCCTGAAACTCCATTGCCCCTTCAATGAGTTCTTCCTCTTCTTCACTCGATGATGAAAAAGGGACCAATGCTCGTCCAACCTATAAATGAAAAAAAAGCTTATTTTCAATGTGTTCAAATCATCCCCTACTGCTTTTAAAATTTGGATTATTATTTAAAGTCAGCTTAATAGCATTTGGTTAATTCAACTGAAAGTTCCAACTTAAGATATTTACAATCTAAAACATCGCTTTACATAGAAGGCGGCAATTTGTTCAAAAATAGTTTATTTTCAAAGTGTTCAAATCAGCATTTTTTTTGCGGTGCTTTTCGGGCCCACAGCGCCTCTTGCAGCGCTTTCCGGGCCCGCGGCGCATCCTTGCGGCGCATCCCTGCGGCGCTTCTCGGGCCCGCGCCGCATCCCGCAGCGCTTCCCACAGCTCTTCCCGACCGGCTCCCAGCCCCCTTTACATAATGCTCGTCAAAAGTTGAAATATTTCTTTCTAATTCCATACTGGTTTAGTAAACACATGAGTTTAATTATTTTAACCTATCGTGCGCGAGTGTTCCAATTTCCAGGATTGAACTTCAACAGGTAGGAAAGTGCCGGGAACCGTTAACTCGGTTTCCCCTCGTTAGAATCTTGGCACGATAGAAATATTCAGTGTAAATTACGAGATCCATATGTGCAATAGATAGATGGAATAATCTCTCTCTTAAAACTATGTGAAAAATAGCATTCACAGAGTTTCAAAGGTATCTAAAACTATATGTGATAGTGAAGAGATAGCAACAGAGAAAATAGCAAAGATTAGAAAAAAGAGCGGTTTCTTTGCAAAAAAAATTACATTTAGATATCTCTGAGGGAGGGCGGAGAAAGTAATGGTTGGGGGTGAGGGGTTAATATCTCTGTGACAAGTTTATATTGGGATTGAAAAATAGTGAAAAGAAAAAACATTGGAAGAAATAGATATGTATTTCTATAAGATATGTAGGAAAAAAATGCTCACATTTGCATATCCTGGTTGCACTTGGGTGCCAGATGGTCCAGGTAATGCATGTTGGAGGGCGGACGGGCCGACGTCATTAATTTCTTGCGCAGATTGGGCTGCGACTTGTACAGTAGGAGCTGTGACTTGTGCAGTCGAGCCAGTGATGTCATGGGCTTGCACAGATGGCTGCACTTGGGCAGGCAGCGTGAAGCTGGGGGGTTTCGACCAACGGCCATATTGAACAACTGTTGCTCTTACAGGGGCTGCCTCACCCTCTCTTGCTTTCTTACTAGGAGGTGGGGCGCATTCTTCAGTATTTGCGTTACCCCTAGCTCTCTTTACAGCTGGAGGGGCTGCAAATTCTTCATAATTTGCCTTAGAGAAGAGAAAAAAATTAGTATCAAAATAATTTCCCCCTTTTTTAAAGAATGACAATTAGTATCATCATCCATATAATTTTGTTTAGAAAAGCATTTATCTCATTTCAGTAAAGCAAAAAGTAAAAACCCATATTCTCTCTCCCCCTAAATTTAGGAAAATTAACCCACCCTAGGTCTACCCTCTCATTGAGTTAATCTTGCGATTTATTCAAGCGAAAGGCATATCAATAAAGAATATATCTTACTACCTTTTATTCAAATGTTATAGCTAAAATCACTAAATGTCGAAGAAGCAATTAAGGTAAGAAACAATTATCTTTTCTATTTTGTCACTATTAAAAGTGCTAACCCCCTCCCCCAACAAAAATCTTGGATGCACGCCCCCTCCCGGGAATATAAAAGAAAATTTATCGAAAGCTTGAAATAATCCCGTTTCACTCTTACATGGAATTCCAATGCCCTTAAATATCTATCGCTAATTTTGCAGACAAAATTAGCTGTCCGATATTTTCAGACAAACATAGAATTACGTAAAAGCACTGAAAACCTAGTTTGCCTAAAACCAGCTAATGTATACAAACAGGAAAGGGGTGACAGCTAATTTTAACCTCGCACTGGAGATTGTGTCAAAACCAGAGAGGTTAATAACAACATAGCGACGTATGTCTCAGTTAGAGAAAGGAATACAGTAGAGAAAAGTCAAACTTTAACGAAAAGAGAATTATTTCTTTTTGCGAGAATTTGATTGTAAAAACAATGATGGTGGGGGGGGGGTTAGGTTTCGAGGGTATATAGAACATATTTTACGTTTTCCATCGAGTATAAAGATTGTATAGTGATGTTTGTATTGTATTGGGGGGGGGTTAGGTTTCGAGGGTAAAAAGAATATATTTTACGTTTTCCATCGAGTATAAAGATTGTATAGTGAAGTTTGTATTGTATGGGGGGGGGGATTTACGTGAATATACTGGAGGGTGACCAAGGAAAATAATTTTATTTGAAAATAAAAAATGTACTTACATTGCAAATTGAAGTTGGCATGGCTTCTAATTCATCAAATTTATCCACTGTTGTTTGAACTATGTCAAAATAATTTCTGATAATTTAATCACATTGCATGCCCGTTATATACGAAATCTCAAGGTCAAATTATTATGTAAGCAAGCCCTCTGATTGGCTGAGAAGGAAACACGTGATCTAACTGTTTCCTGGAAACTCATAACATTTGCCTCGAGCAACAACAACAACATGAAGGAAGTGTCATTGACCTGCCCCCATTAGACTAAATAATCCATCAAAGTGAGAAAGTTCCTGTTTTTCCATTCTCACTGACAAAAACCATAAAACATACATAATTGTGAGAAAGTTCCTGTTTTTCAAATTCTCACTGACAAAAACCATAAAAACATCCATAAAAGTGAGAAAGTTCCTGTTTTTTCAAATTCTCACTGACAAAAACCATAAAAACATCCATAAATTACTGTTGACATCCATGAAAAACATCAAATAAATTGACCTACACACATAACCATCCATAGAAACATCCATAAAAGTGACAAAATTCCTGTTTTTTTCATTCTCACTGACAACAAACAGACATAAATCATGTAAAAAAACTTGTAGGTGGCAGCAGGGGTGAGGGGTGGGAGCTTTAGGGTCATCTCTACTTTTACTATTCCATTTGTCTTTCTTACCCTCTCTCCCAACCCTCTGAAATATTCAACTCAAGTCCCCAACCCGTCACCGGCATATGCTGTTTTGATAGCCTGGATGTACAAATTTATTTTTTATTAACTACTTCTTTTGAGTCCTAGCTTGGAGTCAAGTTGGCCCCCAGCATTCCTTGAAAGCTTCAAATCTATCCCTTTAGCCGTTCCTAGGAGAGTGTGGAGATGCTATTTTGATAAGTTATGGAGATTTAGTTTCTTTTGACTGCATCGGTATTCATAGTAATTGGATTCTAGTCATCCAAAACCTTATAGTACCAAACTCTTAGGCTGACAGAGGGCAATATTAAAATTTTAAATTGCATATAAAAAGAAATGAAATACCTGACCAAATTTTTAGCAAGGAACCTGACTAATCTTTCCAAGACATTTTTCAGGGACTTGTATCGCTCCTTACCCATCACCTGCAGCTCTCCTCCCAGTTACATCCAAGCCATCACCTAAAAATTAGAATGTCATTAGAAAATTAATTTAGCGTTGATTTTATGGTGGGGCAGACCCATAAGCCTTTGGTCTAGGATCAGGGCTCAAAGTTCCATTACATTCAGTATTCCTCCCCCTCCCCAACAAAAAAGATTAGTTATTGGAAAAGAAAGCAATGATAAGCTTGTCCCTATCCTTGCCAAATAATTTGTCTGCTGTTGAACTCTTCCTTCCCCAACTATGTCAATCAGGTAAAACGTCTATGCATGGGAAACCTTCAGCTCATATCCACTGCGGGTAAGAAACTATTCTATCATATTTCCTCTTAGTACCGTGGCCATGTTACAATTATGAAGAAAGGGCCTTCCCTATTTGAGTAAGTCTCTTCCAAGATTCTCTTTCCTACTACGGCTTCAGTTAACATTCCTATCTCTGACTTTCTTAGCTGTAGCACCTGTTTAATCAGTATGGGTTAAACTTTTGAAGTCCTTAAATTGTTGAATCACATCCCGCTTTTCTATAAAATTTTGCTCCATTCTCCCAACGCTCCACCTCCTCACTGGTCCACCTCAGCTTCTAGTCTATAACCTCAAAATGTTCTTCCTGTTCTAGATGCTCCATCTACCGTCTTGTTACTTTCGATCCCAGAGTATCTTGGGAACTAAATCAGAGTAATTCGTTTTCCTTTGAATGTTGAGCTACTCGTAGCGTTGCAATTCACTTCTTTGACGACTCGATATTTTGGAAAGCCCTAGGGCAGTTTTCTATAGTTAAAATATTTATTTCTACGTGTAGTTATTTTCATCATTGTTCTGTTCCTGACATTTCAGCCTGTAATACAACAGGAAAATCTTCCCAAAGGATAATTGATAATATTTTTATTTTGATTAGATGTATTCCTGTATATCTCTTTTCCAGTTGCCAATTTCCTATTAAATCAAAAACTATCCGTAAACTAAATTATGAAGTTGATTTAATAGTATAATTATATATCCTGCTCAGTTTAAAATTCCTCTAGGATATGGAATTTCTAGGATAGGAATTTCTCGGGGATATGACGTCATTTTCTACAAGCTACATCTATATCATACATATTATGAATACTAGAATTAAATACCTTGTAACAGTGTAGTGGATAAAGCCGTGCCTAGAAACTTTCGGGCCTATGTTCGATCCCGGCTGTTGCAAGGAAGGGTTTCGGATTTTCGGATTGCATAATTTTTTTTATTTTAGCCACTTCGTTTTTATATTTGGAAATATACTTGTTTTGTTTAAATGTTTTAACCTGCACTGGATATCGGAGGGGGGATGCAAGAAATGGAAAATATTGTCTTGATGTACAAGATTTTGGATATATTAGTAATCACACGCGGACTGGACATAGACTGGAGAAAGAAAAGATATGGGGGGAAATTCAAGGCTACACGAGTTTAAAAAACTAATTTATCGAGAATGTAATACAAACCTATTTCGGTGGTTTTTGGCGAAATTTTGGATAACAGGGATACAGATATAAAGGAGGATCGGGATTTGACTTATCTGATTTTATTTCTAGCTATTAATTATTTGATGTAATGTTTTTTTCTCACAGTGGATCATGGTTGTGGCCCATCTTAGCATACAAGTAGTTAGTTTATGTGGTCTATCATGTCTTATACTTTTTTTTATTATGACCTTTTCAAGTTAAGTTGTCCATGCTAATTTATTTCAGTTGTTTGCAAAAATATATTCAATTTCAGGTAATTATTTTTAGTTCTCATGTAATTTATCCAAACGAATATTAATAAATATTCTAGGTATTATTTTTCAAGTTCCCGATAAATAGACCAATTTTTTTTACCCCAACCCTCCACCCCTGATAATCTAGAGCAATTTGGTTCTCGTGTAATATTGATGGCTATTAAAGAGAATTGGATTTGAGAAATTTAAAAACTTATGTTTCCTCGGTAATTACTCCAAAAAACAGAGAAAGAGTTGCTAGATGTTTTCTAGAAAAATTCAATCAATCAATCAATCAATCAATTTATTCAATTAATAAACTTAACAAAATACACTTCAATATAAACTCCCCCGTAAGGCTCTATGGCCAGGAAAAATACAGGGGAGAAACAAAAATGAAACAAATACAAGTATTTTCAATATAATGCATTGCATTTCAACCTTTCAAAGACTCAACACACACACACACACACACACACACACACAAAACAAAAAAAAGAAGAGAAAAAAAAACAATAATTAAAAGACCCAAACAAAAAGTGATTTTATGAGACCCCCCCCCCCCCCCCAAAAAAAAAAAAAACAACAACAAAGGATGTAGGACAATCCAATAAAATAAACCAAATTCCAAATATATATTTGAAACCAAACCACAAAAAAAATATTATACAAACTCAAAACCCCTCACAAAAAATGTTTCCAACCCAGGCTAGTGTCAACCCCCCCCCCCCCCCCCAAATAATAATAATAAAAATTAACAAAAATATATTTAAACATGAAAAATCAAGACATTAAAAAATTTCTTAAGATTCTTTTGAAAGTACGAAACGAGTGACATTCTTGAGCTGACTCAGGTAGGCTATTCCAAACGATATGACAATCAGTTAATGGATTAAAGTCAGACCTCACCGATGGAGTAAATAGAATATTACTATTCCTTGAATTGCGAAGATGATGCGAAGACCTATCAGTGACGAAAGAAGGAGTAGTTTGAAGGGCTGTGGGAACATCACCATGAATTTGATGAAAGTGAAAGACGCGCACGAAAGAATGTAGAGAGACTGCAAATAAAGTAATAGGCTAGTTGGGTTAGTTGTAGAACAATTTGTTTCCTGTATAAGCCTTCTTGCCTTATCATATAACTTAGAAATTGGTTTCAAAAAAGAAGAGAAAGTTGACATCCATATTGTAAGGCAATAAGAGACGTAGGGCTGAACAAAGCAATGGAACAGAATTTTTAAAACTGATCCAGGAAAAATGTGTTTTAGCTTCCTCAAAATTCCAAGACTCCTTGAGATCTTCATATTAATTAGTCCAAAATGATGCTTGAATGAAAGGTTTTCATCGAGAAGAATACCGAGAAATCGGACATATCGTTCCTTAGGTCTACTGAGAGAGCCTCTTGAAAGCTGGATTTTAGATAACTCAGGGCACGCCAGAGAAATACGGGAAAAAATTAAAAAACTTGACTTAGCAACATTTAGGGCAAGACGATTTGCATCAAACCAAAGAACGACTCTCTCAAAAAGGTCAACTAATTTGGGAAGCATCTCAGACTCAGTTCCTACTGCAGTACCAATGGTACTGTCATCAGCGAAAGCAACGAGAGTGTCCACATCCTGCGAAAACGATGGATTTTTTTTAGCATTGAAAGATTCAGGATAACATAGGCGAGAGCAAACTGTAGGTTTTTGATTCATAACCGCAACTATAAGGTCATTAACATAAATCAAAAACAAAAACGGTCCTTCTTGGGAGTGTGTAAAGAGGGAGGCTTTGAATAGATTGGGAGGGAGAAGGAGCGTGTGCAGATGTGTTAGCCTAAGGTAGCTTGGTGCTGAGGTGATTTTTCTGTAATAGTAGTAGCAGCAGTAGTAGTAGTAGTGGTAAAAGTAGTAGTAGTAGTAGTAGTAGTATAGTAGTAGTAGTAATAGTAGTAGTAGTAGCAGTAGTAGTAGTAGCAGTAGTATGACGGTATCATGGCATCACGACATATGCCTCCCAAATCATGACGATGTCATGACATTCAGTTTTAACTACCTACCGAATTACATTTCTGAAATTTGCTTTGTGCTGACTTCCCGTCACCACATGTACATCTATGAACGCCACATGTGCCGTACGTTTGTGCCACACTTGACACATTTCTGCCACAATTGTCCAGTTCCGAAACGTTCGGTACACTCATAAAAGCGGCTGGCACACTCTCAAAAATGTTTGATACGATTACGCCACGCGTGGCACATGCTAACTGGTTTACACGAATTCTAAGAGAAAACAATCTCTAGTAAGTTACAGCTATGGGCTTGGCACGAAATTACATATTTCAATATGATCATAAACTTAACATGATGGGGTTACTGGAATTATCAATAAGACTTATTAATTCTTACCACACCGAGCCACCTGAGGGGTATACATCATTTCGTGTTTGTTGTCTGGAAATTTTATTTCTGAGTCTTTTAATGTAGGGTTGCCAACCCCTACTAATTTATCACTATTTCTGGTGATTTCGTTTGGCTAGTGAATTTTACTGATTTTTTTTTTTTTGAAAACTAATGATTTTTTCCTGAATCTAGTGATTTCTTATGAAATAGGGCATAAAATGAAACGAATAAATTAATCATTATTGGAAGCAAAATGCATCTCTTATTGAAAACTTAACCGAAAATCAAGAAAACCAAAAACAGTCGTCTAGGTAACCGAAAAAAAAATCTAAAAAAAGGGAATTTGGATAACAATAATACTTCAAAGATATAGTTTTCCATATTGATTCAAAATATCTATAATTCATTAAGTTTGATATGACTCATCAAAGGTTCCAAACTCGTGAAAATTTATCTCATTTTTGAAAAAGGGGAGACAGCCCCAAAAAGTCAAGTAATTCTAATGAAATTTACATCAGATTTAGCATATCAGAGAACACTTGCACAAAGGTGGCTCCTAGAAAAATGTGGCATTTTATATTTTTGGGCGGAAGAAGAAAGATCACGGTTGCGAGACCCCCCCCCCCCCTTTCGTGCTTCTTTTCTCCCCAAAGATATTACATGAAAATTAGGAGATGAACATTTGGTTTGCGTAGTTTAAGGATCCAATAGCTATACTTCTGAGGATGACATGATCCCCCCAGCTCCCTGCCAGCCCCTGGGGAATGAGCTGTAAGCTATGCAATTTTCCCGTTGTTAAATATAATATTTGAAATTGGAACATATAAAGATTTTCTCTCGTTTTCGGGGGGGGGCTTTTTAGTAAAAATTTTACGGGGGGGGATTCATATACCGAATTCTTTTAATTGTCTTACTTTCTCTTTGGAAGCTCAGCTTCGCGTCCGGAAAGAATGTTCCGTGGAAAATTTTCAGCAGGAAAATTCCACGGGAGGTATTTCTGTGTGGAAATTTTTCACGGAAAGGATTTTAAAGGGGGGGGGAGACTTTCAACAGAGGGTGGGGTTGATTTCAGCCACGATTTGAAAAATAATCAGAAACTAAGCCTTGGCTATGCTCACAGTTAAAAAAAGTTTCGAAGGATAGGAAGATAAGTCTGCCAACCAAGATTAGGATTTTGGAAGCTACAGTGATGACAGAGGTCAAACATGGCTCTGAAGCATGGGCGCTTCGAAAAGTAGATAAAAATTTGCTAGGTGTTTTCCAGAGAATTTGCCTACTGATTGTTCTGGGCACCTGGCTGACTGATTGTATTTTAAACATTAGGCTGTACGAAAAGCGTTGTTCAATGTCACCTTCTTAGGCTATAATGATAGAAACGTTGAGATAGCTAGGGCACGTTCTGTGGATGAAGAATGACAGATTGCCAAAGATTGTCCTTTTCGGCCAACCGTCTAGGGTTAAATGGAAAGGAGATCTTCCGCGGTTGGGGTGGAAGGATGTCATTAAGAAAATTTTTTAAAGGAAATAGGAACTTCCTGGGAGGGTGTAAAGAGGGAGGCTTTGAATAGATTGGGATGGAGGAGGAGCGTGCGTAGCTCTGTTGGCCTCAAACTGCTTGATGCTGCGGTGAGTTGTTAGCAGTAGCAATAGTTGTTTGTACTAGAGCTGTGGAGACTTCATTACATCAAGAAGAGGCTCACATAGTCTGTGGTTAGAAGATAGGCGACAATGAGAATACATATATGGAAGCCTGTCTGGTAGCCGTGCCAGGTCCAGTGGCAAAACCGATGGCTCTGGGCACTTTCCTAGTATCTTGTCTCTTTAAACGAGCAATAATTGCGTATGTATAAATATTTTCTCGAAAATAGACACATTTTTTCCTGAAAATTGGCATCCTGAGATTTTCTGATCTAAGAAACTATTTAGATAGGTCTAGAGTCTAAGAAAATTTGTCAAAGGCTTTAATTTTGGAAAAGAAGCTCATATGAGTAACTTCATATTTATGATTACATTTCAAGAGCATACATACTTTATATTTGCCTCAGTAGTGGCTGTATCGTTTTTATTATCTTTGATGTAGGCAAAATTACACATAAGAAGCTAAGTATAAAATACTAATAGTAATTAGTCTTTCTGCAAAATGTGATATAAGGAATTTTATGATTCCTAGAGGACAAAAACAGAAGTTAATAATTGCACAAAATGAGAAAAAAACTAAACAATAAAACGAGACCAGATCAAGGGGACCACCAGAAAGATTGCAATGATGGTTACAACGAATCAAAACGACAGTGAAGAAAAAGAAAATGCGGCTACAAGAAATGCGACACCGAGGATCAGAACAAATAAAAATGAAAGCGAAGAACAACAAAATATTTGGTTAGAAGACATGCGACAGCGAGGATCAGACTGAATTAAAACTCAAAGTGAATAAGAAAGAAATTTGCAGCTAAAAGATATGCAACAGCGAGAATCACAAAGATTCAAAAACGGAAGGTAAGAACAAAGGTATACACCTTTAGAAAATATGGGGCAACGACAAGCATAACGCTTATAGAATCAAATATTTACAAGTCTGCTGCGAAAGTCTATCATTGCTATTATCAATTATTTTCTTCAAAATCGAAGAGCATCTAAAAGGAAAAAGATTTCGTCAATGTAATACCTAATACTCTGATCATTTTTTTCTTTTCCATCATACGAATCGTCAGATGGTCTCAATGAACAAGAACACATACTCTAAGGTTGGGGCTTCATCTGCCGGTATTTCTTAATTAATAGATATTACGGATAGTGGAGTCGGTCCAATAAAAGAGCTCCCAGACGGTTTTTCACTCCCACTTTCCAGTACTTTTCAGAGCTTCAACAATCATTTCGTTTTCATGTTTAATCTAAGTCAATTTTTAGTTTTTTATTCTGTTTCCTTCTACCATTAAAAATGTTTTTTTCAGTGCAAAAGCTCCCAGAATCCAGAAATCTGGAAGCTCAAATAACCCTTTTTTCCAAATAGGTTTGGGGTACTTTTGTCTGGCTTAACGTTCTACATTGCATGCGAAGAAAACTTAAACCCAGAATCTAGAAGCAAAAATTCTGGAAATTCTTGGAGGTCAGGTCCCAGCTTAACTCCTTTTCTATTGGCTCGTGCGACTCCGTCACGGCCCAAAACCCCATTATTTAGGTTAATATATTTTTGACCAGCCCCAGGCTTCGTTCTAGGTCGGCAAAAAAGCATGTAAAAAGTAACTACTGCTGCGTTTTAGTTGAACCGACTGGAAGGAACTGTTGATTAGAATAGACCCTAAGTTTTTAAAAACACCTAAAAGATGTTTTTATATCATGAATATTATAATTTATCAATCAAAGGCTTAAAAAAGCTAATGTCAAATTAGTTTAGCAGTTGCTTTCAATTTCTACAGCAAAAAGGCAGCCATAGGCTTTTCTTATACTTGTTGGCCAACCTAAAAAGAGCCCTACATAACCTGGAGCTTAAAAATCTGAGCTGCTAAGCTTGGTGTTACTGGATAACAGATCAGGATTTTCTTAGAGATAAAAAATAAACCAGTTGTTCACAAACTTAAATTGCAAGAAAAGACTTCAGAGCAACACATTATCAAGGTCTCTTAGCAAAGACTCAATTTCTTTCTCTTCATCTTCAGTTTCATCTTGTAATTCGTGAAGTCTTCTTTCTTCTTCCCTTCTGCTTTTTTCCTAAGGATTCCAGGAGACACAAGTACCGTGATCGTGGATCTCCTCCTTAGCACGAATCAAGGAGAAAACGGTTTCAACTGCAAGGCGGTTCCCAGACATCATTTTGACAATTGACACTGCGCTAAAAATGCGCTCGACACAAGTAGATGAGTGTGGAAGGGACATAATAGGGAACATGAATCTGCAAGCTCTGAATATTTCGCCAATCCAAGACCATTTTGAAGCTAATTGATTTTCCCCCAAAAAAAGCTCTGGACTCTTAAAGTACTGAGGGGCAAACGCTTAGACTCAGGAGGGATTGATTCCCACTGAGAAATTAATTCTTCTAAAGATTGTCAACCGACTAGGTTTAGGGAACACGAATAGTACTGGTACCAAGTCTTCTTTGGCAGAATTGCAGTAGTAGCAATCCTAGATCTCCTTTGCTAACTTCACGTACAAGTTGAGACAAACGGTTTATAAAGGCACGCACTGTTTGGGCAGGTTTCTTTTATCACATTTCTTTTCTTTTCTTTTATCACATCAGCTTCCACATTCGCTTCAACATATACTCTTTCGAGAGGTAAATGGTATTTAGGCTTGGATGGGTCATACGCACCTAACGGTTTTTTTTTCGACTCCCTCTGGACGTAAAAAAAAGTAAAGTAAAGAATACGGCATTGGACTTTACAGTTTCCTACCGGTGGTACTGATAACCGTTTTCTTGGCCCTTCAGTCAGGAAGTGCAATGGGGGGCTGGGGGCCAACCATCCTGTGCTTTTGCACACCCTTCCTGTTTACCTTCCCCAGATTTCTCCAGGTACCCATTTTAAAGCTAAGTCGACTCTGGCTGAGCTTACAGAGTCACGCCACTGACCCCCGTTCCAAACCAAATAATTGAGCACACTAGGATTCGAACCTTCGTCCTCTCGGATAAAAGATCCTAAATCCAGCGCACTAATCCACTTGGATAGGACCCCTCTGGATCCCCTCTGGACAATCCCCTCTGGATGTAGGGAATTTGAATTAATGTGGAGACATTTTTTGCAATGGCAGCGAAGTCTAACCCCTCCGCTTTAAATAAAACAGTCAACTTGTTGACTTGTGACAAAATATCAGAAACTTAAAGTAAAGTTTCGTTAATACATTTTTCATCATTTTCAGGAACTTTACCGCAGATGCCGACTTTGTGACCTTGGATTCTTAATTTCTTGAATCCTTAAATTTTTATCGAAAAATCGCTGAATTTTGTTAAAATTTACTGAACTTGTACAAGTTTGGCAAAATTGTACTGAGTTTTTGACTTAAAGAAAATGTTGTAAAGATGTACAGCTCGGAGGAAAATGTACTGAATTTGGTGCAACTGCACCACCCATCGCAACACTGCCTGCGACAACAAGGGTCAGAACGAGTCAAAAACGAAATTAAAGAACATAAATTTTGAGGTTAGACAGAACGTGTCAAAATAAGCGTGAAAAATCAAAATGGGCGCAGTTTGAAGACAAACAAAAGCGAGAATCAGAACGAATCAAATTGAAAGTGAAGGAGAAAAAAAATATTACCTTAGAAAAATAATGCCGTTATAATTTTTTGACGCCAACAAATTGTAGAACAAAACACAGTACAATTTTACAAAGCTGCCGTAAACTTTGCAAGTGTTAGTTACACCTTATTGGGTCAGGGTTTTCGACGCCAGCAAACTGCCGCATAAAACCCAGTAGAAACCTACCAAGATGCAGTAAATTACTCAAATGTTAGTTGCAAGTCATTGAGACTATTGAACGTTGTATATATTCCACGCTGGAGCCCTCTATTTTCCTTAAGAGAGAATAGCATTTGGAGACGCCCAAATAACTAAAATTTTCAATTGTTTACAACTCTTTAAAAGGCTCATAGAGCGAAAAACGGTGAATACAAAAGTATTGGTATATATTTTATAATATGTTACAAAAATTCAAAAACTTTAAAAAGAAACCCAAAGTCTGAAGCATAAAAACAAATTTGGCAGAAAGTCAAATATTTTTTAATTTAAACGAGTACATTTTAAACATGTCAATATATTTTTGAAATATATACCTATTAAAAATATAAGTATGAAAAATAAATTGGCTTGCCTTTTTTAGGACATCACTTGCTCTCTAAAGAGTTCCACAAACGAGTCCAAGACCTGAACATTCTTTGCCTTAGCTTCATTCAACGTAAGCGATGATCGAACTATCAATAGTCGTAATGTTTTTAGCTTTATAGTAGCTGAAAAATTTTATCAAAAATTAATTTAATGGCACACCCACCACAAACTACTGAAAGTGATTTGAACCAACTTCATATGGCCAAATGTACCTTTTAGACCCAGATGAGGCTGTTGAAGAACGTTTCGGCACATCCTTTAAATTATGGACTCTCGTACCTAATGAATCTTCTAGGAGAAATTTTGCAAGACGCAAAAACTATACCAACAGTTTACAAGAAAATTCGAGAAGGGGAGGATGATGCAAATCAACTTGTTGGTTCACGGGGCACAACAGCTTCTAACGTGCAGCAATTTTCACCCTGCCAGATGATGTCCATTATAGACGGTTTCAACTCTCCTGCATGTAATGAAGTATCCGATGTGCTTGACCATCGCATATCGCATACTTCGATGCTGATCATCGTGAAAACGTGAAAACGATGCTGACCATCGTTGTCTATTTTATAATTGTGTATATATGCGTTTTCAGATTTTTCCTCCAAATCATAAGCATAGCTTTTTTTTTTTTTTTTTTTTTTTTTTTTTAACTGTTAAAATCCACAGAATCACAAAAAAGAGCCAAATATATTGACATTAAGAGTCCCTACCATAGGTTAAAGTTTTTGGTTACTGCATGCTCATTGCTCAATGCTGCATGTCTTGCACAGTTTTCAACAGTCAACCCTACACTATAGTACAGCATGGTAGCTTTCTGAACTGCTGGACTTATTTACTTATTTTATCTGCAGGCTTCCCACAATGCATTTCAACACAGGACGCCATTTTTGTTGTATGCAATGTGAGTGAAAATGCAATTTCATGTTTTTTTAGTTTTATGAACTGCAATATATTAATTATGCTTCACACTGATACAGGTAACTTTAGTAATCCGATACTTTGTTGCAGATACACTGACACTGACACAGCAATGAGTGACAGCATGGACTGCATGGTTTGTACAAGTGACAGTACTGATGCAATATTAAAACCAACTACAAGAAGTGAAACAAACATATGGCTCATTGGGCAATTATCAGACACTCTGATTTCAACAAAACTACCGTCGAAGAAGGAGGTCATGGCGCTATTCTATCACTACAAGCAAGTGACGAGCAAAAAAGTCCGTGAAGCGGCACATTCCACAGCCAATGACGTTCTTGCAGTTTGGAAAAAGGCACACATTCCAACGAGGCTCAAGAAACATGTGGTAAACAAAATTCAGTGTCTCTTTAGGAGTATGACAACCTGAAGAGAAATAAAGAAAAACAAGCTAAGCGTTCTGAGACACTGAAAAAGAAGGAAGAAGGGTGGAAAGTGGGCCTCGACGTTTTGTTTGACATTGCCCACGCCAACGCAATGGAGATGATACGTATTCAAGAAGACGGTGAGTTTCTGTTAGCGCAGCGGGAACCAGGACGCCGTGGAAAGATGGGCAGTGTT